>OX422219.1:158924311-160124311 GCA_949130495.1 Sambucus nigra | reverse complement strand
TTGCATGTACTTTGTGGGGAATTACATGTACTATTTTGCAATTGCATATAGTGTTTTGAAAATGTATTTGCTACTTTTACAACTTTTGTGTTATTTTCATATAGTGCATGTAATTCTTGAACCACTGCACGTACTTTATTTAAAAATGCATGTATTGCTCAGATGCCTGCATGTACTTTGTAGCAATTTATGTGTACTATATAGTTTTCAAGCATGTACACTGAAAAAAAATCTATTTATCATAATGTACTTGTTTTGTGATGCATTTAATTTTGTTTTGAGGTCTTTTTGCCTTTGTATTTGTTGTAGTTGATTCAGATACAAAGGATATTTGGTTGCGATTTCTTCAAAATTTACATGATGGCTTAGCTTATCAAGGGAGAAATATCACATGTGTATTCGATCGACAATGGTCTTATTAAGTATGTTTCGAAGGTGTTCCCAATGTGTGCGCATTCCTATTATATACATTTATTTGCAAGAAAATGTTAGTAAGAAAATTTACAAGAATGATTTTCAAAAGAGGACTGTTAGGTTGTTTCTCCGTTGTGCATATGCTTTAACTATTGACGAATTCAAGAAAAATATAGATGAACTAAGGAAGGAGGGGGAAGTGGTTGGTACTCAGTTCCTTGATAATTTGCCTTTAGAACATTGGTCTTGCACATTTTTCCCGGAAAAATGCTATGGTGACATGGCATCTAGTATTGCGGAGTCATTTAATTTTTAGATCTTAAAAGAAAGGTATTTACCTATCATGCCTATGATTAATAAACCACGGGTTAAGATTATGAACTTCAATGCACAAAAAATGGTTGAATCCTAAATGTGGACAATAGAGTTGTGTCCTACTTTTAACTAGTTGCTTATGGATTTAGAGGACAAGGTTCAACATTGGACTATTAGCCGCTTAAGTGAGTTTGTATTCGAAGTTCATTTCGAAGAGAGGGCCACGGTTGACTTAGCTCATTGGATGTGTTTTGCAAGTGATGGAATATTCGGTGGTTTCCCTGTTCTCATACTATAGTTGTTTTATGGAAGGAACGTGGGAATATTTATGACTATATCGAGGAATACTATAAAGATTCTTTTTACAAACAGTCGTACTCATTTCCTATAGTTCTTCTCCCTGATTTGATGTCATTAAACATTCCCATACCTGAAGAGACCAAATCAAGTCTATGAGTGAGGTTGAAGTTAGAGAAGTGACACGCTCTAGGTGTAGGATAGTATGTCATTACAGGAATACATGTAAAGAACCGATTTGAGTACATAATTCCAATATTTTTTAAGTCATTCATTATAAATACAATTTTATAGAAGACAAAAAAATTATTGATCTCATCAAAAGTTGATCATGTACCTACTATTTTGATGCGTGTAATTACATTCCATTAATATAACATTTAAATTAATAACTTGTATGGTTATCGTCCACGCTAGCGGCACAATTCTTTTTTTATTATAATGTGCATGTACTTTGTTTAATCTACATGTACTTTGTTATCTTTGCACATACTTTGTTGTCTCTACGTGAACTTTCTTATAATTTGCATGTACTTTGTTATCCCTGCATGTACTTTATTGTTTTCGCATGTACTTTGTTGTTTCTTCATGTTTATTATGGTTGTAAAATATGAATGTGTGATAATTGATTAAATTCGCAAATTTCTAATTTGGCACACTTATTTAATTAGAGTCTATTTTTAAGCCAAATTAATTCAGCTCCTTAAACATGCAACTACGTGTGTGCGTGTGTCAAACCATAAATAAAATATGCGACACAAAATTTCAGGAAAAATCCCCCAAATAGGCAAAACCATTTTATTTTCACTATAATTTGTAAAGAACGGTTTACACAGATTATACTGAAAACACGAGTGACATACGAAATATCCTCAGTTGTCGATTCCGATGTCGTCGGTTGGAATATCTCGCAAGAACTCCATATGGTCCACAATGGAAAAGAAACGCCTTCTCCACAAGAGTGAACTTCATAAGTACTCCCTCCACAATAGCACGCAGCTGTCGGTTGTATAGTTCTCCCCACAAAGAATGAACAAAAGTAAAATATTTTCATGGGTTCCACAAAACAACTAACACAAAAGTAATTGGAATTTTTGTGAATTGTAAACAAAACAAAATTATTTCAACCCTTAAATGAGAGAACGAAACATTCTGCCAAATAAATGTTATCGAGAGTTATGGCAGATAAACCAAACAAAAGTTTCAAAGGTTTTAAAACTCTTCTCTGCGTCAAAAGCAAGGTCTGACATGCCTTTTTATAAGAAATTTTGTGTCTGTCAACGTACAGAAGTAAACCAGCGTGTCAGCCAAAAAGTCACGTCGCTCAAATGAAATCCCATCTCGCTCGAACGAGATACGCGTGTCATTCAAACGACATCGCGCGACATCTCAATGTTACTCGAACGAGATGGTGATCTCCCTTGAACGCCCTGAGTGTCAAAACCGAGGTATGCTTACTGCCTTAGAAAATTTCCTCAAAACTTCTCAGAACACATTTTTCTAAAACAGTTAACAACCTTTTTATAAAAAAACATTTATAAAAACATTTTCTATATCAAAGTTTTTTAAAACTCTTTTAAAAAGTATCCCCACACTCTTAATATGAAATGTAAATGAAACTTCAAACATTATCTTACCAAAGTTCATATTGTTAGGCTTGAAAGTTGAAGACAACTTGTAATTCGAATTCGAATTTTGTAGATGAAAACTTCTTCAATTCTTCGACGACTGTAATGGTATACGACATAATTAATTATGACGAACATTTAAAAAAATACGTCCTTACAAATCTCCCCCTATGTCTATGCCGGTACATACATAAAAATATTCGAATTATTAAATACCAAATGACCTATAATAATCTACCCTCCAATGAATAAATTTGCAAGATCATGAAACTTTTCTTCAAAAATCTTCAACTTCAAATTTCAAAGCAACAAGCTTTTCTCATTAGGGTGTGCAATCTCCAATTTTTTACCTACACACATGAGATAAAGCAAAAACCTTCGTGATGCATCGAGTTTAAAATGATATAAGAATAAATCAATTAATATAATCAACTCTCCCCCATAATGCAAAAACTCCCCCATAACATGATAATTCTTTCTCCCCTTTTTTATGATGTCCCCAAATAGACAAATATGAAGAAATAAATAAAACATGGAGTGTCACGATAAAAATACATAACAAATATGAATCAAACTACGCATGCAAAGGATAATCTCAAAAAAAATTCACAAACTATTTTTGATTTGTCAAATTTTTCGTACAAAAATATGATACCAAAAACCACACCATGGATTTAAACTCAAACAACCAAGTCATGAAAACGGAATGAATGGGCTTGAACTCGTTCGATAGGTAAATCAACTCAATCAATCATATGTGCACGATGAATACGTGTACTCCTAACGAAGGAACATCAAAAGTATCCTTAGTTGTAAAATTGTTGAATTTAGATGACATTATCCTATGCAAATCAAAGTCAACGTGATTTTCACCCAATAACGTCCAAAACTATTTAACGCTTTTTCAAGAATTTCAAGGACGTGCAAACCCAATTTAATTCTCCATCCAAACTCCCTCATATATATTTTCTTTTAGAGGTGTATAAACTAAATTCTCAAACTTTGGAGAATTGGTGGAAAAAAAAAACTAATGGCCCCTTTTTGGCATGAATTTCTTTTTATTACCTTTAAATTTTTTCGGGCTCTTTTATACCTATTTGGACCCCGGATAATAAAATTCCTCAATTTTTTAGTTCCGATTTACACGGAGGCTTAATCACAAAGGACAAATGTGAACCTTGCATAGCCCTTTCCCATTTTCAAATAAAGCAGACAAACTCACAACCGACTCTTACATGCACAACTTTCTTATCAAGTTTTATCGCGCTTGGTTCGTTTTAAGGACAGGATTGAAGTGAAAACACCCAACCAACATGTGATAAGACAAGCATAATAATCAAACAAATTCGTGCAAGTGTTCAATAAATGAAATCATGAGTCAAACATGTAAGAAGTAACACTTAATTACATCTCAATGACTCCAAACATTATAAAGCACAAAGATAACATGATATATTGTCTCAAAACACTATCAAATAGTCACATGAAAAATGGAATGATGTTGTGACTCGGTCATCCTAAGTGTCCATCCATAAAAGGTGCAAATAAAATACAAAAATCTTTTTGGATTTTTCAAAATTTTATCAAAATAAAATCTTTTTGTATTTTTCAAAATTTCTCAAAAGAAAAAATTTATACAAAAAGTACATGTCAACACACTAGCAAATATATATCATGAAACCACAACTAGTGTAAGACAAGCAAGCAAACTCAATCATCTGTATGATATGGCAAGAGAAGAATCATGTGCAAGCATGTGAGAATCAATAAGTCTAAAATCTAGCGTATCCAAAAGAGATTTTCTAACCCAAACGGACGTGACATGATGCGTAGGAGTTTTGGGAACCAACAAAATACTAGACTTCGACTTTCAAGGACTCCTTCCAAGATCAAAATAAAATATCCTAAGGTGACCTTTCCTACAACAATGTGAACATGTGTAAACGGGTGGAACGATACCTATGGGTTGACCTTTTCTGACGTTCTTAGGAATGGTTGACCCTCTAAAACAAACAATGGTTCTGGATTTTACGCTCGAAGCGTGAGAACAAAACGAGCCATTACCATCACTATCAAACCTATACGAGTATGTCAAATTATTTTTTAGCTTCAAAATTTTTTACTCAAGCAAAGAATTAGACTCTTCCAATTTAAGGGACGCCTTTTTCAAATTATCAACAATTCCTAAAAGGGTATCTCTCTCTCCCTCAATTAAAGGAAAATTTTCCCTAAGAGTCTTTTCACGTGCCGTAAAATCATCGATTAATTTTTTATCCTCAACGGCACAAACGAGAACCCTAAAATTTTTTGAGTCCTCCAATTACTTTTCTAAAGATAGGACTCTCTCAACACTCTCCTTTTTGGACAATTTTAAAGCATTAAATTCATGGTTCAAAGAAACAAATTTTTCGATAAAAATCTCTTTGATTTTGAACCGTTTACAAAAGATCCATCGCGAATTTAAAACGAGAATTTTCTTTTTCCAAAAAATCAATTCTTTTAGAAAACGTCAAATTCAAACGATTTATATCATCAAAACTCTGACTCGTGTCATCAAAGGAGGGCATCCGATTACATAAGTGCTCCATCAGAAAAATTGCGATTTTTCACAAAACGGATTTTTCAAAAAAAATCAATATCACACAAATTTTGCGGAAAATATGAATACGCGATAAATTAGCGCAACCCGCTCTCATACCAATTTGATGACATGAGATGTCAAATTGTATAAAAAACAAATCCTTGAAAAATCATATTCACGCGATAAATTTGCATAAACCGCTCTGATACCAATTTGTAAAATATGAATGTGTGATAATTGATTAAATTCGCAAATTTATAATTTGGCACACTTATTTAATTAAAGTCTATTTTTAAGCCAAATTAATTCAACCCCTTAAACATGCAACTACGTGTGTGCATGTGTCAAACCAAAAATAAAACATGCGACACCAAATTTTAGGAAAAATCCCCCAGAGGGGTAAAACCTTTTTATTTTCACTATAATATGTAAATAATAGTTTACACGGATTATACTGAAAACATGAGTGACATATGAAATACCCTCAGGTGTCGATTTCGATGTCGTCGGCTGGAATCTCCCGTAAGAACTCCAGATGGTCGGCAATGAAAAAAAAACGGCTTCTCCACAAGAGTGAACTTCATAAGGACTTCCTCCACAATAGCATGCAGTTGTCGATTGTAGAGTTCTCCCCACAAAGAATGAACAAAAGAAAAATATGTTATTGGGTTCTACAAAACAACTCACACAAAAGTAATTGGGATTTTTGTGAATTGTAAACAAAATAAAATTATTTAAACCCTTAAATGAGAGAACGAAACATTCTGCCAAATAATTGTTATCGAGAGTTATGGTAGATAAACCAAACAAAAGTTTCAAAGGTTTTAAAACTCTTCTCTACGTCAAAACCAAGGCCTGACATGCCTTTATATAAGAAATTTTGAGTCGGTCAATGTACAGAAGTAAACTAGTGTGTGAGCCAAAAAGTCATGTAGCTCGAACGAAATCCCATCTCATTCGAACGAGATACGCATGTTGTTATAATGGCATCACGCGACATCTCAATATCGCTCGAACGAGATGGTGATCTCACTTGAACGACCTGAGCATCAAAATCGGGGTACGCTTACTGCCTTAGAAAATTTCCTCAAACTTCTCAGAACACATTTTTTCTAAAACAGTTAACAACCTTTTTATAAAGAAACATTTATAAAAGCATTTTCTATATCAATGTTTTTTAAAACTGAAGCTTTAAACATTATCTTAATATGAAATGTAAATAAAGCTTTAAATATTATCTTACCAAAGTTCATATTATTGGGCTTGAATGTTGAAGACAACTTGTAATTCGGATTCGACTTTTGTAGATGAAAAGCTCTTCAATTCTTCGATGACTGTAACGGTATACGACATAATTAATTGTGACGGACATTTATAAAAATATGTCCTTACAATGGTCGTCGACGCTTTTCGGCCTGGATCTTTGTGGGGTGAATCTGGAAGGCCTCCATGATGATCGTTACCTTCTTCAGTTCTGTAAACAGCGTTTCCTTGGATCTGTTTGAGGCCGGAGGCTCCATAGATCACTGCAAATTCCTGTCCCATGTCATTACTGAGGACGGTCTTCGACATTTGGTCACCATTAGTTTTGACCTTGTCAACCTTCATGTCTATGTATTCATTCAAATGCCCAGCTTGGTTCAGCTCCTCTATATGGGTTTTTAAGGATTTGCAGCTCTCTGTTCGGTGGCCGCCTTACTTGTGGAATGGGCATCGTTGCACATTATTCCTCTTTATAGGAACTCTACCCATCTTCTTGGGCTACTTCACAAATGGTTGGTCTTTGATCTTCCCCAGGATATCGTAGATCGTTTCCTTGAAGACTGTGTTAACAACCTGAAAGGCCTTTAAAGGGTCACTCTTGTTCCTATTTCTTGAGTCGTTCATGCCCCCCGTTCTTATTCCCCTTCTTGAGAGTGTCAGACTTGTCTCCTCCCTTGTTAGGTTTGACGAGACTAGTTTCCCCAAGACTAGCATGATGTAACACCCCGAGAAAATCGAGATGCTACTATGATTAAAATTAAACTAAATCCTCAATAATCCATATAGAGCATCTATATTCCACAAAAATAAACATGACAGGTCATCAAAATACATAGCATCCAATCCAAAATTTACATGTCAATCTAAATTGTCTCCTAACAACAAGGCTAGGTAAAACACACCTCCAAATAATTACAGTTTTAATTCCATTCAAAACAATGCTAAACTACCCAAATATTTACACTACCAATTTATGCAAAAAGTTGTGCTCTTAATTTCCTTTAAAAAATCAGTAACGTCCAAATCCACGCTTACCTGCCACTAAAAAAACAGTGGTGAAGTACACAATATGACAAGAATAGATTATCAACATAATAACGGTGAAAAAGATGCAACAATACGAAACTGTATACGAGTCCAATGCGACACCCGAGCATTGTACCAATTTATTTCTTAATAACACACCAATAGGTCACCTCACCTAGGCTTCTTAAAGTCTCATTCTAGCTATTGGACTTTTGGCGGGTCACCATTCTCAGTCCCACATTAAAATTTCATAGCACCATACCCAAATAAATAAATCCACAATATCTCAATCAAATAATACATAAGATTCCAATGAATACCACAACATTTCAAGAAGAATATAGATAACTGAGAAACAAGAAAATACTATCGAGAGAAATAAAAGAGCATATTGTGTAAACCCCATACCTTAAAATCATCACTTTAAAACTCATAAAATTCTTTCTCAAAATTCTGATTACACCTTTGCGTTCCTCTCGCAAAAATAATAAGGACGTGTTCTTGGACAATTTTGAGAAAACTTGATTTAAAACTTGGGTTGAAAGTTGTGTTCAATCAGGTTTAGGTTTTATAGATGAGAGAGAATGAAATTATGGGAGGCTATTGATTTTTGAGAAGGTTAAAATGTGTTTTAAAAGTCCTAAACCCGTCACTTTATATTTATATACCAAAAAGAATTTGAGTCATAATCAAACACAAACACTAAAAAGAACATTACAGACGATCGGACAGTTAGAATTAGCTAAAATTTTAATTTGTTGTAGCTGAAGGCGAAACGAAGCTGTATAAAAAATTCAGCACGATCTGACGATGAATATTTTTATTTATTTATTTTTCTCCTTAGGTCGAATCCTCCCCCGATTTTTATACAAAAAGTTAAAATCTCCAAATTTAATCCCGATTTAAATTCCACTTAAAACCTTATTTTTATATATACATACCAAAATTAAATAGATTCCAAAAATTATTTTTTTAAAATTTTTAATTTAACAAAGATTTTTACGGCTCAAAAATCACGGGGTGTTACATGTAAACCACATCCTCAACCTTGGCGTCTTTTTCAACATGCGCCACGAGGTCGTCAATGGTATTATCCTCCTTTTTTGTGAGGGACTGGTGCATCATAGATGTGATCGGCGGATCAATTTTGAAGGAAATTACGTTAACCTGTACCTAGTAATTTTTCACTTCGTTGACAACTTCCCAATATTGCTTGCATACTCGTGAAGAGTCTATTGCGGCTTCTTCTTTATTGTTAGCAGTGAGTCCATCCTCTTCGGGTGGGAACTGTTGGTTATGAAGCGAGCAGTGAAGGCCTCAGCGAGGGCCTTGAAGCTCTTGACGAATTTGTGTGTTAGTCTCTTAAACCACTTATGAGCTACTTCGTGTAGGCTGGAAGGGAACATACGACACATGAGGGAGTCATTATGGCCCCACGGGGTCATCGCTTGCCTGCTTTGCCTGACATAGTCTAGGGGGTCAGTTTTGCCATTGTAGATCTTGAACCTAGGAACAACAAACTTCCTTGGGGGCTCTTCTT
This sequence comes from Sambucus nigra, assembly GCA_949130495.1. Classification (NCBI taxonomy): domain Eukaryota; kingdom Viridiplantae; phylum Streptophyta; class Magnoliopsida; order Dipsacales; family Adoxaceae; genus Sambucus; species Sambucus nigra. The sequence continues at coordinate 160,115,247 of OX422219.1, read as the reverse complement.
CTTCTTCAATCTCTCTTCGCGTTGAGAGCTTTCCTGGATATCTCTTTAATAGACCCGACCCCTCGATTGGTTGGGTATTGATCCATCTCTCTCCAAACTAAGCTCCTTATGTCATCTCTCTGATGATCGTCGTTTGTGTGACGTATTTTTGATCGACCAGTTCTAATCGGTTCAGATCGCGCCTGCAACTCCTCCCTCGGTTGCGAGTCTTGCTTGCCTGAGGATTGGGAGTCCGTTCGCGATGTTTTTTATTGTCTCCGTGGAGATCTCTCTCCATTTATTCCAATCGCCTCTGGAGGCAAGAATTCTCTTCCATTTGGAGGCATTTTGCCTCCTCCTGCTCTTGAAGCTTAGATTCATATGCCTCGACCAACCTGGATATCTGTGTCGACCTAGGAGGTCCATGACTTTCTTCATAAGACTGTCTTTGCTGACGAAATCTTGGATTTTACTTTTGGAAAACTTTAGACCTGACCATAGGGGTAATGGGTTAAGCCTGCACGTCGCCGATCTGAGGTATATTATTATTGTGGTGAGACATCATGGCACTTCCTTTCAGTGGTTGCTTTCGTAGAAAAAGAGAGAATCTCTTTCCACACACGGTGCCAATTGTGAGTGCAAAATTATCACAATGAATATTTTTGAGAAAGCAAGCAAGTAGAGAATGAATATAAAATAATCACACAGAATATACGTATTTTGGTAATTTGTCTACATCCACGGAGAGGTCACTATTTTTAGTAAGTTGCATCCCCTTGACCCGGGGTGAGGGGTTTACATTTATAGTAGTGTTCAAGAGGTTGAGTTGTATACGTAACTCTCCCTGCTTAAGTGTAGCTCGTAAGATGTTCATGAATATCTCTCTGAGGTTATTGGTAACCTGATTCATGCTTATCATAATGTATTTAAGCACATGTCAAATACACGAATGTAATTATCTGTTAGAGCTGGGCCGGATAATCCTGTAATATAGTGGGTTGGTCATCCATCTCCGAAAATGAGCTTAATGAATAATTTAGTCCCCACAGTAATGATTAGGAAAAAATAAACACCGATAATAATCAATAATCGATGAAGACAATCCAAATGCCCCCTCATCTTTGTGAATCCCTGCATATCTGATTCGTGGTTCGAAAAGGATTTCAAGACAACTTATGAGGGGGATGTCCACTCCTCATCAACGGAGCATCGTACAGTAGAAGACGATGCACATGGACAAATCACTCCCTAACGAGCTGATGATAGACACATGTCGAGTAACCCTTCTGGGGAATGCGTAGGTCTTTGGTTATATAGCATATCGGGATTGTCCCCATCTCACAAGTAACCAAGAAGTGCGTGAATGGTGTCGTTATGTCGGTAACTCAATATGCACATGTTATTCCTAACAATACAGAAGACAAATCCACTCCCCTACTACCAAAAGGAGAGAGCCGGTTATTGGACATCATTTGCCGACCACGTTCAACATATGCTAGTTCGGCAATTAACTGTCTAAGGGACTTGAGAATGAATTTATGTCTAGTATATAAAGCGAGTACGACTTATGTATGGCATGATGAAAACTAGTTAGGAATTGCTTTTTAATCTTAGTTAATCAAATTAATAGATTTTCTCCATTTTCTTTGCCTCGTGAATGTAAGTCAACATTAAATAGAACTATGTATATTTGTTTTCATTTTTTTACATTTTTCTTGTTTTATGGATAAGCTTAAGGCATTAATTTTCACTCCAACGGTTGTAGTGGTAGGGTTGGTAGTGGGGTTGATGGTAAACGTTGTGAGGTAAGTTTAAAATAAATTATCATTTAACACGCTAGATTTCAAATATATTTTATTGTGTTTTCTAAATATTTTAAAGATTAGAAAAGTATAAATTACATAATTTTTTAAGAAAGCAGCGATATTCTTCAAAACTAAGAAAGAGTCTTAATTTTGTCCCTCTTTTTTTCCTTATGATAATATCTTAGGTTTCTATTGATACAATAATGGGCAAATGGATTGGGTGGCAAATTTTTTTAAAATAATATTTATGAGGGCAAATTATATAATTTGTCATGTAGGGTTATAGGACTAATTTTTCAGGTGGTAAAAGTGGATTATTTATTAGCATTAATGGAAAATAAAAATAGTTTAATGTGACACCCGACCTAATTAAATATCGGATGATCAGTCATGTATTAAATTAAAATTAAGGTGAACGGTTGGTTCATTCTTAGCATCACTGTCGCAAAATAAAAAAATTTATTTAAACACCCTAAATAATTAAGCTGAGTGTCAAAATAATTTAAAGTCTTATTTACATTTTATTTAAATTCCATTATGAAAACCTTTTTAATAACCACAGTTTAAGAGTCACACAAATAATAAGGATAACAATTATCACGCAAGACTTAAACCATCTAGATAAACCAAACTAAGTTATGCACTATAAATGAAATCATCCGAATAAGAGTTAACTCTCAAAGAGTACTAAATACTGAAAAGAACATAAACATAAATCTCTGACAAATCCAATGGGAATAGGAAATCGGGCGACACATGCCCTAACTATGAAAACTAAAATAGGACTGAATCAATGAAGAGGTCGTCTAAGCAAGAGCCTGCAACTCCCACATAACCTGCAGCACGTCCAATCCAAAGAACCTAAGCATGACTCCCCTGTGGCTGGGCACCTGTAATAAATACATATTTATACAAGAGAGAGAAGATGACATAAAACGGGTCAAAGCCCGAGTGGAAAACAGTTTAAAATAGTTTAGCAAGTATTTAAAATGCTTACCGGCTAATGTAACAACCATGTTAGTATGCGACACTCTCTTGAGAATCATCGCCTCTCATCTAGTGTGCACGCCTACCGTACTACTATACTCATAAGTTTATCTAACCTATTTTTCCATAAAGTTTTATCCCGAGAAGTAGAAAGGTTTTGATATTTAGTTTTAAAAATCATTCTCTTTAAGATTTATTATGTTACATAGAGTAACACCGTACCGTTACAAGGTTCCCGAATACTTATTATAAAGTTGGAGCATTTATTCATTACTTAACAACTTATACGCACAGAAGAAAGTTTCCACATATATATATATATATATATATTAGACACTCATATATTATATATACTATTGAAACCCCTTATAAATTACATGGTGCTGGCATCACTACACCAAAATGGGCAAATTGTCACCTTTCAGCCGGCCAGCCTTGTCAAGGTCATTGACAGTGACAAAAAATACGCGTTTTATGTCACGGTCGTTGACCTTGACACGACCGTGACAACTAATTGTCACGGTCAATGACCGTGACAAGTCCGTGACAAATTTAATTGTCACGGTCTTGTCACGGTCAATGGCCTTGACACGACCGTGATAACTTTTCCAGCAAAAATCCTTTCCCCCTTCTTTTTTCCCTCCCACCGTTCCCTCCCTCTCTCTCTCTCGACGCCGCTCTCTCTCTCTCTCTCTCTCTCTCTAATTTCAGGTCCAATTTCTCTCTCTCTCTCTTCCATTTATATATATATTTGTGTGTATATTTATGTGTGTATGTGTATATATATATATGTGTGTATGTGTGTGCGTGTGTGTGGGGTGGGGCGGGGTGGGGCGGGGTGGGGCGGGGTGGGGGAGGGGGTGGTGGAGGGGGGCAGGGGGTGGGCAGTGTGGGGGCAGGGCGGTGGTGGAGGGGGGCAGGGGGTGGGGTGGGGTGGGGTGTGTGTGTGTGTGTGTGGTGGTGTGTGGTGGGGGAGGGGGTGGTGGAGGGGGGTAGGGGGTGGGGTGGGGTGTGTGTGGTGGTGGTGTGTGGTGGGGGAGGGGGTGGTGGAGGGGGGCAGGGGGTGGGTGTTGACTAATTTTGGCTTAGGGTTTTATCTCGATTTCAGTAATATATGATGAATCGAATTTAATTAGTGAAAATTATTTTTGATGAATATATTAAGACGACTTGCATGCAATACGAAGTTAGTGAATTAAGGTTGATTCTTTGTTACGAATCAAAAAAAATTGACATGATCAAAAAACACAAATAATAAACTCCGATTTTACTTATATATGACACAAATAATCATATTTAATTGCTTACCGTGTAGAAAAAGTGACAAATATATTTTCATAATTATATATGGTTTTGTATAAGTTCTTGTATAACACACTTAAATTACCACCTCTAAATTTAATTAGAGTAAAGCTTTATAATAAATTTACAACAAAATAATAAGTTATTGAAATAATTTACCCGTGGTATATAAATTCATAAAACATAAAAAGTAAAATTAAAATTGCTTAAAACACCTCATATATATATATATATATATATATATATATATATATATATATATATATATATGTTGCACACATGTATATATAATCAAACTTTTTTTAGGGTTAGCACACCATCATTCAACTTGCCATAGTATTTTAAGTTAAAATGTGTACTATTAACATTTTTTTATCTGTACTAATAACATTTATTTTACAGCAATGAATTTATTTGAAACATAGTGCGCATAGATACTAGCATTCTAGTTCTTATGCGTACGCATTCAATAGCCCTTAGACCCGTTCGAGAGTCATTACCCCTGTAATGAGATCTCTCGAATTGTCCCGTTTGGACAGTTTGAGACTGTATAATTTCTGTATAATATTCTTATTGGCTTAAAGTTGTTACTTTTGGAGGAAGTTCTGCAGTCGTATCTTAATGTTCTCTGGGTACATACTAGATTGACAAGTGTGACTGTTATTTTAATTGACCAATTGAAATAACACTCACACCTGCCAATCTACGTCATGTACTTGGAGAACTAAGGGTATATGCTGGCAAATTTTTTTCAAATCGTAACAATGTGCATGAGCTGTTAAGTATATTACAGAAAAATGCATTCTTGAATGGGATAGGACCACTTACCCTTTAATAGGATAATTAAATGATGGGATAATTAAATAAAACATACTATAAATCTAAGTTTTGTTTACCTTTAATAGGTGTTTAGTTGTGGTAGCTGTGATGGGATATCCGAAATACAAAGAGTGGATGGGTGAGACTAATAGAATGGGGGATGTGTTTCGCAGAGGTGCTAACGAATTTGTGAAATATGCAAAGAGATGTCGTAATGATGAAGAGTTTCCGTGTCCGTGTGCTAGGTGTAAGAATGGTAAGGTGTTTGAGTGGAAAACAGTTGAACTACATTTGTTAAGATCGGGTATGCAAGATAGTTATCGATTTTGGAGTTTTCACGGTGAATTGAAAGTTCCTTTTGTCCCCGACCAACCTTCACAACAACCTTCAACAAGTAGAATAGATGAAGAAGGGGACGACATAGATCATAATATGTTAGAGGATTTAGTTGATGATGCGTACGGAGTTTATGAAGCTGAGGAGAATGAGGTTACTGATGATGTAGAAGATTCAAGTGCTCGTGAAGATAACACGATAAAACTTGACGATGACTACCAAAGTTTAAAATTTAAGGCAACCCAACCGTTATACTCCGGCTGTGAGAAAGATCAAACAACTTTACATGCCATGGTTGGTTTGCACAGTTTGAAGACGCAGTACGGTTTGTCTGGCAATAGCGTGACGGGAATTCTGAAATCGGTGAAGGACTTATTACCCAAGGTGAATACACTTCCAAATAGCTATCCTGTTATGAAGAACAGTTTGAAAGGTTTGGGAATGAAGTATAAATCGATTCATGCTTGTGTGTATGACTGCATACTATACCGAAAGGAGTATGAAAATCTCGATCGTTGTCCGGTATGCGATGAACCTAGATATGTCCAATCTACTAGTAAGGAAGGCACAAGCTCAAAAGTGCCTCAAAAAGTATTGAAATATTTTCCCGTTGGGCCTAGATTAAAGCGATTTTTCACAGTACCATGGATTATAGAGGCAATGACTTGGCATGCTAGGGCAGAAGTAGGGGGTAATATCATGCGTCATCCTATTGATTCTACTGCCTGGCGGAGGATGAATTATGAGTATCCCGATTTTGCTCGAGAACAACGCAACATTCGTTTGGATATATCAACAGATGGTTTCAATCCATTTGGAAATCTAATCACCAATCAGAGTGTATGGCCAGTGATCCTAGCCCCACTCAAACTCCCTCCTTCACAGTGTATGAGACCTGAATTTTCGATGATGGCTTTATTGATACCTGGGCCAAAGGCACCAAGTGAAGACATTGATATCTACCTGGCTCCTTTGGTAGAAGAATTATATGAGTTGTGGGAAGAGGGTGTACAATCATTTGACTCTTTTAGAAAAAAAGAGTTTACGCTGAAAGCTATGTTGATGTGGGCAATTCATGATTTTCCAGCTTATGGGACATTATCCGGATGTGTAGTACATGGTTATTTGGGGTGTCCTATTTGTGGAGAGGAGACTGAATCTCTTCGTCTATCCTCTAGCTTAAAAAATGTATACCATTGCCACAGGAGGTTTTTACCCCCAGCTCATAGTTTCAGATTTGAGAAAGGTTCCAATTTTTTATTGGGCGGAGTTGAACATAGGCTACCGCCGAGACAACTTTCGGGTTCAGAAATTGAAAGTAAATCTTCTGAATGTGGCCCAAATATACCAGGTAAGAATCCCAAATTTAAGAATGTCAAGCATAAGAAGACCCCAACTGGGAATGAAACTGAGATAAGAAAGGCATGGTCTCGGAGGTCAATTTTATTTGACTGCCTTATTGAGAGAAAAACCCGGTGCGCCATGTATTGGATGTGATGCATGCAGAGAACAACTTCGCTGAACATATTGTGGGTACTTGCCTTGGGGAGAGTCATTCGAAGGATGGAGAAAATGCACAAAAAGACCTTAAAACGTTAAAACTTAAACCACAACTATGGTTGAAAGAAGATAGTAGGGGAAGGACAATAATTCCCCCTGGTGCGTTTACTTTGACGAGTGAGGAAAGGAAGGTGCTTCTAGACATAATATATAATTTGAAGGGCCCGTCTACTTTTTCGTCCAACTTGCAAAGGATTGTGAATTATGTTACTCGTGATTTACATAAGTGTAAGTCCCACGATTGGCATGTGATCATGCAATTGGTTCCTCTATTGTTTAAGCACTGTTTCTCCAAGCACAAGGATTTGCGTAGGGCTATTATGCAAATTAGTATTACCTTCTCCCTCTTGTGTGAGAAAGTAGTGAATCGAGAACACATAGTGGCCGCAAAATTGGCTGTGAACGAAGCGATTTGTGTATTGGAGAAGTACTTTCCCCCAGCATTCTTTGACATAAGTGTTCACTTGTTGGTACACCTATGCGACGAGGCACTTCTTTGTGGTCCGGTTAGATATCGGTGGATGTATTCGTTTGAAAGATTGATGAAAGTTTTTAAAGATTACGTCAAGAATACGCGATATATTGCAGGATCAATTGCAGAGGAATACATCACCGTGGAGTCATCAATATATACTCGGGAATATATGCCTGACTCGACCAGCGTTGATGACACTGATGAATTCCTCGATGATGGTGGTAATGTGATGGGAAAACGAGTGAAATTAACGAGTTTGCAACATGAACAAGTAGCTCGTTATCTATTTGACACACATGAAGATGTCGAAGAATGGAAAAAGTAAGTTTCGAATATTATAATGTTTAACATTATTTGAGATTATTTTATACATGATTAATTTTGTAATATGCAGTAAATATGAAGCCTGTGAGAACAATAAAAGACTAAAAACAATGGTACAATCAGACAGCGAATTTAGGCTATGGTTGACACAAGAGGTAATTATAATGAAAACACACGTTATATAACGTTACATTACACTCAAATTTTACCACTAATATAATTAATTTATCTATATTCTCAGCTCCTAAAGATGGGTGATGCGACATCAAGGCTTGCTCGTCTAGCCACTGGACCCTTGTTCGTGGCACAAGAGTACAAAAAGTATCGATTGAACGGTTACATTTTCGGCGCTAAAGTGTACGAGGAAAGTACAAATGTACAGAACTCGGGAATTTCATACAAGGCTCTTACTTTCTTTCGAGCGAGCGCAAAAGATAAAAACCTCGTTGAAGCTGAAATGACTTACTATGGTGTAATCCAAAATATATTTGAATTGGATTATATAAGCTTCAAAGAGGTTGTATTTTACTGTGAATGGGTAAGAGTTGAGGATAAAAATGCTTGTAAAGTTGATCCTGTCACCAATTTGATCATGGTTGACTTGTCCAAGTTGAAGAGCAACGACCACGTGAGTGATGAGCCGTTTGTTTGTGCATTTCAAAAGGTTAAGCAAGTGTTTTACTCGGAGTATATCAACAAAGAGCCGTGGTCAATTGTCCAACACGCGCCAAGGCGCCTAAATAGTAGTGTGGATGACTTGGCTGCTCCTACCGAATATCAATCCATTTTTTATGATAACCCGAATTTGAAACAATTTTTCAATTTGTAATAAATATTTCAATTTGTACCGAAACATCCATTTTTAATGCTTTTACTTGATCTGCACTTTATCATTTTCACTCTTGTGTAGTGTGCATGTGTGGAGAGGAGATTATTACATAAATATTCCAACTACATCTAAGTTTTGTTTATACTAATCCATGAATATACGCTTCTTACCTTTAATAGGTCATTAGTACATAGTTATTTGGGGTGTCCTATTTGTGGAGAGAAGACTGAATCCCTTCGTCTATCCGAACACTAAGAAATGCCATAATCCTATGGAGCGATGCTCTGCAAATTCCTCCCAACCGTTATGTAGCCAAACATCACCGGTTGAAGTTGTCAATTCCACTTTCCATACCCCACCACTTGGAACTTCTAGCAAAACATGGGAGACCATTCAAAGGTGGAGTTGACAACTTCAACTGCTGATTTTTGGCTACACAACGGTTGGAAGAAATTTGCAACGCATACCTCCATAGGATTATGGTATTTCTTAGTGTTTAGATATGAAGAGAATTATAATTGACACGATTGACCGGGGTACATTAGTTGGAAGGAGGTGCCATATGAGCTCAAGTTAGCTGTTTGAGTGACACTACAGGTAATGTATTTATATTTATATGTCAATTTCGATTTCGATTTCAATTACGATTTATATTTATCTATATTTGAGGGGCGGATACTAATTTTACTTTATTTCAATTCAGGGGACAGGGAGTGGCCCTAAGGGTAGGCCACATATGCTCTATACTTATGTGGCTATTCGGACGAGAAGGGAAGGATAAGGAGGTGTTCCCGAGCGTCGCGGTACAAAATCTCTTTTCCATGCAAATAGTTTGTAGATTTAAGATAAAATGATGGTGATGTTGTTTCTTTTTAAATAGTTTTTATTTGAATATATATTTTCATTATCTTTAGTTTGTTCGGATATATGATGTTTGGAACAGGTACAAATATACTGCTGGGCAGTGGTAGTGGCCATACTGCCCAGCAGTTTTTTTTTAATTCTGCCCAGAATTGTCACGGTCATTGACCGTGACAATTTTTTTAAAAAGGATCACGGCTTTGTCACGGTTATAAACCATGACAAGCGTGTCACGGTCATTGACCGCGATACGACCGTGACACAAAACGCGAGTTTTGTGTCAAGGTCAATGACCGTGACACGACCGTGATAAAATAAGTTGTCTCGCCTCGAAATGTCACGGTCATTGACCTTGACAAGGTGGATTTTTCAAGGTCAATGACCTTGACAAATGGGCAGATTTGGTGTAGTGCATACTCTGCTATCAAGTCCCCGTATCACTCGTACTAAGGGAAATACTAGTTCGGAATCACTCTCGAACTGTATTGACACAATACACACACAATGGAGGCGAAGCATAGTTTCAAATCACTAAGAGGTCAGAACATACCCCTCACGTATCTTAAGACCGTCTGATTATTATTCTCAAATAGCCTGTACCAAGGAATTCTATGTTCTAGGGCACAAGTCAATATCCCCCATAAAGGTTCCATCGAGATAAGACTGTCCCGGTGCAGCAACCCCCGTGATAGCAAGTAGCGCGGGTATAATTATTCACAATTAAAGTATTTAATATATGTACAGAGTCACACGGCCATATATAGATACACAATTTCTAATAAGGTTCATCCATGACCCATAATTATTATTAACCGTATTTAGTACAATTTTACCAAATTATCTCGCATAAGGGATTCATCTCTTTTATTTCCACGGTCAGGGACCTTCGATGTTTTAACAGGTGTATCTAAGATGGTCAGGACAAGCCCCAACGGTGCCTCACTTCTCAATCCTCCAAACCAAGTCCCTCCAAAGCTCCTACGGCGAGGTCGTTCGATAGAGCATGAAAGCTCTCCCAGGCCCTGCCAAGCCTGGTCTCTCGCGAGTACCGTTCGACCTCACACATAATCATTATTTTCGTTACATCATTACAATCGTTATAGCTCATAGTCAGTACAAACAAAAGATACAATATGGCTAAGTAACACAACAAGCTAAAATATGAGTTGCCACGTTAAGCTGCCTCGTTGAGATGCCACGCTGAGTAGCCACGCTAAGCTGCCTTAACCCCAGATACTGTTGTAAATGGGGGGATTATCCCTAATCTCAGGATTACTTTCAAGCCCCCTCTACACCCATAATTATTATTAACCGTATTTGGTACAATTTTACCAAATTATCTCGCATAAGGGATTCATCTCTTTTATTTCCACTTATAATTTATTTCCTACTTACTTCTCATTTCTCGAATTATTCTCTCTTACTAAATACAATTTCAGTAGGTATACCCTCTCTAACCTTCTGGTTTAAGTCTTTCACGAGTCTCTCAATTCATTAACGAACTTACGCACAATCTCTAATGTGTACCGAAATTTCCCGTTTACCCGCAATTTCATCCCATATTAAATTTCATTCAACGGAGTCTATTTAGACCCTAATGGTTCTCCTCACGACCCATTATACTCTATAAATAATAATCAAGGGTTCCTACGTATATAAACCGGATTAAACAAAAAGGGAAAAAATATACAATTTTCCAGGAGGGGTCGATCTATCGAGGAATATTCTTTGGTCGATCGATCGATCAAGCAGTTCTTGCCCGGAAACTGCATTTTAAACCTACGTTTTCATCTTCCGAATTACTCCAAAACACTATTAACGATTCTCAAACTCCCAAACAACATTACCACTAGTTACATATACCTATATACATGATTTCATACGTTAAAGATGTCCAAATTCATCAAATGTATGGAATTAATGGGGTAAATCATCATATTTAATAAGAACCCTAATTTTCATAAAACTTTCATTCTTTTAAATTCTTTTCCAGATTTCTTGCTTCTAAACTCATACAAATTCGTGAGTAATCTTCTACATATGATTGGGATGTCGAGAATATATTAATTTCCACCAAGACATGTGATTAAATCCTCAAATTCCTTTATGAAACATGTGTATAACAATCATAATATAACATGGATGAAACAATAACTAAAAGAAAATCAAGATAGGTACTTTCCTGGAAGTTCAAGGGTTTGATTTGTGGATGAAAAAGGTATGGTCGCGTTCCTCTTCGTGTGATCTACGCTTTGGTGGTAGTGGCGGTGCAAACGGATGCTTTCTTGGCCTTGGAAAGCTTCCTACCTTCTTCTCTAATGGTCGTTCTTAAGTCTTGTGATTGTTAACCCTAAAAGCCTAACTCAAATGGCTGATATACCTTAGGAAAATTTGTGGGCAAAATGTCTAAAATACCCTCCCGTGATGCCAATTTGGCCTAAAAACGCCCCGAGACCCAAACTAAACCCCCGGGTATACTTTTCTGACTATCTCGACCCTTCCGGACACGTTGGCGCACTCAAAAATGACCATACGAACGACTTATAATTTATTCACTTTTAATAATAATAATAATTTAGTCCCGGCACGACACAGTCGCGTCCCGACTTAAATTCTCATAATTGTCATTTTACTCACTCCTGACAATTTTAATAAAATCAATCTTATATATTACTTTACTCATTTAGTAATATTCAACAAATTTCCAATAATTACTAACTCTCGTCACGCTAGTAAATATTTAAAATAATTTCCGGATTAATATCTCAATTTAAATTTAATAAATCCCCAAATTAAAAGCCATAAAAATACGGGGTATTACATTTAACAAAAAAAAAGTATTTAATAAACTAAAAGTAGTTTTAACAAAAAAAAAACGCGGTTTATAACGAAAAAAATTAAGAAAACGGTTTATTTTAACAAAAAGAAAAAAGTTTTAACAAAAAATAGTTTTAATGGAAAAAAAACAGTTTTTACGTAAACAAATAGTTTTAACAAAAGAACAGTTTTAACGAAAAAACGTCTTTGAAAAAAATAATTTTTAATAAAACAAAAACAGTTTTTAAAAAAAATAATTTTTAATAAAACAAAGACAGTTTTTTTTTTTAAAAAAAATCAACAAAAAATGTAGTTTCTTTTAAAAAATAGTTCTTAACTAAGTATAAAGAGTTTTAAACAAGATAAAAATAGTTCTTAAAAAAAATTCAAAATTTTGTAGGAAAACTTTTCTTTGTGGTATAGGGAAGTAAATTTTGTCAATAAAAGTGAAAAAGTAATGACAAACTTACATGTGAATATGACTATCCGTGAAATATTTTGATGACAAATAAAAATTATCAATCACAGAATATATTGAACAAATCATTTATTTAACACTATTTACCACATTTGAAATAGCAAATAATCAATGCCTAGATCTAACAAGTTGTTACTCTTAGTCTACACTTGAAGTGAACATAAAAGTCACTTGCTGGGGTCTTGGAACACTCAATAAAATAATTTATTAATATGCATCAAGTTGATATTTCATTACATTATAATCGTAACTAACGTGTAGTAATGATGATCAATAAACAGATTCGACTTGCGAATTGCATCACCAATATTATAACTTCATTTTGGCAGCCAACTTCTGCACATACCACAGACTACATTCTTCGTCAACACCTCTTTCATATATATATATATATATATATATATATATATATTTAGAGTTCCTTTATTTCCGCTCCAAATTAATATTTTTTCACTCCACTTTAATGTGAAAAGACTTTAATATCGTTAAAATTCATTCACTTAATTCAAAACTCATCCAAAAAGAAAAAAGAAAACTTTTCATCTTTTTTTTATTTGTCAAAAAACTGTTTTTTAATAAAATTACATTTTTATTAAAAAAAAAAAAACTGTTTTTCTTTTACAAAAACAGAAGACAATTAAAAAAAAAACTCTACAGCTTTTTCTCTTTATAAAAAACAGTTAAAAAAAGTTTTTTTTAATTATAAAAAAGAGTAGTATATATATTTGAAACAAAAAATAACATTATGTTTTTATATATATAATGTTCAATTTTTTTTTTCATAAAACAATTGTTTTTGTAAAATACAATCAAAATAATGTAGAGTTTTCTTTCAATACACTAATATATATATATATATACTACTGTACATTAATGTCATTAGGAGTTAAAAAAAATGTACATAGTTTGTTATAAAAAAAAACGTTACAGTTTTTTCTTTTTATAAAAAACAGTTAATTTTTAAAAACACTCAAAAACGTTTTAAAAAGTTTATATAAAATGCTCAAAACCGTTTTGAATATAAAAATGTTTATTTAAAAAAATCTTTTAAAAAAAATTGTATAAAAATTGTTTCAACTTTATATAACCATTCACTGTTAAAAACAATGAACTGTTGTTTATATAAAAAAAAATGATCCGCATCAGCGGTATGTATAGGCGGTCAGACAATTTATACATACCATTCGCGCGGACCAATATATAAGAAAAAATGGTTGGCGCCAGCGATATGTATAGCTGGTCTGACCGCCTATATAACAGTGGAAATAATTTTTTTACTTTTTAAAAAGATTATATAAAATTGAAACAATTTTTTATACAACATTTTTTTTAAAAGATTTTTTTCAAATAAACATTTTTTATATTCAAAACGGTTTTGAGTTTTTTTAAAAATTAACTGTTTTTTTATAAAAAGAAAAAATTGTAGCGTTTTTTTTTATAAAAAACTATTTTTTTTTTAAATCCCTAAAGACATTAATGCACAATAGTATATGTATATATTAGTGTATTGAAAAAAAAAACTCTACATTATCTTGATTTTATTTTACAAAAACAATTGTTTTATGAAAAATAACAAATTGTACATTATATATATATAAACGTATTGTTATTTTTTATTAAAATGAACGGAATGCTGCTTTTATCTTTAAAAAACTGTTTTCATTTTTTTTCAAATATATATACAACTCTTTTTTATAATTAAAAAAACTTTGTTTAACTATTTATTATAAAGAGAAAAAACTGTAGAGTTTTATTTTAAACTATCTTTTTTTCCATAAAAATACAGCTTTTTTTTTTTGTAAAAATACAATTTTATTGAAAAACAGTTTTTAGATAAATAAAAAAAAAAGTTGAAAATTGTTTTTTTCTTCTTTTTGGGTCAAAAGAGATAAAGTTATAAGTTTTGGATTAAATGAATGAACTTTGAGAGTGTTAAAGTCTTTTCATATTAAAGTGGAGTGGAGGAATATTAATTTGGAGTGGGAATAGAGGGACTATATATATATATATATATATATATATATATATATATATATAGAGAGAGAGAGAGAGAGAGAGAGAGAGAGAGAGAGAGATATTAAGTGTGAGTATGCTGCTGATAATGGCGATCTTCATCGGTTAGATTGTCAGTTCATGAGATATATGAAAATAATCTTTTTATCTTTTACTTATTATTAGTTTTTGCTGGGTGGTTAGGACGTGCCATCATGTAAAATTGGCAATAGTCTAACTCGAAATCTAATCTAGCTTGGTAAAAATATGAAATGTCTGTTTAACTATAGCAAAATTACGGAAGGAATTTTGTTTTTTATACCTCAATTGAGACATAAACTTGTTGGTTATATTTGTTCCTTTTTTTTCTTTTTTTTTTTGAAAATGAATCAGGAAAGTTGACCCGAGTCTAAAAGGAAATCTAATCTAGCTTTTAAAGATATGAAACGACTGTTTGGATATAGCAAATCTGAAAGCAGTTTCGTTTTTTATGCCAAACTGAGACATAAATTTGTTTGTTATATTTTGTTCTTTTTTTAAGAAATTCATCATTTAAGTTGAACAAAATCTAATTGGAAATATAATCTAGCTTTGTAACATATAAAACGGTTGTTTGGGTAGCAAATACGAATGGGGTTTCGTTTTTTATACGGAAGTAGAGGACAGTTTCTTGTCAAAGTTTGTTCATATCTTTTCTTTTTGGAATATTCAAGTTGTCTGAGTAAGAAAAACGAATTCGAAAATCACCAGACAATTATAGAAAATACCTTTTAGTAAAATAAAAAAAATTAAAACAGACATACAAAATAGTAACAAGAATAACTAATAAAGTGTCATTTTCCAAATAGTTTAGAGAAAAAAAAATGCCGGAAACAAAAAAGCAGGGATGGATCGGCCTCCTGTTAAGTTTAGAAACCACTCTACTATTTAGAGTTTGGCAAATTTAAATTATTTATTTTAAAATTAATCACATTACTAATAATGTTAAGAATAATCACACTTCAAATATAGTTAAATCTCATTCATTATTTTGAAATAAAGAGTTCAAATAATTTTTACACGTAGAGCCATTCAATAACTCTAGATGAGTTAAATAAATTGGGAGGCCTTATCCTTATGATTAGGGTACAACTCTATGGTGTAGAATTCTACAAATTTCAGTCACTTATTTCAAAATCATATATTGCGTGATTAGTCACATTGCCAGACTATGAAATTACCAACCCCATATGTGGTCCACCATTTGGACTAAAATGGGAAGAACATTGAGATATAAATAAGAACAAAATGTCATTATTAAGTTATCTACAAAGTAAAAGAAAAATGATGAATATGTTGGAAACTGGGTAAGGTCAAAAAGTGTAGCGATGGGTTATTGATTACCAATAAATCATAGATCGCTTAATTAAAATAGTCAGCTTGAACTGAAGTTCATTAATATCCATATGCTAATTGTCGATCAGATGAGATCCAATCATATTTTTGTAAACGCTGGAATCCCAACAATATTTTGGGTGACGAGACTCATAACCAATGCATGTTCCATTAAATGGTCCAAAAGTTTTATTTTTGGTAAATCTTGAACTCATTTTGAATAAATATGGATAAACTAATTGAGGGTGAAATTAAAAAAAAAATTAGTGTTTTTGAGGAAAATATTTTGTTGTAAAAAACGAATTCTAATACCTTGTAATATATTTCTTAATTTCTTCACCATCACATAATTGCAGCAGTAGCAATCAATGGTCCATTAAAGCAAAAATGTTAATCTAAGACTTGTTCCATTACAAACCCGTTTCGAATGATCCTTTAATAGGTATCCAAAGCATGGATTTTGTTGGAAATTATTTTATTATAGTGTAATAATAAATTTAATTGAGTGAAAATTAAATTTTAAATTATTTTTGATAGACAGAATGATTTGTGAAAAATTGTGTACATTCATAAAAGGTTGTGACTATTCATGAAATGGTTCGAAAAGATTATCTAATATTCATGAAATGGTTCGAAAAGGTTATCTAATTTTTTATGAATAGAACACTCCTAATTCATTTTCTAAATCTTAATTTTGAAAAGTCTATTCTTTGTCATTTTGTCTTTTCTTCTTGAATCAATCCATGAGAGAATACAACATAAAATTTGAATTCGCTGAATCTTTATATATATTGAAGTGTCACTTATATAAAGACGAAAAAGTCATTCTAACTTGAGAGACAGACGTTTATAAAACCTTGGACACCGATGAGGAGACGAATTTGTCTTTAGAATAGTTGATTGACGAATTAATTGGTCCATTCTTTTAAAATGTAAAAGTCAAACTCGAACTTTTATAAGTGATTTTTTTCACTTGGAGAACTTTGTGTAGAATTCCACTTTTCTGAATTTTATATTATCTATCTCCCTATGGAATAAATATTTTATCATTGCATGTGATAAATCATAAATTATGTAGGATACTCAAACAATTTTGTTTTCACCGTTGCACACCAAAGAAACTTTTTTAGTAATGCTTCTGAAAGGATGTTTAATAATCATCTTTAGTCAGCACATGTATTCGACTAGTTCCTATACTGCTTTGGTAGTATATCTATTTCAAAACATTATTTATATATATATATAGTGTTGAGGGATTTTAATTTACACTGAATATTAAATTTTTGGTTCATAAAAACCAGAAGAATGAAACAATAGAAGATCAAAAAAACAAAAGGGGCAATTTGCCATGAGAATTGATGATGAATTTGGTATTCGTATTGTGTGTATATATATATTGTTGAAATAACTAGGGCACGGAGAGAATTTTAGAGAGAGAAAAAGTTCTCATAAATTAATGTGCCAAAAATTGGTTTGGGGAGGCGGGGTGTTCACCCCTTATTCATACTACAAGTTTGTTGAGTCCGAATAGGAGTGGACACACACTTAAATACAATAAATACAAATATTTATAACACTCCTCCTTGGATGTACACCATTTTCATCATTCAATGATTATTGCCTCATTAAAACCTTACTAAGGAAAATTCATTGGGAAAAAACGCAGTAAAGGAAAAAGAATACACTTTGTGTGATCATTGAGTCAGTGTTGGGCGTGTTTAACATTGCCTCGTTAAAATCTTTACTAGAAAAATTCAGTGGGACAAAATCTAGTTAAAGAAAAAAGAGTACAACGCACAAATGTCCCAAATTACATGTTTTTGTATGCTCCCCCCGATTGATATGTTTAATAAACTGTTGGTGGAGTCGACGCATTCCAATCTCGTACACAAAATTTTGAAATATTGCCTTTAGTAGGGACTTTGTGAAGAGATCATCTAGGTTATCACTTGAACGAGCTTGCATGACTTCAATTTCATTTTTCTTCTAAAGCTCATGAGTGAAGAAAAACTTTGGTGAAATGTGTTTGATTCTGTCTCATTTGATGAATCCTTATTTAACTTGTGTTATACATGTTGCATCGTCTTAATAGATGACAATTAGAATATCTGTAATGTAAGGCAATTGATAAGAAGTACGAATACACTGAATTAAAGATCTCAGCCACACACATTCACGGCTAGCTTCATGAAGAGCTAAAATTTCAGAGTGGTCAGAAGAAGTAGCTATTAAAGTTTGTTTAGCAAAACTCCAGAAAATTGTAGTATTACCAAAAAGAAATACATAACCTGTCTAAGATTAACCCTTCTGAGGATCAGAGAGATATCCAAAATCTACATACAAAATAACTTGGAACTATTAGAGTTATACGAATAAAATAAACCCATGTTAGTGGTTCCACATAAATATCTTACGATATGCTTGACACCAGTCCAATGCATTTTGGTTGGTTCAGAACTATATCTAGCAAGCAGGTTCACAGAAAATGAAATATTCGCCTAGTGAATTTTGTCAAGTACAACAATGCACCAATTGCACCTAAATAGGGTATGGACCTAATATTTTCGCATCTTCTTCTTTAGGACGGTATGGATCTTTCTTTATGTCCAACGACCGAACAACCATAGGGGTACTTAGTGGGTGCGCTTCATCCATATTAAAACTTTTTAATACATTTTTGGTATAATTAGACTGATGGATTAAATTCCCACTAGATTTTTTCTCGATCTGTAGGCTGAGACAAAATTTAGTTTTCCTAAGGTCTTTCATCTCAAATTCCTTTTTCAAATAGTTAGCAGCTTTTTCGAGCTCTTCTGGAGTCCCAATTAAATTTATGTCATTTACATAGACTACTACTATTGCATATCCTTTTGAGGATTTCTTTATAAATACACAAGGGCAAATTATGTTGTTTTCATAACCTTCCTTAGACAAGTATTCACTAAGATGATTATACCACATTCTTCTAGATTGCTTTAAATCGTAAAATGAACGTCTTAGTCGGATCGAATGCGTACTCCTTGGCTTTGCTTTAAGAAAAGGAAATCCTTTAGGGATTTTCATGTATATTTCTGTGTCTAAGTCCCCATATAAATAAGCGGTCACAACATCCATGAGTCGCATATCAATATTTTCATAAAATGCTAAGCTAATTAGATTTCTGAAAGTTATACCATCCATAATAGGGAAGTATGTTTTCTCGAAATCAATCTCGAGTTTCTGCAGGAAACCTTGTACCATAAATTGTGCCTTATATCGAGTGATTTCATTCATCTTATTTCTTTTTCTTTCAAAAACACATCGATAACCTACCGGGTTAAAACCTTTTAGGTTTTTTACTATAGGTCCAAATACACCACGTTTATTTGGAGACTCAAGTTCTGCCTTGATGGTAATTTCCCATTTTGGATAATTTACTCTTTGTCGACATTCATTTAGAGTACATGGTTCATTGTCATTATCACTACCCTTTGAAATTTGTGTAGCTAATGCATATGAAAATACATCTTCGATGACAGCTTCTTTAATATCCCACATTTCTCCCGAATAAGTATAAAACATAAAGATCTCATTATTATTATTATTATTATTATTATTATTATTATTATTATTATTATTATTATTATTATTATTATTATTATTAGGTAATTTTGCCTCTTTAGGGGCGTGTATAGTCACTTCATTGACTTGGGTGTTTTCAGAGACAACAACCTCTTCAGGGGTTTCAGAGAAAGTGGATCATTTATTCATAAACTCTTCAGGAGAGTTATTAGGGCATGATTTTTCATTTGATCTCCTCTTCCAAGGAGCAGAGTCTTTGGAACCTATAGGTCTTCCACGCTTCTGGCGTGCAACAGATTCATTTGCTGTTGATGTCAACATTTGTCCCACTGGTACATCAATTCCGGTAGGCACATTTGCGGCGGGTACATGAGACTTGGTTACTTTTGCAACATCATTGAATGCATCGTGTAATTTGTTTGCATTTTCCTGAAGATGCAATATTTTTCTCACTTCATGCACACATTGAGCAGTATGGGGGTCTAGATGAGACAAAGTGAAAGTGTTCCATGTTAATTCTAGTCGTTCTTCAGGAACGGACCGTAGTTCTTGTACGTTTTTTCCTTCCTCTAATGACGGGAA
Source organism: Sambucus nigra (assembly GCA_949130495.1). Classification (NCBI taxonomy): domain Eukaryota; kingdom Viridiplantae; phylum Streptophyta; class Magnoliopsida; order Dipsacales; family Adoxaceae; genus Sambucus; species Sambucus nigra. Next base: position 160,095,166 of record OX422219.1, on the reverse strand, counting down.
GAGTGTCTCATCAAAATGACAATCCGCAAATATGGCATTAAATGGCTGACCTGTTAGTGGCTCAATATAACGAATGATTGATGGTGAATCATAACCAAAATATATTCCCAAATGACAATATGGACCTATATTGGTACGCTGGGGTGGGGGATGGGGACATGCACTGTACAACTAAATTTATGCAAGTGTGAAATATTTGGTTGACATCCAGACACAAGTTGAAAAGGTGAAAATGGGTGATAAACAGTGGATTTAAGCTTAATTAACTTAGCAGCGTGAACGATATCATGTCCCCAAGTAGAGACTGGGAGTTTAAATTGCATAAGTAAAAGTCGCGCAATAAGTTGCAAATGTTTAATTAAAGACTCAATTCAACCATTTTGGGTGTGGTTATGGGGGAATAGGTGCTCAACATCAATTCATTGTGATAAAAAATAGTCATCAAAAGCTTGAGAAGTAAATTATCCCGCATTATCTAAACGGGTGAATTTAAAGTGTTGATCCGAAAAATGTGCTCTAAGTATTATGATTTGAAGAGGTAATTTTGCAAAGGCCAAATTACGAGTAAACAACGAACAAACATGTGATAAACGAGTGGAAGCATCAATTAAAATCATAAAATATTTAAAAGGTCCACTAAAACGGTGTATGGGCCCACAGATATCCCATTGAATTCTTTGTAAAGATGATGGTGACTCAGAAGCTATTTTGAGAAAAGATGGTATAGTGATTAATTTACCTTGAGAACAAGGGTGCGAAACTTATCATCGGGTAAGGTAAGTTGTTTGTTTGTTAACGAGTGCCTATATGAGTTATTTATGATTCGACGCAATATATTTGATCAATGGTGAACTAAGCGATTGTGCCATAAGATTAAATTATAAGGATCATTGAGCTTTCGGCTCATTATAGTATGTGATTATACAACATTAATTATTGTATGGTATAACCCCATGGATAATGAACACAATTTCTCTGGTGTGAGCTTCCGGCTTCTAACATTAGAAAGTAATGCAAAGGAACTCTTCATTACCTTCATTACATGTTTCCATATGATACCCATTCATTTTTATGTCCTTTAAACTTAATAAATTTCTTCTGGAATTTCTTGAGTATATAACATTATTTATGAATAAGTGGGTACAATTAGGTAACACCACGTGAGCTCTTTCGGAGCCTTAAATAATCTTAGCAGGATCAGCTATAGTGAAAATATTTGTTGTATTATATACCAAGTCTGAGAAAAACTTCTGATTTTTCAAAATGGTGTGGGTCATCCCACTGTCTACAAGACAAGTATCATCGCTTACGCTTACTTTCGGATCCATACCTTTAACATAATTAAATATAAATTGAAATTCCATCCACCAATCATATAAGCATTATAAAAAAATAATAAAAACCATTACATTAACTAATAAATGCGCAAATAAAGATATTGTTTACGCTCTAATGCTAAACTACTAATGTCTCAATAGTAGATATGAAGCAGATAAATAAATAAATAAATAAATAAATAAAGCATAATCATTTAGGTTTTCAGGACCGTTTTAGGTGGTTCTCCAAGCATGTTATCAAATGTCTCATTATCAATAGCATTTTCATCCTCATTTTTAAAAAAAAATCATTAAAATTGCGATCAGTATCGTCAAGTCTCCAACGGTCTTCAGGACCTTCCACAATGTTTGTCTCCGCACCCTTTTTCGAGGCCTAATATTTTTCCACCAATTTCTTGGACGAACGACAGGTGCGTGTCCAATTCCTACAACGGCTACATCTATGGCAAATATCATATGAATTTTCTGGATTCGACTTCTGATTCCATTTGTTATTATGATCATTCCACTTATGGTTGTTCATAAATTTTGTATTTTTTTTCTAGGGCCTTGATTATGGTAGCCACCTCTTCTGGAGTTGTCACGGCCCCGCTGCATATTTTCTTAACCTCATTCATTATTCTTAACAGAGTTAGCATTCACTTCAGGGAGTGATACAGATCCAATGGGTCTAGGTGTATGATTCTTCATTAGTCATTATTCTGCTCAGCAACTAGGAGACATGAGATTAGTTCCTAGTAATTTTTAAACCCTCGCTCTCGATATTGCTATTGTAAGAGCATATTCGAGGCATGAAAAGTTGAGAAAGTTTTTTCCAACATATCTGCATCCTCTACCTTTTCTCCACATAGCTTTAGCGTGGAGGTAATCTTAAACATAACATAATTGTATTCAGACACAGTCTTGAAGTCTTGAAATTTCAAGTTGAGCCATTAATGGCGTGCACATAGAATTATGACTGATTTATGTGGGCATAATGCTCTATTAGGGAGTTTCATAAATCATGTAGATCTTTCACACTAAGGTACTCATTTTTCTTAGTATTGTGTATGTGGTGCTTAAGGAATATCAGGGCCTTAGCTTTGTCCTATCAGGACATTTTATTTTCAAGTGCTATTGCATCACTAAGGTTCTGAGCTTGGAGGTGGAGTTCAGTGTCTTCATACCAATTAAGATAATTCACCCCAGAAAGTTCAAGTGCTTCAAATTCGAGTTTAAAGATAATTAACATTTTTAAATTGTTCAATAAATAAATTACAGTAAAAAATATGTAATGCACAATAAAGAAAAAAATAATTATAATTAAATATTGATTGAAATATCATGTGTGCAATTAGGACTTTAAATTCTTGATTTAATATTAGAACTTCAGGTTCATGTTATTTATTTATGGGAACTTCAGATCAATACATAAAATAATTGAACTCTGGGTCAATTTTATCAAGTATAAGGACTTGAAAGTCTCTACCCTATTGTGTTAAAACTTCAAGTTTGATCAAAAAATTTATTATAAATTATTTAAAACTTCAGGTCCAAATTATAAATTATTTGCGAACATTTATAAATTTTAAATTAATGTCTCTTACTCTATGATATAAATAATCAAAACTTCGGATTTTGATTGAAGGAATATATTATTTTTAGCTTCAGGTCCATAATTAAAATAACAATTCAAGTTCCAAATTTAAGGATGATTGAGAACTTCAGGCTCCAATTACTGAAAACTTCAAGTCCCAAATATTAAGTCAAAACTTTTGGTTTGATTAAAGGAAAAATTTGTGGAACTTCGAGTCCAAAATATAAATAATTATTGGGGTACTTTTAGTATTCCTTGACCTATTATAGAAATAATCAAAACTTCAGGTTTGATTTTACGGTACATTTTATTATCATGTATAAAAAATTAAACATCAATTGAGAACTTCACGCCGTAAAAATTAAAATAGGAATTGGGAACTTCAGCCCCCCCAAATTATAAGGCAATTGGGAACTTTAGGCCCCAAAATTATAAGGCAATTGGGAACTTTAGGTCCCTAACCTTAAATACTATATATTAAAAAAAATCAGGCTTTATGAGGCTTTGAATCTAAAAAAAAATCAGGCTTTGAATCTTAAAGCATTAGAGGTCTTAGTAAGTCATCTTAAGGCACAAATTAACTCAACGAAACTTGAGGAATGATATTAGGCCATCGTTTGAAAGTCCAAAATTAAGCCTAAACTCCAATATTTTTACATTATTTCGTTCAAGCCAAAAAGAAAATAAGTCTTTTGTTGAAAACTCATTATCCTACCCAACTCCAACTAGGAGTTTAAAGCTCATAAGTAGAAGCCACACCCATTTTCTGATAATACTAGGGTAAAATTTACGGTAAGAAAAAAGGCCTGAAAAAAAAAGAAAAAAATTTGCAAAAGAATGGTTTGTGAAAAGAAAAGAACGAAAGAATGAAAAAAAATGAGTACGTGAAAAAAAAGGGGAAATGGATATTAGAAGAAAAAATGCCTAAAAGTCAAATTACCGAAAAACCTCTATATTCTCAGAAATTTTGAACTCCAAATACATTTTTTCTAGCCAAAATCCAAGCCTACAATACAACCAAAGAAAGTCCTAATCGATCTCAAGTGAAGTTAGTTATAGTGTGGAGAGAAGCTGAATAGGATCTATGGTGTGATTTAATGTTTTCAAAAAAGCAATCAATTTTCCATTCATGAGATCATATTCATCCATTATATAAAAGTACGTTTTTCACCATGTATATGTGAAATTTGTTCATTTAAATTTACTCTTTTATTCACATATACCGAGAGAAAATAATTCATTTTTGAGTGTTCAATTGAGAGTGCATCCCTTTGAAATCAAAACGAACTTTCGGATAAGAAATGTAACGATCAAATCTTTTGAAATTGACGGTTATATTGGCTATGCACACACACATGATAAGTTGATATTGAAAAGTTAAGTACTACTATATTTATGAAGTTTGCATTCAAACTTGGTTATATTACTTTTGCGTCTCTTGTATTGAGTCAAGTTTTTTAATTTTGTGAGAATATTCACTACAAACTCTCATGAGACAAAACTCGTCCACTAGGATAACCTAGGGATTTAACAGCTTGTTGCACATGCTAAGTGCAATCATGATTCCTACGAAAGTGATTTAAATTTTAAAATTTTCGTTTTACTCGAGGACTAGCAAAGTTTACGTTTGGGGGTATTTGATGAGTGCATTATTTTGTATATTTTATACCCAAATTTAGACCTTGTTAGTTCCATTTTATTTTATTTAATTAGTTCTTAAGATCATTTTATTAAAAAAAGGAAAAAAAGTGCAAGAAGGATTCAAAATGGAAATTTGAAGTCAAAATGGGCACTTCGATAATTTTATAATACTCTTGTGCTAATTTGTGGAAAAAGTTGTCTAGTGAAAAGGCGCGAAAAAGTTTATTTTTACTTGTGAAATTGTGAAAAAAGTCGGGAATTTTTATCCTCCGATTTGGATGAAACTCGGCGTGCGTGTTCAACAAGAAAAGATAAGAGTTTTCAAGTGGGGGGAAATTCGGCCCCTTATCACGATCCAAAGATTAAAGAGGATGAGAGAAAAAGCTTCCAACACCATTAGGCCAATCAGGGAGAGTCCCACCGTGAGTCTAATACCTCACCACTTGTCCTATAAAAAGGACCATTGGGCTCACAATTTTAGGAAGAATTTCGGGGAGCAACTTTAAGTGCTTGTAACCAATTTGGGAGCCAAGTTTTTATCATTTTTTAGAGGATTGAAGATTATTGTGAGAGAACTTATTTTAAGTTTGGATTATTAATGAAGATCTCTACTCATTCTTGCAATTTCTCTTTCATTATGGTAGCTTGACTCTTCTATTAGGATTAGGGTGAAATTTATCATAGTTAGATAATATTTCCGCATTAATGTGATTGTTGTTTATTCCCTACTCGTTCTAATTATTATCAAAGATTCGGTATTAATTTTAAAACGACACGAGAATGTGTTTTAGGACCTTCAAGATTGTTTTGTCAAATCAAGTTTTGAGATTTAAAGATAGTATTTTTTTATGGATTATGCTTGCACTTTGATTGTTTTGATAGTCCGTGATTAAATGCATTTGTGAGATTCAAATCTTCTATTTTCTAAGGGAATAGGGATTTTAGCTGTTTATTAGAGACGTTAAAAATATTTAGAACATAACTTTCATATTTTCCAAATTAAAGGCGACGAGAGTCGGTTTAATTTGAGTTGTAAAAAGGGAATGATAACATTAAATTAGTGTGCAAAATTAGTTCCGTGATAAATAAAACTCGAATCCTAATTGTTTACAAATCTCTTGTGTTACTCTCATTTAACGTAGTTGTTTTTAATTAGTGTAGTTCATAATTATTTTATATCCCATTTATTATAGTTGTACAGTTGCAATTCTTTAAAAAATAAAATTGACAAATCTATGTGGGTTCGACCCGTACTTACACTCGCTATTATATAGTATCCCGTGCACTTGCGATATTTTAAAAAATTGAAAACAAGTTTTTGGCGTCGTTGTCGAGAATTTGGCAAAAAAAATTTAAAAAAGAAGTTGTGACTCTCGGGCTAGTTTTTTTTTTACTTTTCACATTTTTTTGTTAGTAAAAATTTCATAAATAAATTAAAAAAATCCAAAAACAAAATAAAAAATCACTAATTAACCAAGCACTTGCATATCCCGAGCCATCACATTCAATTTAAAATCAAGTATACGTTGACCTTAGGATATCACATCGCTCGTAGAAAACCCCTTAACGAGGCTAGGATTAAAAGCTAATCCAATGTGAACTTGTCAAATTGATTGTGTTTTACCTTGTCCTGGATTGGTGGTTTTTAATGACTCTTCATACCGTCCACCTACCTGGAGGAAAACACGAGATTTAAGGTGATAATCGTAGTTGTCCGTCTTTTAAATTCTCCCTTATCAAAGAGTAAGATATGTTTAACTAGAAAAATCAAAATTGCTTTGTGTTAGTTTACTTGGTTTTGGCTCAATTATAATTGCTTTTGCATTCTCAAAAAAAAATCAATCGTTGTAAATTACAATGGGTGATCCTCTTATTGTTATCCCATTATCTTTCTCATATTACTCTATTGATCCTATTGATGTGTTTTTACAAAATACTAAAAATTTAGTTGATTATGTATTTCAATTTGAGTCAGATGGTTCAGTAATCATTTTAAAAGTTAAAGAAGGTATGGATGAGAATCCAATCCCTTTAATTACTATTTGTCCACCAAAATGTATCAATTGCAAAGAGGTAAACAAACGGTATAGTAATGTTATTTCTAAAAGCAATCATGAATTAAATGGAGATAATCAATTTGTGAGGAGAAAAAAATTGACAATCTTGATACGCGTAATGATTCTGATGATTTGAATGTTGATTCTTGTCGGTATTTTTTTCCTAATTTAATTGAGAAAAATGTTGATTCTTTTTATATGTGAAAAAAATTATTTGAGGATTCGTCATCTGAATTTAGTGATACTTCAAGTATTTACGACGGTCCTCCTATTTTTTATGAAGAACGTGTATCGCCTCGTGATACCTCTTCTTCTCGTGCTTTTCATAAAGTCTCACATTTAGGAGTGGAGCATACATCCCCAATTTTACGTGACTATTTTTGAAAAAGGGATTGTAAATATTTGAATTCTTATTATAATATGATATCCCCATATGATGCGTCGACATATGATTCGTGTGATTCAAATGTGTCTATTATTGATGGTGTCGGTGAACACCATTATGACCATGGATTTATGGTTGAAATTTATGTTGTGGGGGTATACTCTCAAATTTATTTTGTTTTGGAACTTTGTGCTTTAAAGTTTATTAATTGGAACGACCCACAACTCTTTGGATTATTAATTTGTGGTGATGATGGTAATTTTCATGGGTTTGTATATTATTAGTGTAATTTTTTTCCCCTTTGGGGGTTATTTTTTATTTGTTTTAGTTAACATACACTTGTTACTTTGGATGTTGGTAGCAAAGTGAAGTTTACAGGTAATATCGTCATTTCACATCCTTACTTTATTTTCTTTATCCATATTTGTATTTGAGCATACATTGAGGACATTGTAAAATTAAGGTTTGGGGTAAGGATGATATTTTTGAGAAAAAAAATTCAAAAAAAATTTAAAAATTAAAATAGATTTTCAATATAATTGAGTTTTGAAACGATTTCTTAATATAGAATTAACTCATGGATCTCTCAGCTTATGAAATGTTTTACACATTAGCAATACAATATGATCGAAAATGAATATTAAGGCGAAAGTTAGTATGCTTAACGAATATATGTGGAGATTTTATCCTGGTGAGAATTTTGTGCCATTCATCATTTTCGAGAGATTTAAATCAATCCGAGTTAAAACAACTCAAACTTTCCTTCAGTGATAAATTCGGTGATGCTCTCAAATTCTTTATTTTGTTCGAGTACTGAAAACAAAAAGTCAAAATATGAATCTTAAAGCATTAGAAGTCTTAGTAAGTCGTCTTGAGACACAAATTAACACAACGAAACTTAAGAAATGAGATTTGGCCATCGTTTGAAAGTTCAAAATTAAGCCTAAACTTTAACCTTTTTGTAACAACCCGGATTTTTTTAAATGGGAATTTTTTAAATTAATTTTGGAAATCGAAGAAAAATGAAATTTTGGATTTTATAAATTTTATAATTTAAAGTGTTGGTTTTTATATTTGAAAAATGAATTTTCAAACGGAATTGGAATCGGAATTAAAATGGAGTTTTAATTGAATTTTTATTATTTAGAAGAGTCCTCAAAATATAAAACTCTCTAAGAGTCCTCAAAATATAAAACTCTCTAAGAGTCCTCAAAACAGAAAACTTTCTTGTAAAAATAATATTTTTAGACATCCGACCGTCCGATCAAGTTGAATTTTTGTCAGCAGTCCTGTCTCGCTGTTCGCTACAACATACTAAAATTTCAAGCGATTCTAACGGTCCGATCGTCCGTAATGATTTTTTCAAGTATTTGTATTTGATTAGGACTCGAATTCTTTTTGGTATATAAACATAAAGTGACGAGTTTAGATCTTTTAAAACACATTTTAGCCTTCTCAAAAATCAGAATCCTCTCATCTTCTTCATCTTCTTCAACCTCAAAACCCTAGCCCCATTCTACATTACTTTCAACTCAAGTTTTGTCAAGATTAACCGGATTTTCTCAAGACGCGTCAAGAACGAATCTTTGTCAAATTTTTGAGAGGAATACACATTCAAGATCATATTTCTAAACCAACTTTTATTCAGGCATGAATACTCTATTCTTTTCCTTTAGTATTATGCGTTTTAAGTGTCGCCTAAACACTTAATTACATGTTTTCTTAAAAATAATTAGTAACTTAATTAGAAAAAGTGAAAACTAATTATGGGGCTGTTTTTATTAAATCTTTTAAATCTGAATAATATTCATAACCCTTGGGTACGTAGGATTGATGAGTGATTTTGGATTTTATTGGTGTAGGGTGCATGTAGAAAAACCCTAGCTTTAAAATAAATGATTTTTGGGTGCGTATAACTCATGTAATACATGTAGATATAATAAAATTTTGTTTTGATGAATATATGATGAAAACTTGGTATATTTAATTTAAAATGATTAAATGAGATTATTTGGGTATTGTTGACGTTGTGATAATTAAATTAAAGATTTAATTGAATTGGACTATCATGCGTAGTTTTATATATTGATTAATTATGCTCGTTTGTGTGACTTGTTGGTATTATGATGTTGCCTTTGTGACGACGGGTTGTTGGGTATTATTGCTCTCCCTATATTTTAGAATGCCTTCTAGGTATGGGACTAGTGGGTATGTCTTTTGATGATTTACGTCTTCTAGGTATGGGACTAGTGAGGGTAGATTATCGCGTTTTTATCATCTTTGGGGTGGGGTGATTTTTGATACTTTATCGTCGTTACGGTAGTCTAAGTACGAGACTAAGTTAAGTTTTATGTTAGAAAATCCTCCTATACATAGGATAGGACGTATTGATAACTTGGGGACCCTTAGGTATGGGACTAAGGGGTATTTTGAGGATCTCACATCGATTAAAAGGGTGGGGTGATTATAAATTGTGAATTGAGAAATTGAGAACTAATACCTAAGATAATAAGACGGGTATTAAAATATATTGGCGACATAATCAGCGAGGGCCGACAGTTTAAACGGGCCAGCCGGCGTTTTATGTCGTGTCGTGTGTGGAACCTTGTCAATCAGCGAGGGCCGACAGTTTAAACGGGCCAGCCGGCGTTTCGACAAGGGGATGTGTATTTTGGTGGAGAAATCACCCGAGGCGGGAGGACCGCCATAATGAATTTTGGTGAATTATCACCCGAGGCGGGAGGACCGCCATACCTAATAATTATGGAAGTAAGAACATAAATAATTGAGAAATTTGATAATTTGGGTTAATTAATAAAGGATTAACTCCGCGGGACTTGGGAATTTAAAATCATATTGGTGTGCCTTTATAAATGGGGATTTCTGCGGGTAGTTAGTGATTTATATTTATCGCGTTTAATTATCCCGTTTAGTTTAAAATATTCTATTGTGATATTTATTGCGTATAATGCTACTGTCTGGATTCAAGGATCCTATTTGAGGGGAGTAGTGTGTATTCTTGCTCGGGGCTTTGGCTCTGACCCATGCGTTGACTAATCTTTTTCAGGATTAGAATTTGGAGAAGCTGTATAAGTTTATCGAAGTTATCATTGGAGGTGCATCTGGAGTTATTTACTTTATGGCATAGTTTAGTTAGACTTTCTTTTCCAGTCGTATTATGAGACTTCATTTGAGTTTTATTGGGCCATTCGGTTCCAAAGTTGTTTAGAGGATTTATTTTGGGATTATTTCAGATTTTATTTAATCATTATTGGAGATTGGATTTTTTGGAGTTAGCATGTGATGGATCTTTTATCGCTTAGTTATTTGTGATCATTTGAGATTGACCAATTATTTATCTTATCGACTGATTTATTTATGTCTCATATCTGTATCATGCTAAGAATGGTATTTATTTAGTTCACGCCCGGCTTAGTTTTGGTGGCGGCCGACGCCAGAATTAGGCGGGGTGTGACACTTTTCACATTATTCCGTTGCAAGCCCATTTGAGTCAAAAAGAAAATAAGTCTTTTGTTGAAAATTCATTATCCTACCCAACTCCAACTGGGAGTTTAAAGCCCATAAAAAGAAGTCACTCCTATTTTCTGATAATACTAAGGTAAAATTTACGGTAAGGAAAAAGGCCTGAAAAACAAAAGAAAAAAAATTACAAAAGAATGCTTTGTGAAAAGAAAAGAAAGAAAGAATGAAAAAAAATGAGTACATGAAAAAAAAAGGAAAATGGAGGTTACGAGAAAAAATGCCTAAAAGTTAAATTATCGAAAAACCTCTATATTCTCAGAAATTTTGAACTCCAAATAAGTTCTTTCTAGCCAAAATCCGAGCCTACAATACAATTAAAGAAAGTCCTAATCGATCTCAAGTGAAGTCAGTTATAGTGTGGAGAGAAGATTAATAGAATCTATAGTGTGATTCAATGTTTTCAAAAAAGGAATCGATTTTCCATTCATGAGATCGTAATCATCCATTATATAAAAGTACGTTTTTTATCATGTATATGTGAAATTTTTCATTTAAATTTACTCTTTTATTCACATATGCCAAGAGAAAATAATCTATTTTCGAGTGTTCGATTGAGAATCCATCCCGTGAGATTTTAAATTCAAAACGAACATTCGAATAAGAAATGTAACGATCAAATCTTTTGAAATGGATGGTTATATCGGATATGCACACACACACACGATAAGTTGAGATTGAAAAGTTAAGTACTACTATATTTATAAAGTTTGCATTCAAACATGGTTATATTCACGAGACAAAAGTTGTCCACTAGGGTAACCTTGGGGTTTAACGGCTTGTTGCACATGCTAAGTGCAATCCTGATTCCTACGAAAGTGAGTTAGATTTTAAAATTTTCATTTTGTTCGAAGACTACCAAAGTTTAGGTTTGGGGATATTTGATGAGTGTATTATTTTGTATATTTTATACCCAAATTTATACCTTTTTAGTCCCATTTTATTTTATTTAATAAGTTTTTAGGATCATTTTTTTAAAAAGGGAAAAAAATGCAAGAATGATTGAATTCATATTCAAAATGGCAATTTTAAGTAAAAAATCGGCACTTTGACAATTTTATAATATTATTGTGCTAATTTGTGAAAAAAATTGTCTAGTGAAAATTTGACAGGTAATGATGGAATTTGGTGCAAATTGAATATCAACTCGAAAAAGGCGCAAAAAAACTAATTCTTACTTGTGAAATCGTAGAAAAAGTTGGGAATTTTTATCCTCTGATTTGATGAAACTCGGTGTGCGTGTTCAATAAGAAAAGATAAGAGTTTTCGAGTAGGGGAAATTCGGCCCCTTATCACGATCCAAAGATTAAAGATATCTTCCAACACCATTCGGCTGATCAAGAAGAGTCTTACCACAAGTCAAAATACCTCACCATTTGTCCTATAAAAAGGACCATTGGGCTCACAATTTTAGGAAGAATTTTGGGGAACAACTTTGTGTGATTGTAATCAATTTGAGGGGTAAATTTTTATCATTTTTTTAGAGGATTGAAGATTATTATGAGAGAATTTATTGTAAGTTTGGTTAATTAATGAAGATCTCTACTCATTCTTGCAATTTCTCTTTCATTATGGTAGCTTGATTCTTCTATTAGGATTAGGGTGAAGTTTATCTTAATTCGGTAATATTGTCGCATTAATTTTATTGTTGTTTATTCCCTATTAGTTTTAATTGTTATCAAAGATTCAGTATTCATTTTAAAACGACACGAGAGTGTGTTTTAGAACCATCAACATTGTTTTGTCAAACCAAGTTTTGAGATTTAAAGATAGTATTTTTTTTATGGATTATGCTTGCACTTTGATTGTTTTGATAGTCCATGCTTAAATACCATTGCGAACTTTAAAACTTGTATTTTCTAAGGGAATAGAGATTTTAGCCGTCTATTAGAGACGTTAAAAATATTTCGAACGTAACTTTCAAATTTTTCGAATTAAACGCGACGAGAGTCGATTTAATTTGAGTTATAAAAAGGGAATGACAACACTAAATTAGTGTGCAAAATTAGTTACGTGATAAATGGACAGTTGCAATTCTTTTAAAAATTAAAAGTGACAAATCTATGTAGGTTCGACTCGTACTTACACTCGCTATTCTATAATAGCCCGTGCACTTGCGGTATTTTTATAAATTAGTACTTTATGTACATAACTGATTTAGTCCATTTAGGGGTGTTCAAAAAACCGACCGGATCGACAGACCGAACTGAATTGAGTTGAACTCACTCTTTTTCAATCTTTTTTTTAATCGGTCCGGCCCGCGTTTATTTTTTTACTCTATTCCATAGTTTATAGCTTCAAAAACATTGTTAGCACCAACCTGGACCGACTCTATGTAAAATAATATATTTTTACATATATATGTATATATATAAGATAAATAAATAGTAAAATTATATATTTTAACATCTGATTAGTTTAAATTATAGTTTAATTGACGAGAGGCGGGATGATCGCGGCGCAAGAGTATAGAGATATACGCCGGTCGTTATGCTCAGCTCCCACCGCAATGCAAAAACCTAGACTATTAACTACACTCTTTTAAGGGAGTACAGTGGCCAGTTCAAGTATCGAATCCACAGAGACTAGTTGTTGGAATTTAATTGGTTTATTATTTCTTGATAAAAGTGTAAAAGATAATTGTTAACAAAAAGAAAATATAACTAGGCATGGAAATTAAACTAAGATTAATAAAAGCGAAATAAAAACTATAGGTTGCAACTAATATCCCTTACCTTGGCTTAATCCGTATAAATTATTACATGGGACTACGAATTTAGTAAGATTGGATCTCATTTCGACAGTTAGTTAAATCTAGAGTTTTCACCCCCTTAATCATCATAAAAGCCTACTATTATTTTGGCGTCAACAAATACCCCGAAAATTACACATGCAAGGTCATAAATACGGAGCATACATAATATACCCCGTTTAATATCCTAGGCATAAAGTCAAGGACAATGCAATCAAATTAAAAGCATAAACTCCATCACCAAAGCAAAGCAACCCATTGAAACTAAGGTGAATTCAATCAATCACAACCTAGGTTAACTTAGCTAGAAAGCATCATAAATGACACACATGTATTAAAAATGAAAGAAAGTAAATGAAAGCGAGTAAATGAAAGCAATAAACCTATACTACAAAGTAAGGAAATCAACAAAAGGAAACTATATTAATGGTAGGGATGATGAATATTGGACTTACAACACCCAAAGAGAGATGGAAGAGAAGATCTCAACACCCAAACCCTAACCTAAACTATATAAAATGAATTATATGTATGAAAATAAACTAAGGGGTCTATTTATAGTAAGTTACAAAAGGGAGAAAAGAAAAATGGAAAAAGAAATAAAAAGGCAAAAATGCACAATATCTCGCACTATCGGTCGGCTAGGGGGCAGTCGACCGGGCCCTCAGGCAAAAACCCACTGCATCCGTTGTAAGACAAAATATGATTCACCGGTCGATCAGTGGGGTAGTGTCGTTCGACCCGTCCCCTTTTCCATGGTCTTCTTCAGTCCAAAATGAGGGAGAAATGGGGAGAAACGAAAATGGCTATATCTTCTTCATCCGAACTTGAAACGACGTATCGTTTGTGGCCACACGAAGCTAAATCTATGAACTAAGCTTCTGTGGAATTCCACTTAGTTGGAAATGAAGTGTAAAATGTCTAAAATGCCCTTAAATTTGAATCCGATGATGGAACTTCTCCGAATTGCAACCAATCCTCACTTTAGGCACTCCAATACCTATAAAACTCAATTAATCCCTGCAAAGCATCTAAACATACATAATAGAGGTTGTCTGGTTAACTCGCATTAATATATACATAAAGAACACAAAAAGTGATAGAATGTATAAAGATAATGGGCGCGAGCATGCATTATTCGTAACGTATCATTAATCCAATAGTAGGGGTTTTTTAATTGCAAATTTTGATTTTTTTAATTTTTAATGATTAACAAAAATAGAATCGGGTATATTTTATTTTTATAAATGAGGTAATTCATTAATGTGAGGACCAACGGGTTAGATCGAAATGACTCTATAAAAAACGGATCGACTAGGGTCGGTTAATCGATATTATCAGTCCAATCTCGATCCGTTTTTCAGAGAACTGACTAAGTCGGTCCGATCCGAAAAAACCCTCAAAATGGGATCGAACCGAACCGTCGACACCTCTAAATCCCTTTAATAGAGGAATAGTATTCATTTAACTATGGAGGGTGCATAAATACACACATATTGTCTTAACAAGTATTATATCCTCAATTAATTGGGCAATCCATTAAATAATTTTTGAATGCAAACTGAGCAATTATAATCATAGTCATTGAATTTAAGGAATACTATCGCTTTAAAGGTGGTATAATCTAATCATAAATTCGTAGATTGGTTAAGAGATTCAAAATCGAGCAGTTTAATGAATTCTTTAAAGATGATAGAATTAAATTATGATCTCATTAAAGACTTTGGTGTAATTTCATTTTGATTGAGAACTGGAGGCTTTAAGGGTTGAGAATAAATGTAAAAAATATTATTCAGTTATGAATGATTTCAAATTTTTGTTTGTAATTGTGGGAGAGGCGTTGCATTCTATAAGTTATATTCTCAATGCATTGACGCACAACAAGTGATTATTGGATATGGGAAAGGTTATGAACCTTTATATAAATTCTTATAAATGTGGGGTTATCTCTCCAACGCGATTATTCCTATCGAAAATAAAAACAAGACCATTGAATGTGTATTCATTAGTTGTGCAAGTACATTTTAATATGTTGTAATATTTCCCGTGTGCATTGGTCTTGAGGAGTGTATATACTTAAGTACTTTGATTGTAATCCAAGACTGAAAAATTATGAAGCATGTACACAAATCTTTGATGGAAGATAATGGATCAAAGATGCTAAAGTACAAATAATTCGTTCGGTATCTTCATATGTGTTGGTGTCTAAATTGGGATTGATGATTTGGAATAATCTTAGCTAAATTAAACCAATAATTATAACCACGTATAAAGAAATAAACTAGAGAGGGATGAGAGGGAGACACAAAGGTTTACATGGTTCAACCCAATGCTACTATATTTCAGGGTTTAATACAATCATCTCAAGAGATTTCTAGAGTTTTGATAAATTAATTTTAGTTGCCCTTAGCTGAGAAAGGTCATGATATAGT
The DNA here is from genome assembly GCA_949130495.1 of Sambucus nigra. NCBI lineage: Eukaryota > Viridiplantae > Streptophyta > Magnoliopsida > Dipsacales > Adoxaceae > Sambucus > Sambucus nigra. The sequence goes on along the minus strand of OX422219.1, from coordinate 160,079,446 downwards.
TATAGTAATTGGAAGTTAAAGAGGTGGAATACCTTTATAAATTAGGAATTTACATCATTACATGATAATTAACAGGTGTATAGTATTCACGTGCATGGGCATGGCGACTTTTAGGAGTCCCACGTGTTTTTGTTCACATTACTGACTGTCCATATTCTTATGGGTGGTCGGTCAGCTTACCGACCAATGAGATAATAGAACCGACCACATTTATTTATTATTTCTGGTCCACAAAGTATGATGACAAGTGTCACCTTTTTATTGGTCCATGTGGTCTTATTAATTTGGGTTACAACAAAAGCCCTCAATAATTCATTCATGATTGGAGTGATATAGTGAGTGAAAGGATGGAGCATTATTTGTCAGGAGTTTCTCGGTAGTCTGGAAGAGCCTGGTCAGTTGTCAACCTCTGGGAGTTGTAAATATCATACTATCATATTATGGCAGTGACAATTTTGTAAATAGTGAGAAAAATAGCGAACCGTCCGGGTTACGCTGGTTATTTTGATTTCTGTGGAACTGAGACGCTGTCGGAGCCTGAAGCGGTAATACACTTAATCATTTCAAATTTCATAGCCCAAGAGACGTCACGAATCCTATTAAGTATCATTTTTCTCTTAGTTTCTTCTCACCTTAAATTTTAATCTCATATCTTCATTCTTGAGCTTTACCATGCTATTTATGAGAGAATTGTTGTTGTGTCTTGCTTTTATAGTAAGAACTCTTTCTTCCCTATCTTTTCCTTTCGTCTTTATCACGATGGCGTATATCGTAGATGAGAGATCTTTGGAAACCTTTAGAACAAAACATAGGATCCGTGATTGAGTGAATATGGAGTTGATGATAGGGTCTTCTGGCATGTGTTCATTAGAAGAGGGTCATTAGCTCCCTACTATATTTATTGCAAAGTGTGGAGTTACTTTCCCACCCAATCATTTATTCCTTGAGTTCTGTCAATATTTTGATATGGTCCCAGCCCAAGTGGCTCCCAATACATGGAGTGTAGTAAATGGGGTCAATCGTATTAACGAACGATTTGGAACCCACATGGGAATAACAGAATTGATGTATTGCTATATTTGGGAGACCACAATCGACAATAATTATTATTTGAAGACCAGATACTCAAGCAGGGCTCTAGTAGTAAATTTGCCTAATTATAATAAAGATTATGGAGATTATGGAGTGATAGCAAAGGACTGGAAGTATGTTCCTCTTCCTGAGGACGAGAAATACAATAGGCATTGCTGCCCTCAGAAAGGGCAGGGAATAGGTCAGCACCTTTTTTATTCTGGTATATTTTTCACTGCTTATTTCTTCTGCTCATTATGTTACTAATCAGTGCTTTTTGTCTTTGTGTTTAGCGGAGTAGATAAAGAAAGATATCCACTACCTATCAGAAGTCAATTTTCCTGAAATAAAAATTATTTGGTCCATTCAGCAAAGAATTAGAGAGAGTCACCCTCGCTCGGAGTCTGTTTTGTTGGATTACCAGAGCCCTGTCACATATTTTGTTGATTGTCTAACTAAAGATATTCCCTTATCCCCCATTGATTTAAAGGATCCAACCTTATCCTCTTCGACTGCTGATTCAGAATATTTTCCTCAAGTGGAAGGATATTTAATTATTAGAGGTACATCTTCCCCTTTTTAATCCCTAGATATCAACCTTATACCGACCACAACTTCATTTCTAAATATGGTGAAGAGAAAGATCTTTAGCCTTTTTGGTTATTCATGTCTCCTTCTCCTCCTATCGAGAAGAGAAAAACTGATATTGGGAGCTTTAAACACCCTGTGGTTGTGAAGCATGCTAAAATGAAAACCCAAGAGCCTCATTTTCAGAGGATGAAGAAAGGTCATGCTAATCATCTGGAGTTATCAGGTAAGGACCAAGCCGACCAAGGTCATGGTGGTTCCTCTTATGTGGCACTGAGCCCAAACCTTAATTGAGGGTTGATTGGATCGGAGGTCCTTTCTGCTGATGAAGTTATTGTTGTTTCCCTCTTTAGGGTTAGGTTGTTGGAGAGGTCCATCACAACTTGGCTTTGGTAACTACTTTTTTAACTCTTACCTTTTATCAGTATGTATTCCTGATATTTATTTATCGACTTTAATAATTTTTTGGACTTTGTAATATTTGGTTGATTATGATCAACTGTTAAGGAGGGATGACCAATTAAGGGAGTCCTATGTGGATATTGAGGCTGCCTTCCAAGGCCTAAAGTAGTATCTGGATGCTTTAAAGAGTGTCCAAAAGTTCAATAAGAATAAGTGGGAAGATGTTGTGAGGAAATTGGAAGAAGAATGAATAATGTTGAGAAGGCTGCCAGTGATGCAGTGAAAAAGGCTGAGTAGGCTGAGTATGCCGAGAAGACTGCTCAGGATGCAAAGAAGATAGCTGATGACACTAACATTAAAATTTTAGAGCTGAAGGCCAAATTTAAAAAGGAGAAGAAAGATAGCTACATCCCGGTATGGGACAAGGCATTCTCCACTACAACTGTGCAAGTGGAGTATTTGAACAAATCTTCCTTCAAATACGGATGGAATGCTTACCTTACCCAGGTCGACACTACCTTGAATTCTGAACTCTTCCTCCAGCTTAACCATGGAACTTCTCTGGTTATTGAAGAGGAGAATGATGATAATTAAGGGATGGTCAAGTCATCAGTGCCTTAGGAAATGGTTATGGTTGTTGCTTGTCCTGAGGATGAAGTCACTCAAGACAAGGAGGAGGTGTAGATATTTAAGGTCCTTTCTATAGGGTTTGGCTTGTATTTTTTATTTTTTGTAATATGAACAATTTCTACTTATAACTCTCCTTTACAATTCTAATAAAATTGCCTTTTTCTTCCAGTAACACAGTTGTCTATTATGAACTTTTCTCTTAAACGCTCCATATTTATACCACATTTTATTCCTTTCAATTTAAATCCAGGACGGTTGTTTTGGTAGCTCTCGAGAGAGAACTCTGTAGGATGAATGTTAAATTATTTCAGGTAGGTCATGAAGAACTTAATGAAGAGGATCTAGAAGAACTACTCGACATAGGTGTTTTTAATAAAGTGAAAGAAGCATATCTCCATTCGCACAGATTGTTTAGTCAAAGAGTGACAACCAATGCTTCTTATTATGAAATAATACTTCAGAAGCAGAGAGACTATAAACAAGCACTTACCAGTATGTCAGTCGACTATGAAAAGAAATTTGACCTGCTCAGTAGTGATAGTGGTTTTGACAAGAAACTGCAAGATATATTCTCGGCATTAGCTAAAAATGAGTTTGTTCTAAAATTCGAGGTGAAAAGTGCTCGGGAGTTAGTTGGTCTGCTGGAATAAGAGAATAATATACTAAGGGATGAACTTGAAGGTTTGAAGAAGTTTGTTGATTTCGATCAAAACGAGTGCGCTTTTATTTTTGGAAGAGGAAAATACTCGTCTGATGGAGGAAATAGAGAGGTCGAAAAAATCGAAGGATGGTTACTCATCCAGGCAAACCATTGTTTCTCATCCATCTATTGAAGAAGAAAGAATGAAAAACACTTTGGTTGACCAAGCCAATCTAATAAAGAACCAATTTTCCACCATCAAAAAATTGAACGAGAAGGTTGATCATCTCACCTATCACTTCCATAAGCAACCATGCACTCTTTGGATGAATGCTTATGATGAAGCTTGGCATACATGGGTAAAGAGATGGAACAATCCCAAAGAGAGGGTTATAATTGGGGATGGATCAGTCCCCTTACTATCTTGAAGGTACCCGAGAAAGATCCTTTATAGTACTGGCATGTTGCATGGTGCTTAGACCAACCTACTCCTCTATTTAAGTTGGACGGTAAGTGGATTCCTACTTATGCAATCCACATCAGTATGGTTGGAAAGTACTTGGGATATTATGGCCTTTATGGGGATGATGTACTTAGTTGGCCTCTGCACTTGTTAGATCAACCCAGTTCCAGTAGGCAAACTAGATTGGGTTCAACTATTCTTCCTTCAGCTTTGAATGTTCCTCCTATTGGGATAGAGAAGGTACTTGGGAAGCGTCCCTCAAAATGAGAAGCTTTTATTATTTTCTTGTAATAAACTATTTTGACGAGCGTTGTCTTGTAATAATCCAAGGATAATGAGAAGTTGAATAACAACTTTGTCTTGGATGAAACTTGAAGTGTTATATTATATGAGTCTTACGATTATGTGGTCAACAATTATCCGATTATTTTGCCTCACTTGTTACCAGTTTGAAAGAACATAAATTGTCCATCCTTAGGTTCTACTCACGTGTTTATGGTTATTCAAACGGTTCTTATCGTTTTGACCAAGTGTTTATGTTAATTACCATTGGCGACCAAATATTTTTTGATTTTTCCTTAATTTGGTCTTGTAAAACTTCTTGTTCTTAACTTTAAGGAGTCATACATGAAGTTTTAGGTTTTGGAACTTATTGTTCGTGAATTCTCAAAGACGAATCCATAGATGAAGTTTTTTAAATTTGTGGTTGTGAATTTTTGGGATTATTTAGAGTTAGTCACTCTTTGTAGTTTGAGATTTGTACATCTCTTACCCAAAAAAATGAAAATAATATATGGAAAAGGAAATCAATTTATGATGAACGGGATGTTTTTATTGAAGTTAAAAATGACGAGTTACATAAATAGCCAAAGTTTACATTCCTCGTGACTATTGATAGTACTTCCTTAAATGCTCGATATTCCATGGGTTCGTGAATTATTCTCCTTCTAAGGTTTTTAGGTGACAAGTACCTGATTAAACAACTGCAGAAATACGGTATAGACCATGCCAATTTGACTCTAATATGTTTACCTTTTGGACTACTTTATTTAAAACATAATCCCCCTCTTTTATATTGCTTGGCTTAACCCTTCTGTTGTGGTACTGAGTAATTCTTTGTTGGTAGGCTGCCACACGTGGTGTCATATTTTCTCTATGACTTTCTCAATTAAGTCTAAGTCCAATCTTCACATGAGGTCGCTTTGGGGGGAGTTAAAATTGAGTATTTTATGACTAGGCGGACCAATCTCTGTAGGGAACACTTCCTCTGTCCCAAATTCCAACATGTATGGGGTTTCACTAGCAGTCATCCTCGGCGTAGTCCTATGGGCCCAGACTACACTTTGCACCTCGTTGATCCAGTTACCATTGGTATCATCCAACCTTTTCTTTAACTTGTCGAGTAGAGTTTTATTTGTCACCTCTGTTTCTCCGTTGCATTGAGGGTGCCCATGAGCAAAATGCAACTTTGGGATCTTAGACCGGATGCAGTAATCTTTGAATTCTTGGTTGTCAAACTGTATATCATGGCCGGTTATAAAGTCATATGGCATACCTTACCAAAATATGATGTTCTTCCATATAAATTGGAAGACTTTCTCATAGGGCAAGTCAACAAAAGGCTCAACTTGCACCCACTTGGTAAAATAGTCTATAGAAGTGACTAAGTATTTGAACCTTCCTCTTATCTTCGATAGAGGGTCGACCAAATCAATTCCCCATATGGAAAAAGGCCATAGGAATGTGATTGGCATAAGTGAAACTCCAAGTGTTCTGTGAATTATTGCAAACTTTTGGAATTGTTACATCATCTCACGTAGGCAGCATAATCTTCTTCCATAATTGACAAATAATATCCTTGGGTAGCCACTTGACAGACCAATGATCTTCCTATCGAATGACCTCCACAAGATCCTTCATGTATTCCCTTAGTCAGATATTTTACTTTTATAGGGTGGACACATCTAAGTAGAGAGATAATGGATCCCCTTTTGTATAGGACTCTTCCTTCCACAATGTAGCTAACAGCACTGAACCTCAGTTTTCTTACTTCTTTTAAGACGTCTAATAGAACACATTTTTCAATATACCCCTTGATTGGATCCATCGATTAGGGAACCAAATCTAACGCGATCAAATTGATATTTTCTACATCAATACTCTTATTTGCGAGTGTTTCGATTGGAATCGTTCTCCTTAACTCAGTTCTCATTGCAGAAGTGAGACGATCAAGGACATCAGCACGGGAATTTTTAATCCTAGGTATTCTGACCATTTTGACAACTGGAAACTTGAATATTCTGTCTTGTGCCTTGGCCAATTACCTTGTCATAAATTCTCTTTTGACCTCATATACTCCCAACACTTGATTGACAGTTAATTGGGAGTCACAGTGAGAAAGTACAAGCACGGCGCCCAAGGATGGTACTAATATAAACCCTGTGATCAGTGCCTCGTATTATGCTTCATTGTTGGAAGCTTTGAATTGGAATTTAAGCGCATACTACACGTCTATATCATCTAAGGTATTGATTATCCGCCTGGTTCTACAGCATGTGGCACATGATGCTCCGTCTACATAAATCTTCCACGTGGATGGATCCTCCTTAAAGTCCCCTTCAACCAAGGATCCATAGTTGAATTTTTTTGGCTTTGCTTCAGGTAACGTGGAACAGTTTCTCGCGTAGTATATGTCTCTAGTCTGTCTTCCTCTTTATTGGTCATCTCAATCATGGAGCTATCTTTCAGAGAAGTCTTCTCGGGTGGATTTATTACTAAGCTCTCTTCTAAAAAAGTCTATTAGGTTGGCTTTGCTACAGAAATCTCTCCCGTAAAAGTCTGCTCGGCAGGTTTTTCTTTATAAATAAACTCATATATGAAGTCTGCCACGGCTTGGCATTTCAATGCAGTCCTGCGTTTATAGTGTATATCATACTCTCCAAGCTCTATAACTCATGCCATCAGTTTCCCTGTCTTTCTGGTTTGTGAATGGTTTGGTAAAAACGCAAGTCAGTGTAAACCACAATAGTATGGGCCTGAAAATATAGTTTCATTCTTGGTAAGGCTTCAATGAGAGCTAAAGAAAGCTTTTCCAGATGTGGATAACGAATGTTTGCACCCTTAAAGGCCTTGTCGGTATAACAGACTAGTTTTTGCACTCCATTCTTTAGTCGGATAAGTGTCGAGCTAACTGCTGACACAGATACTGCCAAGTATAAATATAGTTCCTCTCACATGAGTGGGAGGAAGATCAATGCTGGAGATCCTATATATTTCTTTAATTCTAAGAAGGCATTCTCACATTCTTTATTCCACTTAAAAGTATTTCTTAGAACCTTGAAGAAGGGTAGGCACCTATTAGTAGCTCGGGAGACAAATCTATTGAGGGTTGTCACTCTTCCAATCAGCTTTTGCACGTCCTTCTTATTTATAGGAGACTACATATTTATTAATGCTTAAATTTTATCTAGATCGGATTTAATACTTCTTTGGTTTACTATTAATCCTAAGAATATTCCTTCTTGCTCGTTGAACACACACTTGGTCGGATCGAGCTCCATCTGGTGCTTCTCCAACTGGTCGAACGTCTGACTTAGATCTTTGATGTGGTCAGTTGATTTCTTTCTATTGGTGAGCATGTCATCCACATATACCTCTATGTTTTTATCGACGTGATCTTCAAAAACCTTATTCACTAGCCTTTGGTATGTCGCTCCAGCATTTTTTAGCCTAAAGAGCATAATGTTGTAACAATAAGTACCTCGGCTAGTGATGAATGAGGTCTTCTCCTTGTCCACTGATTTCATCTCAATTTGGTTGTACCCCTATTAGGCATCAATAAAACTGAGTAATTTGTGTCCGGCGGTGGCATCGACCAGCTGATCGATCATAGGCAAAAGGTGGACAAGCTTTGTTGGGGTCCATGAAATCGACACAAATGTGCCATTTATTATTTTCCTTCCTGACCATAAATACATTGACCATACATTAAGGATATTTAATGTCTTCAATGAAAGTTGATTTTAGTAGCTTCTCCACTTCCTCCTGGGTGGTTAAGTTTTAATCGGGGATGAATACACTTAATTCCTATTTGATCGACTTGGCATCCTTAATAATGTTCAGTTCATGGAATACGAATCCTCGGTTAATCCCTGGCATATCTTTATGGCTCCAAGAGAACACATTCGTTTATTGTTTAAAGAAATGTATTAATTCATGTTTGACGGCTAGATCCATGGATGAGGTGATTTGTGTTGTCCTTTATGGGAACTCGTCGTCGAGGATTATAGTCTCCACTACCTCTATAACTTGTCCCTTTACATAGTCAGCTTCCTCGTGTGGATCTATGGTCTCAATGTGGTAGGTGGTGGTGAGCTTCTTTGCCTCTTCCTGGTCGGTTGAGGTGTAATAGCATTCCTTTTCTTCAATTTAATTTCTAGTAACAACTCCAACCCCACAATGTGTAGGGAACTTTAGCCACTAGTGTACAAGGGACGGAATGTCTTCGAACTTTTTCAACATAACCCTATCAAAGATGATGTTGTAAGTTGATCGGACATTCTTATGTAAGATTAATAACAGATCCTCTCAGTTCGGCTGACTCGCCACGTATTAACTATGGCTTATAATTTGACAGTTCCAAAGAATACACTTTTCTCCAGATAAACCTATGACGAGACTGTGATACGGCTTTAGTTTACTCTCACTTAATCCCAGTCCTTAGAAGCAATCATAAAACATAGCGTTGACTGAGCCTCCATTGTCCACCAATATTCTAGCAACTCTTGCTTCGAACACCATCATTGTGACGACTAGAAGATCATCGTGAGGATAAAGCACCCCAGAGAGGTTATCCTTAGATAATCCCATCACCAACCTATATTTATTCACTTTCCTTGGGTGATTATCAATATCACCGGATAAAATGATTTGTTGAATGTAGGAGCATGCATTGGCTACATTCAAGTATGCTTTTATCTCGTCTATTTCATCGCCTCCCCCTGCGTCACCACCTGTAATGAAATGACATTCAAAAGAATCATTTCATCTCGCATATAGTCTCTTGGGGTCTCTTTGACAGATACGGATCATCCTCGGCGTCATCATCTCAGTCTCTTTTTCGATCATCTCCTCCGTTACAAGGAGATTCCAATCGTCTCCGAGCTTCTCGCTCTTCTGACCTGCCTTATTTATTAACAAATTTGGAGAGTTTTCCCCTTTGAATCAGACTTTATATTTCATTCTTCAGGGATATACAACTGTTTGTGTTATGTCCATGGTCTTTGTGGAATTCATAATACTTGGATTTATCCCTCCAGTTTGGTGGAGACTTTATCTTCCCGAGCAATTTTAAATCCCTATTTCCTCGAATTTTCTTCAGAATGTGATGTAAGCCAACAGTAAGGGGATTATACTCATCATACTTCATGGGTTTCTCTGTTTTCTTGGTTTCCTTCTCTTTCTTCTCGGAGTCTTTATTATAATCGGTCATGGTATCGTGAGATTGTTTCGCATCCATGGCTTCTAAGAAATTCATGATTTTGCCTGCTTTGGCCATCAATTCGATCATGGTTTTAGGGAGCACCTTTGTCTAGGGCATAATATAACTTCTCATGTGGTAAACCTCTAATCAATACAATGATTGTTATTTTTTCTTTGTAGTCTATAACTTCCACTTTTCATTGTTAAAGCGAGTGATGTATTCGTGTGTAGTTTATCCCGATCGCTGGCGATCACTCACCAAATCAGCTACCCTTTCGATTGGTTTGGCTACAAAGAAGAAGTTAATGATGAATAGCTCCACGATCTGTTGAAAGCTAGATATTTATCCTCATGGAAAGTTATTGTACCAAATCTCTGCTGACCCAATAATAGTGCGAGAAAATGACCGATAATGCATCTCGTCTGGAACTGAGTATATGTGAGCGATAGATTGATACTGTTACACATGAAGGACTGGATCAGTTTTACAATCATACTTGGGAGTGACCGCAGGTAGCTTAAACTTGGCAGGTGTAGGGAAGTTCACAATTGTCAGGATGAAAGGTGATCCCTTCATAAAACTCTTGTGCAAGGGATTTTTGGATTTGTCCATCTCTTCCAAATGATCTTCCAACCGCTGAATGGTTCCTTTCCTCGGATGCTCTTCTGGATTAGTTTTGTGGGAAACAGTCTTAGCTGCTCGGCCATGGGTTTATGTCGAGCTCTCTTCTTGAGAAGTTTTTTCACTACGCACGGATCCTCACATGTTAGTTCTTGACCTGACATATCCTTCTCGATAATCTTATGGTTTGGAGGGCTCTTTGTGATTATGACCCCTAACGGCTCGAGGACCCAAATGATCAAAGGTTGAGCCCTTATTTATTTTATTCAAGGTTCTCGACCTTTCTTGGGAGAGTGAATATCCATCATAATAATCAGTAGATCTCATTGATGTCACGTCAAGAAGGTAAGATCGGTCGTTGGTAGATCTAGAGCATATAGACGTACTCTTTTTCTACCTGGGTGCTAGAGGCAACATTTCTCCCTTGGTTGTAGGGCTAACTGTTGTCCTGGTTTGAAGCATCTAAGCTAGCTATCTCACTATCTCTTGCATAGCCTCCTAACCCTTGGCTATATTCAACAGGATTCCTTGAATATCTTTCATACCAAGAGGGGCAGAAGGACTAAAGGTGTTGCCAATGGCGTGGTTACCTTCTGGAATATCTGTCATTTTTCAACGGCGTAACTGAGAAATAGTTACTTAAAGAAAATAGGTAAAAAATCATAATAACTCGTCGCTTCCCACAAATGAAGACAATCTGTTGTTGTCTAAATTTAGTTTAATGATTTGGAATAATCTTAGCTCAATCAAACCAATAATTATAACCACGGATAAGAAATAAACTAGAGAGGGATGAGAGTCGAAAATACAAAGGTTTATGTGGTTTTGCCCAATAAGGTGCCTACATTCACGGGTACAATTCTACTATATTTTAGGGTCTAATACAATCCTCTCAAGAGCTCTCTAGGGTTTTAATAAAGTAATTTCTCTTGCCCTTAGTTGAGAGAGATCGTGATATATTTATAGTACTTGGAAGTTAAAGAGATAGAATACCTTTATACATTAGGTATTTACATCTTTACATGATAATTGGCAGTTGTATATTATTCACGTGCATGGGCATGATGACTGTTAAGATTCACACGTGTGTCTATTCACATTACTGTGTATGATGATAGGTGTCACCTTTTTATTGTACACGTGGTCTTATTATTTTGGGCTACAACAATATGGATCAAAGATAATAGTGACAAATGACCAAAACATTAAAAAATCGTAGATTTCTCTTAAAGGAAATATATATATATGTTTCTTAAGGCTCGTAGTACAGAGTGAATATGATAGCACAATTGGAGGTGCTAATGTTTGAAAATCCTCTAAATAAACTTGTGTACCAAATTTAGTGTGAAATTTGGTTGTATTACAAGAAAGAAGCAAAATGGCTTCAATGATTCTATAATATGACATTCCTAATTAATTGTTCTAATGCCCCTATTGTGATAGTAAATCATCACCTAAAAGGGAATAAAATAAGATGTTAAGTCACAACTTATAATGTTTTGGACATAATATCATACATAAATCGCTCATTGTTACAGTGATAACCTTAGGCCTAATGAAAAGAAATGCGGATATGTTGACCAAAGAGTAAGTAAAGTTCATCAAGGGGAATGGTCGAAAACCTTTAATTTAACCAGAGTCATTATGGGGGCAACTTAACCTAGTTGAGTGGAGATCCCTCTAGGTCTAAAGAACAAAAAAACTATGTTTGACTCAGTGAGCACTGAGGAGATATCTACTCTTTCCCATTCATGTGATGGGATAATGCACATCTGTCGCGATAATCAAGGTAAGCTATGCTTTTAATGATTTATATAGCTTGGATAGTTGGACAGGCCTAGTGGGGTATTTGCAAGATACTCTATATAAATATCACCTATGTGAGTGTGAAGGGGCCGCTTTTGTGAGAATTGAAAAGGTTACAATTATCTAACGCACTCGCAGAAGCAAGTGGTGTTTAGGGACAAAAATAAACACAAACGTGAGAACCAAACTATGTAGAGAAATAGTTATGTAGTTTCTATTGTCTTGGTTTACACAACTACAGATAGTTCAAGGCATTACGTACAATGGCTAGCCAAGTAAATTAATCGATTCAAACTAGGGTAGGTTCAGAGCCAAAGGCTACTTATCACGTTCTAGTTATTTCTTATCCATACTCTCTCAATTGTTTGTTTATCAGTTAGTCGTCCTTTGATCTATAGTTTTCATTCATGAGATGGATTGTTTTGTTAAGAGAAATAGGGCATGGAGAGAATTTTAGAGCGAGGTAGAGTTCTCATTAATTGGTGTGTCAAAAATAGAGGGCACGCCTTATTTATAATACAAGCTGGTAGAGTCCAAATAGGAGTGGATATCCACTTAAATAGGATAAATACAAATATTTATAACACTCTCCCTTGAATATATACCATTTCCACCATTCAATGATCATTGCCTTATTAAAACCTTACTAAGGAAAACTCATTGGGAACAAACCGTAACGAAGGAAAAAGAGTATAATTTTTGTGATCATTGAGTCACTGTTGGACGTGCTTAATGTTACCTCATCAAAACCTTTACTAGGAAAAACCCGGTGAGACTAAAACCTAGTTAAACGAAAAAGAGTACAGCGCACAAATGTCCTAAAATACATGTTCTTGTATCCTGCTCCTGATAAAATGCTTCCCTGATTAATATATTCAATTTCACTATTGGTGGAGTAGACGCATTCCAATCTCATATACAAGATTCTAAAATGTCACCTTTGGTAGTGACTTTGTGAAGAAATCGGTGAGGTCTTGAACGAACTTGCATGACTTCAATCTCATTTTTCTTTTGAAGCTCATAAGTGAAGAAATACTTTGGTGAAATGTGTCTGATTTTGTCTCCTTTGATGAATTCTTCTTTAATTTGTGATATACATGTTTCATTGTCTTCATGGATGACACTTCAATTGACAAGAACTACGAATATACTGAATTAAAGATCTCAGTCATACATATTCACGACTATCTTTATGAAGAGATAAATTTTCAGAGTGGTTAGAAGAAGTAGCTACTAAAGTTTGTTCTCTAGAATGCCAGAAAATTATAGCATTACCACAAAGAAATGCATAACCTGTCTAAGATCGACCCTTATGAGGATCAGAGAGATATCCAGAATCTGCATAACCAACTAACTTGGAACTATTAGAGTTATAGGAATAAAATAAACCCATGTTAATGGTTCCACGTAGATATCTTAGGATATGCTTGACACTAGCCCAATGTATTTTGGTTGGTTCAGAACTATATCTAGCAAGCAGGTTCACAGAGAATGAAATATCCGGCCTAGTGCACTGTGTCAAGTATAATAATGCACCAATTCCACTTAAGTAGGGTACTTCTAGACCCAATATTTCCTCATTATCTTCTTTAGGACGATATGGATATTTCTTTATATCTAAAGATCGAACAACCAGCGGGGTACTTAGTGGATTCGCTTTATCCATATTAAAGCGTTTTAATACATTTTCGGTATAATTAAACTGATGGACTAAAATCCCACTAAAAAAATTCTTGATCTGCAAGCCGAGATAAAATTTGGTTTTTCCAAGGTCTTTCATCTCAAATTCCTTTTTCAAATAGTTAGAAGTTGTTTCAAGCTCTTCTGGAGTCCCAATTAAATTTATGCCATCCACATAAACTGCTATTATTGCATATACTTTTGAGGATTTCTTTACAAATACACAAGGGAAAATTAGATTATTTTCATACCCTTTCTTAGATAAATATTCACTAAGACGGTTGTACAATATTCTTCTGGATTGCTTTAAACCGTACAATGAATGTCTTAGTCGGGTTAAAAGCGTACTCCTTGGCTTTGCTTCAGGCAAAGTAAATCCTTCAGTAATTTTCATGTATATTTATGTATCTAAGTCCCTTTAAAAATAAGCGATCATAATATCCATGAGTCTTATATCAAGATTTCTAGAAACCACTAAGCTAGTCAGATGAAAGTTTCTTTACGATCCCACATTTCTCCTGAATAAGCATAAAATGTAGAGATCTCATTATTATTATTAGGTACGTTTGCCTCTTCAGGGACTTTTATAGTCACTTCAGCGACTTGTGTGTTTTCATAGATAATAATCTCTTTAAGGGTTTCAGAGAAAGTGGATCTTTTATTCATAACCTCTTCGGGAGGGTTATTAGGGCATGATTTTTCATTTGATCTCCTCTTCCAGGGAGCAGAGTCTTTGGAACCTATAGGTCTTCCACACTTCTGGCGTGCAACAGATTCATTTGCTGTTGATGTCAACGTTTGTCCCACTGGTACATCAATTCTGGCTGCCATATTTGCGGCGGGTACATGAGACTTGGTTACTTTTGCAACATCATTGAATGCATCTTGTAATTTGTTTGTATTTTCCTGAAGATGCAATATCCTTCTCACTTCATGCCCACATTAAGCAGTATGGGGGTCTAGATGAGACAAAGTGAAAGTGTTCCATGTTAATTCTCGTCGTTCTTTAGGAATGGACCGTACTTCTTGTACGTTCTTTCCTTCCTCTAACGACGGGAAGAGTGTCTCATCAAAATGATAATCCGCAAATCTGGCAGTAAATGGATGACCTGTTAGTGGCTCAATATAACGAATGGTTGATGGTGAATCATAACCAAAATATATTCCCAAATGACAATGGGTACCTATATTGGTACGTTGGGGTGGGGGGTGGGTACATGCACTGCACAACCAAATTTATGCAAGTGTGATATATTTGATTGACATCCAGTCACAAGTTGAAAGGATGAAAGAGGGTCATAAGTAATGGGTCTGAGCTTAATTAACATAGCATCGCGTGGGATAGCATGTCCCAATGAGTTTGGATTGCAGAAGTAAAGGTCGCGTAATAAGTTGCAAACGTTTAATTAAAGACTCAGCTAAACCATTTTGGGTGTGGGCATGGGGAACTGGATGCTCAACATCAATTCCTTGTGATAAATACCAGTCATAAAAAACTTGAGAAGTAAACTATCCCTCATTATCTAAACGGATGGATTTAATGTGTTGATTAGGAAAATGTGCTCTAAGTTTTATGATTTGTGCAAGTAATTTTGCAAAGGCCAAATTATGAGTAGATAACAAACAAACATGTGACCAACGAGTGGATGCATCAATTAAAACCATAAAATATTTAAAAGGTCCACAAAAAGGTTGGATGGGCCCACAAATATTCCCTTGAATTCTTTGTAAAATGGATGGTGACTCATAAGCTATTTTGAGAAAAGATGGTTTCGTGATTAATTTACCTTGAGAACAAGGGGTGCAAAAATGATCATCGGGTAAGGTAATTTATTTGTTTGTTAACGAGTGCCCATATGAGTTATATATGATACAGCGCAATATGTTTGATGCAGGGTGACCCAAGCAGTCATGCCACAATATTAAATTATAAGGATCATTGAGCTTTCGGCTCATGACAGTATGTGATTCTACAACATTAATTGTTGTATGGTATAACTCCATGGATAATGTAGGCAATTTATCTAGTATGAGTTTCTGGCTTCCAACACTATAAGTTATGCAAAGGAACTCTTTATTACCTCCATTACATGTTTTCATATGATAATCGTCCATCCGTATGTCTTTAAAACTCAATAAATTTCTTCTGAAATTTCTTTAGTATATAGCATTATTTATGAATAAGTGGGTACCATTAGGTAACACCACGGGGGCTCTACCGGAGCCTTCAATAATCTTAGCAAGACTATCTATAGTGGAAACATTTGTTATATTGTATACTAAGTCTGAGAAAAACTTCTGATTTTTCAAAATGGTAAGAGTTGTCCCACTATCTGCCAGACAAGTACCATTGCTTGCATTTACTTTCAGATCCATACCTTTAACATAATTAAATATAAATTGAAATTTAATCCATCAATCACACAAACATAAAAAATGATCAAAACCATTCCATTAACTAATAAATGCTCAAATAAAGATATTAAATAAATTTGTTTACGCTTTAATGATAAACTACTAATGTCTCAATGGTAAATATGAAGCAGATAAATAAATAAAGCATCATCATTTAGGTCTTCAGGATCATCTTAGGTGGTTCTCCCAACATGTTATCAAATGTCTCATCATCAATAGCATTTTCATCCTCATCTTCAAAAATATCATTAAAATTGAGATCAGTATCACCAAATTTTCAATGGTCTTCAAGACCTTCCACAATGTTTGTCTCCGCTTTCTTTTTCGAGGCCTAATATTTTTTCACCAAGTTCTTGGATGAACGACAGGTACGTGTTCAATGCCCACTGTGGTCACATCTATGGCAAATATCATTTAAATTCTGTGGATTTGACTTCTGACTCCCTTTATTATTGTGATTATTCCACTTCTGGTGGTTCTTGAATTTCGTAATTTGTCTAGGGCCTTGATTATGGTAGCCACCTCTTCTAGAGTTGCCACGGCCCCGCCAGATATTTTCTCGGCCTCTTTCGTTTTTCTAAACATAGTTAACATTCACTTCAGTGTTACAAATCCAATGGGTCTATATGTATAATTATTCATCAATAAGTCATTGTTCTGCTCAGTAACTAGGGAACGTGAGATTAGTTCTGAGTACCTTTTAAACCCTCGCTCTCGGTATTCCTGCTGCAAGAGCATATTCAAGGCGTGAAAAGTTGAGAATGTTTTCTCCAACATATCTCCATCCTCTATATTTTCTCCACATAGCTTTAGCGTGGAGGTAATCTTGAACATAGCAGAATTGTATTCAGACACAGTCTTGAAGTCTTGAAATCTCAAATTGAGCCATTCATGGCGTACACATGGAAGTAAGACCGATTTTTTGTGGTCATAGCGCTCCTTCAGGGAGTTCTATAAATCAAAAGGATCTTTCACATTCAAGTACTCATTTTCAAATCATTGCGTATGTGATGCCTAAGGAATATTAGGGTCTTAGCTTTGTCCTGCCGGGACATGGTATTTTTTACTGTTATTGTATCACCAAGGTTCCGAGCTTAGAGGTGGAGTTCAGCGTCTTGAGACCAATTAAGATAATTCACCCCAGAAATTCAAGTGCTTCATATTCGAGTTTAGAGATATTTTACATTTTTAAATTGTTCGATAAATAAATTACAATCATAAATATGTAATGCATAAGGAAAAATAATAATTCAATATTGATTGGAATATCATATGTACAATTAGGACTTTAAGTTCTTGATTTATTAATTAGAACTTCAGGTCCGTGCTATTTATTTTTGGGAAATTCAGATCAACACATAAAATAATTGAACTTCTGGTCAATTTTATTAAGTGTAAGGACTTTAAAGTCTCTACTCTATTGTGTCAAAACTTCAGGTTTGATCAGAGTTTTAAAAAAAAATTACTTGGAACTTCAAGTCCAAATTATAAATTATTTGGGGACATTTAATGTCTCTTACTCTATGATACAAATAATCAAAACTTCGGGTTTTGATTGAGAGTATATATTATTTAAAACTCCAGATCCATAATTTAAATAATAATCAAGTCCCAAATTTGAGGGTAATTGAGAACTTCGGGGCCCAATTACTGGAAACTTCAAATCCCAAATTTTAAAGGTAATTGAGAAATTCAGGGCCCAATTACTGGGAACTTTCGGTCCAAAAAATCAAAACTTCAAGTTTGAATTTATATTGCATTTTTTATGATGTTTAGAAAAAATGGAATGTCAATTGCAAACTTAGGCCGCAGAAATTTAAATAAGGATTGAGAACTTCAGACCCCAAAATTATTGAAACTTCAGGTTCAAAATTGAATATCAGTTGGGAACTTCAGGTCCTATGTTTTAAATATTTAAGTCACTTTATTTATTTATTTATTTAAATCACGCATATAGGTGGTAAAAAAAACAGGCATATTTGATGTTATATTCCTACCAATGGCCTTTACATGGCATCAATAGACACGATGTACATAAAAAAAATATAACACAACTCAGAAATAAATAACTATCCAAAACTCTCAATATCCGATATAAAATGGTATTGATCATAAGAAATATTGTTATGCAAGTAGATAATAGTTTAATAGTTATACAAAAGTCCTTAATTTGATCTGCTATTGACATTTGAAGACATATACCCACGTGAGCAATACATTCCTTTATTTGCAACGGATGGTAAAAGAACAAGAAAAGCACAAATCAGTGTTGTCAAATCAGTGTTGTCAAATGGTTGTGCAGCAGTTTTTTTTTTCTTTTTTTGAATTTTTGAAAGTCGGGTAGATAATGTGTTAAGAGAAATAGGGTATAAAAAGAATTTTAGAGAAAAGTAAAGTTATCATTAATTAGTGTGTTAAAATTAGGGGATCACTCCTTATTTATAGTACAAACTGGTAAAGTCCTAATAGCATGAGTAATCTATTTAAATAAGATAAATATAAATATCTATTACATGTTGAAAATTATTTTATTATAGTACAATAATAATTTTAATTGAGTGAAAATTAAATTTTAAAATTGTTTTTGATAAACACAATTGTTTGTGAAAGTCGTGTCCATTAATGAAAAATTGGAACTATTCATGAAAAGGTGTATATATTCAAAAAGGATGTCTACCTTTTTATAAATAAAACAGCCCTGGTTCATTCTTTAAATCTTAATTTTGGAGAGTATTCTCTATGTCATTTTTCCTTCCTTTCTTGAATCAATCCATGAAAAAGTACAACATAGAATTTAAATTCTCTGGAGCTTTATATATTTAAGTGTCGCTTATATTAAAACGAAAATTTCATTCTTTCTTAGGAGACAAACTTTCATAAAACCTTGGACGATGACGAAAGAACAAGTCTATCTTAAGAATATTGTGTGAAACACAAGGCTCGATATCAATTTCCGTCATATGGTTTGTTAGTTTAACTTTAGTGTGTTAATTCTTATTGTTGTTTAAATTTTCATTCATGTGAATATATCTCATATTTGATTTCCAAAAACGCAAAAGCATATAAAATATCCAACAGTTTTAACATAAACTAACCAAAGAAAGAATAGTTCCGATTTTATGTATTTTACTTCGAGATGGATGGAGTAAATGTTACTTTATTCATGTGAAAACCGTCTAAAATATGTACTAACGTCATAATATATAAAAACAAAATAGAACTTTTGATAACCCCAAAAATACAAATAATCATTCTTTATTTTTTCTTCATCAATTTCAAGTTAAATGAGTCCCCATTTAAAAGTCAAAAGTATTCTAAGAACATTTTAATGCCAAAACGATTATTATTAGAAATCTTTCAAATTTTTAACAAAAATGAAAATTTGAGAACCCATTCATATGCAACTTTTTTTTTTCAGAATGGCATAATCAAATCAAATCAAAACTCGACCAAATTTCAGTAGTGGCTTAACAAAATGGTCAAGATGAAAGGAACAAACTCAAATGATACAATTTGTACATCAGCAGTGTAAATCAATCTAAAACAATAATGAGCATTGAATATGAATGGAAATGCTGCAATATAAATCAAAGGTGCATCAGTCTAACTCGAAGAAAACTAAGTGATGTGATGGTAAAGCATTCGGAGATCTTTGCAGTGAACGCATGTCCATGGAAACAATGGAGGATCGAGACAGTAGGAATGAATGCATCGAATCTGGCATAGCTGGCATCGAATCAGAAGATCCTCGGGTTCTCGGCAACAGCATTGGCAACAAACTGGCACCAGTGAATACTATATAGCCCCCAAAAAATTTTGAAAAGATGGAAAAAGTTGAGTTAGCCATAAGAAATATCAGATAAAAGAGAACAAAACATTTGAGATATCACTTGTTGAAAATTACATAAGAGAATCTCCGATATAGGCTAATTATACACAAACGTGTAAATCTTACACTTTATGCTTCAATGTTTTTTATGTAAAATTTGAATATAAAATGTAAATGACGTGTAAATTGTGTCAATTGTTTTTACATTATTTTATATTAAATATGGTTCTCGACTCAGAGACTGACAAAAGGGTTTCCAAGAATATCAATTTTATTTAACATAGACAAGTAAATAAAGCTGTGATATTTTTTTAATTTGTACAAGCGTTACATTACGCATGTGTCAACTGCCTTATAATACTGATGGTTTACATTTTTCTTATACAATGTATTATTTACATTAAAAAAATAAAAGGCTTGTTTACACCTCAAATGGAGATGCCCAGAAAATCTCCTGCCATGCTTTTTGATACGAACGTATTGCAAACTATATGAACTTTTAAAAACCACAAGCAACCGAAAGAAATGGACGAAAGGTGTTTCAGTTTCTATTTCAATTTTGGAATGGACAAGGGGTCTCTCAAAAATAAGCATGGCAAATTACCTGTGACTGGAAAACATGTGTTTCGCTATTGGGAAGAACATATACATCCCTGTTTGAAGGGTTACACGGAATAGTTTGCGAGTATATTTTTTGATCAGAGGAAACTGCATCATCCACCTTTGTGATGCGCACAAAACCGGCCTTGCACAAAGGACATGTCGAAATTTTTCTACTTGAAGCCTGTGGAAAGAACATTACCAACTTATGATTATATACTAAATTAATTCAAAACCATGAGAATAAGTAGATGTATGAGCCAACAAACATTTTGCTTTCAAAACTAACTTGCAAAAACTTAGTAACACTGGGAAAGAAACTCGAAAATCAATATCTATTTATTTTTTTCAAAAAAATGTGAGATAATGTTATACCATATGATCAGCCCAACTCTGAATGCACGAAAAACAAAACCGATGTCCACATGGCAGAACCCCTCTGGTTGAGCTGAAATCTGTCCAACATATAACACATGATAACTCTGTTGGTCTAGACGATCTAGTGACAAGTTCTTTTTCATTAAAATCTCCATCAACAGATGAACAATGATCCTGTGGAGTTCTAACTCGGGAAGATGAGCCACCCTCAGTACGTGATGAATCTTCAAAAGCGAGACCATCATTCAATTTTTGTATCTCTTCAACATCCTGCAATCCCTCATCTGTATTTCCTTCAAGGTCATAAAAGCTTTCATTATCCGCTTCCCTAATTCTTAATATATTTTTATTCTTCCCACTGGATGAAATATTAGGTGGAAATATAATATCACTACGCCGGGGGCAAACTTGTAAATCTTGATCGGAATCTGAAAGGGACTCCAAAATGTCCCTACTTATACTCTTTCTTAGCAACCTACGTCCTTTGAGAGAAGGTTCAGCTGAAGTAGTGCTTCTCTTCTGTTTCAGCAATTGTGAAGAGGATGGAGAATTCAGTTCTTCAGATGTTAACAATTATAAAAGAAAGGAAAAGATTTCAATAACAATTATAAACTTACAATACTGTGTAGCATTCAACAGGGTGAGAGAAGACCAAAAAAATAATAACAAGAGAAATGAAGAGACGAACACAATCAAATAGCTTTTGAAAGTGAACGGACTTCAAAATGACTCGAGAAACTACAATGAAAAGGGGGAGATACAATTTTATAAAAAAATGGAATAAATAACACATCAACATAGTATATCTGTTTCCAAATATTATAGAATTGTGAAACAGAAAAATATAAATGCAATATCATTTTTTACCTCTATTCTTGTAGAGCCAAATAAAGAAGGCTCATCATAACAATATCTGCTGCTAGACGCATTATGCTGCCTTGAACTTTTCTTGAGTTTCTTTCTCTTCAATCTATTCCGACTGTTTTCGTTTCTTCCCAGCTCAGGAAACAAATTCTGCAATTGAATCGGCACGAGAGAGTTAAATTTAGATATTAAGTGAAAGCTTACATCAAAGTCAATCAGAGGCGTTGGGCCGAAGAACTTTTGAATTGACAAGGTGGACACATTTATGCAAGATTTTAGCAGTAAGTTTACATGTGGCATTATATGAAGACTCCGCTAAGAAAGAAGTTTAAGGGAGAACGAGGAATCGCATCATTACAAAAGACCAACTCATCTCAACAGTCTGAACCCAACTACTTGAGGTTTGAAAAATGAGTCCTCCAGTTGGCACTGTCTAGAGCTATATGCTCCATTAAACCTGAAGCTATCATATTTATTCTAACCTAACTCACTCCATATTCTCTTAAGTCTTCCACATCCCTTAGTCTTCTCAATTAATTTCTTATTTGAATATACAATTGTCTATTTGTAATCTATACTTCAAAATATTAGAACCTCTCCAGATATACTGTAAGCAGGATCTGATGCAAAAACTAAAGAAATTAATCAATTTAAATAAATAAACAGTTCCAAACTTAAGTGCAAAATGCATTTTTTACACAATTTCATCCAAAATAGAGAAGAACTATCATATTGAAAAATTGGAATCCCACCACACGCGTGACAGGTGTGGTGCCCCGTGTTTGCCACCTAGCAGTGTGCAATGGCTTTCACTTTGCTTGATTTTAAGTTCTTTTACCATAAAATTTCATTTACCTTATATCGCTCGCTATATATATATATATCACACGGGACTCATTCATCTTACATTAAGGTAATTACATATTTATAAATAAAATTAAAAGACTGGATATTTACCTCCTTTAGCAGGCCAGAATCATTCCAAACAGCATGGCCAGTCACTTCACAGTCAATATCAATCACAGGTTTTTTAGAGTCATCACATGCATTGGATCGATCATGAAGTAAACAACTCGCTTTATCAGCAATAACTGGGATGTCCAGCATTATGGGCCCCACTTCTTTCCCACTGCAAATAATTAAAAGCCATACCAGGGAGTTACTATGATTATGACTATAACTGTTAGTAAATGAGATGGTTAAGCGCTGCTTACTACTAACTCCGGACGTCGCACGCAATTATCATTCTATCAAAGTGCTATACAATAATTATTGAGCCACATTAATTTCCAAATGTACAAGTTAATCAGCCTTCTAATGACATTTGGATGATAATGATGGTAACGCTAGAGGTAGAAATTAATTGACTTGGTGGGGAATTTTAAGGACGTGATATTGCATGATTTAACCAAGGATATTGCAGTAAACTGTGCGGGATGAAGAAATACGATGCACACTAATTGAGTAAAGATTTTGTTGAATTGACGTATTAATAACATTTTGTATATACAAGAACGTGCAAAAAAAACAAAACACCATCATTATGTCTTACTAGAATCAATTCAGCTTCTGCTACCCGACAATCTGTGTGAATTTCCTTCCAGTTCAAGTACAGCTAGAAACACACATTCATCCATATAAATTAAGAGTCGGGCAATGGTATATGACAAGCTACTGTATATGTGAAGTAGCTAAAGTTTCTTAGTACTTGTAGGAGATTTAATTCTACAATATGTTAACTACCCAATTTTCCCTAAGTGCAAGAATATGAAATTGACACAGATATATACGTGATTCAACAATTCTTTTTTTTTCTGCATCCAGAGAGAGAGAGAGATTGATTTTACTATCGTAGGCAGACTTGGGTACTAGGACGCTAGTTGAGAGTCAAGCCTATGAGTACAAAGTGTTTCATAAATGCCCTCATCATAATGGGGGACCTTACTTGTACAACATGAGAGTCCTACCAGCTACAAATACTACGAAGTACAATACTATCTTCCTCCTTGATAATCCGCTTGAGTGTTGGGGTTTATCTGTACTGCTTGAATTGCGTAGGACTTGAGTTTCTGCTATGCTTATCCTTAAGGATCTTCCTTGATTCTTAGGATTTGATGTGGTCTGGCTATAGTCGGTCATATTGCTTCTAGTCGGTATGAATGGTTAAGTCGGTGGCCTACCTAACATAGAGGTAATCTCGGACTCTATAGCCACGTGTTTTACTCAATGGACCGAGCCAACTTGATCTCCCCTCAATTTCCTTCCAAGATTAGGTTGAATCGTCCTTGGGAGCGTGCTTGGCCTGCGCCTGTAACTCTAACCGATAATGACGTGGGCTGTTGTGACGCCCTTGGGAACTGACGTGTGTCCCACTCAAGCGTGGTAGGAACGCAATAATAGGGACAATCCCTAGCCCACTACGGTTACGTGCATCGTCACTGCTCATCCCCAGGCAATCATGGCATGTGGAACGCCTGACCTCAGATGCGTAAGGGGAAGCGCCAGATACGAGGCATTGACCCATCAGTTGGCGCTTCAGTTTTCAGGGTGTATACTCTATCGATCTCATACTTCCACCATTGTTGTCCTGAACCTCAAGCTTTTCTTTCCCCTTTTTTCATCATAATATCTTTTTCTTTCATTTTCATAAAAATGGTTCAAAAATACGAGGTCTTGCTCGCTGAGAACTTCAGGAACTTTCGAACCAAGTATAAGTTCCTGAGAGTGTATAAATCAGGATTCTTGATTCTCGTGAGGATTTGGGTTATCTCAAAATGAGGAGATTGTGATGTTCACCATCGCAATCATAGAGGGTGAAGTTCGGTACCCCTTTACCTCTTCTTGTAGAATATCTCCACTTGGACGGGCCCATGTATCACGACCCCGTTCCAAAATAGTAGTGGGGAACAAGTGTCTTGATATGCCATCAAGGCAATAAATATTCTGACTTAAATTGTTTCCTTAATTAAATGCAACGGAAATACAATTACATGGTTATGAATCGTAAAATACTGAAATTAAAGGAATTACGTCATCAGAGCTTTCTAAAAGGAAACTTCATTATATTACAAGTAACAACAAGTTACAACTTAAGACAAAATTTAAAACTTATTACAAGAGAGCTAAACACACTCGATATGATATAACAAACTTTTTACTTAAAATAACAAAAAGAGCTTTAAAAGTTGAATCTTTCGTATAGTCCTTTTATGTTCCCTCCAAGCCTACTTATTTCCTGAAAAATGGTTAGTTATACAATATCAGCTAAAAGCCGAGTGAGGTTCAATCTCTAGACACTCCAAGGTTTTGTTTAGAAAATTAATACCTATTCAAATCCAAAGAGTAGACATATACATGTATGGATAGGAATTTGCTGTATAAAATTTGTGATGACAGTATATAGAAATGAATAGCACAGAATAGAACGGATACGACAAATCAATTGCAATATCTTTTTCTTTCAATCATATCATTTTAATGGCCAAGTACACTCTAATACCGTATTCTTCTACCGTATTATTCCCCGGTAGTTGAGGGTCAATCGAACTTGTTCGTCACGACGCCTTATTTAGGGCACACCAACGATAACCCAGCTGGGAAGGTCAGTCAGTAAGAGAGGTCCCTTAGGCCGAATCTTATTTCCAATATTCAATATCATTTTCAAACTCTTTTTAATCGGTATGTCTATATGGACAAATATAAACATATCACAAGGAATCAATCATCGGCATCAGATGAATTTTGAGAATAAACCAGTTCACAAAATATATATAGTTTGCATAATATCATATAATTAAAACGCACAAGGAATGTCAGAGTACTCACCTAGAACAGATGTCCGAAGTTATAGATACAGAGTCTTGGATCGCTCGTTAATCTTGAGACGAAACTTCTTCTTTAACTTTCCCCGCACTTTCTCTCACTATTTATTTGTAAGCTTTTGGTATAATTTTGTGTAATGGTTGATCCAAGGCCTTTATTTATAGTTTTTCAAAGGTATTTAGGGTGTTGACACGTGTCTAGCTTACCAAGCTTTTACAATGGCGAGTCAGCGTTTACGTGTCGCATATCGGAGCGGTTTTGCAGTCTTAATTCACCGAACTGCGACACGTGTTTTAGCTTTTCCATATGCATAACATGTGTTTTAAGCTTTATTTCTATGGACGACACGTGTACGATGGAGGCGTCCAAAAGCAAGCACGAGGTGGAAAGTTATTAAGGGTATAAGAGTCATTTTGCACATGAAGGGTATTTTAGTAATTTTACACCATACATTTTCAATATTTCTTAAAGGTCCTTGAAAATATTTTATTTACAAAATGGTCCTTTATATATTTTCATTTTAGTCCTTGAAAGTTTCTTTATTTAAAATTAAGTCCCTAAAGTTTTATAAAATTACATTTTCTACCCCAAAACTTATCTTTTAATTTAGGATATGCTATTAGACTTTGATTTGATCCATTTTGCTGAAGAAAAAGGACATTTCAATGTGTTTAAGTCGGCCTAACAAGCCTCCCCTTCCAACCAATCAAAACATAACACACGATGTGCTAATAAGACAAAATACGACTTAAAGGATGGACAGATTTTCCCTTATTTCGTAATTTCGGTATAACTTCTTGCTCGGACCTCCGTTTAACACACCGTTTCTTGTGTTACAAATCTAATTCATATATATACAACTTTTTAGTTTTTACCTTTAGTCAATTGTTATATTATAAGGGTCAAATCTAGTCTCCAATATGAATATTCCTATCGAAAACCTTAAAATTTTATGTTTGTAACTAATTTGATATTTCATGATTTATGAAGGGAGGATTTAACATTATCCATAATAACACATTATCCATATCTCATATGTAATAATAAAATATTTAAAACAAACTATATATGAACATATAAAAGTGGGGTCATTACATCCTACCCTCCTTATTATAAAAGGTTTGGTCCCCAAACTTGACTTACATTAATTTCCAAACAAGTAAAGATATTTCTCCTTTATTTCATCTTCCCGCTCCCATGTTGCTTTTTCAATGGAATGATTACGCCATAACACTTTGACCAACGGAATTACCATGATTCGTAATATTTGATATTTACGGTCCAAAATTTCTATCGGATGCTCAATGTATGACAAATCTTCTCTAACTTGAAGAAGTTCGTGACTTAGGATATGCGTTGGATCTGGGACGTATTTCTTCATCATTGACGCGTGGAACACATTATGAACAATAGAGATTTCAGGGGGTAAAGCTTTTCTATATGCAACAGCTCCTATCCTTTCAAGGATTTCAAAAGGTCCTATGTATCTTGGACTCTATTTTCCTTTCTTTCCAAATCGGATTACTCCCCTTGCTGGTGATACTCGCAAGAACACATGATCTCCTCTTTGGAATTCTAGTTGGCAGTGTCGATTGTCGACGTAACTCTTTTGACGGCTTTGAGCGATTCGAAGTCGGTTTTGTATCAATTTTACCTTCTCTGTTGTGATCTGGATCAATTCTAGTCCCAACAATTTTCTTTCTCCAACTTCTACCCAACATGCAGGGGAACGACACCTTCTACCATAAAGTGCCTCATACGGAGCCATTTGAATACTTGCTTGATAACTATTATTATACGCAAATTCCACTGATGGTAAATGATCATCCCAATTCCCTTTCAAATCAAGTACACATGCCCTAAGCATATCCTCTAAGGTTTTAATGGTTCTCTCAGATTGTCCATCCGTTTGAGGGTGAAAAGCGGTGTTGAAATTCAATTTTGTTCCCATGGCTACTTGTAGGCTTTTTCCGAAGCGAGACACGAATCTAGGGTCACGATCAGAAACAATTGAAACTGGGGTTCCATGAAGCCTAATAATTTCCCGCACATACAACTTAGCTAACTTTTCTAAAGAATGGGTAATCTTAATGGCAAGAAAGTGAGCAGGTTTAGTTAAATTATCAATAATTACCCAAATAGAATCATTACCATTTGAACTCATTGGTAAACCTGTCACAAAATCCATAGTAATATGTTCCCATTTCCACTCAGGGATAGGTAGGGGTTGCAGTAATCCTGATGGTTTTTTATGTTCAGCCTTTACTTGTTGACAAACCAAACACTGAGATATAAATTCTGCTATCTCCCTTTTCATATTATTCCACCAAAACACTTCTCGAAGATCTTTATACATCTTGGTATTTCCGGGATGAAACGTAAATCTTGAGCAATGACTTTCCTCCAAAATCTGTCTCTTTAGTTGGGCATCACATGGCACACACTCTATTTCCAAACCTTAATATATCATCCCATATCGTAAACTCAGTTCTCTTCCCTTCGATAACTTCTTCTCTAATCTTCTTCAGTTGTGGGTCATTTACTTGTGCACTTTTGATCATTTCCATCAACATGGGTTGTACTTGTAAATTTGCGATTATTCCTCCTTTGCTATAAATACGTACATATATTTCCATACTTCTCAAATCCCTTAACAAAGGTTCCTGATTTGTAATGAGACATGCTAAATTTGTTGTAGACTTCCTACTTAAAGCGTCAGCTACTACATTAGCTTTCCCTGGGTGATAGTGAATATTTACATCATAATTCATCAATTCCAACCACCTCCTTTGTCTCATGTTCAATTCTTTCTGAATAAATGTATACTTCAAACTCTTATGATCGGTATAAATCTCACAAGTCTCATCATACAAATAGTGTCTCCAAATCTTAAGAGCAAAAATTACAACTGTTAATTCTAGGTCATGGGTTGGATAATTCTGCTCATGTGTTTTTAACTGTCTTGAGGCATAAGCTACTACTTTTCCATTTTGCATAAGTACACATCCTAAACCATTTTTAGAAGCATCACTATAAATCACAAATCACCCTGTCCCGGAAGGAATAGTCAAAATTGGGGCAGTTACTAATCGATTCTTAAATTCTCGAAAACTATTCTCAACTTCCTCAGACCATTCATATTTCACCTTCTTTTGTGTTAACCTAGATAGAGGCTTGGCAATAATGGAAAATCCTTCAACAAATCTTCTATAATAACTGGCTAATCCAAGGAAACTACGAATCTCTGTCACATTAGTTGGTCTAGACCAATCTAGTATAGCCTTGATCTTTTGAGGGTCAACCGACGCTCCCTCCTTGGAAATGACATGTCCTAGAAAAGAGACACTAGGCAACCAAAACTCACACTTCTTTAATTTCGCATATAATTTCTCCTTCATAAGGATTTGCAACACTATCTCTAAATGCTTTTCGTGTTCTTCAATACTCTTGGAATAAATAAGGATGTCATCAATGAAAACAACCACACATTGATCCAAATATTTCCTAAACACAATATTCATCATATCCATAAAAGCGGTTGGTGCATTAGTTAGTCCAAATGGCATCACAATAAATTCATAGTGACCATATATAGTACGAAAAGCTGATTTCGAAATATCATCCTCCTTAATCTTTAATTGGTGATAGCCTGACCTAAGGACAATCTTAGAAAATACTTATGCTCCTTGTAGTTGGTCAAACAAATCATCTATATGAGGTAGGGGATATTTATTCTTAATAGTCACCTTATTTAGTTCACGATAATCTATACATAACCTCATCGTCCCATCCTTCTTTTTAACAAATAACACTGGAGCACCCCAAGGGGATACACTTGGTCTAATCAAACCCTTATCTAACAGATCTTGTAATTGAACTTTTAATTCCCTTAATTCCAAAGGTGCCATACGATAAAGTGGTTTTGAGATTGGTATAGTTCCAGGAATAAGGTCAATTGTAAACTCTATTTCTCTACTAGGAGGAAGACTGGATAAATCATGTGGCTAAACATCTGGAAAATGTTTAGCTATGGGAATATCTTCTAAACTAAGGTATTTTGTTTGCAAATCAATAACACTTGCAAAGAATCCTTGACATCCCTTCTTAAGAAAACTACAAGCTTGCATTGGAGAAATAATATGTATGGGAGATAGGATGCCAGTTCCTTAAAAACTAAATTCTGGATGGTTAGGGATTTGGAAAGTAACTCTCTTCTCAAAACAATCTACCTTAACATGGTACGATGCTAACCAATCCATCCCCAAAATGACTTCAAAATCTCTTATGTCTAAAATTATCAAATTGTCGAATAGTTTATAACTACTAACCTCTATAGGGCAAAACTTATATACTAATGTTCCCGTCAATAACTCACCCGAAGGGGTAGAAACGTGTATGCTATGATTCAAGGATTCAGGAATATTAGGAAAGCGATTAACAAAACGTACAGACACAAATGAATGGGTAGAACCAGGATCAATTAAAACTTGAAAAGGTTGTGCGCACATAGAAAGTGTACCTGACACTACTACATTCGAAGCTTTTGCATCAGAAAGATTAAAAACTCTACCTCGTTTGCCATGATCCTTGTTATCATTAAAGATCTTTGTTGGCGCCTTCCCTTTGTTAGGGAAATCTTTCATTTAATGTTCCTTTTGGCCACACCCAAATCAACTTCCCGTCTCCAAGTAACATGGTTGCCCTCTATGAATATTACCACATCGTTGGCATCTATCAACATTAAAGGGTTTGTTTACTGAAGGTTGTCCTATATTAGGTATAGTCCTAAAGGGTTTGTTATTGGGGATCCTTCCTCTTTGTTCTCCAAACTTCCTCTTCAGCTCTCTAACCTGATTATATTCTTCACTACCCTTCTCAGCTATTGTTGCCCTAGCCACCACGTCATTATATGATGTCAACTTCAAGATGGAAATTCCACTACGAATATTCAACCTCAACCCGCGTTCGAACTTCTTAGCTTTTAAAACATCGGTTATCACAACATGAGGTGCAAAACGGGATAACTCAGTAAACTTTGCCTCATATTGACTAACCGTCATATTTCTTTGAACCAGACTCATGAAGTCAGCTACTTTTTGGTCTTGCACCGTTTCGGGAAAGTATTTCTCGTAGAAGATCACCAAGAAGTCATTCCAACCTATGGGATTATTCCTTTCCGCGTGTATTCTCCTAGTCATTCTCCACCAATGTTCGGCTTCACCTTCTAACATGAATGTTCCAAATGAAACTCGTTGTTCATCTGTACACTTAAGAACATCGAACATCTTTTCCATTTGCATCACCCAATTTTCTGCTTCAATGGGGTTAGGAGTACCTTTAAAAGATGATGGGTTCAACTTCTTGAACAGTTCAATAATACAACTACTTGGTTCAAGATTCCTTGGTGCTCCATTCTTCACCTGATGCTCCACAATTCTTGCTAAACTTTCAATTGCCTTGTATGCACCTTCCAGTCCTTCCATATTTGAACCACTAGTTCCCGCAGTTGATCTCGTCTTGGTCATTTTCTACATTCATGGCCAAACATAAGACGTATTATACTATCTCAAGATTGCAATTTAGAAGACCAATTATATATAAACAATTATATGTAGACTGTAAGTCATATGGCGGATTATCACATAAGTCAGATATTTAATCCTATATCCTCTGTATAGAAACTTAAAATCGATAACATTCGAAACTTATGTTCAGTAGTCTAGGGGTTCATAACCTAGGCTCTGATATCACCTCTATCACGACCCCGTCGTCCTAAAATAGTAGTGGGGAACGAGTGTCTTGACATGCCATCAAGGCAACAAATATTCTGACTTAAATTGTTTCCTTAATTAAATGCAACGGAAATACAATTACATGGTTATGAATCGTAAAATACTGAAATTAAAGGAATTACGTCATCAGAGCTTTCTAAAAGGAAACTTCATTATATTGACAACGAGTTACAACTTAAGACAAAATTTAAAATTTATTACAAGAGAGCCAAACACGCTCTATATGATATAACAAACTTTTTACTTAAAATAACAAAAAGAGCTCTAAAAGCTGAATCTTCCGTATAGTCCTTCTATGTTCCCTCCAAGCCTACTTATTTCCTGAAAAATGGTTAGTTATACAACATCAGCTAAAAGCCGAGTGAGGTTCAATCTCCAGACATTCCAAGGTTTTATTTAGAAAATTTATACCTATTCAAATCCAAAGGGTAGACATATACATGTATGGATAGGAATTTGCTGTATAAAATTTGCGATGACAGTATATAGAAATGAATAGCACAGAATAGAACAGATACGACAAATCAATTGCAATATCTTTTTCTTTCAATCATATCATTTTAATGGCCGAGTACACTCTAATACCGTATTCTTCTACCGTATTATTCCCCGGTAGTTGAGGGTCAATCGAACTTGTTCGTCACAACGCCTTATTTAGGGCACACCAGCGATAACCCAGCTGGGAAGGTCAATCAGTAAGAGAGGTCCCTTAGGCCGAATCTTATTTCTAATATTCAATATCATTTTCAAAACTCTTTTTAATCGGTATGTCTATATGGACAAATATAAACATATCACATAAGATCAATCATCGGCATCAGATGAATTTTGAGAATAAATCAGTTCACAAAATATATATAATTTGCATAATATCATATAATTAAAACGCACAAGGAATGTCAGAGTACTCACCTAGAACAGAAGTCCGAAGTTATAGATACAGAGTCTTGGATCGCTCGTTAATCTTGAGACGAAACTTCTTAAACTTTCCCCGCACTTTATCTCACTATTTATTTGTAAGCTTTTGGTATAATTTTGTGTAACGGCTGATCCATGGCCTTTATTTATAGTTTTTCAAAGGTAATTAGGGTGTTGACATGTGACTAGCTGACCAAGCTTTTATAATGGCGAGTCAACCTTTACGTGTCGCATATCGGAGCGGTCTTGCAGTCTTAATTCACCGAATTGCAACACGTGTTTTAGCTTTTCCATATGCATAACATGTGTTTTAAGCTTTATTTCTATGGACGACACGTGTACGGTGAAGGCGTCCAAAAGCAAGCACGAGGTGAAAAGTTATTAAGGGTATAAGAGTCATTTTACACATGAAGGGTATTTTAGTAATTTTACACCATACATTTTCAATATTTCTTAGAGGTCCTTGAAAATATTTTATTTACAAAATGGTCCTTTATATATTTTCATTTTAGTCCTTGAAAGTTTCTTTATTTAAAATTAAGTCCCTAAAGTTTTATAAAATTACATTTTCTACCCCAAAACTTATCTTTTAACTTAGGATATGCTATTAGACTTTGATTTGATCCATTTTGCTGAAGAAAAAGGACATTTCAATGTGTTTAAGTCGGCCTAACTAGCCTCCCCTTCCAACCAATCAAAACATAACAAACGGTGTGCTAATAAGACAAAATACGACTTAAAGGATGGACAGATTTTCCCTTATTTCGTAATTTCGGTATAACTTCTTGCTCGGACCTCCGTTTAACACACCGTTTGTTGTGTACAAACCTAATTCATATATATACAACTTTTTAGTTTTTACCTTAAGTCAATTGATACATTATAAGGGTCAAAACTAGTCTCCAATATGAATACTCCTACCGAAAACTTTAAAATTTTATGTTTGTAACTAATTTGATATTTCATGATTTATGAAGGGAGGATTTATATTATCCATAATAACACATTGTCCATATCTCATATGTAATAATAAAATATTTAAAACAAACTATATATGAACATATAAAAGTGGGGTGATTACATCATGCCCCTCAAGGTCAATGACAACTTCCGAATCATATGGGCATAGTGGCTGTCAATCAAATTTGTGGTACAAACTTAGGTTTGGGAGAAATCAAAAACTGAATTGGTATCTCTACCAGCGGTGGTCTTGATTTCTACCAATTAAAATCTCGCCAAGCAAATATGAGGTTGGTTGAGTGGTTACCAAGTTCCCATAAGGGTATGGAATTAGACATTCTTGTGTTCTCTGGTCCTTCTATGGAGAGGGAATCAATGACAGAAGATGTCATACCCCTACAAGTGTCGATGTCTTCATTTGTTGTCCGTTGATCTGATCAATCCATCTTTTTTCCATTCGCAGATTCTCAGTGCCGGAAGAACATAATCCCTCTCAAGTAAACTTGACATATCTCAACAAGGTTTGGAAAAGAACCCCAGTATGCATTAGCTTTTCTTAGCTGACAACCACAGTGGAAAGTAACTTCACAACCGTTCCGACTATGACAGTGGTAGGGGTCAGGGGTCAGTGATGAAGACACTCCCATCGGCATCCCAAACCTAAATGTCGGCGCTTGTGGAGTATTTTAGGGGTTGTTGAATCATCAACAACCATGTAATATCAACAGACTCAAAAGCGACCGCGCCTGAGAAATAAGAGGATAATCTTGACCCCTTGTTCTCCTTTGAAAGAGTCTAATCGTCAACTTTTGGTCGGTGCTAGGAGGAGAAGAAAAAGAAGAACTCAATTCTCAACACCATTCCAATGACGAAATGGAAGGTGGCTGAGGTCATCGCAACGTTGATCTCTTGGTCGTTCAATGGAGTTCAGCTGCCGGGAACAAGGAAAAGCAAGTAGCTGAATCGTCTGCTGCATCTGGTGGCAAGTGAACGACTCATTTCTAAAAGAGATAAGACAGAGAGAGAGAGAGAGAGAGAGAGAGAGAGAGAGAGAAAAAGAAAAAGAAAAAAAGGCAGAGAACTGCCGGGAAGGACAAGACACCCCACCCCCTCAATCTCGTCTTGTTAGGGCAGCTACCGACCCTCCAGCCGGTAGCAACAATAATTAAGTGATGTTCGCTGCTCGGCCACATTCATATTCCCAACTCCCACCAGCTTATCTCCTTCACTCAGGGCGAGGAGCCGATCACACTCGATCTACAAGAGCGTCAAAGTTGGCTATGGATTGAGCAAATCTGTTATGCTTCCGGTCGATATGTTGGCCTTATAAAATCAATCTAACAAGCGTCTCCGCAAGAAGGAAATGCAATATCTTGCTCTGATAGCCCCTTTTCCTTGTGCTTTAACCTCTTCTAAGTTAATCACTTATGTTAACCATTGTCCTTATCTTGTTTTAGCCATGCAGCGTCTTCACGAGTACCACTACATGGTTGATTAGCCGAAAGCTACAATGTTATGCACGATCGGGCCAACCTTTTGCACCACCAGCGTGCGGAGAGCGACAACAAGATCATTGACTTTACTAAGAAGCTCAAAGAGGTCAGGCGCTGCAAGGAGGACATGTTGAAAACCAACAAGGCTTTGCAGCTCGATTCCTGCACAACTGACTACAAGCTTGTGGAGCTGCACAAAGCCTATGACGAGCTTGGTCAGAAAAAAACTCCTTCCTGCAGGAGAGCACGATAGGGCCAAGTCCAAGAAGGCCTTGGACAAGGCTTTTAAAAAGGGTTTTGATGAGGGGGTGTGCAATGTGACCTCTCAACTTTCTTAGTACCGACTTGTTTCTTTCAACCTTATGGGAAATGTTCCTGGGTTGAAGGACTCAAGAAGAAGAATATTCCTGAGGGTGATGAGGCAGATGAGGTCTACAAGATGCACCTCCCCTCTTCCTACCGCGCCCATTGGGGAAAATTCCCCGATTGCTCCTGTGGAGGAACATGAGGTGAAGCAGGTTGCTACAACCCCACTTCTGAAGGTCAAGTCGAGCAAAACACTGTAGCAGTGGAAGAAGACACAACACTCCCTTAGTTTGACATTTTTATTTCTTTTTTCTTCTGAATGTGAGGCCATGGGCCACTTTATTTTGTTTTTCATGTTAAGCTTTTTATAAGCCTTTAGCCCATTTCAAACTTATTAATGAAAAATTCGGTTATGCTGTCTTATTTCTACTTTCATTAGGATCATTCTAATGCTATAACAACAAAAGTAATTTTTGAGACTTAGTAATCTGTGGAGTATGTGAAGGGTTATACTGTGACTTCACATACTTGTGAAATCACTAATTTGCTTTACTCCATAAGCAAATGGGAAGGGGCATTCTGTGATCGACTTCACTTATGCAACTTTCTGAAAAGTAATTTTGGTGATCCAATGTCTGTGGCGATATACAAAGTCAATGTTTAAAATTGACTTATTCAATTTGTATACTGAATTTTGATGTTAAAAGTTCACTAAGGCCTCATGAGTTGGCATTATCAACTCGTTCATCTAATGTTCATAAATAATTTGATGTTTAAAAATCAACTTAATCTTTCTATTGAATTTGGTTGAAGACTGAACTTGATTATGTCAAGCCTGCATGATGGTCAAGTGATGTTGATGTGAATAAGGGCCTTTTCGTCATTTTTAGTATTTCTTTTATTTTTAGTATTCATTGTATTTTCTCTTTTGTTTAGTATTTAGAGGAAGGAAGGTTAATTGGCTCTTAGGGACATAAATGTAATTATATTCTTAGCTTAGAGGCCGAGCAACCTCCTTCCTATAAATACACCTTATGTTGGCTCATTTGAATCATTCCTTGATTTTGAGATATTGAGATTTGAGATAGTTTAGAGAGAGATTATATTTTCTTGCTCCCATTTGACGTCGTTTACATCAGTTGGTATATGATGTGAATAAGGACTTTTTCGTCATTTTTAGTATTTTTTTTATTTTTAGTATTCATTGTATTTTCTCTTTTGTTTAGTATTTAGAGGAAGGAATGTTAATTGGCTCTTAGGGACATAAACGTAATTAGATTCTTAGCTTAGAGACAAAGTAACCTCCTTCCTATAAATACCCCTTATGTAGGCTCATTTGAGTCATTCCTTGATTATGAGATATTGAGACTTGAAAGAAATTATCTTTTCTTGCTCCCATTTGATGTCATTTACGTCAATTGGTATCAGAGCCTAGTCGCTCCACCCGGTTGTTGTGTTATTGTTATTGTTGTAAAACAAAAACTCGTAAACAACGTCACAGTGGGTTCAAGAAAGGATGAACTCCTCCGACGCAAACCCTTTCAATCAAATTTTGGAAGCCATCAACCGATTGACGGCCCGAGTAGATGCGATAGACACCAGAAGTTCTTCGCCGGCAACCACCACGGACCGCCCACACACCACCCCGGTAACATCCCAAAACCCTAACCCTAATTCTCCAAGATCCACCCATTCTACACCTCTCCCGTAAAGAAACCCTAATCTTGAAAATCCTAATCCCATAAACATCCAAGAAAACACCACCACTAAAGAGGTTGTTCCACCACCACAACCCGCTGGCCCACCCACCCAAAAAAATCCCCAACCCATTCATTCCACCCTAAAACAGGCCCCAAAACCCAAAAAAAAAACTATCGGCCACCCCCGACAACTTTTACACCTGCCGACACCAACCAGTGGCCCGATCGGCCCACAAATCCCTTCCGACCAGATCCGAAATCCCCCTCCGGCAGCCAAAACACTACAGCCAACCTCCACGTACTTCCTCTGGAGTCGGGTGCCACCGAACCTCTTCAGAGTGATCTTCCGCCACCATCAACAGTCCCTGGACCCTCTGATGGGTCGAGGCAAGGGTTCTGACACAACCACAGCCCTACCGAGGGTTGTTTAACAGCTCTCATCACCACTGTGGCATTTTCGGCAGGTCCTACCCCTTTATGTGTTCAACCGACACACACCCATTATCGGAACCTACTCTTCCACCATCGCTGAGATGATCCGTGACATCCGGCACACAAAAAAATCAAATCCGCCTCTCATCCATACAAATGTCACCAACCCCATGCATTTTCGCCCAAATCTTGAATCCCAAACCCTAGAATTTCTACCCTCCCACATCCACCCTAATTTCACCCACCAAGATTCACCCCCACCCTCTATCCCTCCACCCCACCCCCCCAACATCTCCACCCACCACCAATTACCCTCTCCCCATCTTCCCCCACCTCGAATTCTTGTCTCCTCCAACTCCCCACCTCCGCAACCACCCCATTACCCCCTTCGACCCCCACATAATTACCCCTTGCCCCCTATCTCTATTTACCCTCGCCATCACCCACAAAAACATCTTGAAAACCCCCACATACCATCCATACCCCCCGCTCTACCTCTTCCCACACACCCTCACCCGCCCCATTCCACTTTTACCATGCTTCTGCCCGCGCGTATTTTACATACCACTCCCCCACCCGGACACCCTCTCCCTGTCCCGCATCATTTCCCCCGTGGGATACCTGTTCCTTTCACTCCGCGCCCGTTGATTCCCATGAGCGGGCACGGGAGTGGATTACCCTACCTCCCCATGCAGATCCTCCTTCACCCCACCCCCAATCCGCTCCCGACTTTGAGTCACCCCCTCCTATCGAGTGGTGCACTGATGTTTCTCCCTTTGATTTCTTGGCCCCAAGTTTACCCCTATGTCCCCCTCTCCGAGCGTCATTACTTTGTTTGCTATCAGAAAGGGCACAAGATGAATCAATGTCCCTACCGCCAGCCGTTGGTTCCACCTCACACCGCTCCTCCCCACCCAAAGAGACTCTTCCACCTCACACCGCTCCTCCTGCCGATCCAGCTCCTAACCCTCCTCAACCACCGCCTCGGAGGCACCCACAGCACGCCTTACTTATCGAGCCTCCGCCAGGCGATGATGATCTCGATGAGGATACCTTGGCCCTTCAGAGTGATGATGCCATCACACAGTTGGCACTTCAATTACTCTCACGGAGTATGCAGGGTGATATCAGAGTGGATGTTTAGATGTTTGACGGCCACCTACAGCCCGATGTTGCTGTTGATTGGCTTGCTGCCATGAAGCAGATTTTTGAGTATAAACGGCTGAAGGGTCGTAGGTGCGCTCTCTTAGCGGCGACCAAGTTTCAGGGCTATGCTAGTGTCTGGTGGAATGATTTGGAGCAACGACGTGCCATTGAGGGCCTTCCCCCTATCCAGTCCTGGACCGAGCTTCGTGCACAGTTGATGTCCGCTTTTGTCCCCGCCACTTGTGACTTATTTTTACGAGTTCAGTCCCTTCGCCAGGATATCACCGTTTTGGACTACACTGAGAGGTTTCAGCTTTTATGTTCTCGAGCCCGCCTCAGCGAGAGTGAGGAGCAGCGCATTAGCCGTTATATTCACGGTCTGCAGAGCTACATTCAGCGCGATCTTGCTTTACGTGAGGTCACCTCCTTTGCCAAGGCGATGGAGTACACCACTAAGGTTGAGTCCTTCCACCAGACTGCCCCTCCACCGCGCAGCCGCTCCATGACTGCTCCTCCAGCACCAGTGACTTCTGCACCTACTGGGACTCCCTCCACTGCAGCTCCAACCACCACACTTCCTCCTCCTGCACCCGCTCATCCGATCACCTTCAAATGCTACAACTGCGAGGTGATGGGCCATCACGCCTTAGATTATCCCCTCCCTCAGCGTCGCACACTTTTAGCTTCTGGGGACCCTGAGTACCTCGAGGAGGCACCGGAGATTCCACCTCAGCCAACTCTCATTACGATCCTCGACGGTGATACGGAAGGCCTTCCCCTCTGAGTTCGAGGACGAACTCTTTTCAAGGGGGGGAGAGTGATGTGAATAAGGGCTTTTTCATCATATTTAGTATTTTTTTATTTTTAGTATTCATGTATTTTCTCTTTTGTTTAGTATTTAGAGGAATGAAGATTAATTGGCTCTTAGGGACATAAATGTAATTAGATTCTTAGCTTAGTGGCCAAGTAACCTCCTTTCTATAAATACCCCTTATATAGGCTCATTTGAGTCATTCCTTGATTTTGAGATATTGAGATTTGAGAGAGTTTAGAGAGAGATTATCTTTTCTTACTCCCATTTGACGTCATTTACGTGAGATGTACTTATAAAATCATTAAGGCCAATTTAAATGTCTTAGGTTTTTATTGGCCCTTTAGGACCTAATTTATGGCCATACTAGGCCAATTTAGCCCTCCTAGGCTGCTTTGGTCATCTTAAACCCGCTTTAGACCTTCATAGGCCGACTTAGCCCTCTTAGGTTGATTTGGTCATCTTAATATTGGTCTAGAAATTTTTAGAAATTTTTAGACCAGCCTAACCCTCTTAGATTAATTTGGTCATCATAGGCCTAGCCTAGACATTCTTAGGCCAACAAGCCCTCTTAGGTTGATTTGGTCATCTTAGACCTTTTGCGTGCTTCGTACACATCATACAATGAATCCAGAATTGACTCATTCATTTATAATTGGAAATAGCACTACAATAATGTTGAAATCATGAATTTGATGTTTTATTATTAGTCTAATCTAGAACATCGTTATCCGGCTAAACTAAAGCTATAGCTAAGTCATAAATGACTAAATTCTTATGATAACCTTAATGGCATTCCATGACCTTGGCATTGGCTTTCCATCCAACTGCTCCAAGTGGTATGATCTCGTTCCTCAAACTAATGCAATCTTGTATGGTCCTTCTCAGTTTGGGGTCAGCTTGCCATCAGAAGGTTACCTGGCTCCTGACAATAGTTTTCAGAGTACTAGGTCACCAACTGCAAATTCACGGTGCTTAAACTTTTTGTTGTGCTGCTTGGAAAGTTCCAGTTACTAGGGTGCCAGATGAATGAGAGCTTGCTCTCACCTTTTCCTAGCTAGGTCTGACACATGTGTCGATGGGTCATCATTGTGGCCATCGTAGATCAACCTTATGTTAGAAGACCGCTTGCCAAATAAATGACCGCCTCCAGGGTGGCAATTCGGGTTAGTCGTGTCATTTTCGGGTTGCGTTGATTTTTATTTGAGTATAAATTTTGGTTACTCTTGAATCTATACAAGCTAATCGTGTCAAGTTCGGGTTATTTCGGGTTATTACCATAAACGGGTTATCGTGTCAAAAATTGTCAGCCCGGGCCGACGTCACTATATCGCGAGTGACTCACGATTCATGCGATTAACGTATCGAATCGCAATACATTACCGATTCTAACGTTAAATTGCATATTTCGATTTAAGCCCGCGATACGTATCCTTTTAGGTTTGTATCGAACCAAATCGGTCAATACGTATCGCGAATCGAGCAATACTGATAACAGAGGTAACAAGGCTTATGGCAAGGACTGTTGTTGTGTGATTGCAGCACCAGAGAATCACCCACTACGGTCTGACATTTCACTATAAGGACCAATCTTTTGTCACTCATGCGGTCTATTTTCAATCATGATGGGGATGAGGGAATAATTATTTTAGTTTCATCTCTACTACTACACCATCAACTTTGGCTTCCGAAACATCACCAAGACAGATACCGAACAAGGCCCCATCACCCTCTTCCGGCAAAGGTTCTTTGTTTGACAGCTTTAAAACGTCATCCCCAACCCACTTCCCTCGCGAGGTTTGGCAATATTGTATACCGGCGTGGGTGCCGCAACTTCCTTTGTGCACCTCTCTTAGGATTCCATCTATCTTTTTTCTGTGTACGCATTTGAGAAGAGGTCCAGTCAATGATTATCTATAAAGGTGTCCCGTCGTGAATAGACAAAACATAGATGACTTAAACTTTAATTTGTAGAGTTCTTATTTGTCAGCTGGAAGCTCACCACTTATGA
This sequence comes from Sambucus nigra, assembly GCA_949130495.1. Classification (NCBI taxonomy): domain Eukaryota; kingdom Viridiplantae; phylum Streptophyta; class Magnoliopsida; order Dipsacales; family Adoxaceae; genus Sambucus; species Sambucus nigra. Next base: position 160,038,586 of record OX422219.1, on the reverse strand, counting down.
GGTAGGTCGTAATTCTAATGTTCACTTTAGGTCAGGATCACTGTCGGAGGCTAGCCAGTGCGTCAACGTGATTTGTAGCTCCTCGGCAATTGTTCAATCCTCGCCAGCCTAAAGGTCTTAATCAAACTCCAATCGTTATCTCGATATGTCATCATTATGGAATCTCGGTCTTCATATTCACCATTTAGTTGCTCACAATCAAACGTGAATCGCAATGGATAGGGTTGGCACTGGGGCGGGGTGGGGCCGGGGAAACAGTCCCCATTCATGTCCCTGTTTCAAATGGTTGCCCCCATCCCCAATTTTTTGGGGTCGAGGATTCCCATCACTGATCGGGTCAGGGATCGAGCTCCTCGCGGTATTCCCGTTGTGTTTTTTTTAATAGCCGCTACAAATATTTCAAAACTTTAGTATATATTTAGAACTTTCAACTCTTAAATCTTAAATCTTGTGCACATGCTTTCTTTAAATTTCAAGCCTTTAGATTCGATATATTGTTTATAGCATTTTAAAAGAACTTATATTAAGCAAACAAAAACAAGCACCTAAAAGCAAATATACAACGATGAATTCATTTGGTTCTTCCAAGAACCAATCAATAACATTTTTTCCAAACAAACGCATAGCTTCCAACTAACCCCCCTCAAACAAAAAAAAAAAAATATCAACAAATACTCTCTCAAAGCCTCAACCGCAAAGTTCCAAATAATCAAATCATCTTATAAAAGAAGCAATAAAAAATTTAAATGTCTAAACCCAATGTCCATATCAATAAGAAGACAATTAAAAAAAACGAAACCCAACAAAACCTTAATCCAGCTATAAAAAAATATAAACATTAACAAGGGGGGTAAAGCAAGAAGCAGAAAATAAACACAAAGAAACGAAACCATTTTCCGGTGACCCAAAACATGAAGCTAGAAATAAACAAAAAAATATATAAAGATGAGAGCGAGTGTAGAGAGCGTCAGATGAGATCAAAAGAGAACATATCTGGAGGAGAAGCTGCTCATCGAAGGTGAGATTTGGTGGCACGGCGGGATTTGGGAATTGGGGAATAGGACTTGCCTTTTCTTTCAAGCAGAAGGTTCAAAGGGATTTTAAGTCTTGGGTAAGTAATGAATCTTTGCAAACACAAAAAATTCACCTTGAGGCTTAAGCTTTAGGGTTGAATTTGAGCCTTACACCTCGATGCGCCTCACGCCTTTTTGCCGAGGTGCGAGAAAAAAAATGCTCTTCTTCCATCACGAACTCTGTTTTTTTATTTTTTATTTTAATATATGTCGACAATTGGTATATATATATATATATATATATATATATATATATATATATATATATACTTTGAAGATAGTGCAATAATTAATTATATTTATTTTATTATACATATTCACACACACACACACACACTCATATATATTATATTATGATTATATATACATACTAATCTGTAGGCCCCTTTTTCAAAGTGTGCTTTGGTGAAAATAACTTGTTTTTCAAAAACCTTTTTCCAATTTTAATACGCACCAAGTTTGTGAACCAATTTTACTTAAGTCCTATTTTATATTGTTTAATCCTAAACATGCATTTAGGTGATTAAAGCAAGTAATATAAATCAAGTTCACAAAAGTAACGCCGGATGTACGAGGAAACTAAGGGAAAAAACCTCGGACGGCTCAAGCCAGACAATCACTATGATACGGTAATTACAAAGGAAGACAGACGGACTTACTCAATGACTCGATCCCCACAAGCCTTGACGCTCTTCATCTCTTTAACCGCTCCTCCACAGTGCCCGCGTAGAAATCCTTCCACGATACTTGTCCACAGCACGAGTCCACGTACACCTCGATATCCACCGATGCAGCTTTGGCAACCGTATACGATTCGAAACATGGCCTTCACCGTTTCTTCACCGCAAAACTCCAACAAAACAACTTGTTCAATATGGATGAACAAAACAATGGTCTATGAAGCACCGCCACTCTCCCGAAAACGACGAATCTTGTTTGACACGTGTCGGACACACGACACGCTCCGACACGCTCCCGACACGTGAGTCCCAGAGTGCCCTCTTTTTTTTTAGTTGGACACGCTCTCGACACGCTAGTCCCTGGTTTTTTTGCTATTTCCTCTTCATTCTTTGTTGTTTTTCTTTCCCTTTTCTTTGCTTTTTTTCTTTATTGTTTCTCTCTCTTTATTTTATGCAACTACGGCAAAAAAAATAAGATTAGAAACATTAAAAAAATAAATAAATAAAAGAAACAGCAAAAAAAAGTGTGTTTGAATGTTAAATGCAACTAATGTAATGGTGATTATGTTTTATTTATGATTTTTAATGCTAAAGTGTGTTTCAATATTGTTTTGTATGGTCCATTTTCTTAATTTTATTATGTTAAATGCTCTAATAATGTATTTTATGGAAAAAAAAATACTTTGTTTCTTTTATATATATTTAAATATACATTATATATTATACATATCATATTGTGTCGTATCCTAGTTTTTAGAAAAATCACGTGTCGCGTGTCGTGTCGAAATACGTATTGCGTGTCGAGTATGTGCTTCATAGCCAATGGTGCAAACAAGATCTCTATAGCATATGTATGAAAGCTCGGATCTGTATAAACAATAAGGATGGTTTTAGCTTGGAATTCCCTAGAAAACAAGTGCAGAAAAACGTAATTGTTCTATGTTGTATTTTGGTTCTGCACACCTCGAAATTCTGAGCAAAATTCGCCTTAAATAAAAACTTTAAGTCGGCGTGTCGTTGGAACAATATCACCAGTCGTTAAAACGACTTACACATCTCGTTCGAACGAGATATGCATGTCGTTAGAACAACCTATTGATGTCGTTTAAACGACTGTAAATGTCGTTTGATCCTTCTAAACTCAAGGGAAAGATCTACACGACTCTAAAACATGTTTATCTCATAATTAAATTTCGAGTCCCATAAACATTATGCGTTCATACCTAAGAGTATCTCGGAATGCAATGTGATATGAAGACATGAAACGTGCACCAATAAACACGACATGATCTATCTTTGAAGCTTGACCGCTACATCTTCAAACAACACGTCATAGACTATGTGGGAATTGTGACAAATACAAAGCTATCTATGACTTAAATTGGATTTTGTCCGGAATAATGCCAATACATACAAATTGACACTACTTGGAAATTTGTCCTTACATAATCAATTAATTATATACGCATACTAATGATCTGTTTTTTTTTTCTTTTACAAATTCACTAATTTTTTTTAAGGTTAAAGAGCTCTTCATATTTCAAAAACTGGACTTAACTTAAAAAAATTGTTGTTTTAATTTACTAACTCTTATTCTTTTTTCCTTTTTTTGTTTTAAAATTGCACTTAACTTATACTATTTCCTACTTTGACTTAAAAGAAATTTATAAAAAATAGCCAATATGTCATATTATAAAATAACCAATATGTGAATGAAACTTCCAAAATGATTTTGTCAATTTGATTTTGCATTGATTCATTTATTATCATATTATAAATAATCAATATGTGAATGAAACTAAAAAAAAATGATTTTGTCAATTTGATTTTGCATTGCTTAATTTATTGTCATATAATAAAATTAACAATGTGTAAATGAAAGAAAATGACTTTGCATTGATTGATTTATTGTCATATTTTAAAATAGCCAATATGTTAAAATTGATTATATCAAATTATTTAAGGAAAAAAAAGTCATCTCGGAAGAACAAAAAATGTTTAACTATGTGAGAAAGTCCTCAAATATGTTTTTCGCAGTTTTATTTTATATTTCTTTGTTACTTTGTTTTTTATAGTTTTATTAGTGTTTTTTAACATTATTTGCTCTTTTTATTTTATTTTTTTGTGAGGCTTACGCCTCAATACGTCTCGCCGCACTGCCAAAACGCTTCGCCTCGTCTCGTGCCTTTTTAAACATCGAGTCTTTGAGATTAATTTATATTGAAATTGCTATATATATATCGAGGATCCTCGCGAGGTGGCCCGAACCCGATTCAGGGAATGTATTAACTATTAAGCCTCATCCCTTCCCCCGTCCTCGAAATATAATCCCCATTCCACCCCGAATCAGGGATTCCCCGCGTGGACCCAACCCAACCCGATGGGGAATTTTGTCATCCCTAGGATAGCTATGTCTCTTGCTTGCAATTGCTCTTTGGAGGCCAATTATCATAGCCTCGTACTCTGATTCATTATTGGACCTTTTGAACCCTAGTTGGAGCGCTTAAGGGGTAATGGGGGCAATTCGATGTCTTTCCACGTTCATTGGAAGCTCCGTCCACAAATATCCTCCACCGTTTGTACAACATTGAACATCTCGAGAATGGGGCTTGATTTAATAGTCTCCTCTTACAAGAAATCTACTATGAAGTCGGCCAAGACCTGGCCTTCGATGGTTATCCTTAGTTCATATTCATCCAATGACCACTTTGTCATCGTGTTGGTCAGGTCGACCTTCTTGAGGACCTCTTTAAGAGGAAAAGAGGTGGGGATGACTATGGAGTGTGCCTCAAGTAGTGCCTTAGATTTCAAGAAGACATGACTAGAGCCAAAGCTAATTTTTTATAGGCATATACCTCTATTCCACATTCAGGAGTGTGTGACTTACATAGTAAACCGACTTTTACTCTCCTTCCTTTGATCGGATTAAACCCCGTCGATGGAATGCTGAGAAACGTCCAAGTAAAATGGAGCTTCTCACCACTTACTCACTTTAACAAAAGAGGTGGGGAGCAAAGGTATCTTTTGATTTACTCTAGTGCTTCATTGCATTCCTTTGTCCAAACTGTGGTGTTAGCCTTCTTCAAGGCTTAAAAGAAAGTTTGGCAAGCATCCTTATGACTATCTGCACATCCCTAATCATGGTCGGCCTTTTTACCTCTTATAAAGCCTTGATCTGGTCTGAATTTTCCTTTATGCCCCTATAGTTGACAAGGTAGCTAAGGACTTCCCCGAGCCGACTCCAAAGGCGCATTTTGGGCATTCAATTTCATTATGTAGTTCCTCAGAATTTTGAATGTGTTGGAGGTCAGACAAGCATGTCATCAATGTATACTTATAAGGTTAAATTAACCTGCTTCTTAAATATCTTGGTCACCAGACGCTGGTAGGTTGCCTCAGTGTTTTTGTGGCCGAATGGCATGAATATTACCTAGCACGTGGGTCGCTCTGGTACACAGTACAAGTACGAGTACGAGATACATTGCTTTAACCAGTATGCGGTGCGGTGTTGGTAAGCTTAATCTTTCACTAGACATAATTTTAGTACTAAAAAAACACCAACAATAGTTCACAAAGAATGTTTGTTTGTAGTGTATAATCTCTACATTCTACAATATATCAACAATAAATACGAACCATTCTTGTATTGTATTAGTTGAGAAGTGATTTTTCTTCTCATTTCTTCTGTTATTGGAGTCAAAAGTTCTATTATTATCAATAATAGCTAAAATCATCAATGTTAAAATTGGGAATGCCACATTTAAAGATCCGGATCGTGAATCCATCGTGTTTCGGATCGTTGTACATAGGGGTATAGTGATCCAGACATGATCTTGTGAGCTAGGGTTGTGATGAATGAAGTTCTACTGGTCGGGGTCGAACAAAGGGGCATAGTGTTACCCTTAATAAGCATCATTAAGTACGTCCACCAGTTGATTAATTCTTAACAAAGGAAAGTTGTCTTTGGGACATGTTTTGTTAAGGTTGTTTACATCCACGCACTCTCCACTTTCCATTCTCTTTTCGAACAACTAACGTAATATATATTCAATCTGGGAATTAGACCTCTCGGGTGGATAGGGCATGATGTAGCATCTCGACTTCAACCTCCATTATCAGGCGTTGACTTCCTTACTTTTTGCTTAACTGGTCGGCTAACGGGATTCACGTGCAATCAATAAGATGCAATCTCTTAGTCAATGCTTGGCACGTCATATGGCTGCCAAGCGAAGACATTTACATTCTTGTTGAAGAAAGCAACTAACTGCTGAGTTTCGTCTTCAAGGAAACCCGAACTGACAAGGAAGAATTTATCAGTTTGTGATGGATCAAGAGGGATTGTTCATAGTTACCCCATCACTCAGTCTGTACTTTGGTTTCCTCAACCCCGAGTCAAGTTCCCTCTCATTGCTATTTGGCCCGATCGGCCTTAGAATCCTCTTCTTCCTTATCTTTCTTGGATGAGAAATACTTATACTGCTTCCACGAAGCAACTTATTCTTGTCGCTTAGTTGCCACGTATCTCCACTGTGCCTTGACTGGTAACAAACTCAACTTCTGATGGAGAGAGGAGGGGACGGACTTCACAGTATGGAACCATCCTCGCTATCAAGACCCACTAAGTGGAATTTAACTTCAAGGTTGATCGGTCCAACTTTGATGAGTAACTTAATGCTCCCAACCAGAGTTTCAACATTGACTTTGAAACCGATCGATGATCCAACCTTGAGATCAAGGTCTATAAGGGTGAAGATAATCTTGTAGAGCCAGTTCACGTACATGACTTCAAATGAGTTGCCTTGATCCATCAAAATCCTCTTTACATCAAAATTGGTAACCCTCAATGTTAAAACTAGGCGTCTTTGCTTGGGAGGCTTACTTTGACCAAGTAGTCATCTGAGAACATCATGACCCAATCCAGATTAACCTCCTTGGGTTTTTTAATAGAATATTTGCTTAAACAACTCTACTTAGGCAAGCCTCATAGAAGTTTGCAACAATCATGATCCTCTCTTATAGCTTCCTCCCAATGCATTGAGAGGGTCTTTGTGCCGTTGGAATGCTGATCACCATTCTATATGGTGATACGTCTTCCTCATTTATCTATCGAGTACGGTTCACTCGGCCTTCAGTCTAGGTCTTCTCTCAATCAACAAAGTCCTTGAAGTGTTCCGTCTAGACTAAGTCTTTCAGGTACTACTTCAACAGACTACATTTCTTTGTTTTGTGGCCATGATCCTGATAATAGTTGTATCGTAGCTTTTTATCTTGCAAATCTTGGTCGCTGCCCATCTTGAGCAGTCTCCTAATGAACGGCTTGTCTTTACTTTGAGGCAGAATCTTATTAATCCGGCTAATTGAAGATTGTGTTTCTTCCTCAATGGAATTCTCCTTGGTCGATGATTTCCTCGTGCTCTTGGGCTTGTTTTGCCTACCCCCTTCCCTTCTTGGCTGAAGTCGAACCTACCTCGTTCTTTCCTCCCTTCTTTAAATCTTCGTTCTTTTTCGGTTTGGATAACAAATCATTTTGATCCTCCACTGTTAGGAGCTCGTCTTTCACTTTAGATTACTTCTCAATGCGAGCCACGAAATCATACATGGATGACAATGGTTTCATTGTCAGCGACCGATACAGATCGTCGATTCTGATAAGATGAAATTTAAATGAAGCGACCGTCAGTTGTTAGTTACAATTGTCAATCTCGTTAAACATCTCCCCTTATCTTTGAGCATGTTTTATGATGGCCCTACTTCTTTTGGAGTGAAATTAAGGAGTCAACCTCTTTGACAGACTTGCTGCTGGTGGTGAAATGGCAGTGAACTGTTCGGCCAGCTTGGTAAAAGTTGAGATCGACCTAGGGATTACCTTTTTAAACCATTTTAGGCCAACTTCTCTGAGGGTTGAAAAGGAAACCCGCTATTCTAAAAGGTGTGCCTTGATGACATCTAGGCGAGTGGGTGCCTCGCCTAGGGGAAAAACACCTCAAAAGTGGACAAAGTGAAAAAAATCATAATTTTTTTAAAAAAAATCCCAGTTTTGCATCGCGTATCAAAAGTACATTGTACTACGGTAACAAAAAAATATACATAAAAATATATATTAAGTCTATATATATATATATATAAAATACACATGAATGTTTCTATGTATATATAGAATGAATAATGATTATAATAGCATTTTTTGCATAATATTTTTAAATGTTATTTATATCTACAATAGCATTATTTTTTTGTGTGCAATATATATATTCTTTGTTTTAAAAATCATATATCAATTGCACAAAAAAAATTGAGTGTAATATTTCTATTATTTGTCTTAGTGTTAGCCATCTTTTATTTATGTAGACTTCAAAGAATGTTAGTAATGTTAAAAGTGTAGGGCTTAAAGTATTGTTACCAATGTTCATGTGTAAATAAATTTGGATATAATATGTTAATGATTCTTATGAATTGTAGTTAATTAGTTTAGTAGTAATTTATATATCGTAATTAACTTTGATTTATTTATCTATGAGAATTTAAAGAAATGTTAGTAATGCTAGGACTTAATCAATATTAATTGTTAGTAACTTAAATTTCAAGGTATACTTAATTTGTAATAAAAATAAAATAAAAATGGCTAGGTGACGCCTAGGCCCGCCTAGGCCTAGGCGCTCATCCCACGCCCGCCTCACGCCTCACGCTTTTTAGAACCTTGGGAAAACCCGACACATAAGCGCATTATTGATGTACCTCAATCCGCTGGATGAATGGAGAGGACGACCCAGGGCCTATAGCCAACCTAGCCAAGTCCTTAAGAGTGCAAAATCTGGTGATCCAGTCTTCCATCCTACTCCTTTTTTATAAAGTCCCTGAAGTCCTCTCATTGAGAACTTAACTCTCCTGAGGTCGATAAGGGAAATGTCACGTCCACTATTCTGTGAGTGAGCACCTTGGTTGATAGTGGCTACACGATGAGGTAAAGGTCATCTCTCTTGACATAGGCTATGGCGTTCTTCCCTCGGACTCATTGATCTTAACACTTGGTTGTCGGTAGGAGATGGGGGGGGACTGAATTATCCTTCTACGACGGTGGGCGGGCACATGGGTGCTAAATCCATGACCCTCTCTTCCTGAGACGAGCATTATAGCTGGCATAGCGTTGAATCTCCCCGTCTCGCAACTGAAGACGCTATTCATACAAGTTGATCGAGTGAGATGTGGGGTTCTAGCTAGAGGCTCCCCATAAGGAGTGTAGCGATGACGATTACGATAATTGTGGGTAAAATGATGGACTGATTATCCCTTAGATCTGGCATTGATAAAGGATAAAGGAGATCGAGTTAAAGATTGATCATTTCTTTTGATCCGGAATTCAAATCAAATCTGGTAACCTCCATGAGAACGAAATGATTGTCTTGCACTCATGGTGCCAAATATTATAATTCTCAGGTAATGGAACCGAAATTTCCAATGACAGTGCAAGATTGTAAGTGGTTTAAATCTACAATAAGTTGATTACCCAATTTTCCATAAGAGCAATGCAAGAATATGAAATTGACACGGAGATATAAATGGTTCGGCAAGTCTTTCTTGCCTACGTCCACGGGGAAGCAAACATGGGTACTAGGATGCTAGCTGAGAGCCAAGACTGTGAGTACAAAGTGTTTCTTGAATGCCATCCTCATAATAAGGGATCTTACTCATACAACATAAGAGTCATATCAGCTACAAATACTACGAAGTACAATTCTAGCTTCCGCCTTGATAATCGCCACTGTTAGGAGGACATAGTCATCGACATTATTATAAAAAATTAAAAAAAAAATTATTTGCAATTGCTTGATATGAGGCCATCATTTATATTAAAGAAAGAATTTCTTACAAACATATAGCTAATTTCCCCACTAGAGTTATTCATGTGTAATTATGCACAGTCACCCACATTAATACAAAATTAAATTATTGTTAAATAGACAGACTTCAAAATCATATTCCTTCGTATTAATGCAAATATGTTGGATGCTATGTGAGATAATAATCAAAATGTAAATCTCAAATACTTCCTCGGTGGGCCCCAAGCAAACGGACAAGGAAAAAAAACAAGACGGGGGATTTTAATATTTTTCAAAACTTCAGATATTGCGTCATTTGCAAAGCCAAAACAACATACGCTAAATTCAATTCTTCCATTGTTGTTTATCTCACTTTCACCAATCCAACAAAGTGTTCATATATATCATAAAATTTAAATTTAAAGATAAATAAATGATATATGTTCAATTTCAAAATTCTTTTTCGGGCTGCGATTGGGCAAACCAACTACTAGAGGAGTTGTTCTTGAAGTTAGCGTTTTGAATCTATTCAACATCTCTCTTTGCTTGAAAACTACAAGGTCAAACTGAAATTCATAGACGCGCATAATACTAATCAATAATATGAAATCTACAAAAACCAACATATACACTAATAAACCACAACTTCTCATACCAACGCAAAGTATAGGGATGCTCCGAAACACGCCTCCCTCGCTTTATACAATCCTCTACCCACCGGTGATTAACTATGACTGTCTTGAACTTCCTTGCAAGCTCATATTTCCTTCCTTCAAATTCCCAACACACCTAATCAACAAATTAAAAAGAAACAACATTTCATACGGGGCTTAAATTGCAATCCCTCCCTTGTTATGACAGCACAGGAACCGCACACTCAAGACTTAAAAAAGTCTTGGACGAAACACAAAATGGGGACGTATTCTGTAATATTCATATATAAGCACACAGTCAAAAATAGAATAACAGGAGGTTAGGTTTAAATGGGAAAATAAAAGCACACCAAATGGGTTGTTGAGTGGTTCATTGCGCCGACGTAGCTTGCACCAGAATGAGATATCATTTTGATGAGGTTGAACCGCTGAGACCCATGGTACCCACTCACTGTAGCAACAACTGATTCCATACCTGGAACGGTTAACTGTACGAAGCCTGTACCATAAACACAAATATTTCATTTACAGAAACTCAACAATTTTGAGGAAGCTTAAAATGAAAAGAAATGAAACCCTAGATTGGACAATGGTAGAAGAAATGAAACCCTGGGATAATGAATTATTTGAGTTGGATATATATATATATATATATATATATATATATATATATATATATATATACATGTGTATGGAGATAATAGAGAGAGAGAGAGAATTCACCTTCAGATTGTCGTCCAACGGAATCTTCTTCTTCCATCACTCTTTGTGGGGCTTTGCCGGGAATGTCAATTTTTGAATTGTTGGGTTTTGTTTTGTCCATTTGAATAAAACGGGTCAAATTTTCAATTTTAACACTAATTTGAGTTCTTTTAAATGTGGTTTTATATAGAAAACTATTTAATTTGTCAATTATAAGTGTTCTTTATTTTTTATTTTAAGTCTGAATCAAAACTATTAAGACTTATCAGCTATCAAATATTGTTTGTTTTTTTAAAATGATTAAGAAATTAACGGTTGTATTTGACTCTCGGTGATTAAGAGGTAAAATTACCTTTGAAGTCCCAATCTCAAGTTTGAATAAATCTAAATACATTCATTCATAAGTGCCTTTAGACAAAAAATATATATATTTTTCAAATTCAGATTTCAAAATTTAGATTCAGATGAAAAAATAAACGTAGTCTTACTCATAATTCAGTTAAAGTTAACAGAATGATCAAATTGAACCAAATTAGTTAGTAATGGACTAAATTGAAACAATTCGAGTTTATAGACCATTTTGAAATTAAAGTCATGGTTTGGAGACTAAATATGTTATTTAATTATGGGTGTTTAGCAAATAGGTATATTTACGTAAGATATTTTTCATTGGTCCTATCAAAATATATTTTCCTCAATAGGTTATATATATATATATATATATATATATCACTGTTCTAAAAAACCCGCCTAGGCTTAAGGCTTGGGAGAAACGTCTCGCCTTACGCTTTTCACGCCTTATTCTAGGTAAAACCCTTAAGGCGCACTTTTTTTCTAAAAACAACAATGCTTTAGTGAAACGATGTCGCCTTTTAAAGAATTTGTTTGCAAATCGGACCATTTTCTCATCCAAAATAATCAAATAGTATTTTAATTTGCATATATTCAGGCATATTTTTATGATATGTGCATTTTTTGTATTTTAATAGCCTTGTTATGGTTAAAAAATATTAAAATATATTAAGAAGGGCTAAACGCCTTTTTACGCCTTTTCACGCCTAGGCCCGCCTAGGCTTCTAAGGCTTAAGGCTTGGCCTTCATATATATATATATATAGTTAATATTCATTACACGTGTTATAATAGTTACTATTAGAGTAAAAATATTTTTTTATGGGACATGTTAGAGCAAAAAAAAAATCTAAGACTTATTTGACTGCATACTTAGTAAGCGAGCTCAATTGGACAAAAAATCCAAAGATATTATTGGGTGTGTAGGTACCCAGAATTGAGAACCATGGGCCTGGACGAGTAGCCCAGTTCTGGCGGCCCAAAGTCCAGGCCCTCTATCTTTCATATTGATCCAGTCTCTCCGCACGATCCCATGAAGAGAAGTTATAGGGGAGAATCCCATGAAGGGAAGGGATAGGGAAGATGGCTAATATGAAGGAACCCATCATCTCCACTAACTAGCATACACATATATAAATTAAACCCTAGGTCCGGGGTAAAGGACAAGTTGTATTCTCTGTACCTATTCTTTAGAATATAGAGAAATAATACTGACTGCACCACCGTGGACGTAGGCACATCTTTGCTGAACCACGTACACCTGTTGTTGTGTGATTGGCGTTTTATTTGTTCTTTCTTGGTCATTACTTCTCTCATATTTATTTGTGTTGCACAATAATTGTCACCAACAGTAATTGCCACTACAATTGGCGCCGTCTGTGGGAAACGTTCATCTTTCCCTGAGAAGAGCCCACGCCAAGAAAAGAATCTAAGATGTCTGGTCACAGCAGCAACGCTCCTCAAGCAGGAGACATTCAAGAGACACCTGCTCCTCGCAGGATTAGGTCTGAAGTCCGACGCTCAGATCATGGGGCTCGTTTAGAAAGGCCAGCCTCAAAAGAAAGTCAAGGACCGGCCAGGTCCACGCAGATATCCAGATTGATTGATGCATACGAGGCAAGGCTCCACGAGCAGAGGGAGTCTTCTCGCAGATACGAGGCTAAGAATGCTCGCTTGAAAAGGAGACTGGAAAGACTGGAGAAGGAACTACGCCCTGATACCAGGAGACACCCCTATCGCACTCCTAGCCCTCAGGCGAGCAAATCTCGCAGCCGAGGAAGGAGCCCTAGACGGGAATATCAAGGGGTAGAAGGTGGCGACTCAGATGATGACCTCCGCGAACAACTAAGAAAAGCTCGCCGCTACCAGAGCCCTGCTCGCAGTGACGAAAACATACGGAACCTGGTCCGTAGAGAAATGGACCAGCATCCAGCTCACCGCGGTACCAGGTCGACCAGAGAACTCGCCAGGAGAGCTCTCAAGACCCAGATGAAGTCACCCTTCACGAAGGAAATTGAAGAGGAAGAGGCTCCCGAGAAATTTGCCATTCCAAGGTTCAAGATTTACGACGGGAAGACTGATCCCATTGATCATGTCAGGCAGTACCGGCAGGCCATGACCCTCTGGAATCACCGGGATGCACTGATATGTCGTATTTTCCCCTCGAGCCTCCATGACGTGGCTCAGAAATGGTTCGAAAAACTCCCTCACCGATCCATCAGAAATTTCAAATCCCTGGCCGAGCTCTTTACGTCCCGGTTCATCACCAGCAGCTCCCATCCCAAAAGGACGGATGCTCTGTTAACCATGAAGAAAACGCCTCAAGAAACACTCCGAGACTATGCGAAGAGATACTGGGAGTTATTCAACGAGATTGAGGATTGCGCAGAAGAGGTGGCAGTGGCCTCCTTCAAAATCGAATTACCTAGCTCTTCCCTCCTTTACCAGTCCTTGACGAAGAAGGAAGCTATGACCATTGACGACCTGATGGCCCGAATTGAGAAATACGCAAAGGTGGAAGACGTCACCCGCCTTATTGTAGGAGAGAACGATCGAGCCAAGCTCACTACCAAGGGAAGTGAGAAAGTTGAAAACCAGAAAAAAGGAGGAAAGAGTGGGAGCAAGAATGGCTCCAAAAGCGGAGGGAACCCTGACGTAACAAAATCATTCCAGGCGGTCAACACTGTCTTCAAAGAGCCAATTTACAAAATTCTCGCGAAGATCAAGGATGAGCCGTTCATCAAATGGCCCCAAAAAATGGGAGGAGACCCCACGAAAAGAAATAATGCATTAAGATGCGCTTTCCACGAAGAGGGAGGGCATAAGACCGAGCACTGCAAGGCTATTAAGTCCCACCTCGAGGAGTTGGCCCAGTTTGGGCATTTGAATAACTTTGTGGAAAAGAAGGTAGAGAAAGTGGCTGCCCACAGAGAGGCAAAACCCGACAACGTGTTGGAGGATGATGTCGGACATGAATTCGCAGTAATCCACGGAGTATCTGACGTCAAGCAAATACAAGGGAACTCAGCTCGAATGGAGGTAAAGAAGCTGACAGCGGTAATGCAAGCTTTTCAGATTGATCCAGCAAAATCACAGTCAGGAAAACGTCGGCGAGCAGAGGACGTCGACTACAACAAGCATATTATTTTCACGGATGAAGACCTAGTGGGAGTAAGGACCCCACATCATGATGCCTTGGTCATTACACTCAGGATAGCCAACTTTGACATCGACAAGCTGCTCGTCGATCAAGGAAGCTCATCCGAAGTAATGTACATCGACCTGTTCCGAAAATTGAAGTTGAACATCGCCGACCTAAAGGGAACCACTGTCCCTCTGGTTGGCTTCGCTCGAAAAATGACCATGCCTTTGGGCAAAATAGTACTGCCAGTGCGCGCTGGAAATGTTTCCAAGATGATCGAATTCTTGGTGGTCGACATCGATTCACCATATCAGGCAATCCTCGGTAGGGGATGGCTTCATGCAATGAAGGCAGTCTCCTCGACCTACCACCAGAAACTCAAATATGTCACCGAGCGGGGAGTAATGGAGATATATGGCGATCAGGCGATGGCAAGGAAGTGCTTCATAGCGGCCATCCGACCAAAGCCAGAGAAAAAAGCCGTTCAACCCAGCAAGAAAGTAGAGGAAGGTGCAATTCCTTCCAAATAGCAATTAAAATATGGAAGGCCTGGAGTGGAAGAGACCAGGCTCCTCCCCTCCGAGCGTGTAGTCGAGGACCTGATAGAAGTGACAGCTAAAGAAGGCGACAACAACAGAGTCTTCCTGATCGGAGCGTCACTCACCGACCGAGAGCAAAAGGATTTGTCAACCTTACTCAGAAGCAATATAGATGTTTTCGCTTTGGAACCCTATGAGCTACCAAGAATCGATCCCAATATGGTTTGCCATCAGTTGCACGTCGATCCCACATTCAAGCCAATAGCGCAGAAAGCACGTCGAACTGCTCCCGAGAAAGCCAGAGCAATAGAAAAAGAAGTCGAGAAACTGCTGGATGCAGGATCCACACGGGAAGTGCAATTCCCCAAATGGTTATCCAACCCAGTGGTAGTTCCGAAAAGCAACGGGAAGTGGAGAGTTTGCATAGACTTCACTGACCTCAACAAAGCCTGCCCCAAGGATAGCTTCCCTCTTCCGAAAATAGACCAACTATTAGACGCCACCGCAGCTCACGAACGAATGAGTTTCTTGGACGCGTACTCAGGATATCACCAGATTCCCCTGTATGCCCCAGATCAGGACAAAACGCCGTTTATCACGACGGTTGGTTTATACTGTTACAAGGTCATGCCTTTTGGGCTCAAAAATGCAGGGGCAACCTATCAGCGGCTAGTTACTAAAATATTCAAGAATTAAATGGGAGACACAATGGAGGTCTACATCGACGACATGCTCGTCAAGAGCAAGGAGAAGAAGAATCACCTCTCGGACCTGTCAAGTACCTTCGAAATCCTCAGGAAATACCGAATGAAACTCAATGCGAGCAAGTGTTCCTTCGGTGTCCAGTCAGGAAAGTTTCTTGGGTATTTGGTCAGCAAGCGAGGCATAGAGGCTAATCCGGACCAGATTGATGCAATCAACAGAGTGCAACCTCCTCGCACAGTCCGAGATGTACAGAAGCTCACTGGAATGCTCGCTGCTCTAAATTGTTTCATTTTTAAATCCTCCGAGAGATGCAAGCCTTTCTTCCAACTCTTAAAAGGCAGCAAAACAGTAGAATGGACCCCAGATTGCTCGCGAGCATTAAACGAGCTCAAGTCCTACCTAAGCTCTCCACCACTGCTTGTCATACCACAGCAAACGGACTCTTTGTACCTCTACCTCTCTGTATCCAGTCATACTGTCAGCTCAGCGCTAATGTGTGAAGTTATAGGAATCCAACATCCAGTCTATTACGCGAGAAAAACCTTATTAGATGCCGAGCAGCGCTACCTACCATTGGAAAAGCTCGCATTCGCCCTAGTAATGGCCTCGAGGAAACTGAAGCATTACTTCGAAGCTCATACGATCATCGTCCTTACATCACACCCCCTCAAGGTTGTCCTAAGGAAGGCGGATTTGTCGGGCAGACTGTCTAAATGGTCAGTCGAGATCATTTAGACATCCAATTTCAACCAAGGACAGTTATCAAGGGTCAAATCCTTGCTGATTTCATAGCTGAATTCACTGGCGAAGAACCCTTCGACCAACCTAAGCCAACAGAACAAAACAACCAAGCTACAGTGGAAAGCTGGAAACTATTCGTTGATGGAGCCTCCAACTCAAAGGGGGCAGGTGTAGGAATTATTCTCATCACTCCAGAAAATACAGTCCTTGAGCAAGGAATCAGGCTGGGATTTGCAGCCTCCAACAACGAAGCAGAATACGAAGCCCTAATAGCAGGTCTCCAAAAAGCGCAAACTTTGGGAGCAAAGCGTTTGCAGGTATTCGGCGATTCACAACTAGTTTCCAACCAGATAAGTGGAGACTATAACGCAAAGGATGAAAGAATGGCAGCTTACCTCTCCCTGGTGAAAAACTTAATGGCGAGCTTTGAAGAGATCAACATCCAACAGTTTCCCAGGGGGCAAAACAGCCACGCTGATGCGCTAGCAGCCCTGAGTTCGGCAGTTGATTTTAGCCTTAAAAGGGTTATCCCTATCGATTTCCTCAGTGGCCCAAGCATTCACAACAACTGCGAGCTTCCAAATGCGAAACCAATACTCCAATTGGAATCAGCCCCCAGCTGGATAGATCCCTTGAAGGACTATTTAAAGGACGGAACGCTTCCAGAGGACAAGAGAACTGCCCACCAGATAAGAGTCAAAGCTGCTCGCTTTCACTTATCCACAGGAGGCGACTTGTATAAAAGATCTTTCTCCGGTCCCTACCTTAGATGCGTCCATCCAGGCGATGTCAAGGCAGTGCTTCACGAGCTTCACGAAGGAATCTGTGGAAGTCATGTTGGAGGAAGGTCTCTAGCCTTACGAGCAATTAAGGAAGGCTATTGGTGGCCATACATGCAAAAGGACTCCGCAGTATATGTCCGTAAATGCCTGAAATGCCAACTTCACGCTCCTATGGTCCACCAGCCCGCCAGTGAATTAAAATCCCTGACCAGCCCCTGGCCTTTCGCCCAATGGGGGATGGACATCGTGGGACCACTGCCCATCGCTGCCGGCAACCGCAAATATCTGTTGGTTGCAACTGACTTCTTTACCAAGTGGATCGAGGCAGAACCACTGGCGAACATCCGAGATGCTGACATGATGAGGTTCGTATGGAGGAATATAATCACTCGATTCGGAATCCCCAGGACCATCATCACTGACAATGGAACACAGTTCGAGAGTGGCCCTTTTCAAGACTTCTGCAACGAACACGAGATCAGGCACCATTTTAGCTCTGTAGCTTACCCTCAAAGCAACGGACAAGCAGAAGCTTCCAACAAAACAGTGATCGCTGGATTGAAGAAACGGTTAGAGCGAGCCAAAGGCGCATGGGCAACCGAGCTACCGCATATCCTATGGGCATACAGAACGATTCCTAGGCGAGCAATAGGAGAAACGCCATTCTCACTAACATATGGTATGGAGGCAATCATCCCACTAGAGGCGGGATTGCCAACAATGAGATCCGACCTTGTCGAACAAGGCCAGAACGACGAAGCTTTGCTCGCTGAACTCGACCTAGCCGACAAGCGCAGGGAACTTGCCCTAGTGAAACTTGTGAGCTATCAGCAACAGCTCGCGAAGCACTACAGCAAGAGGGTCAACCCGAGGAGATTCAGAGTTGGGGACTATGTCCTAAGAAAGGTCCTGGGCAACACAGTGAAGCCATCAGACGGTAAACTAGGCCCAAACTGGGAAGGACCTTATAAGATAATTAGAGACGACCTCCAGGGTGCCTATCATTTGGAAACAATGGAGGGCAGGGAGATACCACGAGCATGGAACGCAACTAATCTCAAGAAGTTATATTTTTAGGAATTCTGTTGTTTAATCTTTTATTGTATTCGTTATGAGAAAGGACAGTTCATTTCTCATTTCACTAATGAAAATCTCTCAGTTACTCACTCTCTGATTAGTAACGGTCATATTTTACTGCACATCCTTTCCAAATCACAGGCACAATGGTCGACATAGCAGGGGAACACCCCTCCTCAGGTCATCGTCATAAAGCACGACAGACCTCTTAACATTTCCCCTGGCAATATATGAAGCCCTACAGAGTATTCTTAGGCATCAAACCTACTTTGGTTGAACAAAATCCTGATCGGATGATGACATCCAATACCAGGTGTGTCCTCGCCAATTGCCCTACTTAGGCGTAAGGGAGCATGATGACACAACCTAAAAGGTAAAGTGAGGGCACAATGGTGTTCTTGTACTGGACTGGGCGGACACTCAAATGACAAAATAAAAAGGATTGTGAAGCAGCAAAATATAAAAGGATTGGATGAACACGTTTAGTCGGCAAAATTGCCCAAAACTCGAACTTTTCATTAATCTTTTATATTTATAAACAATGATAATACATGTTTAGTCGGCGAAGCTCGCCCAAAGCATTTACAATTATCAAAAAGAAAAAGAGTAACAAAATCTCAAGGAGGTGGAAGCCTCCGAGCAAGATAATCAGCAACTTTAGCTCTCCTTCCATCATCAGGAGCAGGGGCGAGCTCCTTCACGACCTCATTTGCGTCCAATTCTAATAGTTGTCGGGGAATGGCATCAATAGGGATCCATCGATCATCCCGCCTGAATGGATTGGGCATCAGAGTGGAGGAGGACATCTCGTGTCGATACCACAACGTCGAGTTCCTCGGGACCTGTAGCTCTTTGAGGGCACTCAACCACCCTCTGATGAAGGAGAGCTCCTCGAACTCTGATAGTCTCGTCGGAGCATCCAGCCAACCTTGATCGTAGCCATCGGACCACACTTGTCGAGGACCGTTCTTAAATAAATGTCGTAGTCGGGTGACATCCCTCTGGAGCCCAACAGCAGTCACATAAGCTCGCCTAACGTCACCGCGCAGCTCCTCCATCTCCCTCTCACGCTGTTCCTCGACTTCCCTGTTCCTACCCCTGGCACTCCTACCAGCACGCGGGAGGGAAGGCCGAGCAGCTCGCGACGAAGAAGAGCCTTGTAGGACTGCCGAAGCGATGCTCGGCGAATGCTCCTTAAGCCTTAGGACTTCCCTCCTCAAGTCTTCATTCTCCTGCTGCAGGAACTCCCCGACCTGGCTAATCTCGGTGGCCTCCAGCAACCTTGCTCTCAGCGCACTGACTTCTTCTTGCACTGAAGCACCGATCTCTCCCATCTCCTGGAGCTTGTCCTTCAACTTGGCCACTAGCTCGGACTGATCCTTATATTTTTAGTTCCTTGATTTAGCAAACCTGCAAAGTCTAGCAAAGGCCTGGCGAACTGCAGGGCTTGCATTAGGACCAAGAGTCATACCCAGTTGGGAAGTAACAGGAATATAGTCATCCACATCAACCAACTACAGATAAAAGAAAGATAGAAGACAAAAAGGGATCAGCGTAAACAAAATGGAGAATCTTATCATTCATTAATAAAGGCCAAGTACATCGAGCAGAAAAAACTAGGAGATTATAAGCAAAAAGTACAAAAGAAAATCCTAAAAACAGATTAACTGGCAACCTCAGACTGCCCAGCGGTGTCTGGCTGCTTCCCCTTATCAGCTGCAGCAGAAGTATCCCCCTCAGCAGGAACTGTATCCGAGGGAAGATCAGTACCCTCGATAATTAGAGCAGGAGCTTCTTCGTCCACAGTTGGCTTGGGACCCGGGTCGTGCTTGTCAAACAAGGGAGACTCAGCATCCACACCAGCAGCTAGAAGAGCTTTGTTCCAGCCCTTCTTGAAATTCAGACGGCTGATGTAGCCAATCTGAGCCTCAGCATCATCATAAGCAGCATCCCACCCATAGTTGTATGAGTCATCCTTCATGGTGGCTGCCTGGGCTTTCTCTGCCTCCAGTTGTTCGGACAGAACTCTGCTCTTCTCTGCAAGGTCCAACTTGCTCGTACATACCAGATCATAAGCCTTCCTCAGCTCGCCCAGCTCCCTGACCGCGTCATCTCTCTCGCGAGCAAAAGTGGTAAGGGCCAAAGCAGACGAGATCCTAGCAGCATCAACAGCCTTGAAACTGGCCTCGAGCTCCTTACCCTTCAGCTTCAAGGCAGAGTTTTCTTGCTCCAGTTCACTATTCTTCTTCAGCAGCTCGTCGCGTGAGCGATACAGCACAGCAAAGTCGGTAACGAACTACAAAAAAGAAAGAGATATAAGAAAAGGAAAGCAATAGAAGTCAACAAAACACGAGAGGAAAAGAAACCTTACCAGAGCAAGCCTCTGACTAGCCTGAAGGGCCAGATGCTCCGAACCTATTGTCCTTTGGCGATCAGCCGGGAGGACAGCTCTCTCAAGCAGGCCCGGAGCTAGCTGAGGAGAGATTGCCACGGAATCTCCCTCTGGCAAAGCAGACACTGGAACTAAGGCCTGCCCGGCCTTCGTCCTTGCCTCAGCTCTCCTCTTCTCCTCCTCCCTCTCAATCTCTCTCTTCATCCTCTCCTTGACCCTTTTCCTTTCTTCCACCTTCTTCTTCTCCTCCTCCTTCTTTCTCTCCCTCTCTTTCACCTGCTCTTATTCTCTCCTCTTCCTCTCTTGCTCCTGAGAGGAAGGCCGAGAACTTATATCCACAACCCCAGACACAGTCTTCTGTTTCTTTGACCTTTGTGCAAGGAGCACATGGTCATCGTCATCATCATATCTGATCAGATTCTTCCTTGGAGGCATATCTTCACCAGAACTGTCCTCGGAATCAGAAGAGTTGCTACTATCAGAACTCCCTTCACCGAGATTACCAGCAGGCTCACTTTCAGAGCTGCTCTCCTCTTCGTCCAACGGTATCGGCTCAGGAGTAGTCTCTCCCAAATAATCAAACTCTGGCACACTTTCCACAGGTCGAGCTATGAAGCTGGAGCCTGTGTTCTTATACTCGAGCAAAAAGGCAGCAGACCTGGGATGCTCGCCGTCACCCAGAGGCTCCCTAATATTCCAAGCTTTCACCAACTCCGAGATGCGAACCTCGCTGAGAGCAGGCTCCAAATTCTTTGTCCTCGCTGTGAAAGAAAAAGCAAAGAGGTTAGAAAAATCATAAGCCAGCAAAGGTTGAAATAACAGTACAAATGTCTACCTATATATTCTTCCCCATAAAAAGGGACAGTGAACCTCTCAGACCTCGACCCTTCAAACTGGGGAGGGAACTGCCAATTCCTAACGAGGAAACCCTCTTGCCAGTAGTCCTTATGGGAATCAGGTAGGTTTACTACCAATACACTATCATGACTCCTAGCTTTGAGGTATAAAACACCTGAGCTAGTTCGAGAGAAGGAATAGCAGAAATAGATCTCAGCAAGTCCTAACCTAGTACCATACAACTGGTTTATTCTATGGACACCATTTACTATCTTCCACACATTGGGCGAGCACTGTGCGGGAACAATATCAAAATAACCAAAAAAATGCAGAAATAGATCATTAGGTGGAAAAGTAAGCCCCCACTGGGAGAGCAACAAAATATGGATCCAGTGAGCATCCTCTATATCCCTAACGTTCCTAGGAGGGGAGGCACAACATTCAATATCTACCCACTCAGGAATATTGTAGAACTTCCTAAATTCAGAGATTGACCTATTTCCAATCTTCGCCATTGAAAAACTCAAATCCTACAAACCAAAGAGAAAGTGCAAAGAAAGGGCACAAGAAACTTACAAAACATAAGATTGGTTCGAGTGATGAAGAAGCACGAGCTCAAGACGACTAAGAAGCAATGGGAATGAGAATTCAGAGAGGAAGGTACGAGGCGCTAGAGTTCTCAGAAGAAGGAAGAATACTGGAAAGGCTGAAACGGCGAATGAAAAAGTGGCTATCCCAACAAGCCTTCAATTCTAATCATAGCGCACGGATAGCAAAGCGGGTGCCGCCAAAGCAACTTCACAGTTTTTTAAGAATCACAAATCAGCCATAATGGCTGATCATTTAAATTTATTGGACCCATAAACATGGCCCAATAAATTTAGGGGCAATTGTAGGTACCCAGAATTGAGAACCATGGGCCTGGACGAGTAGCCCAGTTCTGGCGGCCCAAAGTCCAGGCCCTCTATCTTTCATATTGATCCGGTCTCTCCCCACGATCCCATGAAGAGAAGTTATAGGGGAGAATCCCATGAAGGGAAGGGATAGGGAAGATGGCTAATATGAAGGAACCCATCATCTCCACTAACTAGCATACACATATATAAATTAAACCCTAGGTCCGGGGCAAAGGACAAGTTGTATTCTCTGTACCTATTCTTTAGAATATAGAGAAATAATACTGACTGCACCACCGTGGACGTAGGCACATCTTTGCTGAACCACGTACACCTGTTGTTGTGTGATTGGCATTTTATTTGTTCTTTCTTGGTCATTACTTCTCTCATATTTATTTGTGTTGCACAATAATTGTCACCAACAGTAATTGTCACTACAGGGTGGTACCACCTAAAACGAGTATATTGATTTGGCATTAGCAGGAGTATACTAATTACGAGCTATAACAGATAAAGAGATGTAAATTACAACGATGCTAATCTAGAGAAAACGATAGAGACGGGTGAAGTAAGGAGTATGAAACCAAATTTACGTGGTTCGGCCCAATGAGGTGTCTATGTACACATGTACAAGTATTGATTATATTGATTTAATGGGTAAAAGACATTTCTGAAGGTTGGATACAAGCTCTCAAGTTCACTCTAGACTTTGACAGGATAAAGGTAAGGTAAAAATATATCGATCTCTTTAATATGAGAATGTGTGTGTTATTTGTAGGTTGTTAGAAGAGATAGAATAGAGAGTGGCAGGTGTTGTGCTTTATGAGTTGGGCGGGTACACACTTTACATGCAAGTGGGAGAATGGTCATAAAGTTTGTTATGGGCACATAGGGGAATATTTACGTATCTCCCCTACGTGTGTGCACTACTGATGTCATCCAGTCACACAATACATGCTTGTTTAAATGGAGTTACTTGACGGTGTAACCTGATGTGAGCTAGTTTAGCTAAACTAATTGATTGTAATGTTGCGGCTGACCAAATTAGTTGGGCCGATCATATTGGTAACCGAGGCGACCTCATTTATTTGATTAATGAGTCAAGGTGTCCTCGTTTGATAGGTTCACGAGTCATATAATATTTATGAAATAACAAAAGCCCTCAAAACTTCGCTCATGATTGATTATTGCGGAAGATCCTCTGAAATGTTTTGTCTTTTGGGTATGTGCTAAGCAGATTGAGTGAGTGAAGTGTTAACTGAGATGCCTTCAGCTTGTGTTCTGGTCGGTTTATAAGGATATTCTCGGCTCGAGAAAAACATTAGCTCGGCGTAAAACGAGAAGAACGACTTGTAAAAAATTTTAATCTTTTGTTTGGGGATGCCCCGTGTCGATCATGTGTGACAATGTCATACTCATAATGTCGTGCGTGTTTAGGGCAGTATGGGCACTGTTCCAAGGCATTAGTTGTGCTTCCAACACACGACAGCGACCTTTTTTTTTCAAAAAGTAATTGTTACCGCCTTAAATAAGTATAAAAGACAAATACAAAATCATATTAACATTTACACACCCACAAACCTTCGAGCGAAAGCTTTCCAAAGAGAGAAAAAACTTATTTCAATTCCAACTCCATCTTGTCCAGTTAACTTTTTCCTGTTTCTACCATTTTCGACTGACTCGTGACACCACGCTTAATTAAATACCGGGTGATCAGACCTCTATTAAATTAAAACATGACTTCTAGCTGGTTAATTCTTAGCATCACTGTTGAAAACCTTATTAATTACTAACCACCTATTAGTTAATTAAGCCAGTGCCAAAAATTTTATCTTTTAATAACCAGGTCACAAATACAATGGAAACTAAATAGAAACATCACATAATAACAGAGTCTAAACATCCAAACAAATAACTGAAACAAAATCATACCGAATTAACCATCTGCTAAAATCCAAAACCAAATAATTCTAACAGATAGTAAATAAATTCCATACAATCTGAACTGAAAATAATTAGAATAAATACCGTGAGCAACCTGCTCAAAATAAAACTGAGATAAAATTCCTAAACTAGGAATAGATGAAAGAGACGTCTACTCTCATGCCTGGCGTTCCTGTAGCTGGACACTTAAAGGGATTTAAAAATATTTTATAGCAAGGGTAAGAACCCAAAATATTTTGAAAATATTTAGAAATTGATTAAATTGCAGTGATTTAAAATGCATGAATGTTCTTCATATTTAAGCTAGTGTCGCACTCCTCTGAGGACCCACTCACCCCTTAACTATTGTGCACACCTAACGCTTTCTTTATAGCCCACCTAGTCATTTAACCCATAACTAGTTCTAGTTAAAACTTCTTCCCGTCACACTACTCTAGTCCGAGTATGTTTAATATATGATTCGTAAGTTATTTAACACATTTAACTTAACTAAACAATTTTCATTTAAGACCGTATAACATTCTCACGAGCTATATATATATAATTAAATACATTTCAATTCATGTATTTTACCAGCATATAATTATTCACTCCATTATATACGTAGAACTATAATACAACATTCACACATATGTCGTATATATAAATAAATCCATCATTACGAGTAATACCTCACCAGATGCTTCTTTAAAGTGCTACCATCCCAAGTCTACTCAGTCCCACCTGTATTCCCGAAACAACTCAATACCGCCGAATCGAAACATATAAAAATATAAGCGCAATGGAGGCGGTCATATTTCTCCGAGTGTGAAGACAATCATATCACATGCCTCACCTCTATTGGACGCTATGACTTGGTGATTATACTCTCCTTACTCCTCAAGCTAGGGGGATTCACCCACATTGTGCAACCTCATGTGATATCACTAGAGGGGTATGTATTACTATAAATATTATTCATAATAATATTTATAAAGTGCGCGCGCGTGCGCACACACACACACACACGTGTATATATATATATATATATATATATACACACACTAGTGTATGCCCGTGCCTAAAGGCACGCTGATAATTTTGAAAAGCATAAAGTCGTGCCTTGGTGCAATGGCAAGTTACCTCGCCAAAGCTACGATTGGTCTAGGGTTCGAGACACGGGAGCAGCCTTTTCATAAATGGGGGTAAGCAAGCCGACATTCGCCTATTGAAGATCCTCCAGTTAAGCGTATTTCCCTTTAACAGAAGGCACGAAGAAAATTTTTCAAAATATTAAGCCATGTATAATTTAAGTCGAATGTTTTTATATAAAGTAAATAATCCTAAGCAATTTAAAATTTTTGGGCAAAGTTCTCTTTGTTTATAGGATTATTCACCTCGTGCCTAAAGGCACGTTGATAATTGTCAAAAGTATTGAATCGTGTTTAATGTAAATAATAAATGTTTTATATATTATAAGTGTATATTTTCAAAGTATTGAATCCTGTAAATTTAAGTTAAACGTTTTTATACAACACAAATGCGTAAACAATTTCGAAAATATAGTCCTTCTTGGACCTCATATAAACAACATAAATTTAGCTCAACTTGTCGAAATACAACTAATATATCAATAAATAAATTAAATATGGGCAAAACTTCTTTTGTTTATATGACTATCCGTCTTGTTTAAGAAATAAAAAACACTCGAACAACAATGGCACTAACACTCATTATCAACTTGTACATTCTTCTAATTTACAACCGAGTAAACAAACACAAAAAAGCAGCAAATATGCATTGAAGTGTAATTATATACCCTGAAGGCACGATGCTAATTTTTTCAAGTACGTAATCGCAAAATGATAAAAAAAAAATTAAAATACGTAGTTACAAAACAATAAAAAATTCGTTACCCGACAAAACAAAAGGTAATTTTAAGAAAAATAGCGGTAATATCACTTATTTATAAGGTACCCACCTTGTTTAACAAATAAAAAATAGTCCAACTTTAATGACCACCAAAAATAATATGGTCCATCCCAACAACAACGGAGAAATAAAATTTACAACATGTTGAGGTGTCAAGTTTGAAAAAGGAAATTTACACCGAAAGAGATGTTAAAAAAAGCATCAAGTTGCTATTGTAGGTGACCAAGATTGTGGTCAAATCATATATGTTTTCTCAAGTTCCATTCATAATAAAAATTCATTATAAAAATTGGGCTAAGTTCCCTTTCTTTATATGATTATCCACCATGTTTAGACAATACAAAATATCACAACAACAACAACAACAACAACAATAATAATAATAGTCAATTTTGAACTTCAAATATATAATCGACTATTTAACTAAGAAAATAACATGCATCACAATAAACATTACAAAATTTTGACATTATGCCAACATTGCACGTTAAGACAATAAACAATCACAACCAAGTCATGTTTCGAAGGGCGTCCACAATTAGATCATGGCGCTTGTATCGCCCACGTCACACTGAGTGAATCCAATAATCTAGTGAATTTGAAATCTATATGCCTCTGGTCGACACAGATTAACCTGTGTAGATGATAATTGGACCATTTGTAGGACAACGCAAACCATAACTGATCTAACGGATCAGACCAAAAACTAAATCCAACAATTATCAAAGTATCACTTTCATTATGAATATATCATATTCACCTGTTCTAAAGTGTGATAAAGATAGTCCAACGTGTTCTTTTTGGACGCTTGAGCAACGATTTCCAAATCCTGAAAAATGTAAGTATATAAATTGATTGTAAAGCTAATTGTGGGATAAGGGACAACTTGTAAAACTAATCATGAAATATGGACAACTTTTAAAACTAATTATGGAATATGGGAAACTACTTAAAATAATAATAAAACTAGTTATCGAATTAATAAAGAATACGACTAATTACTGAATTGCTCAACCTAGGTGTAAATGTTTTTTCTACTGGAGGAGACATTTAGGAATGAAAAAGTAGCAAGTCTAAACTTTATGATGGTACCACAGTATAATTTTGACCAATATGGTAGTGCTAAAAAAATAATAAGATTTCTCATCGTTAAAAGTGTGCCCCTGATTAAATAGTCTATAGTCGACCACTCATTCTAATAATGTGCACCTGATTAAATAGTTTGTACCACAATATCAACTGATGTTCGTAGATGAACAAAAGTCTGCGAACAAAAAGACCACATTATCCCACGGTTACCTGAAAAGGTGGCCTCGTCGCCGTTAATAGGCTTCATTAATGAGATATCCAATGGCTGAGAATAATTTTTATTGCATATATCTTTCTCAGTTATTTCATTTTTACCCTCTATGCCCACGCATGAACTGTTAAGAATCTTTTTTGGACCCTAAAAAGACGGTCATCAATTCAATAATAAATAGGAGATCATAATTTTCCAATTATCCACTCTATAGTACATTAGTTTAATTTATATGATGCATTGGCAGTAAGCAACAAAACCAATGGATAGAAATAAAAGAACTTATATCAACTGAACTTGACACAAAGAACTTTAATAAAAAAATGCATTGATAATAGGAATTAAATTCTCTTATGTGGTGAGAGAAGTTGAGCATTAAATTCCGAAATCTCACCTGAACAACTGACAACCTAGCACCATCCCTTTTTAGAAGCATTGAATCGAGCCAAACAAAATTCATGTAATTTCAACTCCCTTTTTACTGGGATAAGAAGTTAATTTTTCTAAGAAATATATCTAAACGAATCTCATGTACCATGAAGTACGAAAACCAGTTCTCATATTTTAAGTCCAGAGATTGATACTGGCATTACCAAATATATAAAATACCGAAAGGGGAGAAACATACCGGGAAGGTTCTTGACAGAATGAGATTTGATATCCCATCAACCATTGGACTCGCACCATTCCTCTAATGTTTAAGTTTCAACTACAATATTTTTCCAATTTAATATGTATCGAGTTAACCCCGTACTTGTACATCTGTCAAAACAGTTTAAAAATTCAAAAATTTAAGGAGATGCATAGAAATGCATTGGATACCAAAATATATAACAAATTGGCATATGGAAGAAGTGAATAGGATATAAAAGCATGGGGGAATGAACAAATCATGAACAATTGAAATCATAATATTTAAAAAGTTTGTTGTAATCCATTCCGCAGATCCTCAATGAAAGAATAGTATATTTTACAGCGGTATATTCAACATATTTGGCCAAGCAGGGATACTAATCCATGGTATATTTAAATATGTATTGTCACTCTGAATTGTATATTTTCTACTATGAAATATGCTGAAATGTGCTGAAATATACCATGGATTAGGTCTATCGAACAGAATATTGCATAGGTCTATCAAACAGAACATGAGCTTCTAGAATCAAAGATTACCTTTTAAAAAAATTGGCCTAAAAGACAGGTCAAACTGCTGATAAGAATCACAAAGACTTAGGTCTGATGAAGAGGTTCAACGCATAAGAAGCTCTGGAACATGGCCTGATTGATCGTATAGTGAGGCCTCCTCGTATTAAGGCAGGTGCACCAAGAAAGAAGTTGGAACCGGTCTTTATTAGTCTATTTGTTTCTTTTGTAGCCAATGATATTGATACCTGTTGTTATAAATATTATAAAATGCAATTATGAAATGAGAATCCAAATAAGTCACACGAACATTTTCAAAAGGACCATAATTGCTGAGGTTACTCATATTCATTTATATCAACTAGGGCTGTAAATCGGGCTGGGTGAGCCGGGCTTGGGGTTACTCAGGCTCGGCCCGAACTCACTTACCCATGCTCAAGCCCGAGCTCGGCCCGAATTATGTTTTCCCACCTAGGCCCGAACTCGGCTCACAAATATTACGGGCTTCGGGCCCGATTTCAATTTTTTTTTTAAGTTTGAATTAATTTTGTTTTCTTGTATTTCCATCATGGACAAAATTACACATTAAAAAATATAATTGATATATCATGAAATAAAATATATAATTATGAAATGTATTAAATTAAAACAAGGAAAATAAGAGTGAAAACCTACAAATGCTTATTAAATTTCATACGTTTAGCAAAATTTGATCACTACCAAAGTCCTATTGTGACTTGAGCAATTATTAAATCAAATACCCATAATGAGATTAACAATAAAATCACAAAATTGAAAATCACATGTAATCTAATGGATTGTAACAAATGATTTTTTTAAAAAAAGTAGTAAATGAAATAAAAGAACGAAACCTAATTAAACAATGTTAACATAAATATGTTATATTATATAAATTATTTATTTATTTATTTATAAATATGAAGTTCGGGCTTCGGGCCCAATTCGAGCTTGGCAAAGATTGGCTCAAGCTCGGCCCGAAATTAATTCGGGTTTGAAATTTTGGCTCAGGCTCGGCTCGGCTCAAACTCAAATAAAGCTCGGCCCAAAAATAGCGGGCCGAACGGGCGGGCTTCGGGCCTCGGACGCTCAATTTACAGGCCTAATATCAACCCCAATAACCACTTCAATACAACCCAATCGACCCTACTCATAATTCAACTTTACTTAGTTCCATTGCCATATCATCTGATTATTCGTTTAGGTGGTGAGAAAAGATTATAGAATGCCAGAATGGGCGTTCCAAAAACATAATTTTTAGACTATTAATTTCTGAACATAGTTTCAGTGCACAATTGAATACGTTAGGAAACTGAACATAGTTTCAATGCACAATTGAATACGTTTGAACTAAACTCTAAATTAGCTTTGGAATAATTCCTACAGTCCGTAACTCCATGTGTAAGTACTCGATTTTGTTCTTGAACCCAACCAGATTCAAATAACTGAGACATTGTGTTGGCCGACCATCAACACTGGGCTTCTGCCAATGCAGGGTTTGGGTCGGGTTTGGCGCGTTGGCTGCCCATCAACAACTCGAAACCAACCACTCAATTCATATCAGCATAAAAAACCAACAAAGTCTAAATCAATATGTATACACACATTGTGAACCAACACATGACATACAAAACAGCAGAGCAAACTAAAAAAACTCCAACACGACAGTGCAATGTTGTCGTGGTGACCCTACAACCTAAAAAAATTGCCTTTGATAAAGCTATGATCCAAAACATTCTTAAATAGAGTATGGCACCCATTAATGAGTATAGCACCCATACGGATCAAATAATCACTAATGAAGAACATAAGCCTTCTACTCACAGCTAAAAAATCCCACAATCTCATTTGTAGAAACATAGCTTAAAAAGAAATAAAACCAAGAGATTATACTTGCAGACCTTGTTCGAATCCATCAAAACCCAAATAAAAGGTTAGAAATGAAAAGAAAGAAAATGAAAATAGGAAAAGCAATGGTTAGAAATTAAAAAAATCGAAAAAAATGAATACTTGCATATCTGATTCATTCCCCCCCAAACTGAAACCCATATAAAAGAAACATATATGATGGGTGCTATTATAGCACGTGTTATATCCCACTTGAAATTGAAGAAATGAAGGGGGGGGGGGTGTTGTAAAAGAAATTGAGCTCATGAACATATGCTTTCCTGTTGGTCAGTCGAACATTCCGTGATCAAGTACTAAAAATCTACTATCCCAAATGTGAGGATGTTTACTACCCTCGATCAAAGTCCCAAATGCGATGATGTTTACTTTGGAACTACATCTCCTCACCTAGTTTTGATGAAATATGGGCACCTCAAGCTGTAAAAGCTAGCACAGAGCTATGTGCCCACATTATTTGGCTTTAAGCTACACAAACTTTGACATTAAGTTTCATCAAGAATGTGTTATAATAAGTTGCGTAAAAGGTCACTGTAATTCCAAATATATCAAGAATGTTTTATTGATTAAAATTCAATTTTGGATTATCCATCAAGCATACTTGCCTCTTTCAATTTTATCCAGGAAGTTAACAGAGGTTATAGGTTTACTTTTTTTTTTTTTTTGGGGGGGGGGGAGAATTGTTTCAAATAAAATCCCCACTAAAAAATAAATCAAAGAAACTAAGAGTCAATAAGGTAGAATGTATACCCAAAAAGTGTTTTAATAGCTTAAAAGCCACGCAAAAAATAGAAGAAAACTCATAACACATCAGATATAATAGTCAGCTACATTTCATATAAGTTATAACATATACTAATCAATAAGTTTCAAGTGAGTCACAAGTAACAGTTTACCTCAATTTCATCAAGTATTATGTTGTATCCAATGAAAGTTGCAAAAGAAAAACCCCGTTAATAAACTGATACAAAGTAAAGAATAGCAATTAAGACCCGTACGAAAGATGAACGTTGTCAATTCCAATAGAAATTAATTTAGATTACTTATAATCACATTACAGAGGAAAGTTTCATCTTAATAATGAAATTATTAAAAAAGGTACCCAACTCAAATCAACATCAAATAAGAATACCTCTCTGTGACAACCCGCTATCCGAAATAAAGGGTGGCCAGCCCGATACCCCGATGAAACAGGAATCATGGATAGATATCATTCTCAGCATCACAATATCATACAGAGTATCAGGAATAACCACACAATATTCCCGAAAACGGGTTATCAAAAATTTTAGTTTGTAATTTAAAGAAAACACTTTCAACAACCCATAATAGAAAAAGAGGGTGGAAACTCCCACAAACATATAATGATATAATCCAATAGATAAGAAAGGACCGAATAAAGCATCGGTCGATACAATCCATACAATACACAGTAAGTTCCATGTGTTACATAATACATCATTTATACAATTTCACCATTTGGGCCACACTCCCGAATAAAGACTGATCTTAGCTAGGAAACAATAATAGAGGCGTCTACACAAAATATCCCGTGATACCCGCAAAATGTCATGGCTCCTCAAAAGACTCAGAGAAAAGAAAGTCATTACGAGCGACCTTGCGGCAGAACACCTGAACGAATAATATAGAAGATACATACACAACAAGAAAACGAAGAACCGGTCAGAGGCCGGTTTTATATGATCACTAGATAAATGACAGGTATGACAATAATGGACAGGTAAGCATGGATGATACGGATGATATTCTAGCATGGTAACATCATATAAAGAACTAAGACAGTTAAATGATTATTAAAATGGAATTCGATTATGCAAAGAAATAAAAGTACTTATAAGCCTTTTCATCTTTCCTCATTTTCATTTTCGTCTTCTTTCCATTCCTTATCAGGAATGCAATTATTACTATGTGCAATTTATGGCACTTATCTCAATAGTATGCTCTTTGTGGCATATACTTTGCTCTTTGTGGCATTAATGTTCCATCGAGTCCAACTCGATAATAGAATAGTTATAAATATATATATATATAACGATTCTAAGACCGCCCGTCCGGGTTTCCCCACTGTGCGCGCCCCTAAATAACCATCATCTTACAGGGCCTAACATAAGACAACCTGGGATCCTATCGCAAACGTCGGGAAGCGGCCATATGCCTATGGGGTAGTCAAGACCACACCCAGAATCTCCTACCCATCGCAGAAAAATATAAAACAAGCGCTCATATGGCCTAGGACTATATCCACCATGCATTCATTAGCCAGGGGGCTTCACCTCACGCACGGACTTCCCTTAAGATGGTATTTAGAGAGGTGTGTATCATCCATTTTATTAATTTCCATTTCATGATTTAGTAATTTATGTTTTACTTTATCCATTTTACATTTTATCAAATGCATTATGGTATACTTCACATCATCATAATAACCTCGAAGAATATTTAAACTCCCAAGTTATCTCTCCCAAATGTCCTTGTTTGGACTTTATAATAACCCATCAAATGAGATCTAGTTCGCATTTACTCCTAAAGTCTCCAAATTCGACCTTAAGATTTCCTAGACTCTTATAGAAATACCTGACAGAAGAAATGCCTAAACATTACTTTAAATCTCCCCCCCCCCCTTGACAGGAACCCTAGATGAACCCCTTCGAGTCTAGGGAGTCGACCGAACTCAACTAATACTATAAGACCCTATTTTTACTTCATTTAAGAAGGTCCCTATGAAAAGAAGAACTTAAGGACTGAAAATAAAATATTTGGGAAGAAAACAGGGGACCGGTCGACCGGTCCTAAGACCGCGGTCGACCGCGCCATAATTTTGGGCCTTTGAAAGAAATGCAGTGAACCCTCTCCCGAAGACCCGGTCGACCGGTCTGAGAATCGCGGTCGACCGGTCCCTGCAGACCTAGACCAAAACGACTCTTCCTCTTTCAAGCTAATCCCAAATCTAACTCATTTATTTCCACCAACATAACATAACTGCTACACTACTACAATAAATCTCATCAAACATCCCAAAACATTCTTCAATGGATCAAAACCCACAAATACACAAAGAAAACCCTAAAATAGCTAAACCATGATTAATACATCATTATCATAACAAATCATTTATCTTAAACCACAAATAGCAAGTAGGAAACTTGCCTCAGTGTAGAAAATGCAGATTTTCTTGGTGTTGGAGCAAGAATCCTTCTTAAATCTTCAATATCCTTTCTTCTCTCTACTCTTTCTCTTTCTCTCTTTAGCTCTCTAGGTTTAGGAAATACAATTAGGTGAATAGTGATTTACTCAAGACATAAATCGTGCCTTTAGCCAAAAATCCCAACTTAATTGATCGATATTGCGATAAAATAATACGCAATTGCATATTTAAGGCATAATCAGTCAAATTGCCCAAAATCTCAAAACACACAATGGCACAATATCTGACTATCTCGCACGTTCCGGAATCAACTGCGACCTCTAAATTATCATTTGGACATTTTATAATTCAATTTAAGTTTCGGTCTTATTATTAAGCCAAATATCATTATAATTCATATGATATTAATAAGCATAACATAGCAATATTCACCCATAGTTATGGTATATATGCAAACTCGTAGTGAATATTAAATTTTCTTAATTAAATTAGCACTCAATTCATAATCCAAAACTTATATCTAATTACCATACCTAGTAATTAATATAAAATACGTTCTCATAAGCGAGGGTTATTACACTCTCGTACAATGGCGGATAAACACTGATGAGAGAATTCAATAGACAGATTGTGACAGATCCGGACATCTAGTATTCAATAGAAAAACTCTCATCACCAACAAATCCAGACATCTAATATCCTCGATGACGACTCATTATTTCACATCTAGATTTTCTTCTAAAAAATTATCTTTGAGTACTTCGACCGATAAGAGGAAGCCAATCACTATCGTAGTTACAACTGCTGAAAATTGTGATCCGTTCATGAAGCCTACTCATCTGGAGTTACAACTACTGAAAATTGTCGAAGGCATCTTATGTCACTCTCCTCTTTCAGTGATGAAATTCTTAAAGCCACAATACCTTAATGCCAACCTCAATATCAGGTCATGAAAACTTGCCTTTTGAAATAGTCTGCATAATAAAGCAAATTTCTAACTATGCTCAAGATGTTCAAGTTTTCGAACGTATAAAAGTAATACACTAATTTTTAGTGGAGCATCTGAAAAAAGTAACGCATATAGCAAAAGTTAGATACCATGAAGATTTGAGAGTTGTAAGATAAATTTCCCCATGGTTATGTTATAAATGGACCTTAAATCAGCAAGAATGATCCGCAGAAGTTATTGTATCTAAATAAACCTTTCCTTCCTATGTTTCATGACCATTCTCTGTTTCTTCGGAGGAATTCTGCACAGTTATTGTAAGAACATATATCTGTAGAAGCTTAACTAAAAACGTAGAGATCGATGTAAGAACATATATCTGTAGAAGCTTCACTAAAATCCAACATAGAGATCGAGTTAGTTCCAAACTCAGAGAATCAATAAAATAGCAATAAGGTGAAATAATTTTTTTATGAGAATCCAATGTATGGTACAATAAACATCAACACCACAAAATGTCATAGACGGATAATTCCAATCTTTAAAAAACAAACTGTTTTCCCATATATTCTCAGAAGATAAATAAACTACCCCTATGATCTTTAAAGCGCATCGCATTAGTTTTCCAACTACAATTAACAGATAAAACATGGCAAAGAGAAAATTAAAACGTGTTAAAAGTAGCTAGACAAATTATATAACTCAATAATCTTTACAGAATAGGACGAAATCTAAGGCGTGTTGAAAAGTGTGAAACTGACACAACTGAAGTACAAAAATGAAAAAACAGGGTTGAAATAAAAGAAGACATACCATGTTCATCATCCTTACTATCCACAACCTCTGCCCCAATAAAAAAACTGGGTTGAAATAAGTCTATTTACTGTCTTGTGGAACTCATCACAATCACTCATTGCAACCATGGTTTTATCCGATGCGGGGATCTTTAATGAACTTGTGTCTTGACAGTTCGGGAGGTAGTCGTCTACTCTAACCATGCTTCTCATCAGTATCCTATGTAGATCAAAACTGAAAAACATATATTAAAAAGTTCAAAGCAAACAAACATCATACTTCCTGTAATATTTTGTCCCCCAAACTGATGTCTTTAATTTCCAGTCCCCAAAATTGCAAATAAGAAGAAACATGGACATGACTCAAATAAGAACTTACAAAAGCATGTGATCAGCTCATCAAAACTATCCAACCCTGTATCTTATAGTTTTAATTACATGAATGCCTTGAATTTTAGCGAGCCGAATGATGCACTTTCTAAATACCTATAATGGTCATGATGGCACATGATTTGTTAATTAGTAAAGTTTAAAAAAAAATCACAATAAAAGGAAAATAGAAAAGGTACAAAATCCTCCTTCATTAACAAACCTGAATGCATTTTGAGGCTGGAACAGAAGCTTGAGAAATAGAATAAAATGTTTGGATATTAAATCCTTAAAACCCAGATATTGAATCAATTAAACTCAAATAACAATCTTTTATCTTAAATTCAACTACAAATATCAACTTCTCATTCTCCACTTCAGACCAACATGAAGAAACTGGAAAAATATTTCATCACCCAAATAATAGATACTTAATCCAATAATATCAAATCAATACATATAATAGAAAAGAAACATAAATAATCACTAAGAACACCAAAACGATAAGTCTCTTGAAAATGCCAAAGGCTTTCCCCCTTTTTTGTGGGTACTAACATCTTCAGTGGGTACGAAAAAAAGTAGAAAATTAATTGATTTCAAAATCTCAACAAAGTAAAAAATGGGGATAAAGAGATAGATTAATATACCTGATTTTTGAAGAGTGATACATCTGATGATGAGATTCAATCTACAAAACATACTAAATTTTGATCCAGTTATTGAAGTAATTTGAAGTAATTTTAAAAACGTACTAAATTTTGCATGATATTCATTTATAAGCAAGTATCTTCTATGAAATACTAAAATCGCACACCCACACAATGCAATTTTTAAAGTGATAAAAATGTTTAGTCCACAAATAAAGCAAATTATGTGGCAAAAATAAATAACTTCCGTGACTTTAATATATCTAATGAAAGGCAATTACCAAATATATAGAAATTTCCCAAAATAAATATATTGGTACTCCAATATCCATGCCTACACAATCAGAATAAATGCATTCAATAATTGGCAGAGATAGTAATCCTTGAACGTGTATGTTAGCCGATTGTTGCAGCAGTAACAGTGGTTGTGTTGGTGTCGCAACAGCGGAAGAGGCATCGACATCGTCATCGACATCCTATTTTTGCAAATTCAGAAGAAACAATAATGAGATATATGAATAATCCGTAAGATAAAGGAAAAGAATACAGGGGTTCGCCATGAACCTTCGACTGCTAAATGCAGTATGCATCCCTCTTGCAGCAGCTCATTACATCTCTAAATTTGATATGGTTTTATCCAATGTACTATCATAAGACACGCTTTCACCAAATCAATTTAATGCATCACAAAATATAATTTGCCTATTATAACCAATTCAAGGGGTGGCATAGGCTCTTCTTTCTTTTCCTCTTATTTCTCAACTTTATTTTCCTTTGTTGTAGCTTGCTCATAGCTTGCCCCTGCGTTTAAGTACGATATGAATCAAATAATGAACCAGATTAAAAATCTACACAAACACTCACTTGCTCCATCAATGGTACCCATGGCCTCCCATAGGAGCGTTAGTGAAACCCAATGAGGAGGATACTTAAATCACGCAATTATCACCCCTTGAAAACATGAAGGAAACATTGAGAACAACACATGACATTAAAATACCAAGACATGTTTAAAAAATAAATTATCACCAAGCGGAGTATACACTTAAAGAGGACGTCATAGTCCCTAAAAAAACTTAAATCCGTAAAATAGACACACGCACGCGGGTGTACACAAACATAAATAAACAAAGAGAGAGAGAGAGGTACATGTAAATCGTTCCTTTGAATTATAGCTATGAGGTTCAATACAGGTACTCGATCCTATAAATCAAGGGACCTAATCCTATAAAGCGTATACGACCAATCACACAATTGTATACCTTTACATGTACATTTAAAGGTAAAACCTATAGGGATTAACTACGAGGACCAGTACATGTAAAGGTAAACCTCCAATCACGCAATTGAACTGCGAATAGTAACCAAAACGAATGCAACTGTACAGGTATTGGATCCATATTGATGGTATATAAGGCATAATAGGTTGTCCACATTAACATATAATATCTAATATACACAGATGTACACACTGGAAACAAAATTCAGATAAAAACTGATACACACATTTTTATAGGCATTATAACTTTCGTACCTAAAGTTTTATATAATAGATTTTAAATACCTATAAAGTTTTAAAAAGTACTCATGAAAGATCATTTGAGGAATTATGACGACTTACCCAGCAAACAAATGAGCAAGAGAATATATCAAAATAGTTATATACGATAATGATATTAATATAAAACTCAATAAAAACATGACAAGAAAACTTAATAAAAAGTACACCATGTAAAAAAAGATCCCTTACTTCATCACGCAATAACCCTAACCGTGTAAGGAGAATGTCCATCTCTTAGCACTAATGCATTCATTATTATCTGCACAATTATCCCACTAAATCAGAACATGAAAATAAAAATTAATAAAAAGCACACCAAGTATAAAAACAATCCCTTACTTCGTGTATGTGCGTAAGTAGCAGCAGTTCAAGACAGTGTGCACCTGTAGAAAACAACAAAAAATGACGTTAAATCAATAAGATTAAAAAATATGAGAAACCAATTTGTAGATAGAACAACCAATATTTAGATTCAAATATGTGAGAAACATGTAAAAATATACAAAGCAACTGGCATAAAAATCAACTATACCTCTTCCAAGCTCAATATACCTGTTGCAAAACCCTAAATCAACTATGTTAACTCAAAAAACCCCAAATCAAAATACCTCTTGCAAGCTATATATACCTGTTGCAAAAACCCCAAATCAAAATTTCACAAAACCCAACTATGTTTATAAAAAAAAAACTAAATCAGAATTAAAAACAAAAAATAAAAATCAACCAGATATGTGATTGTTTGTGTGTGTGTGCATGTGTAAGATGGTGAGAGAGAGAGAAAGAGGCGAAGGAGGACGCGGATGGAGATGATGGAGGAAGGCAGATTCTGTATGTGTGTGTGTGAGTATATAATAGAGATTACCTTAGGGAGGCAAGCTTGGATGCGTACGGTGGTAATGGAGTTTTCGTTGGGAGAGAACCAAAATCTGTGAGGGGAGAGAATGAGAGAATCGGGATAAGGTTTGTGAGATAAGTAGAGAAGCATTTTTATTTTTACCAAAATACCCCCAATTTTGAATTAAGTTGTAAGTTTGGGAAGTAACAAAAGAGGGGGAACCAAAAATTTGAGGGGCAAAAAGGGTATTGAAAGACATAAGTTAATCTCAACCCTACATTTCTTGCCTAGGTGACTTTGATCTGAACCGTGAAGTGTCTTCCCATCTTATGAATAGTGAAAACACCATTGTAACTTATTATATATATATAATTAATCCCGGCTACTCCGTGCATAATTACCGTGACACTAACCTGACAATCCCAAGTCTATATACCGACTTGTAATTTAAATAAATCCAACATTTATTTATTTATCACTCAAGTTGTGTCACTCAACCAAAATACCCAGACTCGCTTCTTCAATCCGAAATTCCATCTCTCAAAATTTATTCCTCAAAATACCATTATTCCGGATAACATCCTTTATTTATAATATTTCATAATTTATTATATAACCCTATAATAAATTAACCCAGCTGAATCCGTGCCTAAGCACTCATAGCACTAGCCCCAAAATATCTGAGTCAAATCCCCGACTATAAACTTTTAATTAACTACGCACTAATTAATTTATTACCTTGGTGTCCCTCAACTAATAAATTCGGACTCGCTCACTTGGCTCAAAAATATAATATTCAAAATTTATGATCCTAGATTCTTCTTAATAAGTATGGCACACTTATTAATCTAAGGTTTCCAAATTACTCAAATTCCAACCTTGATTTTCCTTATGTAATATCTCACTAATTGTCCCAAAAGAAATTTTCACTCAAGCCAAGTCACAGATATTAGACCATAACTATAGCCCACTAAAATAAGCACTCAAACTAAACACAGTAGGGAGAAGGAACGACGGCTGGATTCGTCACATTGTTCGAATGGCCAGCGTGTCGTTTGAACGACGGAGGCTATCACTCGAACGGGGCACGGGTCGTTTGAACGATCCTGGTTCCCTCCTCCTCCTCTGTCAACCAGAGCAGTCCACCATTAATGAGATATCCAAACCTTCTGCCCAGATTTCCATGTAAAAACCTTAAAAACTTACACCAAACCAAAAATCTCAAGACCCCCAGTTTTAATAAATACACCCACACAGATTGAAGGTTAATTAATCAAATTCCTAAATCCTTTACATTTCATAGATCTAACTTATTTGGAACCCAATTTAGATATCAAACCAACCCAAAAATAATATGTTCTTATCACACCCACTATGATATGAATTGAAATCTGCAATTAATTTAAAAGAAAGTTTAACCACTTGCCTTAGGGTTCGTAAGGTCTGAATCCGTTGGTGTAGATGATAATTTGACGAAGAACAAACACATTTGTTCTTGATTTTGGTTCCCAAGGTTTCTCCAATTTCTCCCTTTTTTCTCCTCCACATACTTAGGTTTTCTAATGTGAGTTGTGGCTGCCACACCCTCTCACTTTTAGAGTTTAATAAGCCGATTCCGTTTTTAGGCTTGCGGGCCTTATTAAAATGGCCCAAACACTCCCGTGTGGGCTTGGTTGTGCCTAAAAATGTCCTAAAACCCATTTACCACCCCCAGGTACTCTTTTTCGACTATCTCTACCTATTCAGAATCAACCGTGCACTTAGAATTGTTATCCGAATTATTTTACTAAAAGTCATATAGACTATATCTGAATCCTGGTTGAGATAAATTTATGCCACATCACTGTCATTCATTGAGACGCAAATAAATTATTACTACTCACTTAGTAAAATAAATTCCATAAATATTAACCATTTAATCTCCAAATTAATATTTAAATAAATGCATATAATAATTAATTCAATTAAATTACGACACACAATTAATTTAAAATTAGCCGAATTAATTAAATATTAATTGTACAGAAATAAGGGGGTGTTACAGAAACCCTCTTTTTCGACGGGGATTTCAATTTTCGACGGTTCGTTGCTATAGCTTGCGCATTTTTGACTCGTGTTTTGCAATTTTTAGGGTTCCAGGTATGCTCATTCATGAATTCACGCTTTAAAGGATTTTTCTCTGAAATTTCATTTATTTCTGTTGCGATTTTATGTTATTGTTGGATTTGACTATTGATTGGAATTTACACGTCTTATGTGACCATTGAGTTGGTTGGCCTATGGTTTTCCAATTTTATGATTTTTTTAGGCGTTTTAGGGTTTTTCTACCCGAAATCCTTTATTTCGAAATCAAATAGGCCCCAAGCCCTTGTTTCTCTCAAGAACCAAACCTTCATGAATGAAAACTCTTGGGTTGAGAAGGCGTTGAAGCGCATTCACGGACTCGAGAGACTTTGCCCTAATTTTCACAAGGATAAGAGACTAGTTTAGTTACAAAACATGTATCCCAAAGATGAACCAGACTATTCTAAATTACCCTATAGGGTTTCCTCTTCTGTAGGGTCTACTCCACAACCCCTAGACAGGGAGTACGGTGGGCCTGAATTAATAGGATTTGTGGGCGCTGAAGAAGTCGACCACTAGCCTCGTGGTAGAAACTACATCGATACTAATTATGAAGTACTTGTAGTTTACCTTGTATCGTCTCAAGTAGAGGGCATGTTGTTCTATCTTTTTTCGAGGGGAGTACTTCTAGGAATTCCACTAATTCGTACAACTATGCAAATATTGAGGCCAAATACCATGTCTGTGAAATCATTGGGGATGACCTAGATGACTTGAGAGATCGATATGCCATCCTTATTAGCATCAGGGTGAGACTGCCCAGTTGCGACAAGAGAGTTTACGATCGAGGTGATGCCGACGTTATTTGCTTTCCTATATGGGCACTTCAAGCCGAGGTTCATCTACCCTTTCACCCTATTATAAGGTTGATCTTAAAGGGTTATGGAGTTGCTCCAACTCAACTTCCTCTAAACGTCTATAGAACAATTTTAGGAGCAACGATGTTTTGGCATTCACGCATTAGTTTGACCGGGGACATTTTTAGATTTGTATATAGCATAAAGGATAATGGCAAAGCTTACGGGTATTACTATTTTGATCATATGAATTCATATTTAAGGATAGTGAAGGTTATTCAGGTGATCAACCACAGTTGGAAGAACCAATATGTGTTTTTGAAGAATAAAATAGAGTTTCCCCTTCATGAGAGGGTTCAGACTAATCCTATCCCTCGTGAGTGGTGTGGGCCTAACAAAATTGGTATATGTTTTTTTCTATTTGCTTCCTATTTTCCTTTTAATTGATTATGTGTTAATACTTTTTGTTAAAACCTTTTAGTGAAGAAAGATCCCA
The DNA here is from genome assembly GCA_949130495.1 of Sambucus nigra. Lineage (NCBI taxonomy): Eukaryota > Viridiplantae > Streptophyta > Magnoliopsida > Dipsacales > Adoxaceae > Sambucus > Sambucus nigra. The sequence goes on along the minus strand of OX422219.1, from coordinate 159,996,244 downwards.
GGTTGCCCTCTATTCTGAAGGATTTTATTGATAGCTTTTGTGTGCTTGACCCCAAAACATTCGAAGATCTCCTATGTGTCCAAGTTCATAAAGCTTGGGTATCACGCTCATTTAGGTAGTGTTCCTACTCGAGAGATATTACTGTCACCGATAGCAAAAGGCCGAGTTAAAGCTTAATAGGGGGGTAAGGCTGAGGTTGTAGAAGGTAAAGGATATTCGCCAAGTGTATCAGGTCGCCCACCATTATTCCTTATAATGTGACTAAATGTTGAGCTTTTGTGTTGATTTTACTCCCACCACTTCAGGTTTCATCGTTGTACATTCTTGCAAAATGACACCTCGGTAGATTGACCGTAGCACCGTGAAGGTCGCCCATAGAAACAAACTTGATCAAGAGGCAAAAATAATATAAGATGATGAGGCTAAGGCTAAAAATAAAAACGATGCTCATAAGCGGGCCGAAGTCGAGGATAGGAAACATGTCGAGATTAATGCACGAAAGAAGGATAATATTAATGTTTCTGCCAGAGATAAATCCAAAGGGAAATCTCCCATGTCTTCTGATCTTCCAAATGTTGGCGACAAGAGGACAATCAAGGTTCCAAATATCCAAAGTGACCCCAAGCACCAAAGGGAAAATGAGTTAAGGACAGTATGAATCGGAGGGCATCCTTCTCATTGGTTCATCTAAAAAGTGGATTCGTCCTCCTACTATGGTGAAGTGGAGGACTTCAAATTCGACCCCACCAATACCATCACCACCGAGCAGCTAAAGAGGGAATAAAATACCACCATCTTTCATCACGTGAACAATGATACAGACGTGTTCAGCTACCATTGGCACAATTAAGACTTTAAATTCTTGAGGGGCTACCATCCTCATGCTCTGTGGAAATTGGTTCAGCATCGTTTGTCTGTGGTAAGTTCTCGAAGTTTGTACTCATTTTACCGTGTCAGAAATTTTGTTACTTACTGATCTCATTATCTTATCTTTCTGGGTGTAATGGCTGCCACTATCTTCGGGGAGAAAATTATGACTAACTGTGAAGCATATGAGGAGAAGGGAGAGACCATTGAAGCACTCACTCAGCAGAACACCAAGTTAAAAGATAATCTAAAACGATCTACTTATGAGATAAAGAAAACCTATGATGAGCTTTAAGAGAGAGAAAACCAGTTAGCCACGACAACATTAACTCTCAACACCGCTGAGAAGGAAAATAAGAATTTAAAGAACCAAGTTGGCACTGACGCCATTAAACTTCAAAGTTTTGAGGAGGCACTTAAATAGGCCAATAAAGAGCTTGTTAAGGCTAATGATGAGTGCATCAAGGCTAATGAGGATATTGCCAAGGCTAATGAGGATATTGTCAAGACCGAGGTTACCAAATTTAGAAATTCTATTAATTATAACATGGAAACCATAACTTTTTTCCTTGAGGGTTATGATGAAATGAAAAAGAGGGTTATGAAACATTACCCTAACATAGTAGACGTCATCGCTAAGTGGGAAGGTGATGATGATGAAGCCAAAGCTTTGGTAACTGGGAATGAGATGGATATAGATGAGACAACTAAGGAGGATAAGGATAATGGTTAAGTCGATGAGACTATTACTGAGGAGAACACTCTTCCCATGGGCCCAGAGGTTGCTCGGGACACTACCATGATTGACGTTACTACTACCAATGATCCTCAAGCCATTCCATAAAATCCTCATGCATGTATATATTTTACTCGGTCAAGTTATTAGCCTTCACTTGTGATCAAGTATTTTAAAATACTTTTATAAGTTAATATGGTCGGATATATCCAATCTGCCAATATTTATGGTTGCATAGTTAGCTTATGTCATCTTGACCCGATTTACTAGATTTTTGGGCTAGGGCCAGCCAATAGTTTAGTCATGTGGTTTTGAGGTCGAATCTTATCAACCAAAAACTGACTTACTGGTTACCGAGAGAACGAACCTAAGTTATCCTGATTTGGGATCTACCACCGCTTGTGCCAATTTATATGTCGTATGGGCGGATCTTATCATCCTGATCATGTGTAAACATTAATTTCCCATGTATGGCAAATATATTAGGATATATCCTTGAGTTAGTTATCTTATTGATGAGTTGTGATTGGATCTTGTCGATTATACCATATGAATGCACTAGATTTCCCATATTTGGCTAAACTTCTTAATCGTGACTTGTTTAAGACGAGGTCATTTATACAGTGTGGTCCGATCGTGGTCATTCAGATATAATCATCTTTGAGATGTCTTTGGTCCAGGCGTCTTGCACATCTCTCAATCCTATGAACTAAGAATTGAATTATGCAAAAAATTTAAATAACAACACATGTAGCGGAAGAATTTTTTATTTCTCATTGATCATTGAAGATTAATTACAAAAATTGAAAATTTATTTACATGGTTTTCTGCTCTTTTGGACTATAATCTGGTTATCACTACTAATAATATTTCCTCAAATGTTTTGCATTCCATGGATTCTTAAATTATTCACCTTTCAAGGTCTCGATCCTATAAGTTCCATGTTGTACAATTAGGCTAGCTGTTTCGGTTCTAGCTTATTCCCTTTCTCGATAATCTTCTTCATCACATAGTCTCCTTCCTTCAAGGTGCTCAACTTACTCTTTGCCAGCATGTCATTCATATAGACTTCCATAGTCTTCATGATCTGACATCGAAGACTTTATTCACCAGTCTTTAGTATGTCGCTTTAGTATTTTTTAGCCCAAATAACATAATGTTGTAGAAGTATTTACCTCGATTGGTGATGAACGAGGTTTTCTCCTAGTCTTCGGCCTTCATCCTGATTTGGGTGTACCTTTATTAAGCATCAATAAAGTTGAGCAACTCGTGCATAACGGCAACATCGACAAGTTAATCAATCTGAGGTAAAGGATGGTGGTCCTCAGGGCGGGCTTTGTTGAGGTCAGTAAAGTCGATGTACATATGTCACTTATCATACTTCTTCTTGGCTATGACCCCGTTCGAGATCCACTCTTGTTACTCAACACACTCAATGAAATTAGCCTTTTTCTAACTTGTTAACCTCCTTTTGAATTTCCATATTCTTATTTGGATTGAAAATAAGGTGCTTTAGTTTGATGCGCTTCACGCCCTTCACAATTCTAAAAAATGCGAGGCGTGATCGAGGGGTGGAGGCCAAGCCTTAAGCCTTAAAAGCCTAGGCGGGCCTTAGGCGTAAAAAGGCGTTTAGGCCTTCTTAATATATTTTAATATTTTTTAACCATAACAAGGCTATTAAAATACTAAAATTGTACATATTATAAAAATATGTCTTAATATATGAAAATTAAAATACTATTTGATTATTTTGGATGAGATAATAGTCCGGTTTGTAAAAAAATTCTTTAAAAGGCGATATAGTTTCACTAAAGCATTGTTGTTTTTAGAAAAAAGTGCGCCTTAAGGGTTTTACCAAGAATAAGACGTAAAAAGCGTAAGACAGGGCGTTTCTCCCAAGCCTCAAGCCTATGCGGGTTTTTTTAGAACAGTTATAAGTTTATGGAAAATAAAAGTTATATATATGCCCGTTGTATCCTCGTGAATCCAAGAAAACTCATTATTTCTATATCTTAATACATTTGCCAACTCCTTATTGAGGGTTGGATCTAATGACGAGACGATCTGAGTTATCCTCTTTGGATGTTTGTCATCCACTATCACAACTTTAATCTGTTCGAAAACCTCGCATGTGACTAGTTTATCTTTATCTTGAGGATCCAAATTTTTTATCTGATAAGTACCAGTCAGTTTTTTTATTCCCCTTGCTCCGGCTACGTATAATAGCATTCGTGAGCTTCCACTTGATTTCCCTTTACCCCACCAACTCCATAATTTGTATGGAATTTTAAGCATTGATGGACAGTAAAAGGAACAACCTCAAACTTTTTTAATCTAGCCATGTCAAAGATGATATTTTAAAGCGAGTGGATGTTCTCTTCCATCACAAAGAAACATATCATTTATTTTCGACATATAGGCCACGTGCCGATGACATCCTCCAACTCAATTGTTCCCAAGGATATATGCTCTCTATAAAAAAACTAATGAGAGGCTTATGATATGTCTCTAACTTTCTATGTCTTTAACTTTCTACCTTTCAACCTCAATTTCTTAAAATAACTGTAGAAAAACACGTCTGTAGAGTTGTCATTATTTTCCAGAATTCTTGTCACTCTACTCTCATGCACCATTATGGTGATGACCATAGGGTCGTCGCGTGGATAAAGAACACCAAACAAATCATCTTTTGAAAAACTAACAATGAGACGATATTTATTTACCTTTTGAGGATGATTCTCCACGGCATCCACTAATTGATCTCCTTAACACGAGAACAAACCTTCACCTCATTGAAGTAGGATTTCCTCTCCACTGTGTAATATCCCGTATTTTTATGCTTTCTTAATTTGGGGATTTATTAAATTTAATGTGAATGAATTATTTAATATAAATCTGGAAATTAATTATTAACGTGACGTGAGTTAGTAATTATGGGAAACTTGTTGAATATTACTAATGAGCAAAGTAATATATAATATTGGTTCTATTAAATGTCACGAGTGAATAGAATGACAATTTTGGAAATTTAAGTCGGGACGCGCCTGTGTCGCGTCGGGAATAAATATTGATTGATAAAAGTGAAATATTTTTAAGTTATCCGTATGGTCATTTTGAGTGCACCAACGTGTCCGGAAGGGTCGAGATAGTCAGAAAAGTGTACCCGGAGTTTAGTTTGAGTCACAGGGCGTTTTTAGGCTTAATTAGTACCCCGGGAGGGCATTTTGGACATTTTACATTTTTGGGTAATTAAACCCACGAAATTTCAAGGGATATATCAGATGTCTAAGGTTGCCTTCTAGGGTTAAAACAACCAAAGACAAGTGACGGCCATAGGAGAGGGAAGGAGAGGCTTTTCCAAGCAATCCAAGGCCAAAAAGTCACCCAATTGCACCGCCACCACCACCAACGCGTAGATCGCGCGACGGGGAAGGCAACCACACCAAAATTGCCCGGAAATCGGAACGCCGAAAATCCCAGGCAAGTGTTTATCTTGCTTATTTTCGTTAATGCATCACTCATGTTAGTCTAGGGATGATTAGGATGAGTTTTATGGAAGAAAACCCATAAAACTCATGTAGAAATGGTTTGAATGTTAATCTGGAAACCCCTTAACATGTAGAGGATTAAACCACGAAATTTTGATATTTTAGAAGAAGAAAATTCTGGAAAGGACTGATTAGAACCATGTTAAAAAGAATTCTAGGGTTCTTGAGATTTACATGAATTTTGGCCTGTTAATCCATGATTATTAATGGAAATTTGCATGCTTTACGTAAAAGATGTATGTAATGGATTTATACTATTAGTAGTACAAATTTCTGGACGATTGGGAATGAAAAGTTTGGATTTGGATGGAGTTGTGTGAGAAAACCCGTAACTGGTAACTGCATAATTCGCCAGACCTGTTTGATCGATCGATCGAGCCAAGAGCTTCGATCGATCGAGCCCCAGACCTCGATCGATCGACCCCTTCTGGCAGGCTCATATTTTCCTTTTTAAATTAGTTGAATTCAATTCAATGAGAAATAATCCTTGGACACCCTTATTAAAATATTTTGGGAGGTGAAGAAGACCAGTAGGACTTATAAATAATTATGGGACCTTTAATGTAAGATGAGAGTTGTATTTTTGGGTTATTTACACATAAGGGATGATGAAACTATGTATTAAAGGGAGAGACACGTAAGATAGTTACGTTGGAACATAAGTGAATACCTACTGAATTTTACACTTGAGAGGATAGAGTCCATGAGTATTACGTAGTAAGTTATAAAAATCCCTCGAATTAAAGTTAGAGACGAACCGTTATACGTGATAACTAATAATGAGAAAATTAGGATAAATGTCGTGATTATGGGTTATGAGATGAACCTAATTTGATATGATAAAAGTAGTATATTTATATGACTGTGTGTATGCATATATTATATACGTGTGAAAATCATGCCCGCGCTACTTGCTATCCCTGAGGATACCGCGCTGGGACTGTCTTATGTCGAATGGGCCTTCATGGGGGATATTGACTCGTACCCTAGAAGATATGAATCCTAGGTACAGGCTATCGAATCGATAGTCACGGTCCTAAGAGACGCGAGGGCATGTGCTGACCTCTTGAACTTGGAGACTATGCTTCGCCTCGATATTGTTTGTGTATGTATTAATACAGTTCGAGAGTGATTCCGAACTTGTATTTCCCTTAGTACGATTGATACAGAGATTGGATAGCAGAGTATGCCCGCACCATAATTTTTATGTGGGGTGCTGTTAGAATATATATACTATACGAGTATTTAATATATATATGAACTTCTGAAATTTGGAACTTCCTATTATGTTTATGGTAAGTAAGAGATCAATAATGACTTCAATTTGGAAATACTTGATTTGAAGAGTGTAATGTGAAACTTTATTAGCAAATAAGGTTTAAATGAGAACTTTGTGATCAAATGAAATTATCCTCTTAAACAATTAAATTGTTCAGTTTTAAATCTTACGAGTAACCTAAGATAAGTTAAGCCGTTGGGAAGGTTAGACCGATAGGCGTGCACATTAGAAGAGAGGTGAGAGTTTCTCAAGAGAGTGTCGCACTAATATGTTGTTGCATTGGCCTGTAAACATTTTAAATACTTGCTAAACAAATTTTAAATCATTTACACTATCGGGCTCTGACCCGTCTCTATTTCTTCTCTCTCTCTTGTATATATATGTATATATTACAGGTGCCCAGCCACAGGGGCGTCTTGCATAGGATCCTTTGGAAGGAACGTGTTGCAGCTTAGGTGGGAGTTGCAGGCCTCTTGCTTAAACGACTTCGTTTATTTTATTCCACTCTTATCATATTTATTCAGTTGGGCATGTGTTGCCCGTTTTCATTATCCTGTTGTTTTATTGGACGTTGTGATTCATTTATTTCCAATATTTTATTCTTTTGGATTTATTATTGTCAGGATGTTTTCAGTTGAGTATTAAATGTTGGATTCATTTAGTTGAATGTTTAATTATTGGATGGTTTGTTCCAGTATGGTGGTTGCGTGATTCCTTAATTATGAATAATGTAAAGATTTAAATGTTGGTTTATATAAAATAAAATTTGAAAAAAAAATGGTTTTGACACTTAGCTTAATTATTTAGGGTGTTTAAATTGGAAAAGTATTTTTCGACAGTGATGCTAAGAATGAACCAACTGTTCACCTTGATTTTAAATTAATAAAGGAGTGATCACTCGGTATTCAATTAGGCGGGGTGCCACAGGTGGTATCAGAGCATCAGGTTTTAGTGTCCTTAGGATCTGTACGGCTTATTTCGCTTTCAGCTTAGAGCCCTAATACTAGGAATGTTGTGTTCATCTCTATACATTGGGAATTCGTGCTTCTGCGATTTGTTTATGCGAAAGATGAACTCATCCAAATTTATTTAAATTTTTAGATGGATCGTCAAGAAGAACTAACTAAAGCTGTTAGGGGAGCTAACGAGCAAGATCGACTTACACCTCATGTATCTCCAGAGAGAATATCAACCGCTGAGTTAGCAGGTATTGTGGCACAGGCAGTTACCACTGCAGTCTTACAGTATCAAGAACGCAACACACAGCTTATGGGGGGCAAAAGATCTAGAGAGTATAGTCAGTCTGTCATGACTGGAAATAACAAGTGTGTGAAGATGCAAAAATCGCAACAACAATCTCTTCAAGACCGTAAAAGGCACAAAGGTAACAAATTGTGTAGAGAAACCCAAAAGCGTCAGGGTCAACAAAGCCGGGGGCCGAGTGAAGTCACGAAGAGGTGTTTTAAATGCGGAAGGGACGATCATGAATGTCGAACTTGTCCGGATCAGTCTGGAAAGGAACTTCAACCCAACCAGAGAGAACTTTCAGGACTCTACTATAAATGTGTACAACCGGGTCATAAGTGGAGGGATTGTCCTCACCCTGACATAGTTTTTCCACAAATTTCCCATCAAGGCCAGCAAGACCAGGGAAAAAGCGAGACTAGTCAACAACGTAGTGAAGTGAAGCAGTTTCGAGGGAGGTGCTTCCAATATGGCAGAAATGGCCATAGGCGTCAGGATTGCCCAGAGAAGAATAAGGCCCCACGGCAGGAATGTGCTAGTAATAAACCACAGAAGCCAGCTCCACCACCCTTTCCAACAGCCTCAGTTCAGCAGAGACAGCTACAGTACGGACGTGTCTATAACATCCCCAAGGCAGCAGCTCCGCATGCACCACCCGCGATTGAGGGTATGTTTTCTATCCATGATACTATGAGTCGAGTTTTGTTTGATACTGGGGCAATGCACTATTTTATAGCTACCCATTTTGCAAAGGCCCTAGGGCTATTAGCCACAACAGAGAGCACTATGACATGTGTGACTCACCACTGGGAAATGGTTCGCTTATTTTTTTATATGCCGGAGTATGGGGGTAGAGATTGGTAGCTTAGTATTACCAGAAGACATGTTAGTCTTAGATATGCATGAGTACGGCGTTATTATCGGTATGGATTGGCTCGCAGCTTATAGAGCCATGATAAATTGCTTTGGTGAAAGTATTGTCCTTGCCATTCCGGGGCAAGAAATGTTTGAGTGGCGATGCCTCGCCCAGAAGGGGGATCTTTCGCCTATATTTTTATATAAAGTAGGATACCTATAAGGAGATTGTGATCCTCCTGGATTCGATTCCAGTCGTTCGTGAGTTTCTGAATGCAATTCAGGTGTTAAGTAAATTAAGTATCGAGGTATTTTGTGAAAGCGAGTAGAGGGGATAAGAGTATGGTACCTAGTAAAAGACAACGATTAAAGTAGTTTTGTTTGGTTTTTGTAGACGTGTTACGTACGAAGACCATTTGTGCAGTCAAGACGATTGACAAGGTGGAAGTATAAGTTGTATCCTCAGAGGATGAGGCGTGTTTATGTGACACGAACGAGTCACTATATTTTGTTCACTGTTAGATTTGCATGTGAGGCGAGTTTAATGCATAAAATTATAAACGTTATTATTATATGAATAATTTTCCCTAGTGTAGCGGGATTTTCATATCTCTTTAGTGCTATCCGCGGGGATTGAATGAGTATATAAACAGTGTCATGTACCTTACGAGGTTACTCGTTGTAGTGATGCGATACACGAGTATGATATTATCTTCGTTAAAATGTTATAGAAATGGTTAGTACGATAGTGGGCATTTATTGCAAGGCTATAGGAGTGGTTGCGTTAGTGCATCATACTTTTGTTATGGCTAGGCTTTACCTGTAAGAAGGTTGGACTCGCACTTATATTATCTATTCTAGAGACTTCGGAGGGGATAGTGGGCTCGAGATATTCGATGCCAATGTATGTATAGACTTTATCATTATGATTTGGTATGTATCAGGTTTACTGTTGAGCAAAAAGATTCGACTTAGTATTATGTTGAGCACTCAGGACTTGGTAATAGGAAGAGTGCATTGTTATATCTATCCTCTAAAGATGTGAGAATTAAGAGTTATAACCCTATTATTAGGGAAGGGGATTTCAAGAATTCCGATTGTATGTATTCGAGATTCATGGAATGCAATTTTTCCAACACCCAATTCTGAACGATAGTCCAATTGGTGAGATGTTATTTGTTAAGTTTAATTACGGGAGGAAATGTAACTTTTCTGTCAAAAGATGGAGTAAAGGGGTAAATGCTATGGACGGAGGACCTAACGGATTTCGATAACCGATAATGCTAGGTAGTAGTGTATCGGGAGGGTTCCTTGTTTGGATTTCGCTTTGCGAGACATCCCACGCATGAAACTTAGCGTAAGGTTGGAAATAGGGAGACGTTTGGTCACTATTCCATGAGTTCGAAACCCCAATCGAAAGGGGATCAAGTAATTATATCTTTAAGTGGGAAGTTAAATTTTAATTTAAAGCCATTGGAGCCGGTTGTGTGGTAAGAAAGCATTGAAAGTTTTGCTTTGTCACCACGAGTTAAGGGGGCGGAATGATAATAAGGAAGATTTAAAATTTTGATTTTTAGGATGATTAAAGTGTTGTAATCACGCTGCAAGCACCAGGGAATCAAAGAATTTGTTTATTAGTATGGAGCGTATGTGATGCTTACGTCAGTATGCACGATTTATAGGGTGTGTAGACATCCTGGTTAACTGATGTTAAAACTCGTCCGAGATGAAGGGGCGTAGCGATGGACGTGTGGAAAATGTGTTTGTGGGGCTAACAGAATGAAGTGGAAGTGATAGAGTGGATTAAACGTCACATGAGGGGCGATAATCCATACGTTAGTGTGCAATTAGAATATCATAACCTAATTTGATGGGAAGGCTGTGGGAAGCCATTTAAGAAAGGGTATCCCTTGAATAGAGTAGAAATTTAATTATTATGAAGAACCCTCGGAGCAGAGTATTTATTAGTCAAGTGTGAGAGCGAACTTGCGCATGCAAAGAGTGATGATGTTAGTATGGTGTAAAGGATTCAGAAGTGCGCTTCGTGGAGGAAAAGAGCACGGGTCGGAACTTTAGGCATACACCAAGGAAGGAAAGGGAATGTTACGTGTCACATAATGTGCGACATTTCAAGGAAATATCGATGTTTAGCGGGACGTAGTGAGTAGTCCCTACATGCACCGCCCATAGGTAGGGTTCGGTTGGAAGAGGAGAGCAACCAGAGAATTTTGCGTTTATCGACAATTCCTAAAATGGGAAAATGTTGGTAAAGTCGATAAAGTTCTTGGATGGGTTACCACCCTCAAAACAAGATCAAGGCAATGTTAACTAGTGCGCCCCAGACTTCCTTTGAAAGGAAGGATCGCGCCAGTGCATGGTCTGGCGCAATATTAATTCCTGAATCGGGATGAGATTTGTGAATCCCACCTTTAATATGGGATTTCAGGAACCAGCGGAGATAAGGTTTCGTTTCGAGAAGGATGTATCACCCCTAACCAAGGAATAGGCGCACGGTGATTAGAAATTAGTGGAACCACGTGAAGAAAATTTTGGAATCTTAGTACGGTGTTTTCAGGAGTGCTCTAAAAAGGCACTCGTACCTGTTAATCGCGTATGAGGTGCTTATTAAGGTTTCGGTATGGAAGAACCTCGAATATTCTCCTTTCGTATATTTAGAGGTGAGTGGATACTCAGAATTTTGGATCGGTCGGAAATACTCCGATGACTATGATGAAATTCCACGACTGTTTTAGGCGAACAAGAGTGGTCAGATGTTTGTATGGTTTTTCTCAGAATGGGAGTTTTGTGTATAGATAAATCCGAGTAGCTGCCATTTAATGAGGTGCGGCCTCCCAATGATAGTAAGATAATGGAAACTTATAATGTATAGGCGCGACCTATGCGAATGTTGTCGGTTAGGAGCACCATGTAAAGTGTCTCCAATAAGAATGTTAATCAAGCTTGCTGTGAGGCGGGGACTATAGTGATTAAGCGCCTTACTATGTAAAATAGTCTGCGTACAAAGAGAAATCCAGAATTATTCTATCAGTTAGGCCTTATTTTCTGAATTTCGGGACGAAATTCCGTTATTAGGGGGGAAGTATGTAATACCCCGTATTTTTATGCTTTCTTAATTTGGGGATTTATTAAATTTAATGTGAATGAATTATTTAATATAAATCTGGAAATTAATTATTAACGTGACGTGAGTTAGTAATTATGGAAAACTTGTTGAATATTACTAATGAGCAAAGTAATATATAATATTGGTTCTATTAAATGTCACGAGTGAATAGAATGCCAATTTTGGAAATCTAAGTCGGGACGCGCCTGTGTTGGGTCGGGAATAAATATTGATTAATAAAAGTGAAATATTTTTAAGTTATCCGTATGGTCATTTTGAGTGCGCCAACGTGTCCGGAAGGGTCGAGATAGTCAGAAAAGTGTACCCGGGGGTTTAGTTTGAGTCTCAGGGCGTTTTTAGGCTTAATTAGTACCCCGGGAGGGCATTTTGGACATTTTACATTTTTGGGTAATTAAACCTACGAAATTTCAAGGGATATATCAGATGTCTAAGGTTGCCTTCTAGGGTTAAAACAACCAAAGACAAGTGACGGCCATAGGAGAGGGAAGGAGAGGCTTTTCCAAGCAATCCAAGGCTAAAAAGTCACCCGATTGCACCGCCACCACCACCAACGCGTAGATCGCGCGACGGGAAAGGCAACCACACCAAAATTGCCCGGAAATCGGAACGCCGAAAATCCCAAGCAAGTGTTTATCTTGCTTATTTTTGTTAATGCATCACTCATATTAGTTTAGGGATGATTAGGATGAGTTTTATGGAAGAAAACCCATAAAACTCATGTAGAAATGGTTTGAATGTTAATCTGGAAACCCCTTAACATGTAGAGGATTAAACCATGAAATTTTGATGTTTTAGAAGAAGAAAATTCTGGAAAGGAGGTTAATCAATATAGACAAGCATAACATATGTGCACAAACTAACGCAAGATCTCAAAGTCTACCTTATGTGTAAAAATGGTGAAATCAAGTGAAATTGACTTAACATATTGAAATAATCAAGATCGTGAGTGATTTTCACTCCAATAATGCCCAAAACTATGTAATGCTTTTACGAGAAATTTTCAGGGCGTGCAAACCCATTGATCTTAGACTAAACACCCTAAAAAACACACATATTCAATTTTTGAAGAAATCAATGCTCATGTGTAGCGAAGCATCATTGTTCTTTGAAATTGGTCTGGCACTTAATATTTTGTCTTTTTATGTACCTTTAATCTTTTTGGCTCTTTTCTTTTTGCAAATGGTGGCTATTCACGCAAAGTCAACCTGTCTTTCGCATCTCGATTCCACTGCATAAAATATACCAAATTTATCGAATAATTGATTTTCTATTTTTCAATTCGGGCAATGGTTCTTATATGCACTACTTTTATTATTTCATTTTTCACATTTGGTTCGTTTTAAAAGAAGGATTGAGATGAAAACACTACAATCGACATGTAAAAGTAAGTGCAATACTTGAAAAATTCCATGCTCGTGTGCATGAAAGGTGACTCAGAGCCAAACATGTAGCGAGTTGTCATCATATCACATCTTAATGACTCCACACATTATAAAACATGAAAATGAAATGATGTTACGTCTCAAAACACTATAAAATAGTCATGTGGATATGAAATGTATGGGTGACTTGGACATCTTTAATGTTCATCCACGTATGGTATATAAAGAAATACAAACTCTTTTTGTATTTTTCAAAAATTTTATCAAAAATAAAATCTTTTTGTCCTTTTCACTTTTCTTACAAAGAAACCGAAAATCTTTTTGTATTTTTCCAAAAATTTTCAAGAAAAACAAAAATCTTTTTGGATTTTTTGAAAAATATATATAAATAGAAAAAGAAAAATGCAATAATAGTACATACTAGCAATAGATATGTAAAATATGAACATGAAAAGCATCCTATGCTAGCAAACAAATCTAAATCTTAACCATTAGTCCCAGAGGAGTACTCCAAAGGAGATAACATCCCATGAAAAAAATTCATTAAATCTTGTGAAGTTTTGACTAAATACTCAACTTGCTCTCAAAATCTCTCATGTGATGTGCGGGAGCATTTGAAGTAATATGTGTGGGAGTGCGTGTGGTAACTCGTGTAGTAGCATATCGTGGAAGATACCTATGATCACTACACCAAATCTGTCTAATTGTCACGGTCATTGACCTTGACAAGTTCAACTTGTCAAGGTCAATGACCGTGACAATTCGGGGTGAGACAACTTTTTTTGTCACGGACGTGTCACGGTCAATGACCGTGACAAGTTCGTTAGAATTATCACGGTTGTGTCACGGGCCATGATCGTGACAAGTTTAGTCACGGTTAATAACCGTTACAAAGCCTTGACCTTTTTTAAAAAAATTATCACGGTCAATGACCGTGACAATTCTGGGCAGAATTTAAAAAAAATCTGTTGGGCAGTATGGCCACTGTCACTGCCCAGCAGTATATTTGTACCTGTTATAGCAACATCATATATCCAAATAAACTAAAGATAATGAAAATATATATTCAAAATAGAAACAATATACATGACGATATAATCCAAATATAATTCAAATTTACCAACTTAAAAATAAATGTCACTACATGTCTGGGGTAAATGTGAGGAGGTGAGTAGGACACACGATATACGAATTGACACACCCACTAATATACACCAGGTCGTATTGTTCGCGCAACCACAATAGGGAGTTCTCCTTCCCGGGTATCAAATGTGTCACGAGCACTTTGGACTCGATCTCTTGAAGCTCATGTCCATGAACTATTCCACCCTGGACGATATTCGGGTCCCTCAACCCCCGCCCTATCTGCTGGCCATCAAATACGTCCAATGTGAACACGCTCGGCCAACCAAGTGTTGACATCGATCTGTTGAAGGGAGCCAAATAGGGAAGTGGATCATTGAAGTACGCACGTGTCGGTGATGAAGCAGCGAGATCCACATCCTCGTCATCCTGCGCCTCGTCCTCCCGCACCTCCTCCTCCGCCGCCTTCTCCTTCCCTTTCCCCTTATGGTCTCCGCCCAACGTAAGCTTCATGAATGAGTACATATCTTGGACCGTCGCCTCCAAATGGGACAGCTTTGCATCATGTGAATCCACCGTTCGAGCCAACCCGGTGTCGCTCGTCTCCAATCCGATGATCCTAGATTTGGCCACCCGCGAGCTCACCCCCTTGTCCTCCCCTTGCGATCAGAGCCAAGCACTTGGCTGAGTGCGTCTGTGGACAAAGATGCCTTGTCGGCATCAGACTGTGACTCATGCACTTCCTTAAGCTTTGCCTGAAACGACAAAAAGCACATGATTAGTAAAATAAGTAAACTAAAAAATTATAACGTAATTAACAAAAAGTAAACTGTTGGATTACTTACAATATTGGGTGCGATGCTCGGAGACACCTCCTTGTCCTTCCACTTCTTCGTCCGAAGAGCCACATGATTATCAAGCCTATGTGGCTTACCCCCAGGGCCACTCCCTACCCCTAAAATAAAATAAAGTAAAATTAGTATCGGCCCCACAAAGTAAAATAATGCAGAATAATATATTTCTGTAGTTATAGAAAAATTAAATCTTACCTTCATCCTATGCTCCACCTCAGCGTAAGACGTCCAACCGGAGTAGTGCACGTCCGCCTTTTTTGCCCGATTTTCCCTCCCCGATTGGCGAGATGCCAATTGTCGCTCCCCGATCTCATTGTCAATGAACTTTTGCCATTGGGCCAATGAGATCGGCTCCTTCGGCGGGACGAATTCACGCCATTGGATAATGGACTCTTGTATTTTCCCAAAGTACCGTGTTTGGATATTTTTCTTCCACGTCTTGTGTTACTCCATCAACTGCTCCAAGAGGGAATCGCGTAGCTTTGTATCCAAGTTGAATTGTTCCTGTCCAACAAATACAATGTTAGTTGCGAATAAATATAAATATAAATATAAATATAAAATGAAATTGAAATATTCATATAAATATAAATATATTACCTGTAGTGCCGCCCAAACAACTAACTTGAGCTCATATGGAACCTCCTTCCAACTCATAAATCCTGGGCCGATGGCCGTCTTTAGCAGCTCGAGGGATCTCGCTAATAGCTCCGACTTGTTCTCGAGGGTAATCCCAAATTTGCCATATTTGGGGAGCCTAGGGGCCGAGGAGCCCTCGTCGCCTCCGCTACCACCGAGCCCAGACGACATCATCATAACCAGCATCATCATCCTCGCCTTAATACCTGAAGGAGACATTTGTTGTAAAAAAATATTATTAGTACAGATAAAAAAAAATTAGAAGAAGACATGCAAATATGTTCAATTACTACAAATAAAAATGAGCACTAATTATTAATTTACTTTCATACACCCTCTCCCCCACCACACACACGCACACACACCACCCCCTGCCCCCCACCACACACACAATAATTACTTTCATCAATTAAAGTATACAATTATTAATTTACTAATTTACAATGAGGGGCAATCCTACTTTCATAATTAATCATATATTAATTTACTAATTTATAATAAGGGGCAATCATATATTAATTTACTAAAAAAATTAATAATCAATAAATTATTTTACAAGGGACACTACGTACATACACACACATAGACACACACACCCCCACCCCACCCCCACAACCCCACCCCCTGCCCCCTCCCCCCCACCACACTTGCACACACACACGTACACACACAGCCCACCCCACCTTGCCCCACCCCCTTCCCCCATCCCTGTCCCCTCTAGAACTAGCTTCTGCGGTAACAATTATATTCCTATAATGGTGGATGATTGTACACAATTTAATTGAGTCGCTTTTATGAAAAATAAATTTGACACCCTCCGTGAGTTCTTGAAAATTCTTTTAAAAATTGAGAACGAGAAGGATACCCAAGTATCTCGCATAAGAAGTGGTAAAGGTGGAGAATTCATATACTCAGGTGTTAGAGAATACTGTGTAGGTAATGGATATAAACATGACTTTAGTGCACCTAAGATCTTACAACAAATCTGCCTAATTGTCACGGTCATTGACCTTGACAAGTTCAACTTGTCAAGGTCAATGACCGTGACAATTCGGGGCGAGACAACTTTTTTTGTCACACTATAAATTTCAAGTATGTTTCATTTAATTATCATACTATATATATATTGTTCGATATACAAAGTAATTTTAAAAAAAAGTTGAAAAATCCCACCCCCATATGGACAATAATCCAGTGGTCATGCCACTTTTAAAACTAACCAACCCAACATTTACTAAACAAAATAATCCAACAGCAATGTCAACAACAAATGTGTATCCCGTACTCCTTCTAATTCATCTACTCAATTAATTCATTTCATCAATTAAACTAACAATTGAAGTATACAATTATTAATTTACTAATTTACAATGAGGGGCAATCCTACTTTCATATGAAATGGGCACTAATTATTAATTTACTTTCATCTAAAACTATACAATTAAAATTACAATTAAAGCTATACAATTTATTAATTAAAGCTATACAATTGTTAAGATTGCCCCACCACACACACACACACACCCACCAACATCCCACCCCCTGCCCCCACCACACACACACACCTGCACACACACACACCCCACCCCTCCCCCCACCACACCCCCTGCCCCCCTCACCCCACCCCCACCACACCTGCACACACATACGTACACACAACCCACCCCACCCCCCCACCCCCTGCCCCCCTCCCCCACCACACTCATATACACATACATACACACACATATACATATACATTTACACACATATATATACACACATACACACACATATAGAAATGAAAGAGAAAGAGAGGAAAAAAACATACCTTAGAGAGAGAGAGAGAGAGATGAAATCACTTAAAGAGAGAGGGAGGGAAAACCAAAAAACGGTGGGGAAAAAAGCCTAGGGCTTTTTTTACTGAAGACATTGTCACGGTCGTGTCAAGGTCCTTGACCGTGACAATTATTTTAAGAATTGTCACGGCCAATGACCGTGACAATTTTTTATCACGGCCAATGACCGTGACAATTTTGTCACGATTTTGTCATGGTCTATGACCGTGACACAAAACGCGTGTTTGTTGCCACGGTCAATGACCGTGACAAGGGTGGCCGGTTGAAAGGTGACAATTTGGCCATTTTGGTGTAGTGGATACACTTTACCCAACTTATAACAAAATTCCCTAAGGTGACCTTTTTTCTTGCAATGGGACCAAACATACATGGGCTTGGGTACACCTCTCCTAAAATGTCTAGGTCGATCTCTCTTACGTGGAATCGGACACCTAGGTGGGTTAGGTCAAGTGCCATATGTATCTAACAAAACTCGAGAACCGGCTCGGGTGCAACATGGTTAGTGGACGCACCATTATAACCTATTCTTAGCCTCTAAACGTTACCTAAAGCGGGATAGATGAGCATCTTTCCAACCTTCTTATACGTGTCCTCTAAAGTGACATTAACCTCCCCAGAATGTTTGAGATCTCTCTCGAGTTGGGATACATGGGCTTCAAGTTTCTCACGAGTCTCTAGTGAAGATTGAAGATCTCTCGTAAGACTATTCACAATGTTGGTCAATTCACTCTTTTACCCACCTACGATGATCAACTGCTCACACAAAGAAACCTTCACCTTCATTTGGCTCGTCGACGCCTCACACAACCTCAAAAATTTCACCTCTCTCTCCAAATCTAACACCCTGAGAGATAAATCTTTATTTAAATTTTTGGTTTTCAACGTCTCGGTGTATAAATCACTAAAGGATTTTTGGATATTTTCTTCTCCCTCACTTGCAATCTCATCCTTACACCCGCTAGAATGGCTCAAAACATCATCAAGTCTTTCACGTTGACATGTGTCCTCATCGTCGTGGGACAGACTAGAAGTTCTCACATAACTAGCCATGAACGCAACACACGGCTCATGTGGTGATCCTCCCCCTGAATCAACCGACTCGATGCCATTATCGCTAAGAGTGACTTTATTTGCAATCTCTTTGCCCTTTCTCTTTCGCATAGTGGGACACTCAAATGAATTGTTCCCTTTACCTCCGCAATCGAAACATTTTATCTCTTAATATTTCGTACTGCTATCCTTGACCTCATTTTTATTTTATTTTTCTCAAAAATCTTTTAATTGGAAGAATTATTTTTAGAAAATTTGAGAAATTTTTTACAAATTTTTGCAAACAAGGCCAAGCCATCAACATCAAAATCTCCCTCAGATTATGACTCACAAACTCTGTCCTTTTTCTTCTTCTTAGCTTGAGTCTTTAAAGCTACCCCTATATCCTTAAATTTAATGATTTTAGGGTGAATATCTATCTCTTAAGTGTGAAGGTCTCCTACGAGTTCTTCTAACCTAAAAGTATCTAAAATCACTAATGATTTAAGCACAGTGACCTTAGGAATAAAGATGGCAGGGAGTGACCTCAAAGCCTTTTAACGACCCTAGTCTCAAGAATTTTCTAACCCAAAATAAAAAAATGTTTACGATGTCCGATAACCTAGCATAAAATTCATCGAAACTTGTAACACCCCGCCTAATAAAATACCGGGTGATCAATCCCATACCAAGTTAAAACAGGAGTATCATATGGTTCATTCTTAGCATCATTGTCGAAAACTAATTTAATTACTAATAACTTATTGGGCTGGCGTCAAAATTTTATATTAACTAATCTTTTTAACGAACCCAACTAAATAAAACATTCACACAGTTTATATACATGAAACTAAATGAAATAAAATAGCCAAACACTCGGTTTATCATAATACAACCAAATCGAATGCCGCACTAAAAGACGGTAAAAGAATAAATGAATACAATTGGGATATCATCCCGAATGTTACTACAATGCTTCCTATCTAGATCACAAGAATATAAGCATCTAAAATAAACATGCATACATCCACAGCTACTGTAGAGAACGTCTGACTCGAACGGATCATCATCCGGGGGTTCATGTGTCTGGACACCTAATATATATACATATATAGCAAAAGAGGGGAAAATAGAGAAATAGGTCAGAGCCCGAGTTTTGAAAATATTTAGCAAGTGCATAAAAGCCATATTTTAAAATATGAAATCTCTCATATTTAAATTGGTATCTCACTCTCATGAGATACACCTCACCCCTCTTCTAATAGTGCACACCTATCGCATACATTCTAAACAACCTAGTTAAGATACCCTGCCTAACTAATCTGTTTCACCCATCTTCTAAAATTCCTCATAAACCCGAGTACTAAGGACTAAACTTATCCTCATTCCCAACATTGCGCTTCGTTTCGTGCGTGGAATGTCTCGCGAAGCGAAATCCAAACAAGGAACCCCTCCGATACACTACTACATGACAATGTTGATCCTCAAGATCCATTAGGCCCTCAGTACGTAACACATATAATAAAATCCCGTATGTATATTTATAGTTCTCACTAGAACCTAATATTCATATTCATATAAATCCGAATAAAAATCTACCGGAAAGGGATTAACACCCTATTCATTCTTTTCACTTTAAACAAGTTGAATTTATATGATATCTCATCTTCATATACAAAAAATATATTATACGCAACAAGTTTAATTATACCTATTACAATCATAAGTATAATAACCTTCCCACCGAGCTATAACTCGAGGATGCAACCTCATATTGCCTATCTGCATCCGGGTTTACTCACTCAACCACGGTACCAAGCTAGACTCGCTCATGGTCATGGTAAAAATACTAAACGGTGGAGGCGGTCATATTCCCTCCTGAAAGTGGAATAATAATATCGCACTCATATGCGGGATGATATGACCTGGGGATATACTCTCCCTGCTCCTCAAGCTAGGGGATTCACCCACATTGCGCAACCTCCCTGGATCGCACTAGAGAAAATATATAATCTGATTGTCCATCCCTATGCCCAGGGAAGCCTATGGAACGAGCCTCTAAGATACAAATATACAAATCACATACAGATATATTTAATTCCGTATCATATCATATATACAGTACCAACTCTCGTATATAATATATATCACTTCTCAATATATATGGCTATAATTTCCAAACTCTTATAGCGATAGCCAATAAACCCGAATGTTCCCATTTGTAATAGCATATAAGTATTCTCTTACTTAATATATGACTCGCAACTTAATCACTTTTAAGGATTTATATATAATCCCGAATATACCAATTCATAATAATCAAATAAGTATTCTATCGACTTATTTTAGTTCCATAGGTATCGCATGGATAGCCGCTCAAACCCCTTTAGCCCATATCCTAAATTCCATCCTAATCGTATCCTAGGATTTACTCAAATGCATTCAGCCCATACTTATTCTAACCGCATAAATATATCTATACACACTTGTCGAAGAACTTTCTCGAACGTTACACATCCTAACCATTCATTAGGTCCATACCCCGGATTGTACCCTTAAATAATCCAAGGTTCTCTCACAACTCAATGTTTGTTCACTTATAACCTAAGGTGTATTCACCCCCAATTCCATTATCTAGGAGTCCTAATATCATCTCTAGAATCCCCTACAACAATCTCCCATTTATAATTTAACTCCCCATGCACTTAAGGGAAGAAAACTAACAAATCTGGCAAATGCGAATCGATTCGCCCCTAATGCGAATCCTAGCGAATCGATTCGGTCTCAATTCGAATCGATTCGAAAAGTGTTCTGTAAGCAGGTCCTCAAAGGTGAATCGATTTGGTATCAATCCGAATCGATTCGGCCTGAGACAGACTTACAGGTCCCCTTATGCGAATCTATTCGGTCTATACCCGAATCTATTCACCCTGTTCGGAGCTTACTGTTTGGGCGATTTCATCTTCTCCAAAATACCCAAATATCACTCCAAACTCCATTTTATGGTTTCTAACCTCAACCAACAACACTATAATCATCCTTACACTGATTTATAACTAACACATCAATTAATTTATGGTATTAAACCATTTCTCTAAGGTTTAAACCCTAAAACCATTTAAGCCCTAGTTTTATCATTGCTAACCGTTTCTACACTCCATTATCATGGGTTTAACACTAGAAATCATTAAGAGTTTACAATACATCAATTTGTAAACTCATACTCAAATTTTCCAAATTTATTTTAAGGGTTCTAACCCAAAAATCATATAGTTTACCAACTTCAATATGAGATACACACACTTAATTTAATAAAGCAAGTAAACACTTGCCTCGTGGATAAAATTCGACGACCTCGAGTCGAATCCCGCGGAGTTTGGGCCGGGATCCCCTTTATCTTCCTCTTTTTCCTTCTCCCTTTCTCTTTCTCTTCTTTCTCTCTTTTCTTTATTCTCTTTATCTCTCTCTCGTGCCTTATAAGAGAGAAATAAGGGCTTGTCCCTTATTGAACCCAAAAATGACTCGTTTATTCAATTACGAGTCCTTACTAGTCCAAAAGTCCCCAGAACCTAAACACTATCCCCAGATACCCTATTATGACTATCTTGGCCATTCCCAAACCAATCGTGCACTCGAAATCTCCATCCGAGTCACTTAACTAAAATTCACTAGTCGTACCTGACACTTCTCTACTCGCGTTTCCTACAACGTAAACTATTTCCCATCACTTAACCCAACTGCGACATGACATATAAATGTTCCGACTCATTTACTCAGTCCACTAAGTAAATGTAGCATGCGTCGATAAACATCTAACGCTTATTAATACAAAATTTACTATTCACTGAAACTCCTTCAATTACCAAATTACGCCCACTCGTGTAATTTAAATATCCATAAAAGTACGGGGTATTATAAAACTCTCGAACTCTGATATGGTGATTGTCTCAAATTTGTGTGGTTGGTACCCTTATGTGTCAACTGGAGGATATACCATGCTTCCTTAGACGTAGTAAATGGCATGATATGTCGAAACTCGTTCGGGGTGACGGCTCCAAAAATATCACTAAGGCCACCGGAATTCTAAGTTCTCCATTTAAACTCATCATCAGTCCAGGAAGAGACGAGTTTAGAATTTGTGACATTATCAACAATGATCGTAGGAAGATTCTACCCTCTTTTACATACTAACCAAACCCTTTCGTCTACGGATTGTAACATGGATCCCATTCGGGCTTTTCGATAGTCATAGTTTGATCCATCGAAATGTGGCATCCTATTATATAAGTTCTCCATCAGAAAATTTGTGATTTTTCAAAATCAATTTTTAAAGTAATTCTTATCTTGAGAAAAATATTTTTACGAAAAAAGATCGCACATTAAATTTGTGCAATAGGCTCTGATTCCAATTTGAAAGTGTTAAATTATCTAATGGTGTAAACTTATTAAATTCTGGTGACAATCCACGCCAAATTTTAATCTTTTAACTCTAGAACATGCAACTAAGTGATTTAAAACACAAATCAAATCAAACATGCAATCAAAACTAGAGTTTCAGGAAAAAAAATCCCCTCAGGGCAAAACCTTTTATTCACTTTATAAAATTTACAAATCGCAAATTACAAATTCTATAAAGGAATCTATTATGATTATCTTAAGAATCACACAGTCGAAACCTTCCTTTAGCAATGATCCTCGCAAGAATCACAAGAACTGCAGTCCTCTATCTTCAACAGTGAATACTCTCGGGTATCACCAGTCAGCCGTGGAGATGCCTTCTCCACAAAGGTTGTATGCAAGATACACATTATATGGTTTAAACTTGATACGCTCAAATAAATTCTTAGAATGATGATTTATGAATCCAATGAATTTTTCGAACTCAAAAGGTTAAAAACTTTGCAAAGGATATGCACAATCAGTTCTGGAAAAAGTCTCCATGAAAATAAATACGAAATAGGTATTTACAAGACGAACACAAATTTTGAGACGGCGACACTCATTTGAACGAAAAGCCAGTCTCATTTGAATGAGAAATGAACCTCGTTTGAATAACACTAGGGTCGTTTGAATGACATCCAAATCCCGTTCAAACGAGCTTCGAACTATGTAAAATAGTACGCCCTCGTGAGATGTTCATTCGAAGAAACTTCTAACAATCACTTCTAACAAGAATTCAATCTCGTTTGAATGAGATTCTCGTCTCGTTTGAACGAGATACTCGTACACAAATATTTTTAAATAAGAAAAAAAAAACTACCTTGATTTTCAATAAAAAAAATTTGTTTCCATTTTCATCCCAAAATAATTTCAAGGAACAAATTTATACTAAATAGCATTATACC
This sequence comes from Sambucus nigra, assembly GCA_949130495.1. Classification (NCBI taxonomy): domain Eukaryota; kingdom Viridiplantae; phylum Streptophyta; class Magnoliopsida; order Dipsacales; family Adoxaceae; genus Sambucus; species Sambucus nigra. Next base: position 159,972,399 of record OX422219.1, on the reverse strand, counting down.
TCCAGTATGGAGATGCTTGAACGTTGGAGATGTTGGATCTTCGAACTTCGACTCGGCTTGAATCAAACGGTAACGGAATATGCCAAAAACTTATGTAAGCCTAAGCTATATGCAATTTATGCTCTTGCATGTATTAATATTAAATTATTCTTACAAAAACTCTTAGTGATACCTTGATTCTAGTTATTCTAGGCATATGACTGGGGACAAATTAAAGTTTTCCTCTTTGAAAACTTTTGTTGGAGGAAATGTCACTTTTGGAGATGGCAAAATATTCTGAATCATAGGCAAGGGAACAATTAAAGTTGGAGGGATTCCTAACTTGGATCATGTTTTACTAGTGGAAGGACTTAAATCCAATTTTTTAAGTATGAGACAATTTTGCAACGCTGATCACACAGTTAATTTTTCTAAACCATGGTGCAAAATTATTAGTGTAAAATAAAAAAGTAATCCTTTGTGGTGAAAGAACATCCGATAATTGCTATGCTATTATTCAAAACAAATAAGTTAAAAATTATTTCTCTTCTAGGCTAAATGACTTAGACTGATGGAGTGAAAGACTAGGGCACATTAATTATGATAATCTATCTAGAGTAACTAGTTAGCATCTTATACTTGTTCTACCTAATATACTCGAAATAAAACATTTTATTTGTGGACCATATCAAATAGGTAAAATGCACCCCACACAAGAAAGTTAAAGATGTTTTAACATCTTACCCTTTAGAGTTACTTCACATGTATTTAATGAGTCCCTTTAGGACTACTAGTATATATGGTAACTCCTACATCCTTATCATTTTAGATGAATTTTATAGAATTACTTTGGTGCCATTTATGAAAGAAAAATTAGATATTTAAAAAAATTAAGAATCCTTTAAGGGATTGAGAATGAAAGGGCATCCAAGTAACTAGGATTCTAAGTGACATGAGTGGAGAGTTTAAAGATACTGGTGTCATAGAATATTGTGTACGAAATGGGTATAAATATGAATTTAGTGCATCCAATATCCCATAACAAAATGGTATAGTGGAAAGAAAGAACCGAACCATACAAGAAATTGCTCATGTCTCGCTTCACTAGAAGAATTTACCAAAATACTTTTGGGTTGAGGCTACACAAACTGCTTGTCACAAAATAAACAGAGTGTATTTAAGAAAAAAATACTAAAGAGACATCATACAAAATTTAGTATGGAAAACAACCCAATTTAAATTGTTTTAGGGTGTTTGGCAGTGACTGTTATGTTTTAAAGGATAAAGAACACTTGTCTAAGTTTGACACTAGGGGTGAAAAAGTTTTCTTTTTAGGTTATTCACAAAATAACAAATAGTTATTCTGACTCCCTACCATCTGATGAACTCGATGTTACTAACTAGGCTAAGGTAAACCACCCTAAGAAAAATAGTATAGGAGATATTAGAGGCTCTATAAGAACTAGATCTCAGTCTATTAATGCTTTAATTTCTTCTAACGTGTCTTTGATTGAACCTAAACATGTAAAAAAAATCATTAGTAGATGAATCTTATTTGTTAGCAACGTAAGAATAACTAGGACAGTTTAAGCTTCATGATTTTTGGTATTTAGTCTCTCATCAAACTCGCAGTAATATAATCGAAACCAAATGAATATTTAAAAATAAGTGTGATGAATTTGGTAATGTCTAAAGAAATAATTCTAGGTTAGTATCACAAGGTCATTCACAAATTAATGACATATATGTAGATGAAACATTTGCTCCTTTAGCTAGACCGGAATCTATTAGTCTTTTAGTTGTTGTTTTGTGCCATTTAAAATTTAAACTTTATCAATTGGATGTGAAATCTATATTTCTAAATGTTATTTCAAATAAATAAGTTTATGATGAACAACCTAAAGGTTTGCTTGATCCTTTCTTTTCGAACCATGTTTTTAAATTACAGAAAGCTCTTTATGGTTTAAAATAGTCCCCTCGTGCTTTGTATAATAGGTTAGAAAATTTTCTATTGGAAAAGGGTTTTAATCAAGGGGAGTCAACCTAAACATGTTCGTCAAGTGTAACAAAAATTATTTGCTAATTTCTCAAGTTTACGTTAACGACATATATTTTGGATCCACTTCTCCCTCGGAAGCTGAAAATTTTACTAACATAATGAAATCAAAATTTCAAATGTCTATGGTGGGGGAACTAAATTTCTTCTTAGGACTTCAAGTAGCACAAAAACTAGATCATGTTTTTATGTGTCAATCTAAGTATGCTACTAATTTAATTAAATGCTTTGGTTTACTACTGCTAAGACTGCTAGAACTCCTTTGAGATCCTTTATCAAATTATCAAAACTTATCCGGCAAAAAGATAAGTGTTACCTTATACCGTAGTATGATATGCAACCTTCTTTATTTAACTACAAGTAAACCTGATATAATGCATAGCGTGTGTGTGCGCGCACGCTAGATATCAATGTGAACCAAAAGAACCCCACTTACATATAGTAAAGTGTATTATAAAATACATAAGTGGAATAATACACTGTGGTATCTTGTACACCTTTGACACTTATTCCAAGATAATCGGGTATACGAATGTTGACTGGGCAGATTGTGATGATTATAGTAAAAACACCTCGGGTAGCTGTTTTTACTTAGGATGTAATCTAGTTTTCAGGTCTTCTAAAAAGCAAAATTGCATCTCGCTTTCGTCAACATAAGACGAATACATTGTAGCTGATTGTTATTGTACTCGGCTTCTGTGGATGAAAGAAATGTTAAATGACTATAGCTTAAATGAATCATCTGCCCTCATACTTTATGACAATCAGAGTGTTATAAGCATTTCTAAGAATCCTATTTTTCATTCTCGAATAAAACACGTTAAAATGAGAAAACATTTTATTCGAGAATTAATTGAGAAAAAGGAAATTAACATTGAATATCTTAATACTATCAATTGGAAGACCTTTTCACAAAAACTTTAGACAATCATCGCTTTGAAACCCTTAGAATGTATGTTGGTGTTTGGGCTTACCCCATTTAATATGTGTTTATGTTATTGTATATTTTATCGTAATCTCTTATGGCACTAACATGTTTTGTAGTTTCATCCCTATCCTTTGTCCCTTTATGATAAACAAAGGTAGGATTTGAGACTCCTTATTTTTTATGTAGGGGAGATTTTGTGAAACTCCTATTCCTTTTGTATGTATTTTTTAGTCTTTTGGGATACATGTTAGTTGAGTTTTGTACACTTTTTTTTAAATATGTTATTAGTTAAGTTATGTACTCTTTTTTTAGGAATCTTATGAATAGTTTAGTCATGTATTTGTGCATGTGAGACTTATTTTTTTTAGTCTCAATTGGGTTTGTCCCAAAATTGGCCAAAGGGTGAGATTGAAAATACCCTCTTTAAATCCCACGGAATTTTTATTTGTCTCAATTTTGTAACAACAGTTCCATGTACACTCGAGCTTTTACATGCACTGAACACATTTCTAAAAATAATTTTAAAATTCTTTTTAACTCAATTTTCTATTTTTTAAATTCCTAAATTGAACTTTGATTAATATATTCTTTAGTTTTATATTTATATAATATATATTTATTTTATAACTAAATATTTTTTTACAATACATTTTATGGTGTTCTAATTTTCCAGATTTTTAAATTAATATTCATAATTTCTATGAATTTTCTAGAATTTAAAATTACTAAATTAAATATTTTAAAGAAATAATTTAAACATTTTAATTGTTTCTTAAATTTAAAATCGAATAAAAACAAAACGGAGGCGTTTTGATGTCTTGTGGGTCGTTTTATGTCGATCGAGGTGAACTGGAATTGGCCAATAGGATTTTAAGGTTTGGCCTACACGATTTAATCGCGCATGAGTCTGGGGTTTGTTTCTGGCAACGGCTGGCTATTGAGGGATGTTTTACACTTTTGCCCTCCACAGTGTATTGGCTAATGACCTAAATGCCCTCATTAAACTCACTTTTCTGTGTTGCCCTTCTTACTCTTTGAATCACTCAGTTCTTTATTTAAGTAACCTTATTTGTGTGGAAATTGCATATGAACTAGGGACATTTATCCGCCTCTATAAATAGTTGGTTTGGGGTCAGTTCTAAAATGTCAAACAAAAATTAAATAAAATAAACAAAGTCAAAACTCGACTAAAATTTATCCAGGCCCTTAATCTCTCTAAACATATTTTTTAATCCTTTGAGAGTTATTTTCCATATACAACCATTTTGTTCTTTAAAACATATATCTGAGCATGTGTGTTTAGATCTTATTTTAGGGTTTAGGAGTTCGAGCTTTTTTTGGTCGGATGGTTTGTGTGTTTGAAAGTCTTTAAGTTTTATAGGGCATGATCCTTTGAAACACTTTAAAGATTTATGGGTTTTGATCTTTTAGAAGCTTTCGTGGGTTTTTATTTGGAACTTTCAAGACTGTTTCTTGTTTGGATTTATGATCGTCTCTGGGGTATAACTTCTAAACTCTTTATTGCATATAAACACGCATATATAAATTACTACATAATTTGGTTTATATGAGTTTGTGGTTTTACATCTTAAATCTGTTATAACATATGTTAAAGCAAAACTTGTTTTCTTTGAAACCCTATTGTAGACACCCCATTCTGTTACCCCCCTAACTCTCCTTAGGTCCTTAGTACCTGCCTTCATCACCGTAAACCCAGGTCATGTCCCGAGTACTGACGTGGAGGCCATCGGACACTCCCCGGCTCAATTTGACCCAAAAGTCAAACTCTTCATCTCGATCGAGGCTGAATGAATCTTTGAAGGGCATTGAATACCCTTTCCAACGGTCCACCACGTGTGCGATTCCGACTTACCAAGCGGACGAACGATCCGTTTGCATCCGAAATTGACCCAAAGGCCACCGGGCGCTCCCGGGCTCTGTTTGACCTATGTCAACTCTTTAACTCGACCGAGGCTGAATGAATATTCAAAGGGTACTGAATACCCTTTCCCACGATCTGCCCCGTGCGCGATTCCGACTTTCCATGCGGACGAACGATTCGTTTGACTCCGAGAGGTCACTGAATGCTTCTCGAGCCCGGTTGACCAAAGTCAACTCTCTAAACTGGGTCAAACTCTTTGGAATGTCTAAGTACATCTCCTAACCTTTCCAATGGTCCCCCCCATGCGCGATTCGGACTTACCATGCGGACGAACGATCCGTTTGCGTCCGAACGATTCCCCGTCCAATGGACCGACAAATGCTTCCGAGCCATATTTGACCCAAAGTCAACTCCCGAACCCGAGAGCGATACAAAGGAGTTTCGAAGGTATCTGAATTACCTTTCCAACGGTATGCCCCGTGCGCGATTCTGACCAATGGTTTGCCTTCGGCGACCGATTTTCTAAAAAAGCCTGAAGCGCACTGCCAAATGGCAGGTTCCAGACTCTGCCGATAGGCACGAACAGGTCTATGCTGATCGACACTCACCTGGGCCTATAAAAGGAGGCCTTCACCTCATTTGCAAAGAGAGCCCAGATCTGATAAAAATCTCTCTGAACGAATCCCAGAAACCTCTCTCGAAGGCAGCGTGATTTCAACATCCAAATCCCCTTTTTACTTCCACTTTTCATCATCCTTTTCATCAAACTTGGCGAAATAGCCACTCTCCATCATCATCCAAGTGCAAGGGCTGCTCTCCAACATTCAAGATCAAGCTCAAGATCTTTAAGAAGGTCCAACTTTCTCAAACTCTCTCTTAAATTCTCAATAACTTGTCTTCTTATTTAGCACTTTTATTATCTCATCTCACACATCCTAATATACTTTTTATTTAGTATCATTGCACATCTCCTATGTTCATATAAATAAAACCCAAAAAGAAAAAGAAAAATAGGGTTTGCTCATAAACTCCAAGTAGGGATTCTCACACTTTTTCCACACTTTTCTCACAACTAAAACACTTTTTCTACACACATACACACACACTTACCAGTAAGAGATTCCTCATTTGGATTTATGGGATAAACCCCACCCCTCATTTTGTATGTGAACTACGTGAACTTTGATGCCTATATAGGCTACGTAGGCGTCTCGGGGTAAAATTCGAGACTCGAGTCCTTTTTCTCACTTTTTCTCTCATTTTTTATCTTCTCTAAATCCCTTTTCCTTATATTCTATATACTTTCCCTTAATAACGTATTGCTCCATATGCGTTATCGTTCCATTATAACGGTCAACGTAGGGGTAATCGCGTAAATCTTATTTTTCTAATACTATTCTTAATTCTTATATCTTCCTATGGATGACTTGCTTTATCTTTTCCATGATACAAGTCGAGGATTCCTACCTCCATTCTATATATACACATGCACACATATCACGGGGGGAAACAAAAGGAAAATAGAAAATATTCATGAGAGACCGAAAGGGCGGAATGGGTACCTAACACCTTCCCACTTCGTAACTAAGCCTCCGAACCCTTCTCGAATCATCTTGGTTTTGCACGCACCAGTATGTCTTTGGATGCCATCCTTTGGGGTGGCTTCCCCTTTTTCTTTTGTCTGTTTTGAGTAAAATAGACTGGCGACTCTAAATCTCTCTACATTTCTACATTTCCACACCACAAACGACGCCGACCGAAGCGCTCCCGAGAGGGATGCGCGGGACCCGAAGGATCCTTTCCTCCACACTACCCGCCCGCGCGGCGAGGATCGGGGATGGCCACAGTGGCGACTCCGTTGGGGAGTTGTGTTTTTATTTGTGGACTTGACTCTATTTACATGAATGCTATATTTACTTATGTTTCCCCCATATTTTCATGTTCCCCTTTCTCATATGTATCCCATGATTATGCTTATATTTACACACAAGTAGAAATTTCTCCATGTACACTTGACACCACGTGCACCTACGATCACATGTATATCCCCATGTTGCACGCATCACCCATCCATACTTGGTGTACCTTTTGGGGTACTTGTACTTTGCTCCCTGTTTGGCATAATCAATAAAGGCATTCTCATCATAACATACCAATAAGAGAATCTTGCATGATTCACACGACATCACCAAAGAGCATTGATATTGACCAAATTTTACCCAGTAACTCGAGGGTCACTTCGTGATGGGCGCTGGTCCGGCAGGTCGCAGTTAGCCTAAGAGATATGACTCTCACCTTCTATTGGCCAAGTAGCTTCAACGTATATCAAATGGTTTCCCCGCATCGTACCGCTTGACCGAAGTCATGACGGGAGGTATACGCAGGGAACTCGTTCACGTACATCGAGTATTTTGAATTCGCTCTCACACGTACCGTCCCCATGAGGTATATGGTGAGGAAATTCACGTACACTCAGGTATATCAAATGGCTTGTCCACACGTACTGATTGCTCGCAAGAGCAAGCCGTATATCGTGGAAGTCACGCCAAAGGGGGGAACCCCTACCGATTCACCCAACCAACTGCATACCCGCATATAGGTGTCAAACCTAGGACACATACTTTAGATTGTCAGTTTCAACCCGAAACTCTGCCAAAATTTCATAGCTTTGCATATATTAAAACCCCCACTTTTCCAGGCTCGGGTCCTATTCGGTATTGCATTTAAGAGAATTAAATACAAGTGAAAACATAATAATCATAATAATCATGCTGAGTTCCGTCTCCAAAAACATTTCTTCCCTCTTTATCAAGAATCCAAAAATATTTCTCCCTTCTTTATCAAAAATACACAAACAATTCTCCCTTCTTTATCAAAAATCAAAAAGTAATTCTTCCTTTTTTTAAAAAAAAATCTCATCCTGCGCCTTCTCAGGTCGATCGCAAGCCCTTGGCCTGGCTCCCTATTGGCTTCGGTCTTCAGTCAAATCACCCCGGAGTTTCATCCGTTCTTCTACTACTTATTCCGAGTCCGAAATCCATCCATCTTCCATGGAGAATACAAATCAAGCACCAGTCATACAGTCGGATCTGACGACAGTCCTAGCTCAGCTCGTGTCCAAGATTGACAACCTCTAAAATGAGGTCCGAGAGATGCAATGAAACCAAGTTCCTATTCCTCAAGAGCCCGAGGCCATATTCCCTCATTCTATGGGTCCACCCGAGCCTATCTGGGTTCCAGAAGAATATCAGCACGCTCCACGTGCCCCTCCTGCCAATGGGCCGCCGCCTGCCCAACTTCTAATGCCAAACATTGCCCAGCTTATGGCTAACCTGCCTGTGGTCGTTGATCCAAAGGAAGAGGAGTTGAATAAAGTAAAAGAGGACCTCAAGATGCTCACCAAGAAGTTTGACCAAGTCAGGATATCTGGGAATTACATGGACTACACCCACATGTCTCCTTATCCTAAAGCGAGGTTACCCGAGAAGTTTAAGATGCCAAATATCGAGAAGTTCGGAGGGAGTGGACCCCCAATTGTTCATCTTCGCAGTTATCATCGTTCCATGACTCTACTAGGGGCTTCTGAAGAAGTGATGGCCCAATTGTTTCAGCAAACTTTGAAGGATAGTGCCTTCCGATGGTTTTTATCTCTTGAGGAATCCAGAATCCGTAGCTAGGAGGATGTAGCCCGAGAATTCATGTCGCAGTACAAATACAACGAAGAGCTTGAGGTCACCCGTCGTGATTTAGAGCTGCTCAAACAGAATCCAGGAGAATCAGTCAGCAACTTCATAACTCGGTAGAGAGAGCAAGCAGCTACCATGACCAATCGGCCATCTGAAGAAGAACAGGTTAACATAGTGAAGAAAAACTTCTTGCCCCATGTTCGAGCGACGATGGGAAGACATTACTATCCCCACTTCCGAGCTCACAGAGAGGCTGGAGTGGAAATAGAGGAGAGCCTCATTAAAATAGAGGTTGAACCAAAGAAGGTGTCCGGACAGTTCACCCCTTAAAAGTATGACAAGCCTGCAAGTGCTACCGTTTTGACCATCAACAACATCTCTCAACCAACCACATCACGGGCACCAGAAAACCGCCCTGCCCCCATCCGAAGGGAATATACTGAGCTCCATGCTCCCCTCTCCAAAGTTTACCAAGCCCTGTTAAGCCGAAACCTCATCAAACCCTTGGATCCTCGTCCATTGCCAAATCCACTCCCAAGAAACTTCAAGGCCGATGCTCATTGCGCCTCTCACCAAACTGCCGGCCATACTACCGACCAATGCTTCCACCTTCGGAACGTAATCCAAGATCTCATTGACCGGGGTACCATCGTCCCACCAGCCAATCCTAAGCCAAACACTACTCATAACCCACTTTCGAATCACACCAATGCCATCTTCTTGGAAGAAAACCCAGATTTCGATCCCTCAACTCAAATCACACCCATATACTCTCCTAAACCTCTTCAAATTTGCCCATATTTCCTCCTACACCCTACTAGACTCGCAGATCAGGCACTGTCACTCCTTACCAGAGCATGCATCGTTGTCCGTACCCGTTCTGAAAATGGAAGTATGGAATTTTCAGAGGTGCTAAACCAACTCCTAGAGTTCGGGCTGAAATTGCCCTCACATATGGTCATCGATTGCCAGAAGTTCAACACACTGTTCTTGGAGGCACGAAAGTGGGCTCGAGATTCAAACAAGTGGGTGGTACCAACCGACGAAGTCAGCCTAGATGATGTTGTCCAGACTATGGCAGAATTATTCGGGAAAACCAACAGCATTTGCAGTATCACCAGGTTACTTGACACTTTGAAGCTACAAGGGCGTTTGGTCCCTTCAATCACACATATCCCCACATAATTGGAGAAATTAAATGAAGAAGCCATTGAAGTTATGGAATGCATCGACTTTACATAGAAAGACAGAGTTGCCACCACCGGATGGGGGAAAGAATTAGAAGATTCGAGTGAAGAACAAGTTCCTGAAAGAGCTGGCCCAGTAGCCGACATATGTGGGATGATATCATTTGAAGAACTCCTCAGAGAAATAAATAGGGTGGCAACACAACCTGAGATTGACGAGGAAACGGGATTCATGCTCTTTCCTTCTTCAGTAAATCACATGACCAGATCAGGGAGACATTACCAGGCTCCAAGCTCACTACCAGCAAATGACAAAGGGAAGGGCGTTGAAAACCTTCCTATGACAGAGATGACCATCGAGGAGAGCAAGATCCTCGATCAACTGAAGAAAACCCAAGCTAACATCACTCTATGGGGGCTTTTCATGTCTTCCCAGCTGCACAGAGATGCTTTAATCAAATTACTCACTGGACCCATAGTTCCTCCATCTACCACACCGGAAGAAGCGGTAAATCTGGTCGGATCCTTAACCTCTACCCGAATGCTATCATTCTTTAAAGAAGAAATCCCTAGAACTGGGCTGAATCACAATCATGCACTCAATATCTCCCTCGAAGTTATGGGAGAGGCCTTTCCACTCTCCCTTGTCGATACCGGATCCGCCTTTAACGTTTACGCTCTCAGAACTTTCAAGTGTTTAGGCCTAAAAGAAAACGACCTCGCTCCAACCTCCGCCGTTGTGCGTGCCTACGATAATACCCATCGTGAGGTGATGGGGTCCATAAAACTTGCAATAGGGGTTGTCCCTATAAACCCCGTCGTTGAATTCCAATTCATAGACATCCCAGCATGTTTCAACCTGTTGCTCAGATGCCCCTGGCTCCACAATATCAAGGGTGTGTCTTCCTCACTCCATCAGAAATTGAAGTTCTTCGCCGACGGGTGAGTCGTCACCATTTTGGGCGACAACGAAAATGCCGAGGGGGCAAGCACCAGCAGTCCAATTCTTGAGATACAACACGGGTCAAATGATATGCTCCTATAAGGATTCCGAGTCGAGCCACTCCTACTCCCGGCAGGGGACGGTTTCAAAGAAAGGGTTTGTCCAGAATATGAACCTCATGGCAATGTCAATGTGATTCAAATGTTCAGAAACATGCACTTTATGCCCGGACTGGGGTTAGGGCAAAGGCAGCAGGGGATACTTAAGCCCATCAAACTGAAGAAAGCTTTCCCTCCTTATGGCTTGGGGTATCAACCATCGAAACAAGAGCTCAGAATGATCCACCAGTCTCGACCAAAGAGAAGATCAGACTGTAGCCGAACTATCTCAGGAGACTCCTTAAATGGACAATTCATCAAAGAAGGCGAGGACTTCCCCTTTTGCGATTTTCCAGAACCATGGTATGACCACACAGACAAGAAGATGAGGCCGAGAATGGAGATCTTTTTCCAAGATATCTACCCATGGGCCAAAAGTTTCCAACACCGCGTACAACCGCTCATCAAAGATACCTAAGAGACTGAGGAAGGCGATTCCGAAGATTCCTTCAACTTACAGACACTGGGGCTGGCACTCTGCATGGTTCATTCAGGCACTACATCAATGGACCCATCTCGTTTGATTAAAGCTGCTGATACACATCTCTTCAACTGGCATGCTGCGCCAGTTCTACCTCGTGAAATCCCCCCTGACCCTAATGTTTACCCTATTTCTTCTTCTGTTGTCTATCCTTGCTCAAATGTAATCGAGACCTCTTTTGATGAGGTTCTCAATGTTGTTTTTCCTATCAATGAAATAAATAAAGATTTTGAGTATCTTGTTGTGCCTTACATTAACTGCTTGATTTCTAATCAAACTTTTGATGATGATGATTTTGCAAATGAACAATTCTTAACTGATCTAAATAAGATTAATAATAAAAAACATAACCGTGTTCAAGTTAATGAAGAAGAGACTGTTGTTATTAATCTCGGTTCTAGTAGCCAACTGTGCGAGATTAGGATAGGGGCCACCCTTGACGAGCATGAGCGTGCACAACTCGAAGAATTGCTGAAGGAGTCGTAGATGTCTTCGCATGGTCCTATGATGATATGCCCGGCATTGATCCTGAAATAGCTCAACACGAGATCCCCGCTCTCCCAGATTACAAGCCAGTTAAACAAAAATTGAGAAAGCTCCGCACCGAATGGTCGCTCAAGGTCAAAGAAGAGGTGGTCAAACAGTTAAACGTGGGTTTCATTCGTGTGATCGAATATCCCACATGGCTAGCCAACATTGCACCTATACCGAAATCTGGAGGGAAGGTTTGAATGTGTGTAGATTACCGAGATTTAAACAAAGCTTCTCCAAAGGATGATTATCCGCTACCCAATATCGACATGATCGTGGACAACACAGCCAGTCATGCTCTCAAGTCTTTTGTCGACGGGTTTGCTGGATACAACCAAATCAAGATGCACCCCGACCACCAAGAAAAAACTGCATTCATCACCCCATGGGGAACCTTTTGCTACACCGTTATGCCATTCGGTCTCAAGAATGCTGGGGCTACCTAACAAAGGGCTGCCACAACCATCATGCACGATCTGATTCATAAAGAGGTCAAGGTCTATGTGGATGATATGATTATCAAGTCCAAAAATAGAGAAGGTCATGTTCCCGCTCTCCGAAAGTTCTTCGAACGTCTGCGACGGTATCAAATGCGACTTAATCCACAAAAGTGTGTCTTCGGTGTTACAAAGGGAAAACTATTGGGATTCATGGTCAACGAAAAGGGGATAGAAGCAGATCCTGCAAAGCTGAAGGCCATACTTGAGATGCCACCACCCCAAACAGAGAAAGAAGTCTGAGATTTTCTTGGGAAATTACAATATATCAGCCGATTCGTCAGCCAGCTAACCTCCATCTGTGAACCGATCTTCAAGCTCCTCCGAAAAGATTCAACCAAGGTTTGGAACGAGGCATGCCAAGAAGCTTTTGACCAAATCAAACAATACCTAACCCAACCTTCAGTGCTCATGCCACCATAGTCTGGTCTCCCTTTGCTCCTATACCTAACCATAACCAATACTGCAGCTGGGGCTTTGCTAGCCTAATATCTTGAAGACTCCCGCAAAGATAGAGCCATATATTACGCCAGTTACAAATTGGTCGGGTACGAATTCAACTACACTGCCTTGGAAAAAGCATGTGTCGTACGTGTCTGGGTCACCCAAAAGTTGCGACACTACATGCTCTCCTTCCCCATCAAACTTGTATCCCGAATGGATCCCATCAGATACCTACTTGAGAAACCCGCCTTATCCAGTCGAATGGCCCGATGGTTGATGCTCCTAATCGAGTTCGATATCGTGTACATCACACAGAAAGCTGTTAAAGGAAGTGCCATCTCTGACTACCTCGCCGAATATCCCATAGACGAAGTGGATGTCCAGATCTCCAAAATCCCAGATGAAAATATCCTCTGCACCACTCAAGACCGCCTTCGATGGAAAATGTTCTTTGATGGAGCTGCCAACAAAAAGGGATATGGCATTGGGATACTCCTGATCGCCCCAGATGACTCCCACACTCCCATCGCCATAAAATTGGATTTCCCTTGCACCAACAACATGACAGAATACGAGGCATGCACACTGGGCCTCAAGGTTGCTCTCCAGAAAGGTATTAAATACCTTGATGTCTACGGGAATTCTGCCCTTATCATCGGTCAAGTGCTCAGAAAGTGGAAAGTCAAGGACGAAAAGCTCCAACCCTTTCATTACCAATTAGAAGAGTTAGCCTCCCAATTCTGAGATATCACCTTCCATTACCTACCCCGAGCAAAAAATAACCTAGTCGATGCTCTCGCCACCTTGGTCTCCATGGTCGACATGCCCGAAGGAATAACAATGACCCCCTTCCTGGTTCAAAAGTAAGACAAACCGACCCATTCCTACCATATTGAGCTTGTCTCCACTGAAGATCCCGAACTACCTGATTGCTGGTACTATGATATCTGGTGCCTCCTCAAACATGGTAGGTATCCTGAGGGTTCCAACAAGAAAGATCGAACAACCCTTCGAAGACTTGCTGCCCAGTACATCATCTGTCATAAAGCTCTACTCAAGAGGAATTTTGATGGAACTCATCTACACTACATTGCAGGGGCTGAGATTGAGAAAACAATGCAGAAAATCCACAGCGGGGAATGCGGACCCCACATGAATGGTCACATGCTAGCCAAGAAGATCGTCCAACAGGGCTACTACTGGACCACCATGATCCAGGATTGCACCGCCTATGTCTGGAGGTGCCTCAAATGCCAATAATTCTCCAATCTTCAACACTTGCCTCCGCAAGAACTATACAACATGACCTCTCCCTGGCCGTCCTCCACCTGGGGTATCGACATCATAGGGAAGGTTACACCAAAGGCTTCAAACGGACATGAGTTCATCCTGGTTGCCATTTATTACTTCACCAAATGGGTCGAGGCTGAGTCATACGCAGTATTGAATGCCAAGAAAGTGGCCAAATTCCTCAAGAAAAATATCATCTGCCGATATGGGGTCCCGTACCATCTGGTATCAGATAACGGGTTGCATTTCGAAACAAATGTCATAGAAGTAGTCAACGAGTACGGGATTCAGGGGCACAAATCTTCTCCCTACCGACCTCAGACCAATGGTGCAGTTGAAGCCGCCAACAAAAACCTCAAAGCCATCATCATCAAGATGACCAGAAGTTATAGGGATTGGGCCGATTGGATCCCGTACGCCCTCTGGGGATATCGAACCTCAATCTGAACCTCTATTGGGGCTACCCCTTACTCCCTGGTCTACGGCATGGAAGTAGTCCTACCTGTGGATCTAGAAATACCCTCGCTACGCGTCATGCTCGAAGGCAAGGTTAGTGAAGAAGACTAGTGCCAAAGCCGTCTTGATGAGCTAGCCCTCCTAGATGAAAGAAGATTAAAAGCTCTTTATCACATACAGGGGTACCATCGCCGAATAGCGCGATCATTCAATAAAAAAATCAAGGACCGCGGTGTCCGGGAGGGGGATTTAGCCCTCAAGGAGATAGTAGAACCCATCTGGGACCCCAGAGGGAAATTCAAGCCTAATTGGAGCGGCCCCTACATTGTGAAGAAAATCTTATCCGGCGGTGCCGCCATGCTTACTGACATAATGGGGAGGAGATGGCTCGTCCAGTCAATCTGGACCGTCTCAAGAAATTCTACCCCTAGTCCGAAATCTCGGCGCGCTACGACTGTTCTCATCCCCCTTCTATTCTAAAAAAAAACGCTTCATTTCCCTCTACCCAGAACTACGTGGGCCTGATCCTCTACAAAAACTATTTTAAAACTTTTCAAAATACCCCAGAGGTACGTAGGCATCTCATACTCCTCACATGAGCGCGACCCTTTCTTTTTCACAAAATACTATTCTTTTCTTACCTCCGAGAACGACGATTCATTCTAAAAATACTTGAACAAAAGGATTATGTATGCCTTAGCGATCAGTATAGATAATTCAAAATACAAAACTCATCAAAAGACACATCTGGATGATCAAAAACTTATTTATTTCATTAATAAGAAATTACAATACAGATTACATAAGAAAAAGGAACGGATAACTCCCTTTCCCACTACCATAAAAAAGCCAAATAAAATCCCACATGCATTCCCTATTACATAAATAAACTCTCCAAGAGTCCTACCCACAGCTACTAGAGGAACCTACACCCTCATCATCTACATCCTGAGGCCCCCAAGTTTCCCCTGCTTGAATAGAGTGCCGTAAACATTCCATGGATCGATGAGCCTTAACCATCTTCGAAAAGATCACAACGCCCCCTTCCATGGAGTCAGATAAAACAAACCATCTTTGTCCAGTCTCCACTGCCAACATCTTGTTGGCTACTTTCCTCCACAACCACTTCATATAATCTTTGGGGACATGGCAAAACCTTCCCAACAGACTGAGAGGGACGGGTCGACGAACGCCAATTTTCCCACAGAGACCCAAGCAACAGACGCAGGCGCTCAGTCAAGTCCTCTACCGAAAAGAAATTTGAGATCCGAGGTGGCACGACCTGTGCCCAGCCGAATTGGCGCAGAAGCCGCCAAGGGAAATAAAAAGAGGTTTGTCTGAGACCAACCAGCCGGATATATAAATACTCTCCTAGCTCCAGAAAAGGCTACGACTGTACCCACCAAGGCACTGACCAATACATACCACGAGTCCCATGCTCCACAAGCCGATTCTCCCAGTTCTCAACATACAGGCCAACGCGGATAAAGTAGCGCGAAAAGAAGTTGGGTACGATCGACAAGGGATATTCTGGAGGAGTCGACAAGCGGAATTTTTTCAGACAACCACATGAACAGCATCACAGGGTTACCCCTCAAAAAGTCAGAACGACCTTCTCTCCAAGCATCCAGGCCATTCAGAGTCTTCGTCAATATCACAATCGCGAGATTGCGACGGTATGACATCCATGAAGTAATGGATTCAAGTTGTGGGTCCACCTACAATTCCCCTGTCACCAGCAATAATTTTGAAACCAGACCCAGAACAACGGCTCCAGTGTAGCCATCATCACCTACTTTCCATAAATGCATGGACTGCAGCACCGCCGGGAGGGAGATCATTCCTCCAGCTACCCATGATTTAGCCACCGAAGGCAAAATATGAAGAAGCCCGGCCAATAAATCCCTAGGATAACGGTAAAACTCGGGAAAAGTCGCAGCAACACTGGGATTTACACCCAGTATGGCAGAAAATTCCTCGTAGGTAGGACAAACTTCTTCCAACCCAAAGCGGAATACATGGTCTTCGGGGTACCAGAATTGTACCGTCGCCATCAGCATATTCCACTCAATAGGCCGATTACGCCACAAGAAGACTCGACGCATGTTGAAAGCATCGTAGTCGACATTATAAGAGCACATAGCTTCCAAGGCTTTGAGGTAGTTGGCAAACTCGGTGCTACCAGGGAGAGCCATCTTGCAAGGCTAAGAGATGGTGGGCAAGTAGGTAAGAATGCAAAGGTGTGATGACAACACTCCACCCTTACCCCTTTTTATACTTGAAGATCCTCACAAGAGACACAATCCCTGCAGAAATCGGAGGGAACCCTACCCCATAAGGTACCAAGGGCTAAAAAGGGTACCATCCAAAGCTTTGAATTGATGGGACTGGACTAAACTGCCGATAGGCAGGTCAGGGTGCTTGCCGATCGGCAACCCCCCCATTTTTGGAAATTTCCCTCTTTTCCTCTTTTGTCAAATCAGAAAACTCAATAAAAATAAATTGATATTCTCAACAGAAGTTCAAAATCCCTTTAATTCTCCCTTTTTAATAAAAAAACTTTACTTCAAAAAATTCCAAAAATATTTTCTTTTTACGGTCTCAGCAGCAAAGTAAAAAGCGCATATGCATACATTCATCATTAAATAAAATAAAATAGAAACTCCATTGCATATATCTATTTTTTGTGTTACATCATCTTTGCAGGAAATAGAAAGAAAAGGCAAAAATAACGGGACTCATCCCAAACCCACATTCTTTCTCTTTCTCTCTCTCTCTCTCTCTCTCAAGAGCTTCCACCCCTGCGGCGTGCTCTCTTCCCCCTACGGCGAGACGATGCGCCACCACTACCCGAGCCTGAGTCCTCTCTGGACGAAGCAGACGGCACCAAGCAAGAAGGAATGGAACCGCATCCCGAATATGGGCAGTCGCCGAAGATATCCAGTCTCTGATGTCCCTCAGCCAAGTGGTCGACACCCGGACTTGCTGAAAGAAAAGGTGAAATCAGTATCAAAGCAGAAATGATCAAAACAAAAATGAAAGTAAAAGAAGAACAGAAAGGTATACCGCGAGTCGAAGGACCTCCTATGTCAAACCCAACTCCTCCGGATCCATCGCATGAGGACGGTGCAACATAGGCACCATCCTTTCATCAGCCCGCCGAATGTTGTATGAAGGGGTATGCAGTCGTACAAAAGGGACCTCCGAGGTCGCCGCCGCAGATACTGACGGACCACCACCACTGTGGAAAGATCCCACCGCCCAACTCGAACCCGCCGGAGGGAAGGGCAACGCATCATATATGCTGAGCGCCATCAACCAGCTCGTCACAAAATCCATATAGTCATACGGTGCAGCCGTATCGGTGTATAGCAAGTAGGACTCGCCGATCATCATCGCGATCCTCTCATCCTCCAACATCATTCGCTCCTGCCTCATAGACATAGGAGGCTGCGTAGGTGGCACCACCACCTCCTCCTCGGTAATCGGATGAACTACCCTCTCCCCGAGGTACCAGGAATGGCCGAACTCATGCGCCAGCAAACGCCTCATCCGCGCGTTCACCCCGGTCGCCCCCACATCCTGAATGGCTTTCCCCCAAGGATAAAAGGTCACCTGAAAATCTCCAAGAGAGCATAAATCAATACAAGATCATAAGGTGCAAAAAACAAGACTAAAATGGAAAGAGTCTTACCCTACCACTGGTCAGGTCATTCAAGACCTAACGCACAGCCTCCAGGGAGAGAGATCCCTTCGACTGCTGATTGGCCTTATGCCATCGATACAATCGACAGAAGTCCCCAACAGTGTCGTCCTTCAAAGCAATCAGCGGAGTATTGCACCCAATCACCTCATAGAACCACGTCTAAATTCACAAGCAAAAAGAGATGCATAAGGAAAATGCGAATGCATGAAAGGAAAATGCGAGTGCATGAAAGGAAAATGCGAATGCATGAAAAGAAATGCACAAACTGAAGAATACCTCAAGAAGGTACGTGGCCCCAGTAAAAGTCTGTTGGAAGCATCGACTGAATGCATCAAAAAAAAAGTAAAGGGTCGCCAAGTTCAGACTCTCCCAATCATAGAAGGGGATGTTCTAAAACATCCTCAAGTACGGCAGAAACCATAAATGGATGACGTCGCCGCTCGATGCCACCATGAAACCTCCTAAAATTAGCAGAATGAATAACCGGGCCATCTGCCTCACTTGCAGCCCGTCCTCCACATCGACCTCCCTACCCAGCAGAACATCCTTCAGAAGGGACAACCGGATAGAATCCCCAGAGACTATCCTCCCTACATCACCAAGTGCCGCACGCAGTGCCTCCGGTCTCACCCATAAAGAGCGATCCACCTCTATCTGCTCTCCATCAAAATCCATCCCCAGCAGCTGCTGCATGTCTATGGGAGTCACCGTCATCTCCCCGAATCCAAAATGAAAGATGTGGGTAGTGTCCCACCACCTCTTTCCCAAAGCGCACAGGACCGCTGTCGAACGAGGCGTCTCATCCAGCGCCGATGCCAACCGCCCAAAACCCGCTGATGATACCACCCAGCGCACCACAGGTGGGAGATGCTCCCAGACATCCTTGAGCCCCGTTGTCCCGTGGGCACGCATGTTCTTCAAAGAAATATCAAACTGGCAAAAAGAAAAGTCTCATCAAAAGTCAAGAAAGAAAAAATCACCAGGAAGAGAAGAATGCCAAAGGTCGGGTTAGTTACATAACCTCCATGGATCACTCTCGAAGAGAGATGATGCGATGGCTCCCGCAACAAGTTCCGCTCATCCGCAACAAGCTCAAACGCATCAAAAGAGTTCTCACTCCCCAAAGCAAGAGGCGCCCTGGCCCTCCACTCCACATTCGCCCAATCATCAACGGTCAACCACTCCCGGTGGACTGCAGTGCTCACGAAAGCGGCCATTTCTTGAAGATCGGAATGATAGAACGATTTGCAGAAGCATCGCAGAGAGAGAGAAAGCAAAAGAAGCTGTGAAAAAATGGGAAGATTCGCACCCCTTTATATAGGATGCCAAGCACCATACCGATCGGCACCTTCCCCTACCATACCGATCGACACTAACCCCTTGCCTTCTCGAGGTAGCCCAAATATCCGTGCCACTGCCGAATGGCACCCTTCATACTATGCCGACCGGCACCCCCCTTAAATTTCGTATAGAAATTCCCAGAAAATACCAGAAAACCTCAAAAAATCCCCAAAAAATTCTCAAAAATCCCAGGAGGGATTTAAAGCCTCTTTGCCAAGAAAATTTCTCATTCCCCCAAGCAGAAACCCTCTTCCCCAGCGGAATCCTCTAAAACCAAGTGAAAACTCCTCCCGGCAAAGCTCCGGAGGATCCCTAAGGATCACCTGATCACTTCCCTAGCGAAATTCTCTTACAGCACCCAAAATAGGTTATTCCCTCCTACAATGTCTCCTAAAAGCTTCCCCAGCTATCAGCTCCCCAGCTCAGATCAAAATAACAAAGCACTTTCTCCAGCAAAATCAAAATCCAATCTTTATCCACTCTTGGGTCAGAATTGGCCCCGGTCTTGGATCGTCACCTGAGTTAGGTCAGAATTAACCTCGGTCCTCGGTCGTCACCACTCTTGGGTCAAATTAGCCCCGGTGTTGGATCGTTGCCTGAGTTAGGTCAGAATTGGCCTCGGTCCTCGGTCGTCACCACTCTTGGGTCAGAATTGGCCCCGATCTTGGATCGTCACCTAAGTTAGGTCAGAATTAACCTCAGTCCTCGGTCGCACCACTATTGGGTCAGAATTGGCCCCGGTCTTGGATCGTCACCTGAGTTAGGTTAGAATTGACCTCGGTCCTCGGTCATCACCACTCTTGGGTCAGAATTGGCCCCAGTCTTGGATTGTCACCTTAGTTAGGTCAGAATTGACCTCGGTCCTCGGTCGTCACCACTCTTTGGGTCAGAATTGACCCCGGTCTTGGATCGTCACCTTAGTTAGGTCATAATTGACCTCGATCCTCGGTCGTCACCACTCTTTGGGTCAGAATTGGCCACGATCTTGGATCGTCACCTGAGTTAGGTTAGAATTGACCTCGATCCTTGATCGTCACCACTTTTGGGTCAGAATTGGACCCGGTCTTGGATCGTCACCTGAGTTAGGTCAGAATTAACCTCGGTCCTCGATCGTCACCGCTCTTGGGTTAGAATTGGCCCTGATCTTGGATCGTCACCTGAGTTATGTCAGAATTGACCTCGGTCCTCGGTCGTCACCACTCTTGGGTCAGAATTGGCCCCGGTCTTGGATCGTCACCTGAGTTAGGTCAGAATTGACCTCAATCCTCGGTCGTCACCATTCTTGGGTCAGAATTGGCCCCGGTCTTGGATTGTCACCTGAGTTAGGTTAGAATTGACCTCGGTTCTCGGTCGTCACCACTCTTGGGTCAGAATTGGCCCCGGTCTTGGATCGTCATCTGGGTTAGGTTAGAATTGACCTCGATCCTCATTCGTCACCACTCTTGGGTCAGAACTGGCCCCGATCTTCGATTCTCACTTGAGTTAGGTCAGAATAAACCTCGGTACTCGGTCATCACCACTCTTGGATCAGAATTGGCCCCGGTCTTGGATCGTCACCTGAGTTAGGTCAAAATTGACCTTAGTCCTCGGTCGTCACTACTCTTAGGTCATAATTGACCTCGATTATTATATCTTCACCCTAAGCCCAAAGAATTGACTTTGACCCGCATAATCGGTCACCCTCATCACTTAAGCCCGTAGATTTGGCTTTGACCCGCAGAATTGGTCACCCTCCCCAACACCACTTCAGGTCCTCAGAATTGACCTAAACCTCCGATCGTCATACATCCCCAACACACTCCTTAGGTCCACAGAATCGGCCTCGACTCTCTGAATCGATCATACTCACTCAAAAGCATCATGTGATGTCTATTCGACGGTCATCATTTGTTCTAAACTCGCCCGTCGAGGGCCTCTGTAGACACCCCATTCTGTTACCCCCTAACTCTCCTTAGGTCCTTAGTACCTCCCTTCATCATCGTAAACCCAGATCATATGATGACCTCGACTTTGGGCACTCCCCGACTCAGTTTGACCCAAAAGTCAAACTCTTCGTCTCGACTGAGACTGAATGAATCTTCTAAGGGTACTGAATACCCTTTCCAATGGTTCACCCCGTGCATTATTCCGGCTTACCATGTGGACGAACGATCCGTTTGCGTCCGAAACTTGACCTAGAGGCCACCGGGCGCTCCCGGGGTCTATTTGACCTATGTCAACTCTTCAGCTTGATCGAGGCTGAATGAATCTTCAAAGGGCACTGAATACCCTTTCCAACGGTCCGCCCGTGCGTGATTCTGACTTTCCATGCGGACGAATGATTCGTTTGACTCCGGGAGGTCACCGAATGCTTCTCGGGCCCAGTTGACCAAAGTCAACTCTCCAAACTGGGTCAAACTCTTTGGAATGTCTAAGTACATCTCCTAACCTTTCCAACGGTCTGCCCCATGCGTGATTCAGACTTAACATGCTGACGAACGATCCGTTTGCGTCCGAACGATTCCCCGTCCAATGGACCGACAAATGCTTCCGAGCCATATTTGACCCAAAGTCAACTCCCGAACCCGAGAGCGGTGCCAAGGACTTTCTAAGGTCTCTGAATTACCTTTCCAACGGTATGCCCCGTGCGCGATTCTGACCAACGGTTTGCCCTCGGCGGCCGATTTTCTAAAAAAGCCTGAAGCGCACTACCAAATGGCAGGTTCCAGACCCTGCCTATCGGCACCTGCCGATAGGCAGGAACAGGTCTATGCCGGTCGGCACTCACCTGGGCCTATAAAATGAGGCCTTCACCTCATTTGCAAAGAGAGCCCAAATCTAATAAAAATCTCTCTGAACGAATCCCAGAAACCTCTCTCGAAGGCAGCGTGATTTCAACATCCAAATCCCCTTTTTTACTTCCACTTGTCATCATCCTTTTCATCAAACTTGGCAAAATAGACACTCTCCATCATCATCCAAGTGCAAGGGCTTCTCTCCAACATTCAAGATCAAGCTCAAGATCTTCAAGAAGGTCCAACTTTCTCAAACTCTCTCTTAAATTCTTTTAAATTCTCAATAACTTGTCTTCTTATTTAGCACTTTTATTATCTCATCTCACACATCCTAATATACTTTTTATTTAGTATTATTGCACATCTCCTATGTTCATATAAATAAACCCCCCCCAAAAAAAAGAAAAAGAGGGTTTGCTCATAAATTCCAAGTAGGGATTCTCACACTTTTTCCACGCTTTTCTCACAACTAAAATACTTTTTCTACACACATACACACACTTAAAAATAAAAGATTCCTCATTTGGATTTATGGGATAAACCCCACCCCTCGTTTTGTATGCGAACTACGTGGACTTTAATGCCTTTATAGGCTACGTAGGCGTCTCGGGGTAAAACGCGAGACTCGAGTCCTTTTTCTCACTTTTTCTCTCATTTTCTATCTTCTCTAAATCCATTTTCCTTATATTCTATATACTTGCCCTTTATAATGTATTGCTCCATATGCGTTATCGTTCCATTATAACGGTCAACGTAGGGGTAATCGCGTAAATCTTATTTTTCTAATACTATTCTTATATCTTCCTACGGATGACTCGCTTTATCTTTTCCATGATACAAGTCGAGGATTCCTACCTCCATTCTATATATACACATCAAAAGGAAAATAGCAAATATTCATGAGAGACCGAAAGGGTGGAATGGGTACCTAACACCTTCCCATTTCGTAACTAAGCCTCCGAACCCTTCTCGAATCATCTTGGTTTCGCACGCACCAGTATGTCTTTGGATGCCATCCTTCGGGATGACTTCCCCTTTTTCTTTTGTCTATTTTGAGTAAAATAGACTGGCGACTCTGAATCTCTCTACATTTCTACATTTCCACACCACAAACGATGTGGTCCGAAGCGCTCCCTAGAGGGACGCGTGGGACCCGAAGGATTCTTTCCTCCACGCTACCCGCCCGTGCGGCGAGGATCGGGGATGGCCACAGTGGAGACTCCATTGGGGAGTTGTGTTTTTGTTTGTGGGCTTGACTCTATGTAAGGACAATTTGTCCATCTTTATGTATATATTATGTCATACGCCGTTACAAGAATGGTAGTTTCAAAGATCACATCGTCATCAACAAAATCCGAAGATCAAAAGAAGAAGGAATCTGATTTCTGAGGATCGGACCGATCCGGCTCAGATAAAAGAACCGATCCGGGTTCACCGGACCGATCCGGATAAAGGGACCGGACCGATCCACCTGCTGAGCTGAGACCAGTACACCCCGGATCCATAGCGAACCGATGAAGGCAAAAGTCCCGGACCGATCCGATGCCATCCAGACCGATCCGGTTTCAGAAAAAGAACCGATCCGACTTAACCGGACCGATCCGACTAATCGACCGGACCGATCCGTCGAGGATAATCACTGCCAGATCGTGCAGCAGATTTTTTAGGGTTTTGATCCCTTATTTAAACCACGATCAGCAGTTGGTTTTCTCAAGACTTTCCCACGATTATCAGAGCATATCAACCCTAAAGTCTTCACCTATTGAGTCCTATGATTCTAGGTTTTTAGATTCACACATCTTCCATATCCTTGTGAATCAAGTTTGGTAACCCAAGAACACCATTGCTGTTGTTCAACCCTTGTGAAGTGGACCGCTTCTTCCTCTTCATTGCAGCCCTACTGGACAGGGATAGTTCCAGTCGCCACCCCTACTGGAAAGGGTTTCTTCCAGCCGCGACTACAGAATCCGATACCCGAGGGTAATTCTTAGTCAAAAATCTTGTATTTCAGTGTAATCCGATTGTAAGCCGTTTCTCTTACAAATTATAGTGATATACAAGTGGTTTTGCCCCTGTGGGGGATTTTTCCTTAACTTTGTGTGTTGAATAATTATTGCATGATTTCTTATTGTTTCAATCACACCTAGTTGCATGCTTAGGGTTAATTTGGGTTAAAATTGGTATTTATTATATTATTTCTTAATTGAACGCAAGCGCCAACTCTTTCAAATTGGTATCAGAGCCGGTTACGCCATTCTATTGCGTATTCCTTACTTCCGCAAAATTTTTCTAGATATCAATTTTTGAAATAAATTGATTTTTTGAAAAGAGCGTGTTCATATGGAGAAGTCATATTATAAAATGCCTATTTTTGACGGGTCGAATTATGCCTATTGGAAAGCCCGTATGAGGTCGGCTTTAAAAGCCATTGACGAACGTGTCTGGATTTTGGTTGAACGAGGGTGGACTCCTCCAACCGTGACTGTTGATAATGTGACCAACTTGAAACCTGACATCACTTGGACTGATGATGAATTTAAATGGTCATCTTTTAACTCTAAGGGTCTAAGTGCTATTTCTGGGTCTGTCACTCCTGATGAGTTCAAACGCATAATGACGTGCACCACGTCAAAAGAAGCATGGGATATTTTGCAACTTACCCATGAAGGAACAAATGCTGTTAAAGAATCAAAATTGCAAAATTTAACAACTCAATTTGAAACCATCACCATGCATGAAAATGAATGTTTTGATGAATTTTATGCTAGGCTTTCTGACATTGTTAATACTAGCTATAATCTTGGTGAACATATTCCAAATGCTAGGGTTGTTAAAAAGATTCTTCGTTCCCTTCCTAAGCGCTTTATACCTAAAGTCACTGTGCTGAATTCCTTGGGTAATTTAAATACTCTAAAATTGGAAGAACTGGTAGGAGATTTACAAACTTATGAAATAGACATGTTTCCTAAATATGCCAAACCAAAAGATAAGGGAATTGCCCTCAAAGCCCAAGAGAGAAAAAGTGAGGGGTCGACAAGAAAGAGAGTCGAGTCGTCTAGAAAGATAGAAACTTCTGATTCTGAATGTGAGTTTGACCTAGATGATTTGGCACTTTTTGCTAAAAACTTCAAGAAAATTCTGAAATTTAAGAAAAATGGGAATTTCAAAGATAAAAAGAATTTTCAGAAAAATAGGTTTGAAAAGAAAGATTTCAAAGAACCCCCTAAAGACAGTGAGAGGTGTTTTGAGTGCGACGGTAAGGGACACAGAGCGTTTGAGTGTGCCACTCGTCTGAATAGGGAAAAGGGTAAAGCTGTCCTAAATGCTACCCTTAGTGACGACAGTGAGGTCGAGTCGGTGGACTCGGGAGATGAGTCACCGCATGAGCGTAACTTCACCGCGTTCATGGCTAGTCATGTGAGTACTCCTAGTGCATCTCACGACGATGAGATTGCTACCTCACAGGGACACCTCGACAGCGAGAGCGAAGAGAATGAGGGAGAGGAGGAAGGTAGTGAGGACGAGAGTAGCCTTCAACGCGCCTACGCCAAGTTATATGATGAGTCTTTCAAAACTAAAAAACGTAACAAGGCGTTAGTTCTTAGGATCACCGCGTTAGAAGAAGAGTTAGGAAAGACGAAAGAGAGAGAGTCCTCCACCTGCACCGCCATGAGAGAGAGAGAATCTGCCTGGTTTAATAAAGAGAATTTTCTTAAAGAGAGAGAGAGCAGTTTTGAGAAAGAGAAAGCGGACTTGACTAAACAAGTGGCTAGTCTTACGAGTGAGCTCCATTCCTCCCTGGAGACTCGGAAGAAACTTGAAGCCCTTATTGCCCAGCTTACTCATGACCTTGAGAGAGCTAGGAAAGTCAAGGTACAAATCGAGGACAGATCTGGAAAGATGCTCCTCGGTCCCGCTTTAGGTTTTGGTGACAGGCAAGGAATAGGTTTTGATGGTGCCTCCACGTCCCAAATTGCACCCGGACCAATTCCTGAGTTTACTACGACTCCTTATGGCCGTCATAAAAAACCAAGAAGGAGAGTTCGACCAAGAAAAGCAATCCAAGGTCCTCCTAATAATGTGCCCTTTTGCTCCCATTGCAAAAGAAACGGACACCTTAGGGATAATTGCTATAAGCTGGGTCGGACACGACGTACGTTTGCTCCACCACATCAGACTGATGAGTTTGCCAGTCCGAGAGAGCGTGTTGAGTTTCTAGCCGCCACATCACAGAGTTTGTTGGAGGAATTGTAATATCCGAGGTCCTAAGAGGTTAAAAGAGCCCGAAAAAAATTAAAAGGCAATAAAAAGCAATACATGCCATATATGGGCCATTTAGGTTTCACCATCAATTCTCCAAAGTTTGAGAATTTAGTATACCTCTATTCAAAATATAAATCTGAGGGAGTTTGGTTGGAGATTGAAAAACGGGTTTGCACTTCCTTGAAAGTCCTGAAAAAAAGCATGAAAATCATTTTGGACGTTATTGGTGTAGAAATCACTTTGAGCTTTGATTTGTAGATTTGATATAGTCAATGTCTTATATTTCCAATCTTTTACACCAAAGGAAGCATTTGAGTTCATTCGTTAGGAATATCCAATATTCATCGTGCACATATGTCATGTTTGTATGCTTTGATTTTCCTATCGAATTTTGATCACACCCATTCTTTTACGCTATCACCGAATTGGTTGTTTTATGTTCATTCATGGTGTGATTTTATGCCTTGTGTCACCCCGGTACTTGATTGCTTGATTTATTTCTCTCATTTGTCTATTTGGGGACATCATAAAAAGGGGGAGAATGAATTATCTGATTATGGGGGAGTTTTGAAATTTTGAGGTTTGTTCATAAATTGGTATCTAGATTTATCTCATTTCAAACTCGATATGTCACTTGGTATTTGCTTTGTCTCATGTGTGTAGGTACATCTGTTGATAATCCCATGTTGCACACCCTGATGAGAAAAGTGTGAAGATTCCTGAAGAATTGAAGAACAAACGATGCAGCCTTAGTCATATGTACCTCTTTCAGTTTTGGGTTCATGGAAGGGTAGATTTGTATAGGCATTGTTCATACTTGATAATTCGGATTTTTTATGTTTGTTCCGGCATAGACATAGGGGGAGATTTGTAAGGACAATTTGTCCATCTTTATGTATATATTATGTCATACGCCGTTACAAGAATGATAGTTTCAAAGATCACATCGTCATCAACAAAATCCGAAGATCAAAAGAAGAAGGAATCTGATTTCTGAGGATCGGACCGATCCGGCTCAGATAAAAGAACCGATCCGGGTTCACCGGATCGATCCGGATAAAGGGACCGGACCGATCCGCCTGCTGAGCTGAGACCAGTACACCCCGGATCCATAGCGAACCGATGAAGGCAAAAGTCCCGGACCGATCCGATGCCATCCAGACCGATCCGGTTTCAGGAAAAGAACCGATCCAACTTAACCGGACCGATCCGCCTAATCGACCGGACCGATCCGTCGAGGATAATCACTGCCAGATTGTGCAGCAGATTTTTTAGGGTTTTGATCCCTTATTTAAACCACGATCAGCAGTTGGTTTTCTCAAGACTTTCCCACGATTATCAGAGCATATCAACCCTAAAGTCTTCACCTATTGAGTCCTATGATTCTAGGTTTTTAGATTCACACATCTTCCATATCCTTGTGAATCAAGTTTGGTAACCCAAGAACACCATTGCTGTTGTTCAACCCTTGTGAAGTGGACCGCTTCTTCCTCTTCATTGCAGCCCTACTGGACAGGGATAGTTCCAGTCGCCACCCCTACTGGAAAGGGTTTCTTCCAGCCGCGACTACAGAATCCGATACCCGAGGGTAATTCTTAGTCAAAAATCTTGTATTTCAGTGTAATCCGATTGTAAGCCGTTTCTCTTACAAATTATAGTGATATACAAGTGGTTTTGCCCCTGTGGGGGATTTTTCCTTAACTTTGTGTGTTGAATAATTATTGCATGATTTCTTATTATTTCAATCACACCTAGTTGCATGCTTAGGGTTAATTTGGGTTAAAATTGGTATTTATTATATTATTTCTTAATTGAACGCAAGCGCCAACTCTTTCACTCTATTTACATGAATGCTATATTTGCTTATGTTTCCCCCATATATATTTTACATGTTAACTAGATCTTGTTTTATGGATCAAATCTTTGCTTACAACTATTATTTCTTTAAAATAAGATTTGGTTTGTATTTTTTCCTCGAATTTGTGTTGATCATGTTATAGTTTGTTAAGACTTTTGATCTAAATCTCTTTTTACACAAAACCAACTTTTAGGTTTTCTTACGATTGAAACTTAAAACTCTATATTAATAACTCTTTTTATCTTGTCATTAGGGTTTGAGACTTTCAACCTTTTATTAAAACTAAAAACATATTACAACTTATTTTTCTTTACATCTTCATTGATACCCTTGTCTTGAGTGTAAAGCTCCATTTTTTTGTTCTTCTAAGTTTGACTGTTTGTGGGGTTTGGTATAATTTCAGTAGTTATAGGGTTGTTTAGTATTAGCCTTGGTGTACTGGGTGTATTGGTTGTACTTGTTCATTTACACATTGTATTCTGTAATTGGTACTCGAACTGTTGTTATAGTGGACTTGGGTTTGGGGGGGTCTTGATACTAAAAGATTCGGGATTTTTCAGTACGTTGGTCTTGTTATAAAATTGTTATGTACTAATCCACTTCTCCTCATATCATTCAATTTAAAATCTAAGTCCATTTTTAATTTGAACATCACACTAACCAGAACCAAAATTTTTTTTATGTGTGTATTCAACCATTGAAGTTTAAAAAGGTTTTACCAAAGAGTTAAAAGAGAAGTTTTATCGTGACACTTTCATGTATTAGATTATTTTCATTAGGACCTTTGATAATGTTGGTCTCAACTTTTGGAATAGACTCTAAAGTCTTGGATTTGTCGAGGTCGATCTTGTCCTTTAAGGATAGAGTTAGTGCCAAAATTATCTTCTCAAGTTTTTCGTATTTATACGCAAGGTTAACCACAAGTTGGAAAGACATACACTCTACCAAATAACGAAAATTGTCATAGTTTTGGAGTGTGACCAAAGGAAATGGTTACGTTCCTGGTCTTTGTTCATTTTAAGGGTGACCATTTGAGGGGTCACGGTCCAAAATCGTAACCCCACAAAGAGTTACGATTGCTTTTCATAACCTAATGTTAGGGAAATGGTGATGATTATGGACCGTGACTAGTGGTTATGGTGGGAAATCGTAAACCCGACCTTGACTGTCTTTCACTGGTCACAGTTCATGACTGTGACTCCCTACCGCGAATAAAGTATGTGTGGTCACAGTATTATGACCACCATCCATGAAATTTTACTGGTTGGTCACGGTCTTGAACCGTGACACTCTGTCGTGACCACAAATGGTTCTTAACTGTGACCACCATTTAACCTATTAATTTTTATCAAAGATATGGTCACGGTCTTATACCATGACCAATAATAAATTTATTTTTCTATTTGTTTGCTTCCAAAAAAGTTTTTGTACTTGTTTTCAAACCTGTATACATTCCATTATTGAACTAACTAATATATCAATAAAAAATAATAATATTACAATTATCAAGCCATCAAATTAATTTTATAAATCCAAAAATAATAATATTAATGTCCCCCAAGTGTTCATTCCCCGAAAAATATGCAATTTCATTGTAATTGAGATTTGCGCCCACCCAACTAAAGTTGCAAATATTTCAAGTGGTAAGAAAGGACTTGAATCCTAAAGTGACTTCGGGAGGCCTACATAGCCAAAAATGGTATCAAATTCCACGTAATTCATAAGATGAACAAGGTTGGGGTCTAACCCATAATCCTAATCTAGGATGTCTCTTTTGATTTATGAAAAGGGTATGAAATGTGGTAAAAGTGTAAAAAATTGTGAGAACACTCTAAATTGGAAACTATGATATAAGGCGCTTTTTTGGGGTTTTTGATTTATGAAAATAGATATAAATGTATATATGATAATAAAAAGAGTAAGATTAGTAAGATAAGCAAAATAAACAAGCTACAAATGTAATAACAGCACTAAATAATGCAAAATAACATTTATGGGACTAGTAAAACATAAAGGATATTACAAAATGTGAGCTACAAAGTTTTCAATGCAAGAGAGCTAAATATATGAGTAGAGGATGTTCACTACATGAATGGGATGATAATATATGAATATAAATAAATTGGTAAAAAAAGACTTGAATCCCAAAATGACTTTAGGACGCCTACGTAGCCAAAAATGGTAACAAAGTCCACGTAGTTCTAACACGACACAAAAGCCCGACTAATAGTCTGTGTTTCACCCGACGGGTTCAACAAATTGGGAATATGATTGTTTTTTAGAGAAAATCGATATTTATCAAGGGTACTCACAAATATAATTTTAGTTTCGTAAGAGTACCCTTAAAGTTTTTTTTAGAGATTTTATATGTCCAACTCATTATGGGTTCCTAGATTCATAATAAGACTATTACATAACATTATTAAGCTTGAAATCTCGAATGACTTCGATGGGTTAAACCCCAAGAAAAACTTCAAGGGTACTCATATGAATTAAACTTAGATTTGTGAGTACCCTTGGATAATATCATTTTTATCAAGAAAACTTCCTGATTTGTAGAACCCGCCGGGTGAAACGCATGCTATTAGGAGGGCTTATAGGTTTGGCCCAAAATTAAAAATATTAAAAAATGTATTGAACATAATTTATAAGCAAAGAGATACGTTCTTAACGTGTTATCATGTCGATTCTATTATAACTAACAAAGTCGAATTGTTATCTTAACAAGTTTATTGGGCATAATGCATTGATGTCAGGAACAAAGTGTGTGCATGCATGTGAGGAGTAAAGGAAATTAGTAAGAAAGGACATGAATCCCAAAATGACTTCGGGATGCTTACATAGACAAAAATGGCATGAAAGTCCAGGCAGTTATACCACAACACAAAATTATAAATTAATGTCCTATTGCTAATTTGATGAATGTGTTCATTGATCCAAATAGTGAAGCCAAAATCTTTACAGCATTAACAAGTGTTTTTTAGAGGGGATTAATCTTCTTGGGGCATCAAGAGTGGTTTTAATCGATGTTGTGTGGAACCCATCAGTTGAAAAACGTGTTATTTATCAGTCTTATAGGCTTGGCAAAATTATTGCAATACACAACCTTCTTTTAGCTAAGCCTATCTAGCCTACGTTTAACCCGACAAGTTCCACAAATTGGAAATGCGATTATTTTGTTTAGAAAATTGAAATAGATCAAGGGTACTCATGAATCTGATTTTATTTTTATGTGAGTACCCTTGACTTTTTTCTTGAAGATCTAATCGGTCCAACTCATCTGGGGTTCCTAGCTTCATAAAAATACTATGACATAACCTTATTAAGATTGGAATCTTGACTGAATTAGACTAGTCAGACCCTCAAGAAAATATTCAAGGGTACTCACATGAAACTAAAATTATATTTATGAGTACACTTGAACAAAACAATCGCGTTCCCAATTTGTGGAACCTTTCGAGTGAATTGGTCAGGCTTATAAGCTCGGCCAAAAGAAGGTTGAGTATAGCTACAATTTGGCCGAGTATATAAGCCTGATACATAGCTTACATTTCAATTGATGGGTTCCACGCAACATCAATTAAGACCACTATTGATTCCCGCAACAAGATTAATCCTCTTCGAATAACATTTTGTTAATGCTAGAAAGATTTTAGCTTCATTTTTTGGATCAGTGAACACATTAATCAAATTACTAATAACATTAACTTCTAATATTATGTCATGTTATCGTGATGGTTTAATAAGAATTACCAATCCAGAACCGTTATCTTAATAACACATAATAGAAGATAATCCATAATCGGCTTCATTGTTCGTCTAATTTTATTCTGTGCTATCATGTCATTTTATTCCACTCATAAACGGGTTGATGTAATGGGTCGTGTAAATACATGGGTTTTGTTCCAATTTTTGTTTATATACATACGACACATATATGGTTGGCATACAAGGGTTAAGTACATAACAATAAGATAATATATCAAAACTCAATTTTCATCTAAATTAAGTAAAATGTCCATCAAATTAGGGTTATTAGCAAGAAAAAACTGAAACTCTATAGGGGCCTTTAACGTGACCGCTTGAGTTGTCAAACCTTTTAGTAAATGCATAACAATAGACCAATTATCATTATTTGTGAACATTGAGTAGAATACTTTCTTCATGTTTGAAAGGCATAAACAAAAAGGCTTGTCGACCATACGATCTTTATTCTTCATCTTAGATAGATATATCATGATAAGTTTTATGGCATGATCAACTTTACAACTATTATTAGTGTCCCCCAGATTCACCTAGTCATAATACAAGAGGAAATCTTTAAAATTTAAGTAATCCACGTTTATGATTTTTTGGACAATCCCATAATATATCAGCATTGTATCCTTTGAATTTTTATCATTTTCACTAACTCTTGATACCAAAACTGACCACCTTACGTTGACCAATTATAAGCCAACACGTGTCATCCAATGTGGCATAAATCCAAGTCAGCATGGCACAAATTTCCGATCAATAAGGCGGCCCGATCAACAGGGAAGCCCGACCAACAAATAAGACAGACCAATAAAGAAGACGGACCAACAAGACAACCCAACCAACATGGGATACCAACCAACTGGGAAGACCGACCAACGGTCAAAAATCCAATCAGTACATCCAATGAAGCGACAACAGTCTTATATTTAATTATCATTATGTATTGATGTAAATTCCTAACAAATGAAGGCATTCCATCCTTTCACATGACAACTCTCAACACCCCTCTTGGGATATAAATACATTATAACACCCTCATTATAGAGGACCGAAAAGCAAATCAAGGCAGTCAAGTAATACATAGCAGTGGACGTAGTCACTCCCAAGTAATACAAGTCACCACCTACTGCCTGCCTTGTATTACTTGGGAGTGACTACTGGAGCTTTAAACTTGGCTGGTGTAGGGAAATCCAGAAGACGGTCCTGATCTCCCCAAGAAGCCTAGACAACCTGAATGCGAGGTACTCACAATAAATTTTGGATCTTTTGATTGCCATATGATTACAGGTGGGGATGCAGGAGGAG
Organism: Sambucus nigra; assembly: GCA_949130495.1. NCBI lineage: Eukaryota > Viridiplantae > Streptophyta > Magnoliopsida > Dipsacales > Adoxaceae > Sambucus > Sambucus nigra. The sequence goes on along the minus strand of OX422219.1, from coordinate 159,938,875 downwards.
GATATCATATAGCCAAAAGGAAGGCTTACCTCAATGAGGCTCAAGCTTGTTCCTATATCCAGCAAATCAACCTTATAGAGGAAGATCGACCAAGGAAAGTCAATAAGGATAAGCTCGTAATTAGATTTTCTAAGAACGATTTATCTAGAGTATTGTATCCTCATGATGATCCTTTAGTGATCAGAGTAAAGATGAAAGATGTATCAGTAGCAAGGACATTGGTGGATAACGGCAGTTCGGTAGACATTATGTTCTATCCCTATTTTGATAGCTTGGATTTAAAACTTAGCCAACTAGACCTTACCACAGGCCCCACATTGGATTCTCCAATGAGAAGGTGTTTCCATTGGGAACAATCAAACTAAACGTGTTGATCGGGACATGGCCGACGAGCAGGACGGAGAAAGTGAGATTCTTTATAATGGACAAAAATTTTGATTTTGCCTACAACATGATCATGGGAAGAGTAGGTCTGAAGAAAATTAAAGTTGTACCTTCCACTGTTCATGAATGGCTAAAGATCCCAACCGACTTTGGAGTTAGAAAGTAAAAGTAGATCAGAAAGTAGCTCGAGAATGCTACTATTTATCTGCTGAGGAGGAAGATACGACCGAAGTAAAGAGGAAAACAACCACTGGTCGATGCCAGAAGTAAAGAAGAAAAATAATAAGTGGAAGATGTGTATAGATTTCACTGACTTGAACAAGGACTGCCCAAAGGATCATTTTCCTTTGCCACGAATTGATCAACTGGTGGATGCTACTTCAGGGCATGAGCTGTTGAGTTTCATAGATGCATATTCTAGTTATAACCAGATCAAAATGAAGCCATAAGATAAAGAAAGTACTTCCTTTATTACTCCTCGAGGAACTTATTGTTATAATGTTATGTTGTTTGGTCTAAAAATGCAGGTTCCACTTATCAAAGACTGGTGAACAAAGTATTGGAGGAGAAGATGGGAAAGAACATGGAGGTGTATGTTAATGATATGCTGAGAAAGAGAAAAAAAGCTATAGATCATATTTCCGATCTTAGCTAAACGTTTGATCAATTGGAAAAGCACCAAATGAAATTGAACCCGACCAAATGCGTCTTTGGAGTTCAGGAGGGAATGTTTCTCGGGTATATAATAAACCAAAGGGGTATTGAAGCTAATCCGAATAAGATCAAGGCCTTGATAGAAATACAATCCCCGACCAGTAAAAAGGATGTTCAAAGGCTAACAGGGCGTGTAGTAGCACTCAACAGATTTGTGTCTCGAGCAACAAACATATGTTTACCATTATTTAAGGTGCTCAGAAAAACCTTTGAATGGAATGATGAATGTGAAAAGGCCTTCCTAGAATTGAAAAAATAACTAGGAGCACTCCCACTAGTCTCCCGACCAGTGTTGGGAAAAAAGCTATATTTGTACTTAGCGGTTTCTGAATCAGCTGTTAGCTCTTCCTTGATCAGGGAGGATAATGGAGTTGAAAAGCCAATTTATTACACCAGTAAAGCTTTTCGAGGAGTGGAAGTTAGATATCCCAGGCTGGATAAGATAGCACTGGCCTTAATTGAGGCTAGTATACAGATGAAGCCATATTTTTAAGCTCATACCATAGTGGTATACACTGACATGCCACTAAGGCAAGCTTTGCATAAGCCAGAGAAATTTGGCAGATTAATGTATTAGGTTGTGGAGTTGGTAGAATATAATCTTGTATATGAACCAAGGTCTTTTTTAAAAGGCCAAGTTGTGGAAGATTTTATTACAGAATTCACTTACCCAGAGGATCCCGAGCAACAAGGGATTCCTGCCGAGTAATATTCAGGAGTCAGCAGACCTACTAGAGAAACCCCCGACCAACTCAAGGAAAAGGAAACTGTAGGAAAAATTATTATCGATCAACCAAATCATTCCAGTGGAGTACAGGAGATGAAAAAGAAGTATGAGGAGGTAAAAGATAAAATTTTCCATCAAGAGATTCTGACAAACCAAGCGTTTGACAACGATATTCACATATGGAGTCTGTATATTGATAGATAATCTTATGCAACTGGATGTGGAGCAAGAATCATCCTCAATACTCCAGATGAAATAGATATAGAGTATGCTATATGATTCCAATTTCAAGCCTCCAATAATGAGGCAGAGTATGAAGCTGTGATTGTTGGTTTGAATCTAGCCAAATCACTGAATGCTGAGTAAGTTGTGGTATACAGTGATTCACAGTTGATGGTAAATCAGGTGTTGAACTTATATGCCACTAAAAGAGAATTGAGGACTAGATACTTTGCTAAAACTTTGATGGTAATCGCCACTTTGTTAGTTTTTCAGATGATGAGAATTCTAAGACTGGAAAATGCTCGAGTAGATGCATTTGCCAGGCTAGCTTCAGCAATCAGAATCGAGCTGGAAAGAACTACTCCTATTAAGCTACTTACTAATAGGATAATTGATGAAGACTTGATGGTTAATTTTATTACAGTTGACATGGGGCTAACTTGAATGGATCCCATAAGAGTTATATTGAAGATGGAATTCTACCAGCCGACCTACTTACAGGCAAGAAGTTGAAATACAAAGCTGCTAGAAATGCGCTAGACAATGGTGTATTGTATAGAAGAGAACTGACTGCTGGTCTCCAACATTGTGTGCATCCATCTGAAGTAAAAGATTTGATTGAGGATGTCCATGAAGGGTCTGGATCCCATGTAGTCGGGAGAACTTTGTTACGAAGAACCAACACGCAGGGGTACTACTGGACAACTATGCGAGCAAATTGTGCAGCTTTTACCAAGAAGTGTGATAAGTGCCAGAGGTTTTCTAGCATACGCAAGACCCCACAAGCTCTCCTAACACCAATCACTTCACCTTAACCCTTTGTTGTGTGGGGAATTGACTTTGTTGGGCCTTTATTGGCCACCCGAGGAAGGTTCAAATATCTAGTTATATCTGTTGATTACTTCACTAAATGGGTGGAAGTTGAACCCTTGATCGATATGTCTTACGAAAATTTTTATCAGTTTATTTGGAATAATATCATATGCATGTATGACTTGCCCTATGCCTTTATCACTGATCACGACACACAATTTAACAACGATGAGTTTGCTGCTTATTATGCCCAATCTAATGTCCAAAAAATCCACTCTGCTCCTAGCCACCCTCAAAACAATGGCCAAACAAAGGTAACAAATAGAACTTTGTTGAATGTGTTGAAGAAAATGATGGAAATAGTAAAGGGAATTGGATCAATGAACTGCATTCAGTCTTGTGGGCCTACCGAACAACCCCTAGAACAGCTACTGGAGAAACACCCTATATGTTAGCATTTGGTACTAAAGCTATAATCTCCGCCGAGCTGGACTTATCTACTCATAGAGTTCTTAATTTCAATACCCCAGTCAGTGATTGGATGAGAAGGCTAGACTTAGACATGGTGGAAGGAGTACGTGAAGATGAAGCCTATCAACAACGGACTGTACGCTTCCAAAACAAAAGGGTGAAGCCGAGAAACTTAAAAGAAGGTGATTATGTTTTGAAAAAGGTGATTCAGAAGAACAACAAACTTAAAGCCAACTGACATGGGCCTTATCTCATTATAGCAGTTGTCCGACCAGGCACATATCGAATTGAGACTTTGGAGGGTGAAGAATTTAAGAACCCCTAGAATGCAGAACACCTGGAGAAATATTATCAGTGATGTAATCAAAATGTACTCAGTTCAGTTCAATATTAATGAGAATGTGATTACCCCAAAATTGTTATATTTTCTTTTTTTTGGAGTACTGGTGCAACGTACTACACTACAAATGCGTCAACAAAAGCACCAACAAGGTTGGTTGTCAATACAAACCACGAATGAAATGTTGGTAGGTAAAAACAGAAACACCAACAAACCACCAACGCAATGTTGGTCAGTAACAACAAAAAAACCAACAACGTTGGTTGGCATCAACAAAGGCACCAACAAGGTTGGTTGTCAACACAAACCACAAATGAAATGTTGGTAGGTATCAATAAAGGCGCCAACAATTTTGGTTGTCAATAAAAACCATGCAAGGCAAAATTATACGTCCCAAATGCTTGGTTAACGAAGATCCGGATGAATAATTTTCATCTAAACTGGGTTAAAAGATGGACAAATGTTCCGCTCACGCCTGAGAACTAGGGTAACTAATGTAATTACTTAAAAAAATTAGGTACATTAGTATAACCATGGTGATGCATTGGTAATTGGTACAATACTTAGGGTAACCCTAAGGGTATCAATAGAACCGGTGAAAAACTACAGATTGACAAATAGTTGATCCAAAACAGAGATTGACTAAAAGTTGATCCATTCACAGTCAAAGACTAAGAAGACATTCATATACAGAGATTGACTGAGAGTTGATCCATTCGCAAACAAAGATTGATAAAATAAAAAATTTCATTAATTTAATTAAATGATTACATATTATTGCTTAACATGCAGAAACAAAATACAAAGCCTTATTCTACAGGGCATTTTCCTTCAACCTTAGAGACAGGATCCATGCCAGCTGGAGGATCATCCAAAGTATAAGGAGAGTTTATAAAGTTAAAATTCTGAATCATTCTGGTATTGTTGCTATTAGGATGATCAAGTAGATGAGGAGGTCGGACGATCTCTAGTTCATCATGTAGCTCGTAATCTCCTAGGTACTTTGAAATCAAGCATTGAGGAATACGATTAACAGGAATCTAGTTAAAATCTAACTTGAAAGGAGGAATGTCAAGCTCAAGCAAACCTGGGGCATAGAAATCCCACAATGAACTATTTTGACCTACCTTCATCACCGTTAAAGCGTTTGTCCAACCCCATTTATAAGCCTTATTCTTAGCTTGCTGAAGCCTATCATCAAGATGCCCCAGAGCTTCGTTATACCCGTACATCCACACTTCCCTAGGTTTCTTATGGAATTGAAAGGTTAATTTATCAACCTGAGAATGCAGCTTCTTCAGCACTCCATCTTTAGCTTGTAATTGGGAAGATTGGGTGGATAACTGTTGAGGCAAAGTCTACAACTTTTGGGACATCTCAGCAATATCTTGATCTTTAACTTTTAAATGCGCAGCTTTATTGGCAAGGACCTATTGGGTCCTAATTTCCTCTGTGGTCCCTCGACCAGGACTATTTCTTACTCGGGAAGAGGATGCAGGCTTAATCTTTTTTAAGGCTTCCAACTCATCTTTTAATGTTGCATTTTCAGCTTCTAAAAAGGAGTGCCCCTCATTAGTAGTAGAAACAACAGCTCTAGAGGCAGACTTCAAAAGATTCATTTCATCCCTCAAATTATTATTCTCCTATTCAAGAATTTTGGCAATAGTTTTCTTCAACTTCAATATTGAGTAAAGGTTCCTTTTTTATTATAAACAGAGATAAATTTATCAAAACCCTACCTACACTTAAGCTTCGATAAATCTACTCGTATCTTTCGTGTAACAGGGCAATGGACTCTTTATACTGTTCTCAAAGTTCTTCTATCATTTCATAGTAAGCAATATTTTTTGCTGCTGCCCTACCAAGTAAGTACTTCAAATATTTATAGGCTACTTTAGCCTTCTCTGATGCATCATCACCAAACAACTTAATAATTTCTTCTTCGGATAAGTCTGTGTGACCTGCTTTGAAAAAAGCATCACGCTTCCTCAATAGCTTGATATTATTGGAAAATAGGTGTTACATTTTTGCTATAAACTAGAAATAAGAAATGACCACCAATAAACAACAAGAATGAAGAATGGGCATAATCAACAAGAGATAAAAGGGAACAAAAGGTTTCTTTTATTAATAATGAAGAAGTTCAGATAAAATAAAAATAAAGAAAAAGAAACAAAAAACCAAAAGGGCAAATGCCGAAAAACTTTACACCTTCTCCCTATCATTCTCAACCTTCTTCTCCTACTCAGAGGCAGGGGCTTCAGACTGGAGTTGCTCAGTTTTCTCGGTTGGAGGAAGAGAAGACTCAGTGATTTTAGGTTGGTCGGTAGCGACTCTTAAGAACCAACTTCATCTTCAATGCCATCTTTAATAACAGGAGGAGAACCATGAGTATATCTCTGAAAAAGTTCAGATCCTTCAACAGTGTTTAACTCCGGCAGAGCAGTAATCTCTAAAACATTTTTATTTTGCATACTTAATCTGAGCAGAGGCAGCAGAAATGTCTTTGTTCCAACCTTTATCCCATCCAGAACTAAAGGATGCCTTTACAATAGACTTTCTCTTAGATCCTGCAGAGGTTACAAGCTCCTCATCAGTCTTAGCCCGGCACTCAACTTCCTCTGTCACGCGCTCAGCTTCCTTTCCCTTGCGCTCAGCTTCCTTTACCCTGCGCTCAGCTTCAAGGGAATTTTCCTCAGACGTCTGTCAAGTAGTTTTAGTTATCTTCAGTTTATATGCCCAAGTACTCTTCTCAGTCTTCAATACTTGTTAAGAATCGAGCAAAGACTTCTTCAAACCAGCCAAATCTTCCTCTACATCATTTGAAGAAGAAACCTGAATTACATTATCCTTCTCCAACATATTATTGAAATGCACCAAGAACTACAAGAGAATAAGATCAAGTTAGTATATGAGAAATATAAAAGATAATAGAACCAAGAATATGGATATCACCTACTGATGCAAGGTTCTGAGTAGCCAGTTGAGAAACCTTTACTTGGGGCAGTAGAGCATCCACTACCCTATGGTCTGGAAGAGTACCAGACTTGATCAACTTCCTGGCCAGACTAGGAGTAATAACTGCTGGAGGACCAGCATCAGAAGAAGGTAATTCGACCAAGGTATGTTGGTCGATCACCTGGTCGACCTGCTTCTCTGCAAGCCCTTTCCTAAGTCTCCTCAAAATAAGTTCACATATTTAGGAGTTGGGTCTTTGGGAGCTGGGTCTTTGGGGGATGGGGGATCTTTTATGACATCCCCTATTTTCTTCTTGGCTCCTTCAGTAGGTTTTTGAGAGCCAGAAGTGCTACAACTAAGAAGATCAGGAAACTTTCTCTTCTTCATGATATCACAAATATGAGTATTTGAATAAGCACCAACTTCCTGATCAAGATCAATCACCAGAGCAGGAGAAGCTACAGGTCTGGCAATAAAGGAAGAAATAATATTTTTGTATTAAAGAAAATAAGAAGCAGGCCTAATGTTCTCCTCAACAACCATCTTGTGAAGTCCCCGGATAAACTTCAATTCCTTCAAATTTACTTCACTATCTTTGGGGGATTTTCTTTTCTGGTCAACTGCAATCAAATTTACAAAGCACCAGCTAGTATGACATTTTATCAAATACAAACAGGGCAAAATTACTAAAGTACATAACAACCTATCCCGTTGCCAAAGAGAGGACATCTAGGTCCTTGATATTTAGCACCTCCAGCTAAAGGAGCATATTGCCAATTTTTTACAACTACCCCGTGATCAAAATAATACATATTAGAATTAGGGAGGTTAACTACTAAAGATTTACTAACTGCCCTAGTTTTCAAATAATAAGTGCTATCACTAGTTACCCATTTATAACAAAACATTATTTCTGGAATCCCTATATGGGTTCCATGGATTTGATTTAACCTATACACTCCATTCACTACTCTTCATGTGTTAGGAGCTACTCTTGCAGAAATAACGTCAAAATATTGATAAAACTCCAGACACGGGGGATCGGTAGGAAATGTGAACCCACATTCAACAATAAAGATGGAAGGGAACCAATGGCCTTTAGCAAGAGAGAACAAATCAGAAGGAAAAGTGGGATGTTCCAGTACAACCCAAGATGGAATGTTAAAGTCACTCATGAACTTATCAAGCGAGTTAATAGAATAAATCATGATGAATAAGCAAATAAGAAGAGAGAAAGTTCTTAAAAAGGTTTAAGGATTCAGCAAGAATTGAAGACAAAAAAGAAAACGATCGCACGAAAGTTCAACGAACACAGCAGCAGAATCAGAAATGAAAGATAGAAGATGATCGAAGTTTTACCGCTCTTTTTATAAGTCACCTCAAAAATTGAGAAAAGTAATGATTAATGTGAACGACGGTTGAGTTTACGATGGCTAACAAGATAAAAGACGAAGATACCCCAGAAATGCTCGCTAAAATTTGAAATATTTACAAAATTGCCATTCGCTCTCAAAATTATCAAATAACTAGATAAAATTCACAAGTCTGGTAGGTCTGCAGTCGACCAAGCAGCCCGAACTACTGGTAAAGCATAATATTCCACATTTTCGTATCAACTTTAAGTATGAAACATTGGGGGCTTCTGCTGATACCCAAACTCACCACTTTACGTGGACTAATTACAAGCCAACGCGTGTCATCCAATGTGGCATAAATCCAAGTCATCATGGAACAAATCCCCGATCAACAAGAAAGTCCAATCAATAGGGAAGCCCGACCAACAAAGAAGACAAACCAATAAGACAACCCAACCAACATGGGATACCAACTAACTGGGAAGACTGACCAACGACCGAAAATCCAATCAGTACATCCAATGAAGCGACAACAATCTTATATTTAATTCTCATTATGTATTGATGTAAATGCTTAACAAATGAAGGCATTTCATCCTTTCACATGACAACTCTCAACACCCCTCCTGGGCTATAAATACATTGTAACACCCTCATTGCAGAGGACCAAAAAGCAAATCAAGGCAGTCAAGTAATACATAGCAGTGGACGTAGGCTATTCCATTGAGTCGAACCACTTTAAAAATCTCTCTGTCTTGTTTATTTTTATTTATTTTTCTGTGATCAATCAATTAGGCATAGTCTAGTTTTTCGCATCAACACTAGCCATACAAGAAGTCAAGCTAAAACTTAAAATTCTGTTATTTTGCATCAATAGTTTTTCCTCGCGTGGGTATGAGACAAAATCCAAACCGTTGGCATGGAACTTTTAAACTCCTTCCCACCAAAATTTGGATCTTTAGCTAGGCGTGCAAGCCTTGAAGAGACAATACCTCATTTTAGAAGTTGCATTTATTAATGGATTTGTATTAGGGCATGTTTTACAACATATGCATAAGTAGCCGCAACAAAAGAGGTGATAATTATCTCTTTTGATACCCATGCCCTAAAATCATTCATCGCGTTCCTTGAGCCTTTTCACTTTTTATGTTGGACAAATTCACTCTCATACTTCCTATATGAATTCATGAAATTGTAGAATTTATATGGTAATATAGAGAATAAGGTAATTAAATAAAAATACAGTATATATACAAGTACTTACTCTCTACAATCTTAAATACAAATTGCTTTCTCGAATTGCAAATTGGTGAATCTCACCTCTTTAGGGTTCTCGAAATCCAATTAGTCCTTAAAATTATCATGTTCATTGACCACTCGTTCGTTGCGAGGATTGAACCTCCTAAGCTAATGTTCCAGGATATGTTCCTGAGCATTTAACAATGATTTTTATGTTATTTATTCTTTTGTAATTAATCCTATAATATACCGTTTATTCTTAACTTAGTGTTTGAAGGTTTTCATCAAACGCTCGAAAGTATACATCCAGTAATACATGACAGGTCCACACAACAGTGCCTCGTCGCATAGATGCACAAGTAGGTGGACCTTGATGTCAAAGAACGACGGTGGGAATTATTTATCTAAGACACAAGTCACCTCGGCTAAAGTTGCTTTCGCAGCTAAAATCTGCCTTTTGTTTACAACTTTTGCATACAATAGAGTGAAACATAAAATAATCTGCATGATTTCTCTATAGAGATCTTTGTGCTAAAAAAATAACACCTAAATAATAAAGGGATTAATTGAATAATGATGTGCTAATCGTGAGATTTACATGGTTTCAGATAACTTGTTTGGTGGTTTACAACCCTGTGAAAATTATCAAAATAATTGATCGGAGTCAAAAAGTTGAATAACACGTCTAAGAGAATCTTTTTCTCATTACTAGCAAAAGTAAAATCACCCACGGGAATCAAATTTCTTCATGTTGTAGGATTAATTTTTAACCATATTTTTTTTTCATCCGCTTTAGATTGTGGCATGCCTTCTTTCCATCTTTCGAATGAGATTCACCCAGACATGATCTTATAATATGTTCCTCATAATTCATTTTGGTGTGTGTCACTTCAATTACATACATTACACGATGCTCTTTCTAATATGGCAAGTTAAATAATATCACCATAATTTCATTTTACTAGGATCTTTCGAATCCTCCCAAGCATTTTGCTTATGAACTACAAACTGAGGGAACCTTCTCCTCGACTTGATAACCAAAAAGATGAACAAGTTGTTTCCTATACTCATGACCAGTAGGTAAAAAGTTAGATTTTTCATTCCTAAAAGTGTGACTGTTCGACGAAAATCTATGATGACCGACATAACATATCTTACCACTATGATGTAGCCAAGTGGAATCAGTTCCTCCCCCACATATGGGACATCCATAATAACCATGAATATTACAACCAGACAAGGTCCCATAGGCAGGATTGTCATGGATCATCCACAATACCATTGCTTTGAGTGTGAACTCTTCACCCTTATGAGCGTCAAATTCCCATAAGCTTTCATCCCATAACTCTTTCAATTCTTCAGTTAATGGGGCTAACAAAATATCACTATCGTCGATGGGAGCCTTTGGCCTAGGTATCAACAATGATAATTATGTGAACTATTTTCTCATGGACAGTATTTAGGGATACCTAAAGGCACGAAGAGAACTGGACAATACATTTGAAAGTTACCATATGATTGAATCAATGGTATGACACATGAGATTCCCATCCACCTCGGCTTGAGCGTGCCATTTCGTGGCCTCTGCTATCTAATATACACTGAAAAATCTTTTTAAACGTGGTCCAAGGGAAAATACTAAAATACCTTATGTGGAACTTACGAGCACTTGAAAATTTTAATGGGTTTGTCATTTCCACTCTCACAACCCGTATATCTTGGCACATTTCATATAGGACACTTATACTTCAGTTCGTGTTCATTGCGATACAATATGAAATCATACTTGCATGTATGATTAGATTTATGCTTAAAATTCAAACCCTTGAAGCTCTTCTTCATGGTTGGATAATCATCTAATAATGCGTTCTCATTCGGAAGAATGTCTTTATCTCACTTAAGAATTCCAGTTATGATGTTTCCCGATAAACCAGTAGACTCTTCAAATTATTCAAGCCAATCATTGCATACAATAATGAGTGATCTTCGTCGCACGGCTTTTAACCATATGTATTCCTGATCCGCGAGTAATTCAGCATCAACTTGTTCATTAACTTGGTCATAGTAAGTATTATTCAAATCCATTAGCTTGTGACTTTTTTGTTATAGACTCTGTAAGCATCATCAATTAGGTTGGTCAAAGTACGATAAGCTAGAGAATCATTTATCACCTCCACCTGGTGGGGTTCTAGTACCCGATCAGGTACCGATAATTATTTTATAACATATGGTACATTATGACATACTCCGACCTTAGAAATTGCAACTCATCGTCTTCCAAAGAATTAAATTTGTCGTTCATATAATGGGTGCACGGACATAGAATCTTGTCACTGTTAATATTTCTACCTGCATATTTAACAAATTCATGAATGCCCTTTACATGCTTATCGAAGACTCTAATACTCTCTCCCATCCACTATTTGTATTGTGGGAAATCCATTAAATAAATCTTCAAAATTCAATTCGCCTATATTAATAGGTTGAAACGAAGGTCATATTGCATACAATAACTCTCAGTTGATAATTTAAGAAAATCCATTCAATCCAGGCATTCAATCAATGAGAAATAAAATCGAATAAATTAAGGTGTCATTAACCCATGGATCATTAAAATTAAAACAAATTAAGATGTAAACGTGTCCCACAAAATTAAAATAATTACAAACTTGTCCCAATATATGAAAAAATATTACAAACTTGTCCCTAAATAATACATTGTTCATTGCACAATCTTCACCAACAAAGAAATTGGCCATGCCATATATGCCCTCTAATAGTCGATAAATGGAACCTACTCTCCCAAGTGGTCAACATGAAAATCCTTCTATGCACAACCCAAGTATATTAGACCCACTAATATCTTAGCCTCACATGTTCGCAAATAGTGATTGTGCGTAAGTGTTCTCGGAGTCATAGAAATGATTACGCATTTCCCATGTACTTGGTATTATCCAAGTTCCTCATATAATAATCCTTGGTATACTCACCATACATGTACGGTGATTATTCTAAAAAAAAGGGTCAAGTAGGTGGTTGATAGGGGAATGTTAGAGGAGGCATTTAGGATGTAAACCTTGAGGCATTGGAGAGGGGAAACCTATAAGAATGAATTAAAATCCGCTTTGTTGTTGACTAAGAAGTTGGCACAATCCCTTGATTTAATTTATTAGTTGTCCAAGGGTATTGTCAATTGAGCTCATGCCCTTTTTAAGGCCTACACGTGCTCTTTCATAATCCCCATTTCTTCCTCCTGGATAGACATGTGAACTCTTACCGATAATAACTCGTCCAATACAAGTGTAGTGTGTAAACTTTGGTCATCAGCATCTTGGAACCCATACCTATTGTCCTCCCCCTTTTATCCTTCCCAACTACCGTAAATATGGCATTTTAGTCATTGTCATAGGGTTTGAACTCCGACAGATTGCTACTTATGATTTCTTTCATTTACTATAGTATAATTATATTTAAGACTATAATTTAAACATTTTTTTTATTATAGCGTGTATATGATCATTAAATTCAAACTCAGTAAAGTCGGAGCGATCTTGTCTATGATTTTTGTGGTTTATTTATCCTATCGGGCATGCAAGTACAAGTTGACCCGATTAGGGTCAGTCCCTTCTTTTGAAGTCCCCTTAGTCCTTTCCACACATTCATCCTTCAAATCATCACATGATATGGACCCACGTTTGTGGAAATCAACTTTTATTATTCTATTTTGTCTATTTTTTTCCCTCATGACAAGTTTTTCCTTCCTGTCCTCTTTCTTTAAGAAGTCTCTCCATTGGTTAATGAGTATTTTAACTTTTTAGGGAATTTTGTCTTTCGATAGGTTTTCAATTGATCAGCTACTCAAAAAAGAATAACTGCCTTCGAGCAGGATGGGAATTTTTTTTGTTAAAGTTGATCCCAAAAGTCATCCTTTATGGCACGACCAATATTATTTTAATTGTCTACTCCCTCGATGCCCACAATCATCTTTTCGAGATCCAAACAGCGGGCTTTAAAATTTTGGACATTATTTTTAGTACCGCTAAGATTCTCGATAGGGTAAAACCAATGTGCTCCTTTTCTTGCACTTGGGACTCATCGATAATGCGAGTTAGTGGTATAGGATTAATAGGGTTTATGGAATCTGATGACTGAGATACGGTGTAGATGGAGTAGTGGTATGAACCTATGGTAGAGAATGCTACTGAGAACCCCTAAGTGTCAAGAATTCAGGTGGTGGATTAGGAGAGAATTGAGATGGATGGGGAGTGTCATTATTTGATTGATTATCTTTACTCATGTTCAAAAGTTTCTATAAATAAATATAAATAAATAAATTTAGCAAAAAATGTTGACGATCATGTTTAGGACTACATATATATACGCATATATGCATATACCTCAGAAAAAACTTTTAAAACATGCTCTATATGTCGAATTTCCATCCATGTGGTATTATTCTTTACGTATTTGTGAAAAGATGTGCGTTTCCAACTGGGCGGTAGCATATCTATGATTGTTGTATAAATATTTGTGACAAGAACTCGAAATCCTTTATTCTTCAAGTTTTTTGTAAGTTCACATTTAATGTGCATATGTTGTGAGACGTGGTAATCTGGGTGAATACTCTATTTACGAAATTGTAATCACAATGGATGTATATTTGTTTTGCTTTTTCTAATAGAGTCACTAATGCAAGTGCATAATCAACATCATTAATACAAAATATATACTCTATTGACTCATTCCATCATTTTGGAAGAAGAAAAATATTATACGATCGAACATGTATGGTTGCGAGAGATAAACTTCACGATTTATAAGGTAATTAAACTGTTTAATTTTTTTATTCACATACTGGTAAATAAGAATCCCCTCTATATGGCGCGCACTAGTAAAAGATGGTTTTGTGCGAGCGAATTGTAAACTCTCTATTTTTCGTTAAAAGTAATTATTACCACGACTCTGATTTTCCTGAGAATATATATTAAAGGAGAGATGTGAATATGACCAATGTTTCTAACATGAATGAGAATATGCAAAAGGTATCGAAAATGTCCCCACATGTGGGACAACATACAAATATTTAGAGTAAAGTCTCCAATTAATCCTAAAATTACTATGAGTCCACAAAGTAGTTAATGTTTTCCAAATAATCAATGAAACACAGCAGGTCTAATTTTTGTTCAATTTTAATTCAATTAATCCTAGAACACCTATGTGTCCACTAATGTGAAAGTCATTCCACCAATTTGTGCTCACCCAAACATCAAACACTTAAGGAAGGGGTGAACACGACCATAACAATTAACCAATAAGATATATGCACTAATATCAACATCAATTAATTAATATTTTCTAATTAATCAATAAAACACAAAAAGTCTAATATTAGTTCAATTTTAATTAAATTAATCCTAAAATTACTACGTGTCCACCGATGTGCAATCCTTTCTACCAATTGGTGTTCACCCAAACATCAACTACTTAAGGAAGGGATGAACACGACCATAACAGTCAAAGCCTATTTTATAAAAAGAAAAGATAAGTAAAATTATCTTAATAAATAAAGCAACTAGAATCAGTTGAGCTTGAATAATTATTCTCCAATTGCATGTGCTTATAGAATGAGAAGAAAAAATATTAATATATCATTGAATTAAAAGTAACCACCACAATTATAATGTTCATATTCTCAACATACACAATTATATACATAAACAATTGAAAGAACAATCATTAACATTTTTAATTATTTACCCCTGGATGACTTTTTCAGATATACACAACCTTGTGCATAAAAATTTACATATATATTGACATGTGAATGACTTTTAGTTCTTAAATAAATGATGGGTAGAAACGTTAAATAAATTTATAATTTAATAAATAAAATAATTTTGTTTAATAAGAATACGTTGAAAGTTTTTTAAATACCTTAGTTAATCATATCTTTAAACCAAATTTCAGTCATAAACAAAATAATTTTGTTTAATAATAGTTATAACCAAATTGCAACCCTAAAGTACATGACATATTTGATGGAAGTTAAGGTCTGATAACAAGATACTAATTTCAAGTTTATTAAAAATTGTTTCACAAAAAATGAACATCGCTAGATCAAAGTTATTTCAACAATTACAAAAATAATTACATGAAAGACCTAATTAAAAATTATTTTCCCCCAATTGAATACTTTTTATAAATACTTAGGGTTAAATCCATGAAAGCCCTAATTATATACATTTTTAGGGTTAAATCCATATATATAAACATAGGTATACATACAGATACATATAGATAAACAACATACATGCATATATATAGATACGTATACCAATACATATACATAAACAAAACATCTACATATAAATACATATGAATATACATATACAGAGATAGACTGACCTGAGTGAGATAAAGGAGGGTTAGTGGTGATAAAAATTTATGGTGGAGGAAGTCGGTCGGAGAGAGAGAGAGAGAAAGATTTATGTGTTATGAGGGAAATAAAATGAAAATAAAACATGTTAGGGTTTTATTTATACCTAAAATGAGGTCATGATTCAGGATCGTGACCCGGTCCGTTACATTTTGAATTAATTAAAATGGTCACAGTCTGGAATGGTGGCCCCGAAAAATCCCCGGTACCGGGTCACAGTCCTAAATTGTGACACCATTTATGTGACCATTTAGACTTCAAGAGCTATTAAATTTGTGAATCATGATCATATTTCACACTAATTGATCACAGTCATTTGTCAGTGGTCACAATCCATAACTGTAACCCGTTACATAACCAACTTGGTGCCATTTTCCCCACTATTAGGGTCGCAGTTGAGTCACGATTTTGTATCTTGACCATGAGGGTCACAGTTTTGGATCTTTACCAACTAATGGTGCAAATCACCCCCAGATGGAGTCACATAATGTGTCACGGTGAAAAAGGCATGGTAACAGTTTGAACCTTGGCCATCCTACCATGATTATTTCTGATTTTTGACGTTGTAACGCCCCGAACCGAATATAAGGGTCACAACCCGATCTAATCCGGCTATGTAAAGTGTGGAGTGATGTAAAACAACCCGAATAGTATTTATAGTCTATTTTAATGAATTATTTTTACCGAGTATGCATGAAATTCCATTTTCCAGGAATATAAATAAAATTACAATAAGTGCGAAACCCATTAGGAAATGCCCCTAGGTTCGAGTAATCAGAGATACTAGAATAAATAGTAATAAACACTTACCTGCTAAACTCTCTGAAACGACGAAATATCAACTAACTTGCGATAACAAATTGAATGTGGTGAGCCAATGCCCAATGGGGTTCCCAACAAAATGCAACATGGAAATGAATAATAGAAAAAACAAATGAAAAACCATGCATTAGCTTGACTATACATGTGATAATTAAACAATGTATGCATTAACCATGTTTTAAAAAAAAACATTTCAATTAACTTAGGTTAAGAGACATTAACCTTTATGTTCTATACTTTAGCGTTTTATTGCGAAATTGTTCCTTTAATCCATTGATCTACATGATTAATATGTGAAAAAATATATTCCTTTCTTAGTCCTTTGCCGCGTATCCTTTTTTTTTTACCATCGGTTTCATATTTAAACTGTTTAATATCACGTAATTTTAAAGAATTTAATTAATTAAAATAATTAGTTAATTCGAATTCTTAGGATTTAATTTAATTTTTGAAAATTTTTGAGAAAATATTTCTATTTAACTATTGATAAATTTTTATAAGAATCTTTGAAAGTAATTTGGAGTTATTTGAAATTAGAGTTATATTTGAGAAAAGAATGAAATTTAAAATATTCAAGGATTTTTAAATTATTATTTAGAAACTAAGTAATGTAATTAGTGGGGTGGATAAGGTTAATAAGGGAATTAAAGCATTTGGAGAGGAAGTTAGGGTTACGAACAAGACATGTGATACCCCGTAATTAAAATTAAAATTAAATTAATTATAATTATGTGTAATTAAATTATTTGCAGTGACTAGTGGCGTCACTAAAATTATGTTATTAGTTACTAGTTGGTTGGAATTGAAGTATTTTAAAATGTGATAATATAATAATTATTATTTATCTAATAAAAATAATTATGTTGATGGAATAATTCAGGTGACTTTCGTGGGGTGTAGAAGGCCAGTTTACACCATAAAATCGTGGGTTTGAGGTCCTACGTGTTAGTATTAGACTTGGGATAAGTTTTAGACTATTTGAACAATAATTTGGGGTTAATAAGTCAAGGACCATATAAGGGCTCATCCTAATATCGTATTTTTAGAATAAAATGAAGATTAAAGTTAACCTAAATAAATTCTAAATTAGTGGTGGGGAAACCTAGAGCTAGAGAGAGGAAGCTAGTGGGAGAATAGGAGATTTGGATCATTAGAAGTGGGAATTCAACCTAATTCAATCTAAACGCAAATCTAGTTAATATAATTATATAATTGAATTTGTGTTATAATATGGTTATGTATTGGATTTTAACCTTAAATTGTTAAATCTGAAATTTAGAAGAAATTTATTAAGTAAATAGAATTAATCGTCATTTTATGGTATTAACGTGAAACTATGATAATTTTTTAAGAAATTGGATTGAAATTTAGATTGATTAGATACAAGATTTCTCCATTTTATGATTAAAATGAAATCCCCTTAATTTGGGGAATAACTGGTAGAAAGTGGAAACCCAATTGATTAAGAATGGAAAATTTTGGATTTTAGTTAAAGTGTATAATTCTCTTGAAATCCATGTATCAGTTGTTGAAAATTGTAAGTTTATAATGGAAGTTGTGTAGGAACATGTATATGGAATTATAGTGTGTTGATTTGGGTGATTTAAGAGCTTTAATGGCCATAAATGGAGGCTGAGAGTTGGAATTTTCGTAAGGCAAAAGGTGATTGATCTGGGGTGGTCAGTCGATCGACACATGATCGATCGATCGATGCCAATTGATTGATCGACTGGAGTCGATCTATTGATTCCCATATCTTCTCTTAGTTTTTACCCGGGAATATATGATAAATTTTTAGTTCAGTTTTGTAGCTCAGTGGGGAGAGTTCTGATTCAAATAAATATCTTAATTAACAAACATTAATTAAGTTAATATTTTTAAAGTTGAACTCGAACTCGTACATGTGTATTTTTAAGTATCTTATGTGCAAAATATTAGGTGTTCTTACCCAATAAATACGTAGTAAACTTGATTGGGTGTGAGTACCCGGTAAATACGTACTAGACTATATTGGGTGTGTGCACTCGGTAAATACGTACTAGACTAAATTGGGGGTGTATAATCGATAAATACGTATTAGACTATATTATGTGTGAAAGACTGGGTGTGCATGCCCGACAAATACATACCAGACTAGATTAGGTGTGCGTACATGATAAATACGTTCTAGAGTATATTATAAGCAAACTATTAGGTGTGCATACCCGACAAATACGTACAAAGTGGAATATGATGATAAATACTTCATATGAGTAGAATACTTATTTATGAATATTCAAATGAGATGAATAATACGTAATCATGGGGTATACTTGGGTCTATGTTTAGACGTGTGTGATATCTAGGACTGTTGGGATGGGATGGCTTAAAAGAGACCAAAATATGAGACGAAGATGTGTAATTATATTATAGTCTAACTAGGTTATATGGTTATATTAAATAGACTTGTCGTTGATGTTTCCTATTAATATTTTCAAGACATAGGGTACTAGTGAGGATGTATCCCTGATCCAGTCTAAAGCTACTCCCCATTATTGATCTTATAGGATGTAGGCTTCAAGCCTGCATGCTCATGCTATATATCCCTTTCATTATTATGTCAGATTTTATTGGAGTTGGTTACTATGTATTCAGCTTCGCATGTATTACCATACTAATAGTCTTCGAGGATTCTATTACTTTTCTTATGTTGATTTGGTATCAGAGGTGGTATGGTTCATCAATTTATGTTGAGTTATTTACTTTTTTACTCGATTTTATATGCATTCAATCTTAGAATGACGCTCAATTATTTAGAGTTCTGTATTATTTATTATAAACTTGATCAACTTATTAATAAATTTCACGGGGTGTATCAGTTTTTATTAGAGCATTTCAGTTTCTAGTGTCCTAGGGATTTTGAGTGCATCCATTGCTTTTAGCATAACATTCTTTAATACATTAGAGTTTGTTATGTAGACTTTATATTCTAATGCATATGTTTACTTATACATTTTATTTTCCATCTTCAAATGGTGAATACAGGCAGACGAGTAAGTCAATCACGACGTTAGCACCTAGTTTTATGCAGCGGAACCTCAACAACAGTCATAACCATATCAACCATCACTACAGGGACAAGAACCTGTTATTGCATAGGTCGACTTGGCCACTATCATCGTACAAACTATAGTTGCGACCATGACAGCTATTAAGTTACCACCCATGGTTGCACCCTGATATTAAGCCGATAACAACTTTATAAGAGAAAGTATTTGGGGTTTTTAAGAAGAGACGTCCACCCGAGTTATCAGGATCTACCAACCCTATAGTGGCACTGCAATGGAGGTAGGATATCGAGCTCCATATCCTTCTACTAGAGTGTATTGAGATACAAAGACTGATGCTACCCAGTTTTAGGCTAGTAAGAGATGCCTAACAATGGAGAGAGTCTGTTACCACTGCTGAGGACTGATCTCAGTTGACTAAGTATTTTCCTCCATCACAGTAAGAAGCCCTGGGACCTAAGTTTGATAGATTGAAGCAGGATGACTGAATAATGGCAAATTATGGGAAAGAATTTACTTGACTTGTGAGCTTTGCCCCATAGAACATAGATTCGGAGTCAAAGAAGATATATCGGTTTGTTAGAGGTCTGGTAATGGGATCAAATGCATATTGTTGAGAAATCTAACATACACTTCATATACACAAATAGTGGATGTTGCACTGATACATTCCATCACTTTAGCGAGTTTTACAAAAGGAAAGGTTCCTAACAAAGAGATGCAAAAGTTAGGCCATCCAGCCACAGTACTGAGACATCAAGGGATACTGCAACCCTCAATTATCCCTGTGTAATGAATGAGGAGTGGTTATATGATTTGGCTGAGGCTTGCAAATTTCCTAAGGGGTCCATTTGTACATTACCTTCTGCGGACCAACGATCTTGTTTGCAGACCAAAAAGCTGGAGGAAAATGTATAAGCCTTAAATGAAGCACCGCGAAAGGTCAAAGGCAAAAGGAGGAAAATAGTCGTAGATAAAGACGTTGTTCCAGCGACTAAGGTCCCCACTAGGATCCAAAATAAGGTCACAGGTCGATATCCGATGATGATGCGAAAAATATTATCAATGCAAGTTTGGCTTCTATTGCTAGGGAAAACATCAAGAAAGTATAAACTTTGGGCACATCAGTGACTCCCTATCGTAGACTTCTATGCCATCTAATGTTAGAATCGTTGCCCTAATAAATAGGGCTTTCAGGTCGCGACCTCAACTCGGGCCTATAGACCAAAATTCTCCATATGACACTAAAACCACCATGACCTCCGTAATGAGAAGAGATGGAAATCCCTCAAACCTTAAGAGTTTATTTGAAGAAGACATCGAGAACCTAAAGAACTACCAATTGCACTGCCATCTCAGGATAAGCATATCTGTCCGCAACATTTTAGTTCAAGTCTCCTTATTTTTTTAATAACTTTTTTTGTTCACTTTTTCTCTAGGCCGTTGAGTCTTGCATGATCCAGAGGTTCAAATACAAAGATATCTACATCCAGAAGAAGTCTGCAGAGTCTACATATCTTGATGAAATGTAAAAACCTAAGTCCTCTTCTTTCGAAGTTAGGAAGGAGTCTGCAGCATTTTCTTTTAAAGCTAATCAAATCGAGGTGGAAGTTATTAACAAGGCTAGAAAAGAGGACAAGGAGAATTTTAAATAGGACACAGGTGATCTAAATGGTTTTTAGGTGAAGTGTATAGAGGTTGTGAAATAGTCCACGACAAGCTAAGATAAGTCTACAAGTATTGAGGTCCAACTTACCTCTGTGTCTAAGAAACATGCCTTGACCATGAAAACGTTATCGATGAATATGTCACAACTGTCTAGAATATGGAGGATGATTATGCTGTAGCATTAAAGAAATCGGTTAAGGACGTTGTGGTTAATTTCAAGACCTCTAGAGATTTTCTTATTATCCAGAACAAATCATACATCCACGACTATAAGGAGATGCACCACATAGTTGCCAAAACTATCCTAAGGCAAAGGAAAGTAAATTTGAATGGATACGCAATGACGAATAGCACATTCAGTGCGTGGAGGAGCCAAAAGAGGCTGACAAACTGGCTAGGAGGTAGAGGGAAGAGGCCATGACAGTTTCTACCTTGAAAGTCGAACAGACTAAAATGGGCCAGGAAGAAGATGAAAATGAAGAAGAGGATGCGGAGTCTTAGATGTTACGTTTTGTAAAAATAAATTATTGAACTTATTGGAACTATTTTGTAATGTACTATCTTATGCTGGATGAAATTTTACTTTTGGCTCTGGAATCTTGTGTGTATATTTTATTTTATGCCTTCCATGCCCTTAGGTCTTTCGTGTCTTGTATACGTACTTGTCTTCACTCTATAATATTATTAGAATTGTAGTTTTATTGCTTTTTATAGTTGCAACTTATGTTCTGAACTACATTTATTTTAATTGCTAGGCTTGGTTGCGGCCACAACCCTAGTAGTGAGATGTCAAGTCTTTAATCAATACTCCGTGGACCTAATAAATATAGTGGCCCCAAAGGCTTTATATATTATTGTCTTCATATTCCGTGATATTCCATTACTATTGCGATCTTCTAGCTCTTGCAGTCTCTAAAAGCCTGTCCAAAGGCTTCAGTTTACACTCTGCGGTCTTGAAGGGTACAGTGACCCCGAATGCTTTAAAGCGTACTTCGTAGACCTGAGGGGTAAAGTGGACCCCCCAAGGCTTTGGGCGTGAATAATCTTTGAAAATATGATATTAATTTCAATTATGGTTGCAGCTTTAGTATTGAGATCATGTCCAAAGGCTTCAAATAAAGCTTCACACACCTAACGGGTACAGTATCCCCAAATAGTTTAGAGAATACGTTGGGGACATGAGGGGTACAATAGTCCCCCAAAGCTATGGGGATGATTATTTATTTATAGATGAGGATGTTTGGATGATGGTTTTAACTTCCGTGGACTTCCACTGCTACCACGGTCTTTAAGCTTTTTAAATATTCAAAGAATGATGGAATATTATTTAGAAGCCTCCCCAGGCTACTCAGGCTATGTTTTACAAGCCCCCCAAGGCTTCTGAGGTTGTGTTTTACTATCCCCTTAGGATTCCGAGGCTATATTTTAATGTAAGGACAAATTTTCAATTGTGTTGATTTATAAGTGTTGGCTTAATTCCAGACAAAACTATTTGAGTCATAAGATAGAAATTATTTGTGACATTTCAAGCCTATGACGTTTGACTTGAAGATGTAAAAGCCAAGTCTAATGAAGATCACATCACAGCGATGTTTCATGCCATATTTAGTGTCATCAACCTTTCAACTTTCCAAGGTCTCTCGGGTATGAATCCACATGTTATATAGAGACTTAGATGTTTTTATTGGGTGTATTTTGTTAAAAATGATTTTTCATAAAAAAAATTAAGTTGTCTGAAAAGTAGTTAGATTATATTGTTTGAACGACCTCGTTCGAACGCAAATCCCAAGTCGTTCGAATGAGGTATCTAACGAATTTCCTTTTTGGACTCACCGAATTCTCGTTCTAATTGTCGTTTGAATTGTCATTCAAACGAATATTCATTTTTAGTCCTACTACTTTCTCGTTTGAAAATGTCGCTCGAACAACCCTGTTTTCTCATTCAAACGACCAAAGATTTTTAGCAGTTTTTATTTACCTCCCACGACTCCATTTCTTTTCCCACCTGTTTATAAAGTACGGGAATGAACAATTTTGAGAGACCTTTGAGAGGATTTTTCCTACATTTTGAGAACATAAACACTTATCCAAAATCCCTTCTATTTTGTTAATCTTTAATCTATTGACTTTCAAACAAAACACAAGTTTCAAACCCAAATATTTATTTGATCCAAGTTTCAATATTTACATGCTTTGAGATCGTTAGCTTGGTACCGGGTATCATTCTCTACCCTAAAGATATAGTTTCTTGCATAGGATTTCGTGGTGGACATACGATGGACTCTATGCGTTGACTGTTGGTTTGAACCATCGGTGGATTCCGAGACGAAGGTGGATTCTGGAGTTGTCAACTAGGTGGAGGTGGAGTAATGAAGAGCACCAAGGTTTGCAAGGGCGTCTAGCCTTATGCAAGTATTCTGTCGTGTCCTTTATAATTCCGTATTTAGTGGAATTGTGGTTGCGCCATCCGAGGTTTTTCCCGTTGTGGATTTTTCTCGTACATCGTGGCGTTGTGGGTGTATTTATTTTTTATATAGCAAAATATTACGTAGATGCATGCTTAGGCTTAACAAGATAAAAATTTGGTTTAACCACAAAAAGTTATTTAAATTGGTCCTAATTTAATTGGGTAATTTTTTAGTTTACTCTAATCCAAGTAATTGTCTAATTTCGTGTTTGTGTAAATTGGAACTTGAATTGAAATTGTGTTTGTTTGTGTTTTAGAAGTGAAAATTTAATTTTTGAAAGAAGTTTAAAATTTGGAGTATTTGGTGGACCATCTCCTTTTGAAATTTAAAATTTGAATTTTTCTCATTTACAAGTGGTATCAAAGCTTATTAATTTAATTTAAAGGAAACCCACATTCTCATATTGCTATCAGAGCTGGAACGTTAAATTATTGTGTTAAGATCATTTTTGGATTTGAATATTGAAAATATGTCTTTTTCAAAATTTCTTGTTTTTATGGTTCTAACTATGCGTATTGGAAAGCGTGTATGAGGTCGGTATTTTAATCGTTAGATGGGCAGGTTTGGCAATTGGTTGTTAGAGG
This sequence comes from Sambucus nigra, assembly GCA_949130495.1. Lineage (NCBI taxonomy): Eukaryota > Viridiplantae > Streptophyta > Magnoliopsida > Dipsacales > Adoxaceae > Sambucus > Sambucus nigra. The sequence continues at coordinate 159,914,627 of OX422219.1, read as the reverse complement.
GTGGTCCCCACCAACATGTCTAGAAGGAGAAGTTTGTGTTCCTAAACCCATTGAAATATAGAGTGAGGATGAGATTAAACTAAAAAAATTTAATTCTAGAGGTTTAAATACTCTTTTTAGTGTGGTCACACCGGATGAGTTTCGTCGCGTCTAAAGAGGCATGGGACATACTCCAACTCACCCATTAAGGTACAAGTGTCGTTAAAGCTTTTAAACTCCAAAACCTCACCACTCAGTTTGAAATCATTAAGATGTTAGAAAGTGAGACTTTTGATGAATTCTATGCGAGATTGTCCGATAAAGTGAATTGATTCATGTTTTAATTTGGGAGAAAAGATACCCGATAACCGTGTCATAAAGAAAACTATGAGGTCATTACCCGATAGATTTATTCCAAAAGTGACTGTTTTAAATTCTTTTGACACTTTAAACTCTACAAAACTTGAAGAGCTTATAGATGACTTACAAACCTATGAACATAACAAGTTTCCCTCTAAGAATGTGAAGAAGAAAGATAAGGGCATAGCTTTAAAAGTTCGAAAGGAGGAAACATCGGTATCAGATGATGAGTTTGAGATTGATTCAGATGATATGGATTTGTTTGCTAAGAAGTTTAGAAATTTTCTTAAGATTAATAAAGAGAAACTTAAAAATAATTAGAAGAAGATTAAGAAATCTAAGTATAATAAAGCTAATATATTCCCTAAAAATCGTAATGATGATCATAATAGGGACGAGTCAAATAAATGTTTTGGTTGTCAGGGTTATGGCCATAGGGCAGCCGAGTGTCCCACTAAACTAAGGAAGGAGGGCAAGAAACCAATTTCATATAAGGACCCCTTTAGTGACAGTGAATCGGAAGAGGGGCTCAATTATCCCATTGAGCGCAATTTTACCCCATTCGTGGCTAGTCATGTGGGCAATAGTGAAAAATCTTTCAATGAAGATAACTTTATACATGACACTTATGATGCCATTATTTGTGAATCCCATGTGTTTAATGCTATAGAGAGTGGTGAAGAGAGCGATAATGAAGATAAGGAAGAGGAGAGTGAACTCCAAGTTGCCTTTCGTAAGTTGTATATGGAATCCTTAAAATTGAAAAAGGCATACTTGAAGCTCAAAGCTAAAAAGAGAGAACGTGTCGTAGGTAGTTATGAGAGTGTTTTAATTGAAGATCTTCTTAAGGCACGTAAGAGAACTCTTTGAGGGAAGCTAGAGTATATTGAAGGTGAGAGAGATAGTCTTCGAGGTTTAATGGAGGCTATGAAGAAAGAGCTTATTGAGTTTGAAGAGTGTATGAGTGTACTTGAGTCTAGAATAGTAGAGCTTGAAGAGAGATTGAGAGACTCAAGTCGGGTCAAATTTAATTTAGAGTGTAGGTCAGAGAAATTAGATAAAATCTTAATCCCCGTCCAAGTCAAAGATGACATATGTGGTATTGACTTTAGTACTAAAAATGCTTTCGCGAATAAAGCCAAAACCATGATTTTGAGAAAATTATTTAGAAACACTAGAAAAGGTCAATACTTAGGTAATACTTCTCATCGTGTTTTCACGTGCACACATTGTGGTAGGAAAGGTTACCTTAGGAGGTTTTGTTTCGACCTTAGAAATGGTCCTAAGAAGTCCAAGAGTAAAGTCACCAAAACCTGAGAGCATCACGTTACACCTATGCGGGTTAGGAGATCCGATTTGGAGGCTTTACATGATAGACTTAATGATTCTTATTTTCTTGCACATGATTCCTCCCTTGCTAAATCTAAAGGTTGGTTGTGTTAGCATTGTTTTACATACACTATCTTATGTGCTTCATGATATATTCATGGTAGTTGTATGTTTATTTGTCATTTTATAGTCTATGCTTCATCATATATGTTTTGCTAGAATTATGACATGTGTATTATTTGTATTTTTATTTTAGCATTTATTTGGTGTTATGAAAAATGCAAAAACATTTTGTTTGTCTTTTAAGTTGTCTTATTGTTTGTTTAAAAAATTTGAAAAACTCAAAAAGATTTTTTTGTGTATTTTAGTTTTACGCATTTTATGTGGAATATCCTTATGTTTGAATCATATATCACTCCGCTTCCACGTGGCTAGAACTTTTGGTTATGAATTTCAATTCTTAAATTATTATTCACCATGCTTGCATGGAGTAGTTCGATTTTGATTTGCTTAATGGATTCTCTTTGTATATGCCTCCTCATACACATGCACGAGCTCTTTTGAACTTTAACTTCATATGTATATTTGAGCTTAGTGAGATGTTTTCCCATGAATTTTGCCATCTACATGTTTTGTGACTGTAGGGGATTTATTCATGTGAGAACCGTTGCCCAGATAGAGAAAAATAGATAAACATTTATCCAATAAAGTTCTAATGGAATCAGGTTGCAAAAGTCAAGCTGACTTTACGTGAAAAGCCACCATTGAAAATGGGCATAAAAATGTGACACCCTGCTTAATTAAATACTGGTCGATCAGTCCTTTATTAAATTAAAACAAGATTTTCATTTGGTTCATTCTTAGCATCGTTGTCGAAAACCAAATTAATTATTAATCGCCTAATTAATTAATTAAACTGGTGCCAAATTTTATCTTTCATTAAACAGATAAGTATATGCAGAAACAAAATGACTAATCCATGCACACAATCTCTGAGTCGAAAAACAATACTGAAAAAAATAACAAAAAGACTTGCCGAATAAACCATCGGCTATAAATCCCAATCCAACATAATAATCCAACAGATAAATAAATAATCCAATTACTGAATCGAAAACTAAATGGGGAACATTCCCTAAGTGAAATTGTAACTGAGATGAGATCCCTAAGCTAGGAATGAATAAATGACGCGTCTAATCCAACTCCTGCATGCATCCACATATGCTACAGCTGCGTATCCCTGGAATAGAATCTCAAGTCTGGCTTCCCTGTGGCTGGACACCTAAAAGGTTTTTAAAAATATTTGTAGCAAAGATTAGAACACAAAAAAATTTGAAAATATTTAGCAGGTGATTAAGTCTGCAGTAATAAAAATGCATGAATGCTTTTCATATTTAAGCTAGTGCCACACTCACTTGAGATAATACACACCCCTCAACTATTGCGCACACATACAGGTTTTTCTTATAACCCCCTAGATCCACTACCCCGTCTAACTAGCCTTGTTATAAACGCTTCCTCACACCTTACTCTAGCCCGAGTAACTTTTTTAATGATTTATAAGTTATTTCTCACATTAACTTAATTTATCATATTTAAATAACTATATAAAAATTTCACCAGTTATATAAACAATACCATTTCACTCTTGGTATTTCACCCGTACATAAATATATGATCTACTATATGCGTATAAATATACTACACATTCACACACATGTTGTATATAGTATCCATCCTCCCAAGTAAGAACTCGCCGGATGTTTTCTCTAAAATGCTATCACCCATGAATACTAAATTCACCCGGTTATCCCGAGACGATTATCTCATCGAATTAAAAAAAAATGTAGAGGAGGCAGTCATGGTTCCCCGGTTGTGAGTCAGAATCATACCTAAAGCGTATCACCTAGTAATTTAAATTAACCGAATTAATTAAATATATAATGCTTAAAAATACCGGGTGTTACATACTTCCCCCTTACAAAGGAATTTCATCCCCGAAATTAGGTCATCCCTGCAGTGAATAATTCTCGATACTGCTCTCGCATGTCATCTACCTGCTCACATATCGACTCGTCAATACTGTGATATTCCCACTGTAATCTGACTAGTGGTACCACCTTATATCGCAACTTACACTCACTATGATCCAGAATAGCCACGGGTCTCTCCTCATATGAGATGTCTGGCTATAAGTCAATCTCCTCGAGTGGAACGTGCCAAAATGCTCTTGCGTTCCTCCAGTACTTTTTTAGCGATGCCACATGGAACACGTGTTGTATCCGTTGTAAATGCTCTGGCAAGCCCAGTCTATATGCTACCAGTCCCACTCTCTCAATAACGGAGAAGGGTCCCACGTATCTCGGTGCTAACTTTCCCTTCTTGCCAAACCTCATGACCCCCTTCATGGGATAACCATACCAAGATCTGGTCACCAGCCTCCAACTCTATGATCCCCAACCATATAGTGCCTCAAAAGATGAGCCTATACTCCACCGGCTCTACTATCTCTATGTTAGACCAGGCGCCACCTTTTTGGGTGCCGATTTCCTTGTTACCAAACACGTGACTCTCCTTTATGTAAATACACTTTTGACTACTCACGTCAAATTTCAAACCTTTAACTCACAGTTACGCAACTCTTATTATATTCCTGAACTATACGAAAAAGACGTGGTTTACTCAATTCCTGCCGATGGACTATAAATCACTTTGTGTCCTATAAGTTTGTCATTTTCCCACCTCTTACCCAGCAAAGGGTGGATGACAAAATCTCCTTTTAAAGACTAAAATATGGTCACGTAGATAATAAACCGCTACGAGGTATCACATGTAACTCTACCAGTGGTAATTAATACTCCCAATTATCCAAAAATTTAGAATACACATTTCTCGATTTCTCCTACAACCTAGTCGCTTCCCGTCTACCCATCGACTTACGAGTGACACATCTAGCATGATATGCAACTTCATCCCCATTGCCTCCCAACACTTCCTACCAGAGGTGGGACTGAAATGTCTTATCCTAATTCACAATAATATTAGACAACACATGGTTATGTTTCACTCATCCTCTTCAATTGAAAAGTTGGATATATTGCTCGATAGTATAACCCACCCCAAGATAATAATTATTATGTTTTGTCCAATCCATTCCGTAACCCGATGGAAACCCTAACCTCACCACGATTTTTCAATACCCAAATATGAATTTTACCCATTTGCGCATTAATCCCATCACTATAACCATCAAAATTACAAAATCTTGGTGGACAACCTCGGATCAACCTTTTCCATCCCTTAATGGTGTACTTTGACACAACTGCACTATGTCTCATTCAACACCAATCCCCATGATCAACGTTTCCCATCCCATGGAACATCTTACTCCCCTTTTTCGAAATATACAAAAATCATTGCCCTTGAGTTTGTTCCAAAACTGTGCATTCTTCGGGCACTTTTATGTTTGGTTATACTCAACATATTATTTATGTGTAAACCACTCTAGGAATTTGACTAAGCGAGACTCTGCTTTACTTTCCCAAAATTATAGGGTTCCCCAGGGACATCTTTTTACTTAAGTTCCCATCATCTTTCAACTCCCACGGTTGTGATAATTATCATTGATATACACATAATCAGACTGTCTCATTTCTCAAACGGATTTCAGTCCATCATGCCTCTCCACTTATGTTTCTAACTGCCCCACATGCATACATTCAACACATTTATCTACACATTCCTTTATCCTGGATGATTTCAAAAAATCAAACTAACCGGGGGGCCCATACAACCTATAACTCATCCATATTCACACAAACATCACAAACGTCGCATACGTAACATATTTATCTCAAGCTCGACTCCCGCATTCTCGACATGGATATATCATACGAATATTCTCTATTACCCCACAAATATCAATTAAATTCTTCTCTATATTTCCCCACCCATCAACTTGTGGTGGAAAAGTCTTCTCAATGCTTCTTTCGCAGCACTACCTGGCTCCACTGACCCTATATCATTATAGCTCTCAGCTCAAAGTGTTTTCTCTACACGTCCAATAATTAACATTTAAAACCGACGCACTAGCATCGAATAACATCTCACTACTCCCAAATTTTATTAAGGTCTATGCGTGTAACATCCCGTAATGAAGCTCAAAAGAACCTTCATCACTGCATTATTCCCTAACATTGTCGATCATCGAAATCCGTGGGTCCAAAGCACATAACTAAGATATCATAATTTCTGTCTCCCGAGACATAAATTAAATCGTCTATGACCATGTCTCTCAAGGCGTCACATGATACGATTCTCTCACTATCACTAAATTCTCAGCACGTAAACAACAATGCGTTAAAAACTCTCCGCTCAATGGTGAACCCCATATACCCTGAATCACATCAGTAAAAGTCCCTACGCACTAGGATCCAATGTAACTAGATAATTGTACTCTCTGAAGCCTACTTCATAAAAATATCGCCACGAGCTCGACTCTTGTTCAAGTGAGACATCGTAAAAATATACATCCTGTCCCAGAATAATGAACACTATAGTCTTGCTGTAACCGCCCACCGTCGCTTAACAGTTCGTACCCAGGATAAAACTATACCTTGAATATCATCGCTCAAAATGAGCTATCCTCATAAAATATATTCACTCAGTGTCCACACCTGCTCCCCTGCAGATCGAATTAAAGAGAGCCCCGTTAACTCAACGGTAAATATACCCTCACTAGTAATATTAACGATACCCCTACTAAACCTGTTTCACATGCGAATCTCGCACTAACAAACTACTGTGACTCACTCTTGTCACACAAAATAGACCCCAATCACCCTGGGATAAAACTTATACTTTCAATTGCCAATAGTACCGGCGGTTCAAATGGTTACTGGACATAACACCCCCGTCCCAACTGAACCAAAAACTTCTTATAACTATTGCCCCTATTGGGCATCCCTTTCCTGTCCCCCAATTCATTGTGGACAGTATCCACACACGTGTTCACACTCTTTACACATAAGACACCTCTCTATGTCATTCCCCTTTTACTGTCCCCACTGTCCATGTCGGGGTTGTCCTTCTCACAGACCTAGGAGACTTGATCCTAATTGCTACCCGCGTTCTCCCTTTGGATCCGTTAGCCCTATGGAACTTGTCGCTAGCCTTGACGACCCTGACTGAATCCACCATCACCTGGTAGGAATTCTATTGATCTCAATCATTGCAATGGGTCCTTTACTGGGTATCCCCTCCTGTGGTGCCTCACTAGCACTGTTAATTCCAGTCTTGCCCCTAGGTTAAGTTCTCCAACTCTCTTGGCTCCCTTATCACGATATTGATGACAACGGTACTAGTCGTTCTATTCGAATTTCCCAATCCATGCTTATATATTAACCCATGAGTTCATCATTAACTTACGAACCTTTTTTATTCTTCGTATCCACCTCATCGGGTACTTGCTAAACACAATAACTCTCCTTTATGATCGACCACTGCACGACCCTTCTGAAACAAGTATTGAAATCTCCGTTGCCTCTCTGGTTAAACAGCTGATGAGAGGATTTGTGATCAAACCGTGCCCTAAATTTCTCATTATTCACAGTATCTCTCCATGGTTGTAGTGACTGACTCCTATCATTACAACACTGCTCTTATGGGCCAACATTTCGCTCAAAATTTAATTATAGGTGTCACTACAATCCATCCTATACAACTGTCTCTAGGTTATCTCCTTCCATTGACCCATCACACTCCCTCTCTTCCTCGAATCCTTATGGATGGCTCTTTAAAAGAGTTCCTCCGACTCCCCCCCCTTTTTATCGACTACGCTGGATGAGTCTAACCTTGCACCACCGCCTTCTACAACGATGCTTAAGGAAACTACTGTGCCCTAGTGATTATCCCAATACCATCTGCCTGAACAATAACCATGGTGATTTCTATCACGGTCACCGTTCCAAAAATACTCCCTGGCTTTTGTTGAGCCTCTCTCTCTACAGTCCTTCCAACGACCCTCGTTGGTCGTTCAAAATTATTCGGTGTACAAATCCCAACTGGACTCGTATATGAATCGCATAAACTATAATTAATAGCAGGAGAACGTAAGTCGCATACGTGAAGGAATACAATAATCCTATAATAAGGCTCTATATCAAAGAACATTACTAAAAAACGTAATAAGCCGAACATATACCATCTGTGACACCCCACTTAATTAAATACCGGTCGATCAGTCATTTATTAAATTAAAACAAGATTTCCATTTGGTTCATTCTTATCATCACTGTCAAAAAATATATTAATTACTAACCACTTAATTAATTAATTAAACTGGTGCCAAATTTTATCTTTCATTAAACAAACAAGTATATGCGAAAACAAAATGACTAATCCATGCACACAATCACTGAGTCGAAAAACAATACTGAAAAAATAACTGAAAGACTTGTCGAACAAACCATTGGCTATAAATCCCAATCCAACATAATAATCCTACGGATAAATAAATAATCCAAATACTGAATCAAAAAGTAAATGGGCAACACGCCCTAAGTGAAACTGTAATTGAGATGAGATCCCTAAGCTATGATTGAAGAAATGATGCTTCTAATCCAACTCCTGCATGCATCCACGTATGCTGCAACTGTGTATCCCTGGAATAGAATCTCAAGTCTGGTGCCCCTCTGGCTGGAAACCTAAAAGGTTTTTAAAAATATTTGCAACAAGGGATAGAACCCAAAACATTTTGAAAATATTTAGTAAGTGATTAAGTTTGTAGTAATTAAAATGCATGAATACTTTTCATATTTAAGCTAGTGACACACACACACTTGAGATAATACTCACCCCTCAACTATTATGCACACGTACTGCTTTTTCTTATAAACCCCTAACTGCACTACCCCGTCTAATTAGCCTTGTTATAAATGCTTCCTAACACCTTACTCTAGCCCAAGTAACTTTTTCTAATGATTAATAAGTTATTTCTCACATTAACTTAATTTATCATCTTTAAATAACTATATAACAATTTCACCAGTTATATAAACAATACCATTTCACTCCCGGTATTTAGCCCGTATATAAATATATACACTATTCTATACGTATAAATATATTACACATTCACACACATGTTGTATCTAGTATCCACCCTCCCGAGTAAGAACTCACCGGTTGTTTTCTCTAAAATTCTATCACCCAGGAATACTAAATCCACCCGGTTATCCCGAGACGATTATCTCATCGAATCAGAAAAAAATGTAGAGGAGGCAGTCATGGTTCCCCGATTGTGAGTCAAAATCATACCCAAAGCGTCTCACCTCGAAAAGAATCACAGTATAAAATAATGGACGCTATGACCTGGGGATTATACTCGTCCGGTGTTCACTAGCCAGGAGATTCACCCACATCGCGCAACCTCCTATGATAGCATTAGAGGGGTATGTATTTATATAAGATATCTTACACAGATATTTAATGAACACAAAATAACACACACACACACACACACACACACACACACACACACACACACACACACACACACACACACATATATATATATATATATATATATATATATATATATATATATATATATAAACCCGGTTAATCCGTTCCTAACACCCGTAGCACTAGCCCGAAAGTAATCGAGTTTATATCCCGACTCTTATTTTAATTAATTTCACATTAATTAAATTTATTTAGGTAGTATCACTCAACTACAATATTTGGACACATCTACTCGACCTGAACTTTAAGTTATACGAATAATGCGTTAATAAATTAAATCACTAATTCATTCTCATAAGGTAAAATGATGTCCCACCGTCTTCCCAGCAAGTTTGTCTCATTCTTACTTTTAAAAACTCCGTTGAAAACCCTTCCATTTTAACCCCCAAACTAAATGGGAAAAATAGCGCTGTCAGGTCCCTCCAATCGGTTTGCCCCCTAATTCGAACCGGTTCGGTGTAACTAGGTTGCGAACCTTCTTCCCAGATTCATTTTCCCTCCATTGTCAAACCTTTAAGCTTTTTATTTCCTCTTAGATCGTCACCAAATCACAACCAACATCTTATATACTTAGGAATAGTCTCTAATCATCCTAGAAACCATTGATCACCAATTATTTTACATATAATCCCACATTTCCCAATTTGTGGTTTATCCGGGTTTTATTCCACCGATTATGAATTTGACTTTATACATCCAAAATTTGTCATTAATTTCTACTGAATTTATCATAAAATTCAGATTTCTACATCCTATAATTATATAGCATCACCAATTTCACTTTTAATCTCCCCAAAGTCTCCTATTTAAGGAAAACCCAATTTCATGTAATTTCCCACCCAATAACGAATTTTTAATTACACATACTATTATATGAATTTATTATCATAGATTTAAAATTATAGCAAGTTTACCACTTGCCTCTATTAATTCGTAGTGTCTGATCCTTTGAGGTGGACGATGATTTGGAGAAGAACACACTTGCTCCCTTTTGATTTGGCTCCCAAAATCTCCCCCTTTTGACCCTATTTTCTTCACTACATAACAAGGATTTTCTTTTTGAGTTATGTCTGCCCCAAACTCTTTAACTTAGGTTTTATTACGTTAATCCCGAAAATAAGCTTATAGGCTAAATTAAAATGGCCCAAACACCCCATGTGGGCTCGGTTATGCCTAAAAATGCCTCGAGACACATTTTCTATCCCCGGGTACTCTTTTTCGACTATCTCAACCTATCCACAATCAACCGTGCACTTAGAATTGTCATCCAAATTATTTTACTAAAAGTCCCAATCTCAACCTCAATATAGTCTATCCTCGACTACCAGCTGAGATACAATAATACCACGTCACTATCACTCGATATGACATAAATAAATTATTACCATTCACTTAGTACTCATTTTCCATAAATATTAACCATTAACTCTCTTGATTAATATTTAAATGAACTCATAATAAATAATTTAATTAAATTACGACACACTAGTAATTTAAATTAGCCGAATTAATTAAATATATAGTGCTTAAAAATACGGGGTGTTACAAAAAAGTGTGGCATTGAAAAAAGTGTCCAAGGCCAACATAGTTTAGTTTGATATGTTCATTCAAAAGAAAAGAAAATAGTTATTATTAAGAAGGGAGTTTGGATGGAAATATCAACGAGTTTCCACAATGACATTGAATCCTAGTAACGCTACTTTGTCATGATGCTATTGATTTGTAGAATCATCAAAATTCTAGGCTTGTGTGCATTGTGCTTATTTGGTCTTTGAGTTCTCTTTATCTTGTCACGTGAATCTATATCTAAGTTTGATAAAGTTTTGTATTCAAATAGAACTCATTGAATATGTTTAAGTGATTGGGTCATAATTCTTTTATCTCTAGTTCACTCCCCTTCACTCTGTTTACCACATGTTTATTTAGACACATTTGTGCTATACGAGTGTGGAAATATTAGTGTTTAGTGTCTTGTGTGGTGTTTATACTTATATATATGTGTGTGTGTGTGTGTGTGTGTGTGTGTGTGTGCGCGCGCGCGCGTGCTTCATTGATATCTGTATGTATATCTATATATATGGTATCATTTGTTTTTTAGTCTCTGCCTTATCATCTAGTCCTTGTCGGCTATTAGTTCAAATTGGTATCTAGCTTGTTGCGACTTTTCATTGATATCCCATGCTTATCTTGGTACATTCTAGTTGGTACCATTTTGTTATCGCATCTTAGTTAGTACCTATTAATCGTGGTGTGGATTAGTTGTTCTTGTGTTGACATATTTTTTTGGGTATCTCTTGCAAAACTATACATCATTGCATGAGATACTTGTTTTTCCATTATTCTTATCACTCATTTCATTTAGGGGGAGAATTTAATTAATCGGGGGAGAAATGGGTTATTTAATGCACCTTAAACTTTTGTCTATTCCTGAACAAAAAGGGGGAGAAATGGTATCTAAACCTTTTAATTTGGGGAGATTTAACTTAGTGGGAGACTTATTTCTTAGGTTGATAGTGTTAGATGAAGGGGGAAGATTTAATTATACAAATTTTATTATTATATTCCTTATGCATTTGATGGTATGTTTAAGTGTGTAGGTTTTCATCCATACAACAGAGTTTTAAAGCAGGCAAAGCTACTCAACATATGTGTCGGTCAGGCATATGTATATTTAATTTTTGGGTTGGATTGTGTCTTTTAGATGAGTTTGGCGGTCCATATGATTTTTATTTTGGGTTTGTCCCAGAATAGTCAAAGAGGGGAGATTTATAAGGACAAATTTCCAATTGCGTTAATTTGTTAGTGTTGGATTAATTCCAGACAAAACTATTCGAGTCATAGTATAGAAGTTATTTGTGACCTTTCAAGCTTATGATGTTTGACTTGAGGACATAGCGGCCAAGTCTAATGAAGATCACATCATAGCCGTGTTTCGTGCCTTATTTAGTGCCATCAACCTTTCAATTTTCCAAGGTCTCTCAGGTATGAATGCACATGTTATATAGATACTTGGATATTTTTATTGGGTGTCTTTTGTTAAAAATGACTTTTTAATTTTTTAAGAAAAATTAAGTTTTCTAAAAAGTCGTTAGATTATGTCATTTGAACGACTTCGTTCGAACGAGATTCCCAAGTCGTTCGAATGAGGTATCTAACGACTTTCCTTTTTGGACTCACTGAATTCTCGTTCGAAATGTCATTTGAATTGTCGCTTGAGCGAATTTTTGTTTTTAGTCCTACTACCTTCTCGTTCGATAATGTCATTCTAAGGGCCCTGATTTCTCGTTCGAACGACACAGGTTTCTAGTTCGAACGATCGAAGATTTTCAACAGTTTTTATTAACCTCCCACTACTCCATTTCTTTTTCCACCTATTTTATAGACTACAGGAATGAACTATTTTGAGAGGCTTTTGAGAGTCTTTTCATACAGTTTGAGAGCACACAACTTATCCAAAAGTTCCTTTTGTTTTGTTAATCTTTAGTGTATTAACTTTCAAATAAAACACAAGTTTCACACCCAAACATTTATTTGATCCAAGTTTCTATGTATACATGCTTTGAGATCGTTGGTTTGGCACCGGGTATCATTCTCTACCCTAAAGAGATTTTCTTGCGGAGGATTCCGTGTTTATGGTTCGTGGTGTACATATGGTGGACTCCGTGTGTTGACTGTTGCTTTTCCCCATCGGTGTATTTCGAGACAAAGGAGGATTTTGAAGTTATCAACTAGGCAGAGGTGGATGAACGAAGAGCGTTAAGGCGTGCAAGGGCGTCGAGTCTTGTGGAAGTATTCTGTTGGATCCTTTGTAATTCCGTACTTAGTGGACTTGGGGCTGGGCTGTCCGGGATTTTTAAAAAAATAACACATTTAAAAAATAGTACATATTTTTAAAAAATATTTAAAAACAATAAATATTTAAAACAGTACATATTCTTACAAAAATCAGTTTAAAAAAACATTTAAAATATATTTTTACAGTTTTTATTATAAAAAACTGTTTATATATTAAAATAACTGTTTATATATAAAAAAAACTGTTTAAGAAAACACGTCTGTAACTTTTAAAAAAATAGTACATATTTAAAACATTTTTAATAGTTTATATAGAAAATGATTTTTTTTAATGTTTTTATGTATAAAAATAGTTTTAAAAATATTTAAATATGTTTGTAATGTTTTTATATATAAAAACCGTTATTAAAGAAGAAAATGTGATGTTATAAAAATATCTTTCTTTTTTTATATATAAATGGGGTAAACTGTTTTGTTTCATATTAAGTGAAGTGAGAGAAGAAGCTTATTTTTATTGGAAGACATAAAGTATTGATGTCGTTAAACACATAAAAAAAATTCCACATATAACCCGAGTACCAAATCACTTTCCTGTTAGCACTAAGGCTTGGAGTGCTTCTGTTGTACCCAAAATATGTCCTCCATTACATAGTGGACGCATGGTATGGAGATATATGTAAGAACTTATAAAAGGCCTTGACCTTATAATGAGGAATCGGACATGCATAATATAAAGGCCACAAACTTTACATCTCGATCTAACACCCGTCTAATAGGTCATTGAGTTTACACCTCAAACTAAGGACTGCTAACTGTCAACCTTCTAGAAAGATTCGTTCTTATTCACAAGCACATGAATAGTGCATGTGAGACACCATAACCAATTCATCATTTAGTAAAAAACTTGTGAGTAGCCAAACTCTAGCAAATTCTCTCTAAACGGAAGGATAACTTCGGTCACCTGCTCTGGCATACCTAGAAAACCATAGCTGTAACCTCCCACAATGTTGCTTTATAGGGCCTCGGCCTTTGTTGCCCAGAAGTATGCAACTTCCCTATACTAGCCCATTCATCCGTATTTGTATGTCCTTGAGGCCCAATTATGTATTGATAAACATAAGTCTAATGAGAGTAAGGTGCCAAAGTGGACGTAAGCTCATTTATAGACTAACCACTCTAAATCTGATGTTGTTCTCCTTCTTATTTCATCTTTTTTACTCCTTAACTAATTAATATAGCTTAGATGGCATGGACTATGTTAGTAGGCCCAATTTTACGCATCAAGACTTAATGAAGACCTAATCTTACCAAAATTTACGTCCATATTTAAATTAATATATTATCATGTATTTTATATCATTCCCTAAATTCGGAACTACTTTTGTATAGGTATCATATGTGTATGCATGAAGATTAATTCATAAGATGAAATCCCAAATTAATAATTTTCCAATTCATCATCAAAATAATCAACTACAACATGTTACAATATTTCTCTCAATAATGACGTTTTATGAATCATAATTTTAATTTATCAAAAGTGACATGCTAATGATAAAACTTCTAATAAATTCTAAATAAATCATGCATAAGCAATTCTAAATAAAAATATCTACTAAATCTTTAACTATATATTTCCACGCAAGTTAATATGAGGATATCATCACCAATTAGTGCGGATTTCATATTTTTAAACAATATCTAAAAAATCATCATATTTAAAACAACCTTACTATATAATATTTTAGGAATGAATTCATATTTAAGCAATATAAAATTCTATAAACATCAAAGAGGAAGAAGGGTAATTATTTCCTTAAAATGATGTCCTGGTAATGTTTTGAAAATTTGATTTTTGAAGCTTCCTCTTTATTTTCTTCTCAGCGCAAGATTACTGACAAAAGTCCCTCGTATTTGGAGGGTAGTTTAAGTGATAGAAAAGTAGAATCTTTGTGATATTTTCTTAGGTTTAGCATACTACTTTACAAGGTTTAAGTTCAATTTATACTGAAAAATTTCATCTTAGAAATTGATAGGGCAAATTATAATTTCAACCCTCGTTCGAATAAGTTTCGCACGATGCTAAAGTTAGGGTTTGATATACAGTGTTTTCCCCCAATGAAAAAATTGAAATCGACTCTTCCCATGGTAAGATCCCTTGTGAATGAGCTTGTGGGAAGTCCTTGTGAGAATGAGCTCGCAACCTTCATTCAAATGCGATGCTCTCTCGTGTGAATGATCTAACAAATCCATATTTGTGTAGCTCACCCTTTTTAACTCGTGTATTCAAATATACCTTCATACCAGTTCATAAATTTTATAAGTGAACTACCTTTGTAATAAAATTAAAAGAAAATATAAATTAATAATTAATCCATTTAATATATCAACTTAATAAATCTAAAAAAAATTATGGGGTATTACAAAAGAAAAGTTTGAAGACTCCTTGTACTCTACCCCCCCCCCCCCCCCCCCCCAAAAAAAATAGATAGGAGATGGTGAAGGGACGAACGCAATTTCAAGGCTGAGATATATATAAGAGAGAGAGAGAGAGAGAGAGAGAGAGAGAGAGAGAAAGAATGGATAAAGGATGATATTTTAAGTTTCTAAATTATTTAAGAGTATTCTTGTAACTTTACATAACAAATTAATAGCATTTTTATAATTTGATATGAAATGGACAGTGAAACTCGATTAACTAATATACCTGTTAAAATTAACTTTCAATCGCCAATGTCACATTATAATTTTGGTATGGCTCTTGGACCTATCAGAAGAGGACATCTGGACTCATTACTCATATAAATGAGGTAGGCTCAGTTACCAATCTGGTCTGTCACATCATTATAGTCAGTCAGTTTAGCTCAATTAACTCACAACAGGTTAACACCATCAAGTAACTCCATTTAAGTAAGCATGTACTGTGTGATTGGATGATGTCAGCAGTGCACACACATTGGGACACACACCCTCACATTAACGATATTGAGATATTTTTACCTTCCCGTAGATTAACATTGATGTGATTTATATCTCTTTATTTGTTATAGCTTGTAATTAGTATAATCGTGCCAAGACCAAATCAATGTACTAGTTTTAGGTGATAATAAATTGGTGTCGCTTGTGAGAAACGACAAGCCATTTGTTGCTTTTCACCATTGTTAATTCTTGAAACTTGAGGATACCCATCTTTGGAAAACTAGTTTTTGGTTCATTTGTGTGTTAGAGTTATTTTTAATAAATTTTTGTTCAATTCAGTTTAATCCCTTGAATGCGCCATCGGATCTCTTTTTTATGCTTTAACTCTACTTTTTCTATAATTTCTACCACTGTATTTGGTATAATCTATTTTTATTGTTACGAAGCTCTATTTTTCTGCAAAGTTTGTAAAAAGTGGTAAATATACAAAAAATAATCGAGTCGTTGAAGGAGTTCCCACCTCTATGCATGTGGGTATGGGAGACCTATAAGGGATCTTAATAATCTTGGATAAATGTTGGGGGGCTATGTAGGAGAGTGTGAAATAACTGATACAAAGCTTTCTATCCATGCAAAGTAGGTCCAAGATGAACCCCTTACCCCAGTAGGGGGTAAAAAAATCTAATATGAGGCAAGAAATGCCACCTCTTATCCCATATAAGGATAAGAGACAAACTCACTATGACAGAGTAGCTGAAAATCCTAAGAGATTGGATTTGGCCTCGCGAAGCGAAGGTGGCAGGTCCAAGTACTCTGGATCAGGATGAAATGATTGATCCTATCGTCCAGGGCCAATATCCACCATCAGATCAGTTGGATATGATGATAAATAAACCTACTTTATAGAATGACCAAGTGTTATAGAGAGTTTGGGTAGGTTTTATGCCTTTGATAAGTTGGGCCCAAGAAAAGCAAGGGCACACCAATATAAGGAACTAAAAGTGCCCAAAGAACACTAGGAAGAGTCCAGGAGGGGTGAGTGTTTGGACATATTAAGGATAAGTGTTCGAGGGTCGGCTTAAGCCAAACATACTTTTAAGGAAGCGGGCTCAACTGAAAGCTGAGGCCGAGCAGACAAGACAATCACAATAAATGTCGAACAAAAAGAAAAAATAATAAAGGGCTCTATTCAACTTTTAGAAGATCGTTTAGGTGAGATTATTAAAACGAAGAATCCTTTGTAGAGGGGTTTTATTCAATGATCATCGTTCACAGCTGCAATAGTTGGTTATCTAACACCCGTAAAATTTTAACCAAACGTCATCACCCCAAGTACAATGGCAAAATCAAATCCTATGTTACACATAAAATAATACCACATTCCGGACGAGATGCGCTGTAGGGCCTTCTCCCGTACCGTCACTGGGTCATTATAATTCTAGTATAATTGTTTGCCAAAAGGTCAGATCTCGAATTTCGAATACTTGGCCGACCTCTTTGCCAGTAATTTATATTTTGGTATGAAGCCAGGAAAAATGGTGCCCCACTTGTTAAGAATTCGCCAAAAGGCAAATGAAATGGCAAGGGAGTTCATACATTGCTTTATTATTGAGAAGCTTGAGATGGTCGATTACGACGAGAAGATTATGATCACGGCCATCACGAGTGGTTTATTACCTGGGAAGTTATACTAGGGTCTAACTAAGGAACCACTGAGCACGATGGACGAGATCCTGGTAAAGACTGGCAAGATTATAAATGCTAAAAAAGCGATGGCAATGAAAGAGTTAAGCCATGTTGTCTGATACTTGCAAGATCTCAAAAAATATGGAAAGGCCTAAGGACACAAAAAATTCCAATAAGCAGAGAAAGTATGATGACTATACCCCTGTCACTATGGGAGTTCACCACATCCTCGAAGAGATCCGGAGAAGTAGTGTCCTCAAGCGGCCTGGGAAATTGAAGGCTCCGCCAAACACAAGAGACAAGAGTAAATATTACGAGTTCCACAAAGATCATGTCCACACAACTAACAATTGCTTGGCCCTAAAGAATGAGGTTGAGGCCTTGATCATATGACGATTTAAGTCTCCTTGTGAAAAGGCTGACAAGAAGAAACATGTCCAAGACGAGGACTCAGAGGATGATTCAAATCTATCCAAGAAGCCTAATAAGCATATGCATGAGGTTGGTATAATCTCTCTTAGTTGTCACTTTATAAATGGAGGCGAAGATGAACCAGTGTGTGGCACCCCGCCTAATTAAATACCGGTTGATCACTCCTTTATTAAATTAAAATCAAGGTGAACAATTGGTTCATTCTTAGCATCACTGTCGAAAAATACTTTTCCAATTTAAACACCCTAAATAATTAAGCTAAGTGTCAAAACCATTTTTCTTTTTTTTCAAATTTTATTTTATATAAACCAACATTTAAATCTTTACATTATTCATAATTAAAGAATCACGCAACCACCATACTGGAACAAACCATCCAATAATTAAACATTCAACTAAATGAATCCAACATTTAATACTCAACTGAAAACATCCTGACAATAATAAATCCCAAAGAATAAAATACTGGAAATAAATGAATCACAACGTCCAATAAAACAACTGGATAATGGAAACGGGCGACACATGCCCAACTGAATAAATATGATAAGAGTGGAATCAAATAAACGAAGTCATCTAAGCAAGAGGCCTGCAACTCCCACCTAAGTTGCATAACGTTCCTTCCAAAAGATCCTATGCAAGACGCCCCTGTGGCTGGGCACCTGTAATATATACATATATATACAAGAGAGAGAAGAAATAGAGACGAGTCAGAGCCTGATAGTGTAAATGATTTAAAATTTGTTTAGCAAGTATTTAAAATGTTTACAGGCCAATGCAACAACATATTAGTGCGACACTCTCTTGAGAAACTCTCACCTCTCTTCTAATGTGCACGCCTATTGGTCTAACCTTCCCAACGGTTTAACTTATCTTAGGTTACTAGTAAGATTTAAAACTGAACAATTTAATTGTTTAAGAGGATAATTTCATTTGATCACAAAGTTCTCATTTAAACCTTATTTGCTAATAAAGTTTCACATTACACTCTTCAAATCAAGTATTTCCAAATTGAAGTCATTATTCATTTCTTACTTACCATAAACACAATAGGAAGTTCCAAATTTCAGAAGTTCATATATATATTAAATACTCGTATAGTATATATATTCTAACAACACCCCACATAAAAATTATGGTGCGGGCATACTCTGCTATCCAATCCCCGTATCAATCGTACTAAGGGAAATACAAGTTCGGAATCACTCTCGAACTGTATTAATACATACACAAACAATATTGAGGCGAAGCATAGTCTCTAACTCCAGGAGGTCAGCACATACCCTCGCGTCTCTTAGGACCGTGACTATCGATTCGATAGCCTGTACCTAGGATTCCTATCTTCTAGGGTACGAGTCAATATCACCCATGAAGGCCCATTCGAGATAAGACCGTCCTAGCGCGGTAACCTCAGGGATAGCAAGTAGCGCGGGCATGATTTTCACACGTATATAATATATGCATACACATAGTCATATAAATTTACTACTTTTATCATATCAATTTAGGTTCATATCATAACCCATAATCACGACATTTATCCTGATTTTCCCATTATTAGTTATCACGTATAACGGTTCGTCTCTAACTTTAATTCGAGGGATTTTTCTAACTTACTACGTAATACTCATGGACTCTATCCTCTCAAGTGTAAAATTCAGTAGGTATTCACTTATGTTCCAACGTAACTATCTTACGCGTCTCTCCCTTTAATACATAGTTTCATCATCCCTTATGTGTAAATAACTCAAAAATACAACTCTCGTCTTACATTAAAGGTCCCATAATTATTTATAAGTCCTACTGGTCTTCTTCATCTTCCAAAATATTTTAATAAGGGTGTCCAAGGATTATTTCTCATTAAATTGAATTCAACTAATTTAAAAAGGGAAATATGAGCCTGCCAGAAGGGGTCGATCGATCGAGGTCTGGGGCTCGATCGATCGAACCTTCGATCGATCGAAGATCTTGGCTCGATCGATCGATCAAACAGGTATGGCGAATTCTGCAGTTACCAGTTACGGGTTTTCTCACGCAACTCCATCCAAATCCAAACTTTTCATTCCCAATCATCCAGAAATTTGTACTACTAATAGTATAAATCCATTACATACATCTTTTACATAAAGCATGCAAATTTCCATTAATAATCATGGATTAACAGGCCAAAATTCATATAAATCTCAAGAACCCTAGAATTCTTTTTAACATGGTTCTAATAACCTATCGAATGTGTTCATTCCCCTACATCCCGTTTTTATGATTCGATTATTTTTGTGTTTCTCCATGGTTTGTTGTTTTTGTAAAATTATTTTTACGTGAGAAAAAATTGAAAAATTAAAAATAGTTTGTGATATCTTTTTAGAGTATCATTGCATGATTATTCATTCATATCTTGTTGCGATGATATCTATTTATGCTTAGTGATGTTCCCTATATATTTCATGATTAATTTTTACTCCTTCTCTATTTCGGACAAAATAAAAGGGGATTGTTTCGGACAAAATAAATGGGGGAGAATAAATTATGGGGGAGATTTTCATATCTTTATGCATTTTATTTGATATATTTCAAACTAGATGTATCACAGGGTATTTACTTTGTTTCATGTGTGTAGGTATTTTGAAAGATTATATTTATATTACACTCAATGAAGACAAAGTACCCAACATAAGACAAAGAAGAAGTGGAGATTTGATGACTTTGTTTTGAAGACAACCCTATATTGTACCTATCTAATTTAGGGTTTAAGAGGGTATTAAGATATTGTATACGTCTTAGGAGATTTTTTTGTAATTTGGATTTGGATTTTATGTTTGTACCAGAATATCCAAAAAGGTGGAGATTTGTAAGGGCATAATTTGTTCATAGCTTAGTGATAAGGCGTAAATATTTAACATTTATCCCCTTAATCTTAGTATTTTTATGATCCCTTGAATTGTAGTTAACATGAATTTATCTCATTTTATGCTACTAACTCTTTTTGGCGAGTATTTCTTGTTTTGTGTATTTCTCGTGTGTTTATAGGTATTTCATGTAAGTTAGTACGAGAGAGAACTCGAAATAGTGAAAGAAACCAAGAAAAAAGGGAGTTGAAGAGAATTTTCATAATTTAGCAGCCTTAGTCCGGAGGTTGGACCAACTGGAAAGCTTAAGAGCTTGAATTCACAAGAATACTGAAAAAAGGCACCTCAATCCGAGTTACGATGAAGAAGTTATGCCTATTTGAAGATGAAGAATCAAAGAGGCAAAGCTAAGAAATGCTGAAAGTAGAACCGGTTCGATTTAAGAGAAACAGTTCGCCATTAGTCACGTGCTAGATCCGTGACAAAGATTAACCATGCTTTAAAATGGTTACAAATTATCTAGAGCGGGATTTTTATTTTGGCCCTATTTTTTAGACTAGGAGTTTTATGTTTTGGGGACTCTTCTAAAAGACCCAGGACTTATATATACTCATATTAGGAGGATTTTAAGATAGATTTCATTCATGGAAAATCTCCTAAACAAGGAGGAACATCTAGGAGAATAATTTACATATTTTACACCTTTGATTCAAGAGCTTTTCTGGTTTTTCATCAAGATTTGATTTCTTCTTGCATGTTTGTGTTCTTCAACCTTAGTAACCTTAAATTCCAGCACTGTTATTATTCTTTCATTATTTTTACGTGCTTGTTAATGGATTCTTGTGTTGTCAATACCACCATGTCTAACTAGTTTAAGGGTTAGGATCATATTTCCGTCATTTATGGGTGTAGAGCTTTGAAAGTTACGTTTTGGGTAGAAATACAATTAATTGAAACCTCGTGTATTAAGTTTGAATATTATGTGTTTAACTTTCTTTGTCATGCAACGTTAGTGTTCATAGAAATATTTCGAAATTAATCCACTTGTGACTATATTCGAGCGAAACTTTAATCTTTCATTGTTGAATTAAATATCTTCCTGTTTGATGTTTATAATCAATTGAATATGCGCGGTTAATTGTTTTCGAACCAAAATCCTTTATACACATTGTTTAGCCCATGGCGGGGATGCTATCCTAATTCCATTTTCTTATTCTGTGCTTAAGTTTTAATTAGATTTAGTTGACTCCTTTGTTTTTTATTTTTTCCTCTCTCACCCCATCATCATCTTTTACACTTTTATTTTAGAAGTAATAAATCAATTAAAATCTATTAAACATTCCATGTTATTTCGATACCTAGACACTATACTCCATAAGAGTGTAGTTAAAGTTTATTTTTTTTTGTATTGCAGTTGGAAGCCAATAACAACAATTAGCGTATCACACAGATGCTCGATTTTTGCCTTGATCCAAAATACGCCTTTGCCGAGGAGTGTTTTGTTATAGATTATAATGGATTTACTATTTCGTAAGATATCTTTCTTTTGTATTTTTTTGTTTCAACCTTTTTTGCAGGCTTGCACAATTGATCACCAAGAAACGTTGAATCCTCATCCACAGACTTCTTTACATGAATTTCCCATCTATAAACTATTTGGTAATTTGTCTTTTTATAGTAAGTTCGATAATTATAATGTGGGAATAGTTCTCAAGCCTTTTATTCTCAAGAATCCGCGCCTCTACCTATTACCATTAGTGAGGGCCTTCGAATTCTTGAAAACAAATATCGGGAAGAAAATCGTTTTCAAACTTTTTATTCTCAAGAATTCGTGCCTCGGCCTATTACCATTGGTGAGGGCCTTCAATTTATTGAGAATAAAAGGCTTGAAAATAAATATCGAGAAGAAAATCATTTTCAAAAATTTTATTCTCAAGAATCTGCGCCTCAACCTATTACCATTGGTGAGGGCCTTCGAATTTTTTAGAATGAAAGGCTTGAAAAAATATATCGGGAAGAAAATCGTTTTGGGGAGCAAGAGTTGGATACGTTATTTGAATTTAATCATGACTTTTCTTCCTATATTTTTGAAGTTAAAAAATGTCTTAAACCAAATGAGAAATCTGAGGTTCTTGATCCAAGGGATCCTACTTTGGAAGAAACCATACTTCGCTTCGTCCAAATTGCAATGAAAATCGATAATGGTGTTTTTAAGGAAATTTCCGTACTTTGCAATGAGTTTTGTTCTTATTTGGAAAACAAAGAGGAGGTCGAGACTCGTGTTTCACCTTAAACGTTTTTAGAAGAACATCTCATTGAAAATGAGTCTTTCTCCATTGAAATTCAATCTCCAAGTGATCATGAATCACTCGAGATTGAATTTATTTCATCCCCATTTTTGTTCTCCGGTATTGAACCACTGCAAGTACCGCTAGATTCCTATGAGTCAGTTGAAACTTTTGAAACGTTTAAACCTTTTACCGACGATGATTCTTTGCTTGAATTTTTTTCCAAGGTGGATTCTTCCTTTTTGTGTGTCCCGCCTCCTTTTATACTTAAAAAAATCTTTGGGAGGTGATTCTATTTTCCTTGGATCCCAATTTTCCTTGTCCCTCTTAGCACCTAAATCCCCCATCATCCCTTTAAAAAATTTAAGTGGTGATGGTCCATTTTTTTCGCCTTACATGTGCCTTCCGTTGTTTAACGGAATTCTTATTTTTTGGGAGGCGTGCATGAAAATGAGGGTACACCGATTATCCCTCAAATTCATATCATATTTTGAGCGGGCTCTCAAATTTTTCTACTTCTAGTGTATAACTTATTAGAAATTCAAATCGTAGGTTGTACATAGTTAGCTTCTTTCTTTCCTTTTCCTTTTTTTTAATTATAATTTAGAGTAATTAGTTAAAGTTTTTGTTA
Source organism: Sambucus nigra (assembly GCA_949130495.1). Classification (NCBI taxonomy): domain Eukaryota; kingdom Viridiplantae; phylum Streptophyta; class Magnoliopsida; order Dipsacales; family Adoxaceae; genus Sambucus; species Sambucus nigra. Next base: position 159,890,838 of record OX422219.1, on the reverse strand, counting down.
TTCTTTTTGTTATACTTGGTTCTAACATGATTTGTAGATTCAATGGACTCGTATTTATAAGGGAACGCTCCATTAGGGTAATATTTTTCTTCTCCTCTCTTTATGATGTGTTTTTGATTCGCATTTAGGACAATGCAACATTTAAATTAGGGGGTGTGGAATATTCTTTCCGTTTATTGTTTAGATTCATTGACTTGATCATATGTTTGTTTCAAGTATTCTTTTTTAGAAAATTTCAAAAATTTCCAAAAAATTTCAAAACTTTCGAAAAGCAAAAAAAAAATATTTTTTTCAAAATAAATAAAAATTGGAATTTTAAATCTTCAAAAATGTAAGAAAATTTTGTTTAAAGTCCCAAATTGTAAAAATCAATTGCACAAAGTCGAAATTTACCAAAGATGGAAATTGAGCGACAATTGATGACTTTGCGAATAAGTGTGGAGATTAATTAACCCGGTGAGATTTCGAGCCCATCATTTTTGCGAGTTTTTAAATCAATCCGAGTTAATGATTAACTCAACGTTCATTTCATTGTTTAAAAAAGTCGTTGTGGATCTCTATTCCTTTGATTTTATCGGTTATAAGAAACGAGCGAGATGTTGTCTTGAAAAATGTGCTAAAATATATCTAAACTAAATTAATCTCGAGATGCATATGGTAAATTAATGAGTGATTCGGATAATGAAGTTATGCCATCATTTGTTTACCCAAAATAAATTAGCTATAAAAAATTGTGAAAAATTATCCATTTGTAACCCAATTTGGGCCTAATAATTTTTATCATTTTCGTTTGTAATCCAAAAAAAAATAATTGGCCCGAAATTGAGAAAATTGAACGTTCATCAATTACGTCCAAAAAGTACAAGAAAAAAATAAGTAAAAGAACAATGCTCAACAAAAATAGTAAGAAAAGAAAATTTTAAAAAATAGAAAAAAAAATGAAAAAAAAATGAGTAAAAGCCCGAAAAGGCACTAATGGACATCATAATAACATTTTCTAATTACAAAATTTCCTACCATTCTCCATATAATCCAGTCGACCTTAAACCAGAAAGAGTCCTAACTGAGTCCGAATAACGAAATTAATTACCTCGAGGAGAGCTTAAGACACGAAAAAGATCATAAGAAAGATTAATTGGTGTGGATAAGAGGCGATATTTTCCGTTTTTCAATGATCGTATTCCATTGAAGAGATATTTTCACCTCAAATAATTTCGTCACTCAAATTCGTGTGCGTAAAATTGTGTTCCATTATATTTACTCTTAAAAACCACGTACACAGAGAGAAATGATCCATAATCCGAGTGATTTCATTTGTGAGAGCATCCGTGAGAAATTGAATCAAAATAAATTTTCAAAAAGTAACGTAATGATCAATTAGTGGAAGTTAGCGGTATAATTCACCGCTTCGCGCGCACACACACGTTTCAAATTGAGACTCGAATATAAATTTACGGTGACTATTTTTTAGGAGTTTAAATTGTACAATTTTTAAGTATTTTTATTTTTTTCTTTGAGTCGAAAAACGAATTTTGTGGGTATATTCACTTCAAAACCTCACGAGACACCACTCGTCCTATAGGGTAGCCTAGGGTTTAGTGATTTATTGCATACGCTAAATGCAATCCCTTGCCCGCAAATGAGGTATTTTATCCTAATAAATCTTTTGAAGAGTCCTTAACTAATACTCATATGTTTCTACATTGCTCGGGACGCGTAACGTTCTAAGTTAGAAGGACTTAATGAGGCGTAAATATTTCACATTTATCCCCTTAATTTTAGTATTTTTATGATTCCGTGCATTGTAATTAACTTGGATTTGTCTGAAATTTATGCTACTAACTCTTTTTGGCGAGTATTTCTTATTTTGTGCATTTTCGTGTGTTTATAGGTATTTCATGCAAGTTAGTGCGATAGAGAACTCGAAATAGTGAAAGAAACCGAGAAAAAGGGAGTTGAAAGGAATTTTCGTAATCTTGCAGCCTTAGTCCAATGGTTGGGCCAACTGGAAAGTTTGAGAGCATGAAGTCACAAGAATACTGGAAAAAGCGGTACCTCAATCCGAGTTACGGTGAAAAAATTATGCCTATTTGAAGATGAAGAATCAAAAAGGCAAAACTAAGGAAGGCTGAAAGTATAACCGTTTCGGTATTTATAGAACGGTTCGATAGGTTAGAAAACCAGAACCAGTTTGATTTAAGGGAACCGGTTCACCATTAGTTACGTGCCAGATCCGTGATAAAGATTACCCACGCTTTAAAACCGTTAGAAATTATTTGGAGCGGAATTTTTATTTGGCCCTATTTTTTAGCCTAAAGAGTTTTATGTTTTGGGGGCTTTTCTAAATGACCCAGGACATATATATACTCATATTATTAGTCTTTTAATATATATTTCATTCGTGAAAAAGCTTCTAAACAAGGAGGAACATCTAGGAGAATAATTTACATATTTTGCACCTTTAATTCAAGAGCTTTTTCGATTTCTCTTCAAGCTTTGATTTCTTCTTGCATGTTTGTGTTCTTCAACCTTGGTAACCTTAAATTCCAACATTGTTATTATTGTTTCATTATTTTTGCATTCTTTTTAATGGATTCTTGCGTAGTTAATACCACCATGTTTAGCTAGTTCAAGGGTTGGGATCATATTTTCGCCATTAATGGGTGTAGAGCTTTGAAAGTTAGGTTTTGGGTAGAAATATAATTAACTAAAACCCCGTGTATTTAATTTGGAATATTATGCGTTTAACTTTCTTTGTCATGCAACGTTAGTGTTTATAGAAATATTCCGAAATTAATCCACTTGTGACCATATTCGAGCAAAAGTTTAATCTTTCATTGTGGAATTAAATTTCTTCCCGTTTGATGTTTATAATCAATTGACTATGCTCGGTTAATTGTTTTCGAACCAAAATCCTTTATACGCATTATTTATCCCATGGCGAGGATGTGATCCTAATCCCATTTTCTTATTCTTTGGCTAAGTTTTAATTAGATTTAGTTAACTTCTTTATTTTTTTCCTTTTTTCATCTCTCACCCCATCATCATCTTTTACACTTTTATTTTAGAAGTAATAAATCAATTAAAATCTATCAAAAATTCCCTGTGAATTCGATACCCAAACTAACCACTATACACCATAAGAGTGTAGTCAAAGTTTAGATTTTTTTGTATTGCGGTTGGAAGCTGATAACAACGATTAACGTGTTACACGGACTCTCGATTTTTGCCTCGATCACTTAGGCTTACATAAGTTTTTGGCATATCCCATTACCGTTTGATTCAAGACGAGTTGAAGTAAAAATATCCAACATCTTCAGCATTCAAGCATCTCTATACTATGAAGGTATATTGCTATTTAATTTGAATTTGTTCCTTGAGTTTTTTTGGGATGTTCATTTTTACTTAAAACTGGAAACAAGATTTTTTTATTGAAAAAACGAGGTAGTTTCTTTTTCTTATTTAAAAATATTTTTGTACGTGCATCTCGTTCAAACGAGATTGGCTTCTCACTATAACTGGTCGTTAGAAGTTTCTTCGAACAAAAATCTCACGAGGGCGTACTATTTTACATCGTTCGAAGCTCGTTTAAAACTCGTTCAAATAAGATTTAGATGTTGTTCAAATGACCCTAGTGTTGTTCCAACGAGGTTCATTTCTTGATCAAATGAGACTTGTTTTTTGTTAAAACGACTATCGCCACCTCACAATTTATAAATACATGTTTCGTATTTATTTTTATGGAGACTTTTGCCAGAATTCATTCTGCATATACTTTCCAAAAGTTTTCAACCTTTTGTATTAATTTTTTTTTTATTAATAAATCATCATTCCCATAATTTATTTGAATGAATCAAGTTTAAACCCTATAGTGTGTATCTTGCATACAACCTTTGTGGAGAAGGCATCTCCATAACTGACTTGTGATACTCGAGGATATTCACTGCTGAATACAGAGGAATGCGGTTCTTGTGGTTATTTAGAGGATCATTGTTGAAGGAACGTTGTGGCTGTGTGATTCTTGACAAAATCATAATAGATTCCTTTATAGAATTTGTAAGTTCCGATCTGTAAATTTTATAAAGTGAATAAAAGGTTTTGCCCTGAGGAATTTTTTGAAACTCTGTTTTTTATTGCATGTTCTAGAGTTATAAAAATAAAATTTGGTGTGGATTGTCATCTGAATTCAATAAGTTTACGCCATTAGATAATTGCACATTCTTAATACAACAATATTATATCTCAATTAGTAACTTTATTCTTCTTTTCTAACTGCCTTAGTTTTGGGGGAAACTTCTTTAGACTTGAAAGGTATTGACTTAGGTGGTGTGCATTTCTTAACAAATTTATCCTTAATAGGTGTACTGGGTCTACTAACATTCCCACTTTTTCTATTTCTATTTAATCATTTATAACAGAATTGTTCTAAATGACTAGTTTTATAACAAAAATTACAGTGATAAATCTACTTAGCAGGGTAGTGAGCTTGAGTCTGTTTTTGTTTTTAAAAATGCAGAATAATCATATGATTTTTTAAAGATTGTGGACAGTCTACAATAGAGGATACAAAATTAGTTTAAAAAGTTTCTTTTCCTTTAAAATAAATTTCCTCTTTATTAATATGGGAAGACTTTCCAGATTCAAAAAGTTATTTCACCTTGATACTAGAAGTGTTGAAAGCACTCAATTTTTTCAAAGCTTCTTTTAGTTGACATTGTGATTCTCCAAAATCATTTAAGACAATTTTATGTTTTTCCTCTATAAAAGACTAGTTTTAGTTAATTTTGAAATGTTTTTCTCTAACATCAAGTTTTCAGTCTCAAGCTCTTTTACTTGCATCAGAGATTCATCATAAATTAGGCATATCTAATTATTCAAAACATCAATTTTAGATAACAACCTAGCATTTATTTTGTCAAAATGTGTACACTTTTCCAAAGTAGACAAGTTTCTTAAGTGTAGATTATCATCATCACATTCACTATCAACTGATTCAGTCCTTAGGGATGGTCCATTATGCATATTATTTTCATCACCCAAGTTAGAATTGCAATCATAAAGAGTTTTAGAGACAATAGCAACAATATTATTATATACATGATGTAGACACCACATTCTAGGACTCCCTAAGTCTCTCCTTAAGTCACCATCACCTCCCCATTTCACTACAAACCCTAGGTCATACTTCAAGTACCGATCTAGAGGCCATCGGGCATTTACGGGCCCCGTTTGACTCTGTTCAACTTTATCGTCAGAGAAAAAACTCTTTGAATCTTTAAAGGGATTTGAATCCCCTTTCCAATGGTCCATTCCGTGCACAAATCGTCATAACGGTTCAGATGAACGGACCATTTCACTAACAAAAATCAATCTAGAGGCCAACAGTCGCTCCTGGGGCTCGATTTGACCCCAATCAACTTCATCATCAGAGTGAAAGCTCATTGAATCTTCGAAGGGCACTGAAACCTCTTTCTAATGGTCCGCTCCATGCATAAAATAGAATAATCGTTCGGACGGATGTTCCATTTTCCCCCCAAAACTGATATGGAGTCCACCGCGTGCTCCCGGGCTCTGTTTGACCAAGGTCAACTCTTCAGCTCAAACGAGACTGAATGAATATCTGAAGGGCACTGAATACCCTTTCCAACAATCCTCCTCGTGTACAATTTTGACTTATGGTGTGGACGAACGATCCGTTTAACTCCGAGAGGTCACCGGGTGCTTTCGGCCCCGATTGACTAAGATTAACTTTTTGATTTGAGCAAAAATCTTTGGAATCTCAAAGTACACCTCTTAACTTTTAAAAAGGTTTGCCCCATGCACAATTCTGACTTACCATACGGATGAACGATATGTTTTAGTCCGACGATGGTTCGTCTAAAGGACCGACGTGCGCTTCCGAGCCATATTTGATCCAAAGTCAACTCCTGGACCCGGGATCGGTTTCTACTAATCTTGAAGGTATTTTAATTACTTTTCTAAAGGTATGCCCCGTGCGTTATGTGGATCAACGAATTGCGTTCTACGACCATTTTTTTGGAAAAATCTGTACGAGATTGCCAATTGGCAGGTCCATTTCCCTACCTATCGGTATTGTGCCAAGGGTCACCTGCTGATTGATAGGTCTAGGGCCATGTCTATCAGCACCACCCCTTACCTTATAAATATAGGGCATGACCTCAATCCAAAAGCATACCTCAGATGCATCAGTATCAGTGATCTCAACAACATTCTCTCGAAATCAGCGAAATTCCTCCATGTGAAGTTCCATTCAAGCTTACATTTACATCATTTTTATACCCAATTTGGAAAAATAACATTCTCTCTCATCTAATCTTCATCTCACATTTAAGGGAGTTCATCCAAGATCAAAGATCAAGCTTCAAAGAAGGTCCAAATCCTTCCCTCTCTCTTTAAAATTCTTGTTTTGCATAAATTATATTAGATTCATAATCTAGTTCTTACTTTAGTTAATACACATTAACATCTTATACTTTTATTAGTATATTACACATACTTTATTTTCTATAAAAAAAAATAAAAAAAATAGGGCTACGCCCATAAATTCCGAACGGGATTATCCATCACACTTTTTCAAAAACTAAAACAGATTTTTCTACACATACACATATAATAAAATCCCGTTCGGATCTATGGGATAAACCCTACCCCTATGCGGCATTCGAACTACGTGGACTTTGATACCTCTATTGGCTACGTAGGTGTTTCGGTTTAAAACTCGAGACTCCAATCTAATTTTCTACCTTCCCAATTTTCAACTTATTCCAAATCCTCCAATTTTTCTAAATCCCCTATTTTCGCATTTATCATATTCTTACATTAGTATACATATTGTGTTTGTTAGCAATTCATCCAACATATATTATCGTTTCATCATAACGATCAATATCGCGATAAACGTATAAATCATATTTTCTATATTTTATTTTGGGAACATTCCTATGGATCACCTCACTTTATCTTTTCCATGGTATGAGTTGAATGATTCCGATTTCCATTATATATGCACGCACAAACACTTCACAGAGAAATAAAGGAAAACAATAACACAAGCCCATGAGAGACCGAAAGGACGGGATGGGTGCCTAACACCTTCCCATTCCGTAACTTAGCCCCCGAACCTTTGAACTATTGGTTTCGTATGCATTAGTTTGTCTTCGATGCCTCTCCCTCTCTCAAGGCAGCAACATGTTCTTCTGCCTATTTTGTGCAAAATAGACTGGAGACTCCATCTTTTTACATTTACCCCACACCAATGACGATCGAAGAGTTCCTAAGTAGGGCGTGAGACCTTTCAATCCCCCTTCCTTCCCCATCCCCCTTCGGGAGGTAGAGGATGGGGGAAGCGGCGCGCATCTTGATCGGGATGGACACAATGGTGACTTCACTGGGGATTTTATTCATAAGAGGGCTAGACTCTGTTTACATGGGTGTTTTGTTTTCTTGTGTACGTGTGCACCTATCTGTATGTACCCTTTTTCTCTTATATTGTTTCTTTTACATATATACCCCATGCTTATATCACTACTCACTCACACACCTATAGAAATTCTCCATGTACACTTCACACCACGTGCACCTAGGATCACTTATATCCACATGTTGCACACACCACTTAAAATATCCGTGCTTAGGTTTCATTAACACACGCCTCCACTTATCACACTTGTATATATTCATGCTCACTCACACTAATCACACACCACTTGTAGTTTATCCATGCTTAGAGTCACTACCACACACTCACTTATAGATAGCTATACATCACTCACTCTCACATATCCATGCTTAGCATAAGTTTACTTTTTATATTTGTACATTATTCCCTTTTTATCATGATCAATAAAGATACTCTCTCCATAATGTACTAATCAGGAATCATGCAGTTTGCAGACTACATCACCAAAGAGCATTGTTATTGACCAAATTTTTTCCCGTAACTGGGGGGTCACTTCGTAATGGGCGGTGGTCCAGCATGTCGCATTTATCCTAAGAAATATGACTCTTACCTTTCATTGGCCAAGTACCTTCAATGTATATCGAATGGTTCCCCCTGCATCGTATCGATTGATCGAAGTCATAATGGGAGGTATATCGCAGGGAACCCGTTCACGTACGTCGAGTATATCGAATTCGCTCTCACACGTATTGTCTCCATGAGGTATATAGTGAGCCAATTCATGTACACTCAGGTATATCAAATGGCTTGTCCACACATACCGATTGCCCTAAAATATAAGACGTATATCGTGGAAGTCATGTCAAAGGGGGGGACACCTTCCAATTAACCCAACAATTGCATACCCGCATATAGGCATCAAACCTAGGGCACTCATATTAAGTTTGACGGTTTCCACCCGAAACTCTGCTTAAATGATGGGCCATCATGCCGCTTAAATTTTCGCGCAATTTTTAAAACGGGTTCCTGCCCATGAGCCTGGTAATAACTCCAACCATGTTTTTATATATTTTTCAAACCCAATTTTCCTAGGCTTGGGTCCCGTCCGACATTTCTTTTCGCATTTAGGTAAACCTAATATAAGTGAGAACCTAATAAACATAATTATAATCATGCTGAGACCCGTCTCTCGTCTTTCCTCTTTCTTTACCAAAAAGTATCAAAAATATTTTTTCCCACTTTTATAAAAAAATACCAAAAGCATTTTTCCTTCCTTATAGCAAAAATATTCTCCCTCCTTTTTACCCAAAAACATTTCGTTCCCCTCTTTTCTAGAAAAAAATTCAAAAACATTTTCCTTCCTTTTCATAACAGTTTTCCTTCCTTTTTTTCAAACAATAAATTCCTATTTTTTCTCCTCTTCAGGTCGATCGCATACCCTTGGCCTGGCTCCCTATTGGCTTCGGTCTTCCGTTAAACCACCCCGAAGTTCTGCCAGTTCCCTTACTACCTATGAGTCTGGAATTCACCTTCATCCGTCTTCCATGGAGAACATAAATCAAGCACCGAATGTATAGCCAGATTTGATGACAGTCCTAGCCCAACTCACTGCCAAGATTGATAACCTTCAAATCGAGGTTTATGAGATGCAACAAAATCGTGCCCCTATTATTTAAGAGCCCGAGGTCCTCTTCCCTCGTGCTATGGGTCCGCCCGCACCTGAGCCTATTTGGGTTCCCAAGGAATATCATCATGCTCCGCGTGCTCCTTCGCCAATGGCCTGCCGCCCACCCAGCTCCCTATGCCGAATCTTACCCAGTCAGGGGCTAACTTACCCATAACCGTCGATCTAAAGGTGGAAGAATTGAACAAGGTCAAGGAAGACCAAAAGATGATGGCTAAGAAATTTGACCAGGTTCAGAATCTCTGGAAATTACATGAACTACACCCACATGTCTCCCTATCCTAAAGCAATATTGCCAAAAAAATTTAAGATACCCAACATCGAGAAGTTCGGGGGTAGTGGACCTCCGATTGTTCATCTTCGCATTATCATCGAGCCATGACTCTCCTAGGTGCCTTCGAGGAAATAAGGGCTCATATGTTCCAACAGACTTTGAAGGACAATGATCTTCGCTTCATCTTATCCCTCAAGTAGTCCAGGATCAGCAGTTGGGAGGATGTTGTCCGCAAGTTCATGTCGCAGTACAAGTACAACGAAGAGTTATAGGTTATCCATCGCGATTTAACACTGCTAAAATAGAACCCTGGGGAATCATTCAGTAACTTCATAGCAATGTGGAGAGATAAAGAAGCCACGATGACCAACCGACCTTTCAAAGAGGAGTAAGTCAACATTGTGAAGAATAACTTCTTACTCCATGTCCGAGCGACGATGGGAGGACAATATTACCCTAATTTTTTAGCCCTTCGAGAAGCAGGAGTAGATATCGAATAAGGTCTTGCCAAAACAGAAGTTGAACCGAAGAAAGTATCAGGACAGTTTGCTCCTAGAAAGCTTGCCAGTACCGCACTCTCAACCATCAACAACATCTCTCAACCTACCACTTCATGGGCACCAGAAGGCCACCCTAACCCAGTACGAAAGGAATACACCGATATTCATGCTCCCCTCTCCAAAGTCTACCAAGCCCTTTTAATTCGAAACCTCATCAAGCCATTGGACACTCATCCGTTACCAAACCTACTTCCCAAAAATTTCAAACCAGAAGCACATTGTGATTCTCACCAAATTGTCAGCCATACCACTGATTAATGTTTCCACTTTCTAAACGTTAACCAAGGTCTGATTGATCGGGGTGTCATCTCCCCACCAGCTAATCCTAAACCAAACATTACCCACACTCCACTCCTGAATCATACAAATGCCATCTTTTTAAAAAGAAGACTCGGAGTTTGACCAATCTACCCAAATCATACTAAGAAAATCACCAATCATACTCATATACTCTCTTAAACCCCTCCAAACTTGCCCATATTTCTCCTATACCCTACCAGCTTCACCAATCAGGCCCTCTCACTCCTTACTAGAGCATGCATTGATGTCCACCCTCATTGTGGAGGTAAAGATATAGAATTATCAGAAGTGTTGAACCGACTCGTAGAGTTTGGACTGAAATTGCCCTCCCATATAACCATTTATTGTAAGAGATTCAGTGTATTATTCTTAGAAGCTCGAGAATGGGCCCGAGAGTCAGACAGATAGCTGGTACCGACCGATTAAGTCAGTCTAGATGATGTGGTCCTGATTATGGAAGACTTATTCCGACAGATCGGTGATATTTGAAGTATGTTCGAACTATTTGATGCTTTGAAACTATATGGGAGCCTGGTCCCTTCACTTCTATATCTCCCTGTCGAATGGGAGGATTTATACAAAGAAGACATTGAGGTTGTAGAATGTATTGACTTTTCATGGAAAGATGATGTCGTTGCCACCAGATGGGGGGACGAATTTTATGATTCCGATGAGGAGCAAAGTCCAGAAAAGACTAGCCTAATAGTTAGCACATGAGGGATGATATCATTTGAGGAACTACTAAGAGAAATCAACAAGGAGGATGAACGACCCGAGATTGATGAGGAAACATGGTTTCTATTTTTTTGCTCTTCTGTTAACCACATGACCAGGTCGGGGAGGTATTACCAGGTCCCAAGCCTGCCTCGATCAGAAAACAACAAAAGAACAGTGTGGAGAATCTTCCTATACCTCAAGGAGAGCCAGATCCTCGATCAATTTCCTTCATCAAGCTATTCACTGGAGACACAGTCCCTCCCTTAACCACACCAGAAGAAGTAGTGAATCTGGTCTGATCCTTAACCTCTACTAGAAAGCTCTCTTTCTCCGAAGAAGAAATTCTCAAGATTGGGCTAAACCACAGCTATGCTCTCAATATCTCTGTCGAAGTTATGAGAAAGACTGTCTCACTCTCTCTTCTCTGCCCGTTAAGGACACTCAATTATTTGGGACTAAAAGTGAATGACCTCGCTCCAACCTCTGTCATTGTACGCGCGTACGATAATACCCGTCGAGAAGTTATAGGATCCATAAATCTTACAATAGGGGTCAGCCCTATAAATCCTACTGTTGAATTCCAAGTCATCAACATCCTAGCCTGATTCAATCTATTTCTTGGGAGACTATGGCTCCATAGCATTATGGGTGTGTCTTCTTCCCTCCGTCAGAAATTGAAGTTCTTCGCCAATGGGCAGGTCATCACTATCTTGGGCAATGACGACAGTGTCGAGAATGCAAGCACTAGTAATCCAGTACTTGAGATACAACACATGGCAAATGATATGCTTCTGTCAAGATTCTGAGTTGAAACATTTCTACTCCCAGCAGGGGACAATTTCAAAGATAAGGTTTTCCCAGAGTATAACCCTCATGGCAACGTCAATGTGATCCACATGTTTAAGAACATGCACTTCATGCCCGAACTGGGGTTGGGACGATGACAACGGGGGATACTTGAACCCATTGTGTTGAAGGAAGCTTTTTCTCCTTCTGTCTTGGGCTATCAGCCGTCATTAGAAGAACTCAAAATGATTCGACAGAAGTAAAGGCTAGAAAGTGACAAGAATGTTTCAAGAGATTCCTTAAATGGAAGATTCATCAGAGAAAGTGAAGATTTCCCCTTCTGCGGCTTTCCTGAACTGTGGTATGATCATATGGATAATAAGATGAAACCTAAAATGGAAATATTTTTCTAAGACAACTACTCATGGCTCGAACGTTCCCCGCATCATGTGCAACCACTCATCGAAGAGACCATAGCCGATATCAGATATTATGAGGGAAGTGACTCTAAGGATTCTTTCAACTTACAGACACTGGGCTAACACTCTGCATGATCCATTCAGGGACTACATCATCGGATCCATCCTGTCGAATTAAAGTTGCAGATGCATCTCTTCTCAACTGGCATGTTGTACATGTTCCACTGGCTAATAATAATCATAACCCTGATGTTTATCCCCTTTCCCCTTCTTTTGTTATTCCTCATTACTCTGATGTAATTGAAACCTCCTTTGATGAGGTTCTCAATGTTGTTTTTCCTATCAATGAAATAAATGAAGATTTTGAGTATCTTGTTGTACCTTACATTAATTGTCTTGATTCTAACCAAAGTCTTGATGATGATGATTTTGAAAATGAAAAGTTCTTAACTGATCTTAATAAGTTTAATATAAAAAAACATAACTGCGTTCAAATTAATAAAGATGAAAATGTCGTTATTAATCTCGATTCTAGTAGCCAACTACGTGAGATTAGGATAGGGGCCACCATTGACGAGCATAAGTGAGCGTAACTCAAGGAATTACTGAAGGAATTTATGGATGTATTCGCATGGTCCTACGATGATATGCCTGGAATTGATCCCGGAATAACTCAGCATGAGATTCTAACTCTGCCAGAATGCAAACCGATCAAACAGAAGCTACGAAAGCTTCAACGAATGGTCGCTCAAGGTTAAGGAAGAAGTGGTCAAAAAGTTAAATGTGGGTTTCATTCATGTGATCGAATATCCCACGTGGCTAGATAATATCGTACTCTTGCCTAAATCATGAGGGAAAGTTTGCATGTGCATTAACTACAAAGACTTGAACAAGGCTTTTTCTGAAATAGGATTATCCGCTACCTAATATCGATATGATTTTGGGCAACACAATACAATTTATACCCCGAATAGACGTACTTTAGTTGCTAATTCTCAGCAATATGGGTCTTATGTGCTTAAATGTTTATCTTGTAGGTCAAACGTCCGTTTGTGGTGTCAAAAGCTATATATCGAAGCAAATGCGCATTTTATGGAGCTAATTCCCTCTCCCGTAACGAAACCCGAACCTAAACCTACCCTAAACCCTGTGCGTGTTTAGTTTATGTCTTTTTATATTTTTTTTAGATTTTTAGTTTGAGTCGTTTTATTTTTAATATTTATTTTTGATTTATTTAGTATTTTCTAGGTTTTATTTTCTATTTTTCTATTTTATTTTTATTAATATAATTTTATTTTATTTTGATTTTTATTAGCTTTTAGTTTAGTCTTATTTTATTAGGATTAGTTTTAGGAGTTTATTTTTAGTTTATTAGATTTTATATTTTAGGACTTTTGTTTTCATATTTTATTAGATTTTTCATTTCTTTTGTTTTATTAGTTTAGTTTTTTAATAGCTTAGGATTTTATTTTCTTAAGTTTTAATATTTTTATTTTTATATTTTTAGTTAGTTAAATTTTGTTTGTTTATCTCTATTTTTAGGTGTCCAAATTAAACACACACACACATAAACTCACTCACACCCAACTCCCCTACACCTAAACCTACTCATACCCAACACTTATTCTACACCTAACATACACACAATCCAAATCCCTCATCTCCACACTATCCCCTACACCCTCACCCACACAATACCACCAAAACCCATATTCAACCTCCAACCATCTTCTCTCTCCTCTCTCATCACCCACCTCCATAGCCAAAACACACTTTCACTCATCAACAACCTCCATTGGTCGCTACCTGCTGGCCCAAACCAACCCCCGTCCCCCCTGCCGGACCTCTATTTGAAGCCGCCACCAGAACCCAGAAACCCCATCTCTGGTGATCACGCCCCACCACCGGCGATCACCCATACCAACTCGTAGTCACAGACCCACCTACCTGTCGGCGTTCCCTTCCGATCCAACCCGAAACCACTTAGCCCTACTCCGATCCCGTCGACGACTCCCCTTCCTACCCACCATCGTCGGCCATCTCTCCGATGGCGCTACACCCCAGGCGTCGGCGACCAACCCTAACTCCGGCCTCTCTCTTTCTCTCTTCGCCTGCTACCAGCAACACTTGACTTCTGCTCGACTGACCCCTTCACCGGTGCAAAACATTACCTCCACCCTGCCCTTATCAACTCCGGTTTCGATCCAATTCGCGAGCTGCCCCGGAACCCGTATCCCACTCTGGCAACAGACCCATACACGACAATACCCCAAGACCCATAACCCATTTCCTCCAAACCCAATTCATTTCCTTCCCACGATTTTATCACCTGCAAAGTTCCAAACACAAGCCAAACAATAAACTCATTAATTCCCACATGTGCCAAACTTAACCCCTTTATTCCCTCTTCCCTTATTACCCCCAACTACCAAATCTGATTTTATCCCCAAATCCCCTCACCCACATGACCTCACACTCCTCTCACCATTTCCAAGCACACTCAAGTCCATTCCTAAAAATACCCCTAGCTCCATACCTATTATAAAATGAAGACTCAAGACCCCATTTAAAACGGGGGCTTTTAGATAGGAGTTTTTAGAGAGAGAATTGTAGAGAGATAAACACCATTTTGTAAATAGTTTTTGTTTTTATTTTTTTAGAGATTTTATGAGATTTAATTGTGAGTAATTGAATTGTATGGAAGATGATAGAGTTCAAATTGCCAATTTCAAGGAGACTTGTTGAAGATTTGTTCTCTTTGTCTACTCTTTTACTATATATGCCTTTGATTATTTGTTCATCATGTTTAATATCATGTTAGGCTAATCCCCTTTCAAGGGGTGGGGGGAAACCCTTATTTGATGTTATTTTAGTTTAATTAGTTTGATTACTTGCAAATTCCCTTTAGAGGTTATTTTTGATCCCTCACCCTTAAATTTACGCCTCGAGAGAGGGTAAATGATTTTCGAGAAAAAATCAAAATTCTAATTATAATACCCATTTTAGATTCGAACTAGAGATAGGGGTTTCTTAAGTGGGGTATTATAACTTGAATTTCAACTCTAAATTTATTTTCTAAGATTGACATAAATTTTAATTGATCGATCCTAGCGGGTGATTAATTAAAAGGAGTGTGGATCTATTTTCTAGAGTTGTGGGGTGTTAAACTTAATTTTCTAAAAGGTTACTATTAAAATTACATTTGCAACGAGAGTTTATTTGTAATTTTGATATTAATTTGGGATAATTCAATTAATTAAATTAATTAGTTAGAATAGCTAAAATTTGTGGTGTAATCCCATTCCTTGATTGTTCTCACAATTATTTACCTCACTTTATCTCTTATTTTAGTTTAGACTTTATTTTTCATTTTAGTAACTTTCTAGTTAGTTGTTATCATATCACATTTAGTTTAGTTTAGTTTAAATCATCACCTCACCCAATTGTTTTAATATTTGAAAAAGCACAAAAAGAAAATAAAAAGTGAATTACAATTGAATTTGTCTCTAGCTTACCCCCTTAGGAGTGGATTGATACCCTTGCTTATCGCTACACTAGAGTTTGTTATATATTTGTAGGTAATTGAGGTTTTGACTAACTTGGCTTTCAACAACGACACACATAAAAAGCAAAGTTATCAAATGGCGCCGTTGCCGGGGATACAAAAAGCAAGTTATCAAATGGCGTCGTTGCCATTCTTGGGAGCGTGAAGCACTCGGAGCGGATTTTAACTTGTAGTTCATTTATTTTTTGGCACTTTATTATTTTTTTAGTACCATTTTTCTTTATTTTAGAAGGCTTGTATTAGGATCTTTATCATTGCTTGTATTACGGTGCATAGAGACACCTTTATTTTATTTTTTATTTTAAAATTGTAATAACCGAAGCAAGAGTGATCGGGAAACCGGACAAGGTAGAGAGAGGGCGTCCAAAGGCGGGGATTTAGAAGCCTCTCTACCTTGGGTCGGTCGGACTCCCGGGGACGACTGAGATAGGCGTGATATCCCCCCGATCGACTCAAATTTTTCGGCACCCTACGGCCTAAAAACCGTGGGAGGTACATTTCTCAAACCCTCACTCCTCTCCTGTTAGCGAGTCAATTCTTTTGTGTGCTCTTGTGTGATTTTATTCTCGCATTTATTTTTTGAATGGTGTGATGAATTAAATTACTAAAACCGACACTCGGTCACTCACGAGAAGGGATTTCATCACCCGACTCACTCGCTTACCATTGTATGCTACCCTAGCCATCACTAAATTTAAAATCAATCAACTAGGTAGCCCACTAGGAGAACATTTTTCAAAGGCGATCACAAAGATTTCCGTGAATTTTTTATCGCCCACGGACTTAATTAAAATTTGACTATCCCTTTCACTAAATTTAAAGATAAAAATTGGCTATGTGCTAGTTAGCATTCTTCTTGACGTGTGTGTGTCCAATTTAATTTTTCGGTAGTCGATTTTAGTTGGTTCGTCCAAATTCAAAGAGTCCACATTTTTCCCCACCTTTTCTTCTAAAAAATCCAAAAATATTTTTTTCTATTATTTTTATTAAAAAAAAATCAAAAAATATTTTCTTTCTTTATTTTTATAGAAAAATCCCAAAATATTTTCTTTCTTTCATTTTTAAAAAAAATCCAAAAATATTTTCTTTCCTTTTGAAAAAATTTAAAAAACTCCAAAAAATATTTATCTCCACATGGCCGAAGAACGTCCCTTAGGGGACTACTTTGGTCATTTTCCATTGACACATGTGAGAGTGATCCCGAGCCGTCTCTTTATGATATTTTTAATGGTTTCACCTCTCTCACGAGTCCCGTTGATACTCTTGACCCATCCATGCATGCACCTCTTATTCCATCACCCTCGGTGTCAAGGGTCGACGTGTCTCCTCCTTTGTTGTGCACCCACTGTTATTATGTCGATCACATGTCCCATGAGTGACCTTACATTCCATATCCATCTGAACCCACCATGGATCATGTGTATCCATATGACACTGTTTCGAAACCCACCTCGGCCTACTATCCCGATGTATCTAATCCCGAGTTGTGTGAGTCCCCGAGTTATTCGTGGAGGCCTGATCACCCTTCCACGCAATACGAATCCCAACCCGATATTGTGGATCCTCACACGTTCCAACAGTTGTCATGGAAACCTTGTGCACCCATTCACGATCAGTTCCCTCACTCTGCACCCACTAAATATAAACCATTTGTCCATCACGAAAGCGATCCTTTCGTGTATCATGAACTTGGCCCCACCCCACACACTTCCTTTGAGTATTCTCCATACACTCATGATAGTAGCGAGTTGTGTCCACCTCGAACACCGCCACCACCCATCACTCCACCACCGCCACTACCCATCACTCCACCACCATCCTCCACATCCACTCTCGAAAGCCTCTTGCAAAAGTTCATACTCGAGCAAGAGCAAGCCACTTTAATTCAAACTCAATCTCTCCAAAGGCTTGAACAAAGGTTAACTGAATGGGAGTGTGCGAGAGAGTCGGATATTCCTATGGATCCTCCCATCGTTGCAATCGAGTGTGATGATGATGTGTCCTCTTATGACACGAATTTTGAGTGTGACCAACCCCACCACCCCGAGAATCTTGAAGTTGAGACCATTCCATGATCTGGGCCCCAAGTCAACAATTGTGTTGACTTACCTTTCATTAGTGAGACTGATCAAATCCCACCATGTCCACATGAACCCCACTTTGCGGTTCCCACTCCCGAGATATCCAAAAATTTGCCAAAGCTTTTACCTTATGCCCCAATTGCCTATGTCTCTGACATGACCATATCTTTTAGGTTCGCTCCGGCTACGAGTGCTCACCATTGTACCAAGATAGCGTCAGAGATGGTTCCCACCTCTCTTGATATGGATCCTACCCCATCATATTTGGCTCCCCTTGAGCCGAATATTGATGTTGATTCATCTATATCGGATCTTAATGCCTCGTTAGGCCGTTTCACCACATCGGATGGCGACATAATGGTGGATAAGTTGATCACTCACTCGTTTATTTCCACACTTCCTCCTGCGAGTTCTCTTGTGGATCACTCCACGCCTCATGAGGAGTGTGTGTCTCCCACTCTTGAGTTGGATCATCTTCCTCCACCATTTATCCCACCCGACCCACCCATTGTCCCTTCCACCCCACCACTTGGTTTGGATCGTGATTTTACACATTTCATGTTTACATCTACATTTTTAGATCCTAACCTGAAACTATCATCCACCATCTATGAGAGTATTTTTGGTGTTACTCTCCACTTCCATGACACCGAGCTTGTTCCTCCATGCACACCACTTCCTTGTGGTGTTGATTTTCCTTTCCATCAGCTCCGATTTTCCTTTCCATCAGCTCCCTGGAGTGTCACGGTGCGACCATTATCATCGTTCATTTATATAACGGTCGTGTGATTTTTATGAGGCCCATCCCATTCCAAATACCAAACCATATTGCTTCCCTAACCAATTAGAGCATCATGCTTACAGGGCCCTAGTTGCCCTCACCTTTAAGCTCAATAAGTTCCGTGACCGATGACTATTCACCCTTGCCTTTACCCTAATACCCACCCACCCATGGTCCACCAATACTTTTCATCGTGTGATGCACTTTGCCATACAAGTGCATTGACCATTCTTAGCCCTGATCTAACAAGACTGGCGCTTCAGTCTTGTTTGGGGGTGATTCTCATCACCCATTCTTCTGTCGCCCTGCGCTTTCATAATTATTATCCTTAGGGTGAGATCCCTTCGGTCTGGCTGAAGACATTAAACTTAGCGCTACCGGGAGGCAGCCCGCATTTCTTGTACTAGTCTCATCCTGTTTTAGGGTGGTGTTTCACATCACCCTATGCTTTACATGCTTTATAGAATTGTACACATTTTTTCTCTTATCATTTATTCAGGTTTATTATTGCTACATCTTTCCACTTCATTAGCGGTTCATTCTAGTAATATCTTTTCTACCTTGTGCTCTCAATTTTAAAAATCATTTCACTTAACATCGAGGAAGATGTTCCTTTTTTTGGGGGGGTGAGGAATTTTATCAAAATTGTACCTCTTTTGAAATTTTTTGATTTTTAAACCTGATTTTTAAAATTTCTTGCAGTTTCTTTCATCTCATTCATTGATGTGAATTTTCAATCATCTATCTTTTTAAGTCTAGGAATCAAGCTAGAGAATATTTTTTCTAAATAGCTTATGTAATATGTAACAAGGCATTTTGCACTATGAATTGCTAGACTCAACAAAAATTTGCGCACTTATCATGTCACTACGGTTAAGAGTTGAGGAGTACTACAATTCTAAAGAGAACCTTAAGGATCACTAGTGGAGACTTTAACTTGTGATATTTGTGCCTTTCACCCTTTCAGAGTGTTTTATGCAATCTCCGAGTCATAAGTTGATTCAACTTCCTTTGGGTTCGCACTTTAATTGTTGTATGATCTCATTATTCTTCACTAAATTTTTGGCTTGATCACTAAGAATGACATATTTTTCTAGTTGCGTGTCTTGAAATTTGTCCCGAATACTAGATTTTCATCCATACACTTACCACTTTTCCATATCACATTTCCATTCACTCACCCATTACATTTCCATGTTCTTCCATATTCCCATATATTCCCCTCACCATCATTCCCCACTCATTTCATATATCTTCCATCATTTCAAATAAAAGAGTGTTGATTCTAAATGTTAAATGTCTTCATTGTTGGTTTGAAAAGTGAGAGAAAAACAACAACAACAAAAATAATAATAATAATAATAATAATAATAATAATAATAATAATAATAATAATAATAATAATAATAATAATAATAATAATAATAATAGCAAGAATAGATAAAAAAAAAGAAAAAAAAAGAGAGAAAACAAAATAAAGAGAGTTTGTAGTTAGTAGTTAGTTTTAAAATAAAGACATTTGTTCTTCAAGTATAGACCACTCTTCTCACATATCCATCCATTTCCCATCGCATTACACATCCATCATATCATCCATCCATCCTACCTCATCCCACATACCCCATTTCATTTACCCCTCACCCATATACATCCATATTTCCCCTAGGTGTTCGGGAAAATGAAAGTCGACGTGGTGAACAACTCGACGTTCTCACTATAGTGATTAGCATTTCTTTCATGAGATCATTTTTCTTTTTAATTGTTCGTTCTTTCTTATGTGTGTGTGAGACGTTTGAACTTGCTTACATTTACTCACCTCCTCACACACAAGAGCGATACACTTACCCTAATCTCGAGAGTTCGTTTGAGAGAGATATATCTGTGAGATTTGAAGTTGAAGAGTTGATTCCGATAAGGCAATCTATGAATTACTCTTGTTATACTTGACCCGTTTTGACTGATTCATACTACACACGTTGAGTTCTAGGAAGGATGTGCCTTTTGTATTTACTTAGCTAAACTCTTTTTACACGTTCTAGCTTGTATTTCTCAAATTATTTCTCTCATGATGGATTGTGCGATTATTCTACGTCTAATAAGAGATTGACTGCCTTTCAATAAATTTTTGCAAATAAGAATTTTGTGGGTATATTCTCTTCAAATACCCACGAGACACAACTCGTCCTGTAGGGAAACTTATAGGTTTAAACGCTTGTTTCACATGTTAAGTGCAATCGCAAGTGCCCGCGAAAGTGGTACACTTTTGGTTACTTATCTTTCTCTTTCTCTCTATCTTATTGCTCGAGGACTAGCAACGCTCTGTTTGGGGGTGGTGTGATAAGCACCCAAAACTGTACAATTTATACCCCGAATAGACGTACTTTAGTTGCTAATTCTCAACAATATGGGTCTTATGTGCTTAAATGTTTATCTTGTAGGTCAAACGTCCGGTTACGATGTCAAAAGTTATATATCGAGGCAAATGCGCATTTTATGGAGCTAATTCCCTCTCCCGTAACCAAACCCGACCCTAAACCTACCCCAAACCCTGTGTGTGTTTAGTTTGTGTCTTTTTATATTTTTTTTAGATTTTTAGTTTTGAGTCGTTTTATTTTTAATATTTATTTTTGATTTATTTAGTATTTTCTAGGTTTTATTTTCTATTTTTCTATTTTATTTTTATTAATATAATTTTATTTTATTTTGATTTTTATTAGCTTTTAGTTTAGTCATATTTTATTAGGATTAGTTTTAGGAGTTTATTTTTAGTTTATTAGATTTTATATTTTAGGACTTTTGTTTTCATATTTTATTAGATTTTTCATTTCTTTTGTTTTATTAGATTAGTTTTTAATAGCTTAGGATTTTATTTTCTTAAGTTTTAATATTTTTATTTATATATTTTTTGTTAGTTAAATTTTGTTTGATTATCTCTATTTTTAGGTGTCCAAATTAAACACACACACACACATAAACTCACTCACACCTAACTCCCCTACACCTAAACCTACTAATACCCAGCACTTATCCTACACCTAACATACACACAATCCAAATCCCTCATCTCCACACTATCCCCTACACCCTCACCCACACAATACCACCAAAACCCATCTTCAACCTCCAACTATCTTATCTTTCCTCTCTCATCACCCACCTCCATAACCAAAACACACTTTCACTCATCAACAACCTCCATTGACTGCTACCTGCTAGCCCAAACCAACCCACGTCCCCCCTGCCGGACCTCTATCCGAAACTGCCGTCGGAACCCAGAAACCCCATCTCCGGTGATCACGCCCCACCACCGGCGATCACCATACCAATTCGCAGCCACAGACCCACCTACCTGTCGGCGTTTTCGTCCGATCCAACCCGAAACCACTTAGCCCTACTCCGATCCCGTCGACGACTCCCCTTCCTACCCACCATCGTCGGCCATCTCTCCGATGGCGCTACACCCCAGGCGCCGGCGACCAACCCTAACTCCGGCCTCTCTCTTTCTCTCTTCGCCTGCTACCAGCAACACTTGAACCCTGCTCGACTGACCCCCTCACCCCTTCATCGGTGCAAAACCGTACCTCCACCCTGCCCTTATCAACTCCGGTTTCGATCCAATCCGCGAGCTGCCCCAGAACCCGTATCCCACTCCGGCGACAGACCCATGCCCGGCAATACCCCAAGACCCATAACCCATTTACTCCAAACCCATTTCATTTCCTTCCCACGATTTTATCACCTGCAAAGTTCCAAACACAAGCCAAACAATAAACTCATTAATTCCCACATGTGCCAAACTTAACCCCTTTATTCCCTCTTCCCTTATTACCGCCAACTACCAAATTTGATTTTATTCCCAAATCCCCTCATGCACATGACCTCGCACTCCTCTCACCATTTCCATGCACACTCAAGTCCATTCCCAAAAATACCCCTAGCTCCACACCTATTATAAAATGAAGACTCAAGACCCCATTTGAAGAGGGGCTTTTAGATGGGAATTTTTTGAGAGAGAATTGTAAAGAGATAAACACCTTTTTGTAAATAGTTTTTGTTTTTATTCTTTTAGAAATTTGGTGAGATTCAATTGTGAGTAATTGAATTGTATGGAAGATGATAGAGTTCAAATTGCCAATTTCAAGGAGACTTGTTGAAGATTTGTTCTCTGTCTCTACTCTTTTACTATATATGCCTTTGATTATTTGTTCATCATGTTTAATATTATGTTAGGCTAATCCCCTTTCAAGGGGTGGGGGGGAACCCTTATTTGATGTTATTTTAGTTTAATTAGTTTGATTACTTGCAAATTCCCTTTGAATGTTATTTTTTATCCCTCGCCCTTAAATTTACACCTCGAGAGAGGGTAAATGATTTTCGAGAAAAAATCGAAATTCTAATTATAATACCCATTTTAGATTCGAACTATAGATAGGGGTTTCTTAAGTGGGGTATTATAACTTGAATTTCAACTCTAAATATATTTTCTACAATTGATATAAATTTTAATTGATCGATCCTAGCAGGTGATTAATTAAAAGGAGTGTGGATCTATTTTCTAGAGTTGTGGGGTGTTAAACTTAATTTTCTAAAAGGTTACTATTAAAATTACATTTTCAACGAGAGTTGATTTGTAATTTTGATATTAATTTGGGATAATTCAATTAATTAAATTAACTAGTTAGAATAGCTAAAATTTGTGGTGTAATCCTATTCCTTGATTGTTCTCAGAATTATTTACCTCACTTTATCTCTTATTTTAGTTTAGACTTTATTTTTCATTTTAGTAACTTTCTAGTTAGTTGTTATCATATCACGTTTAGTTTAGTTTAAATCATCACCTCACCCAATTGCGTTAATATTTGAAAAAGCTAAAAAAAAGTAAAAAAGTGAAAAGCACAAAAAGAAAATAAGAGGTGAATTACAATTGAATTTGTCTCTAGCTTACCCCCTTGGAAGTGGATTGATACCCTTACTTACCGCTACACTAGAGTTTGTTATATATTTGTAGGTAATTGAGGTTTTGACTAACTTGGCTTTCAACAACGACACACATAAAAAGAAAAGTTATCACACGCTCTTAAATCATTCATTGATGGGTTTGTTGGATACAATCAGATCAAGATGCACCCGCATCATCAAGAGAAAATCGCATTCATCACCCCTTGGGGAACCTTTTGCTACACCGTAATGCCATTTGGCCTAAAAAACACAGGGGCTACCTACCAAAGGGTTTCCCCAACCATCTTGCATGATTTGATACACAAAGAAGTAGAGGTCTACCTGGATGATATGATTATCAAGTCTAAGATTAGATAGGGTCATGTTCTCGATCTCCGAAAATTCTTCGAGTGATTGCGATAATATCAGATGCGACTTCACTCACATAAATGTATATTCGGAGACACTAAAGAAAAGATCTTGGGATTCATGGTTAGTGAGAAAGGGATAGAAGTAGATCCTGCCAAGCTGAAAGCTATACACAAGATGCCACCACCCCGAACGGAGAAGAAAGTCCGAGGATTCCTTGGAAAATTGCAGTACATCTGCTGGTTCATCAGCCAGTTGACTTCCATCTATGAGCCCATCTTCAAACTCCTCCGAAAGGATTCCACTAAGGTTTGGAACGAAGCATGCCAAGAATCCTTTGATCGAATCAAGCAATATCTAACCCAAACTCCGATACTCATGCCACCGCAGCCTGGTCTTCCCCTACTCCTATACGTAACCGTAACTGATACTGCAGTTGGGGCCTTGCTAGCCCAATACCTTGAAGAATACCACAAAGAAAGATCCATCTACTACGCCAGTCGCAAGTTGGTCGGGTTTGAAGTTAACTACATAGCCTTGGGAAAAGCATGTGTTTCCCTTGTCTGGGTCACCCAAAACCTACGACACTACATGCTCGCCTTTTCCATTAAACTTGTGTCCCGAATGGATCCTATTAAGTACCTACTCGAAAAACTTGTCCGGTCTAGATGAATGGCTCGATGGTTGATGCTTTTATCTAAGTTCGATATCATGTATGTCACGTAGAAAGCCATAAAAGAAAGAGACATCTCTGACTACCTTAATGACTACAATAAGGAAGAATCCGATGTCTGAATTTATGAGTTCCCGGATGAGAATATCCTCTGTACCTCCCAAGAAAATCTTCGATGGCAAATGTACTTCGATGGCGCTGCCAACGAGAAGGGGTATCGCCTTGGGATCCTCCTAATCGCCCCTGATGAATCTCACACTCCCATTGCCATTAAGCTAGATTTTCCCTACACCAACAACATGACTGAACACGAGGTGTGCACGGTAGGCCTAAAAGTTGATCTCAAGAAACGAATTCGATATTTGGATGTCTATGGGGATTTATTCTGGATCATCGAATAAGTACTCAGAAGGTGGAAAGTCAAGGGGGAGAATCTCTTACCCTTCCATGCTCACTTAGAAGAGATGGCCTTCTAATTCTAAGAAACTACCTTCCACTACTTGACCCGAGCAAAGAATAACCTAGCTGATGCCCTTGCTACCCTAACCTCCATGATTAACATGCTCGAAGGAAAAACAATATCCCATTTCCTAGTCCAAAGCAAGACAAACCAACCCACTGCTACCACATTGAGCTCATCACAGAAAAAGATCCTGATATGGCCGATCGTTGGTACTATGATATTTAGCGCCTCCTCAAGCGTGGAAGGTATCCCCAAGGTTCTGATAAGAAATACCGAGCAACCCTCCGCAGACTGTCTGCCCAGTACATTGTCTGTGATAAAGCACTGTTCAAGTAAAACTTCGATGGAACCCATTTGTATTACATCGTAGGGGATGACATTGACGAGATGATGCAGAAAATCCACAGCGGGTAATGCTGACCCCACATGAATGGACATATGATCGCCAAGAAAATCATTCGACAGGGTTACTATTAGACTACCATGGTTCTGGATTGCACCGCCTATGTTTCGAGATGTCTCAAATGCTAGTAATTCTCTGACCTCCAACACTTACCTCCGCAGGAATTGTATAACATGAGCTATCCCTGGCCATCTCTATATGGGGCATCGACAACATAGGGAAGGTTACACCCAAAGTGTCCAATCGGCATGAGTTTATCCTAGTTTCCATTGATAACTTCATTAAATCGGTCAAAGCCGAGTCATACGCAATTATGAATGCCAAGAAGATGGACAAGTTCATCAAGAAAAACATCATCTGTCGATATGGAGTCCCACGTGAGCTAGTATTAGAAAATGGGCTACATTTTGAGGCATAAGTCACATAAGTGGTGGACGAGTATGGGATTGAGAGACACAGATCTTCTCCCCACGGACCTGAAACTAATGGAGAAATAAGAACCTCAAAGCCATCATCAGCAAGATGACTGAGAGTTATCAAGATTGGGTCGACCGGATCTCTTACGCCCTCTGGGGCTACCGTACTTCAGTTCGAACATCTACTGGGGTTGCCCCTTACTCTCTAGTTTAAGGCATGAAAGCAGTCCTAATCGTGGAGCTAGAAATTCCTTCACTACAGATCATGCTTGAAATCACAGTCAGTGAAGAAGACTGGCATCAAAGCCATCTTGACGAGTTGTCACTCTTGGACGAAAGGAGACTAAAATCTTTATACCAAATACAAGGGTACCATCGCTGAATAATGCGATGATTCAATAAGAGAGTTAAGGACCGTGGTGTCCGAGAAGGGGACGTAGACCTTAAAAAAATTAGAGAGTCCATCTGGGACCCCAGATGGAAATCCAAACCCAATTGGAGCGGCCCCTGCATTGTAAAGAAGATCCTGTTAGGCGGCGACGCTATGCTCACCGACCTCAATAAAGAAGAGATGACCCGTCCATTCAACCTGGACCGTCTCAAGAAATTTTACCCCTAGACCAAAATCTCGGCGATCTATGACTATTTCCATCTCCATTATATTCTAAAAAATAAAAATAAAACAAATCTCTACTCAGAACTACATAGGGTCTGATCCTCTAAAAATATTTTTACTTTTAATTTCAGAAAATTTTCAAAACCCTCAGAGGTATGTAGGCAGCTCATCCGCTTTACAAGACTACGACCCCCTTATTTTTCACAAAATGCTATTATTTTCTTATCCCCGAGAACAATAGTTCATTTTTTCATATATATGAACAATAGGATTATGTATGCCTTAGCAATCGGTATAAATAATTCAAATGCAAAAAACTCATCAAGAGGCACAACTAGATGATCAAAAACTTTTTTATTCCACTATTTGAAAACTCCACTACAATTACATCAGCATAGGGAGTCAAATAGCTTCCCTCACCAAACCAAACCCTACCTTCCTAAAACAACCCTCCTAAATTTATTCCCACAACCAAAATAACCAGAAATGCAACCTACCCATTACGAAAGCTTAACAAATAAACTCCCCAGGGGCCCTACCCACAACTGCCTGAAGAGTCGGTGCCATCATCGCCCACATCCTGGGGTCCACAAACTTCCCTTGCCTGAATAAAATTCCGCAGACGCTCCATAGAACGATAAGCCCAGACTGGCCTGGGGAAAACCACAACACCTCCCTCTATAGTATCAGATATGACAAACCACCGTTATCCAGTCTCCATAGCTAGCATCTTGGCAACTACTCTCATCCATAACCACTTCATGCAGTTCCCTAAAATATGTTAGACTCTACCAACAGACTGGGATGGACGGGTCGACGGTCGATGATTCTCCCACAAAGAGCCAAGTTGCATGCGCATATGCTCTATCAAATCCTCTACAGGAAAGAAGTCCAGTATCCGAGGTGGAACAATATGTTCCCAGCCAAATTGGCATAGGAGCCACAAGGGAAAGTAGAAAGAGGTCTGCCTGAGGCTAACTAATCGAACATATTGGTATTCTTCCAATTCTAGAATGGGTAACATCTCCCCCCACCAAGGCACTGACCAATGCAAGGCTCGAGTCCCGTGCTCCACAAACTAATTTTCTCAGCTCTCGATGTCCAGGCTTACACTGATAAAGTAATGTGAAAAGAAGTCTGGCACAACCGGTAAAGGATACTCAGGTGGGACCACCATACGGAATCTCTCTGACAACCACACGAACAGAATTATGGGGCTACCCCTCAGGAAGTCAGAACGACCTTCCCGCCAGGTATCTAGACCATTCAGAGTCTCCGCCAGTATCACTGTTACAGAATTACGACGGTACAACATCCAAGAAGCAATGGCTGCAAGTTGTGGGTCCACTAGCAGTTCCCCAGTCACCAATAGCAGTTTTGAAACCAAGTTTAGAATGACAGCTCCAGCATATCTAGCATCACCAACATCCTGCAAATTTATAGAATGCATCATAACAGGAAGAAAGATCATTCCTTCCGTAACCAGTGACCTAGCCGTCGAAGGCGAGATATGGAGGAGTCTCGCTAACAGCTACCTAGGGGATTGCGAGAACTCAGGCATAGCTGCTGCAACACTAGTATTTATCCCCAACATTGCAAAGAACTCTTTATAGGTTGGACATACCTCATCCAACTCGAAGCGAACACTACACCAAATCTGCCCATTTGTCAAGGTCATTGACCTTGACAAATTCACCTTGTCAAGGTCAATGACCGTGACATTTCGAGGCGAGACAACTTTTTTTGTCACGGTCATGTCACGGTCATTGACCTTGACATAAAACTCGCATTTTGTGTCACGGTCGTGTCGCGGTCAATGACCGTGACACGTTTGTCACGGTTTATAACCGTGACAAAGTTGTGACCCTTTTTAAAAAAATTGTCACGGTCATTGACCGTGACAAGCCCGTGACAAATGTTGTCACGGTTTTGTCACGGTCAATGACCGTGACAATTCTGGGCAGAATTTAAAAAAAATCTGCTGGGCAGTATGGCCACCGCCACTGCCCAGCAGTATATTTGTACCTGTTATAGCAACGTTGTACCTGTTCCAAACATCATATATCCAACACAAACTAAAGATAATGCAAATATATATTCATGACAGTATAATCCAAATCTTCAAAGTAAAAATAATATACATGACGATATAATTCAAATATAATTAAAATGGACAAACTTAAAAATAATGTTACTACATGTCTTAGATAAAACTGAGGAGGTGAGTAGGCCACACGACATACGAATTGACGCACCCACTAATATACGTCGTGCCGCATTGTTCGCGCAACCACAATAGGGAGTTCTCCTTCCCGGGTATGACATGCGTGACGAGCACCCTGGACTCCATCTCTTGAAGCACACGTCCATGGACTAGTCCACCCTCGACGATGTTCGGGTCCCTCAATCCACGCCCTATCCGCTGGCCATCAAATATGTCCAATATGAACATGCTCGGCCAACCAATTGTCGATAATGGTCTGTTGGAGGGCGTCAAATAGGGAAGTGGATCGTCGAAGTACGAACGTGTCGGTGATGAAGCAGCGAGGTCCACATCCTCGTCATCCTGCGCCTCGTCCTCCCGCACCTCCTCCTCCACCGCCTTCTCCTTCCCTTTCCCTTTCCCTTTCTCTTTACGGTCTCCACCCAACGTACGCTTCATGAATGCGTACATATCTTGGACCGTCGCCTCCAAACGGGACAGCTTCGCGTCGTGTGAATCCACCGTTCGAGCCAACCCGGTGTCGCTCGTCTCCAATCCGATGATCCTAGATTTGGCCACCCGCGAGCTCACTCCCCTTGTCCTCCCCTTGCGATCAGAGCCAAGCACTTGGCTGAGTGCGTCTGTGGACAAAGATTCCTTGTCGGCATCAGACTGCGACTCATGCACTTCCTTAAGCTTTGCCTGAAACGAAAAAAAGCACATGATTAGTAAAATAAGTAAACTAAAAAATTATAACGTAATTAACAATAATTAAACTGTCGGATTACTTACAATCGTGGCCGCGACGCTCGGGGACACCTCCTTGTCCTTCCCCTTCTTCGTCCGAAGAGCCACATAAGTATCGAGCCTATGTGGCTTACCCCCTGGCCCACTCCCTACCCCCTGAAATAAAATAAAGTAAAGTAAAATTAGTATCGGCCCCGCAAAGTAAAATAATATCCAATAATATATTTCTGTAGTTATAGATAAATTAAATATTACCTTCATCCTATGCTCCACCTCAGCGTAAGAGGTCCGGCCGGAGTAGTGCACGTCCGTCTTTTTAGCCCGATTTTCCCTCCCCGATTGGCGAGATGCCAATTGTCGATCCTCGATCTCATTGTCAATGAACTTTTGCCATTGTGCCAATGAGATCGGCTCCTTGGGCGGGACGGATCCGCGCCATTGTAAAATGGTCTCTCGTGTTTTTCCAAAGTACCGTGTCCGCATATTTTTTTTCCACGTCTTGTGTTGCTCCCTCAACTGCTCGAAGACGGAATCGCGTAGCTTTGGATCCAAGTTGAATTGTTCCTGTCCAACAAATACAATGTTAGTTGCGAATAAATATAAATATAAATATAAATTGAAATTGAAATTGAAATATTCATATAAATATTACCTGTAGTGCCGCCCAAACAGCTAACTTGAGCTCATACGGCACCTCCTTCCAACTCATAAACCCCGGGCCGATGACCGTCTTTAGCAGCTCGAGGGATCTCGCTAAAAGCTCCGACTTGTTTTCGACGGTAATCCCAAATTTTCCATATTTGGGGAGCCTAGGGGAGGAGGAGCCTTCGTCGCCTCCGCTACCACCGAACCCAGACGACGACATCATCATAAACATCATCATCATCTTCGCCCTAACATCTGAAGGAGACATTTTTGCTGTAAAAAAAATGTTATTAGTACAGATAGAAAAAATGTTATTAGTACAGATAAAAAAATGTTTTGTCTATATTATAACGTATGTGTAAGTTCCGTCAATACCACCCCCGCCACACGCACACACACACACACACCACCCCTACCCACCCCACCCCACCCCCGCCACACGCACACACACACACGCACACACACACACACACACACACATATTTTGAATAAAAATATCAATTATTTATAAAATTGATGTCTACTTTTAGTGTTGTGTATATATGTTAGTCTACTTTTGCTTTTTTTTTTAAATAATCAATTAACCAAATTTCATAATAGTGAATAAGGGTTAATCCTAGCCATTGATTAAGTGTATTATTAGTAAGTACAAAAAATAAATATGGACTCTTAATCTAGGATATAAGGAGTATTTGTTAGTGAAATAATAATTTAGTGATAAAAACACACTCGAACACTACCAAGTTTTGACGACACGGGTCTCTAGAAAGAAAAACAAGCATTTCCAAATTACACGTCGAAATAATACAAGTGCATGCTTTGCAATCAAAGGTATTTATCTTTAGGGGTTTGTAAATTTAGGATTTATTGTAATATGTATTTTGAAAATAGGACAACAAACATTTTATTTATGATTTTAGTCCCTATTTTTTAATAAAACCGCTGGCGCGGACCCATATTCATAAAACGTTAACCAATCATAACATGCCACGTGTCCCTTTAATTTGAAAATAGGGACAAAAAATGGAAACAAAATGTTTGTTGTCTTATATCCATAATCAATATTATTTTAAGTCCTAAAATTACATAATCTATTATCTTTATAAGGATAAAATTATCTTAAAATGATTGGTAGGGAATGTCTATGAGGTGGATGATAATTTATTTGATATTTTATTTTATTTCTTTTGGTTAGGTTATTAAGACTTTATTTGAATTGATATCTTAGTAATTATTATTTAATATTTATTTTGAGCAATTATCTTATAGTAGGATTATTATCCTAGAAACAATTCTATCAATTCAAATAAATAGATATCAATTCAAATACATGTCTTGGATATCAATTCCCACTAGGGGTGGCAATTCGTGTGCGTCGTGTCGTGTTCGGGTCGTGTCATGTCGGGTTCGTGTTAAGTATTAGTCAACCCTAACCCGACCCATTTAACTAATCGTGTCAGATGAGCAAACACTAACCCGACCTATTTATTATCGTGTCGTGTTCGGGTTGACCCGCATAACCCATTAAGTAAAATATAAAATAATTTTTTTCTTCTCTCTTAACCAATCATAGCACTCATACGCCTACAATAACTTAATTTAATTAATTTCAAATTCTTGCAACACATAAATAATTTATCATCCGAGTTCGTGTCGAGTTCGTGTCGGGTATCGTGTCGTGTCAAAAATTGCCACCCCACCCCACCCCTGCCCCCCTCCACCACCACACACACACACACACACACACCACCCCACCCCCTCCCCCACCACACACCACCACACACACACACACACACCACCCCTAACCACCCCCTGCCCCACCCCTCCACCACCCCCTCCCCCACCACACACCACCACACACACACACACACACCCCACCCCACCCCACCCCACCCCCTCCCCCACCACACACCACCACACACACACACACACCCCACCCCTAACCACCCCCTGCCCCACCCCTCAACCACCCCCTCCCCCACCACACACCACCACACACACACCCCACCCCACCCCACCCCACCCCCTCCCCCACCACACACCACCACACACACACACACACACACACACCACCCCACCCTCCACCACCCCCTCCCCCACCCTGCCCCACCCCCTGCCCCCCTCCACCGTCCCCACCCCCTCCCCCACCCTGCCCCACCCCGCCCCACCCCCCACCCCCTGCCCCCCTCCACGCACACACATACACACATATATATATACACATACACACAAATATACACACAAATATATATATAAATGAAAGAGAGAGAGAGAGAGAGAGAGAGAGAGAAAATGGACCTAAAAGTAGAGAGAGAGAGAGAGAGAGAGAACAGCGTCGAGAGAGAGAGAGAGAGAGAGAGAAATGGAGGGAACGGCGCGGGAGGGAAAAAAGAAGGGGGGTAGGGTTTTTGCTGAGAATATTGTCACGGTCGTGTCAAGGTCTTTGACCGTGACAAGAATTTAAATAATTGTCACGGTCATTGACCGTGACAAGTCCGTGACAAGTAAATTTGTCACGGGCTTGTCACGGTCAATGACCGTGACAATTCGTTGTCACGGTCGTGTCAAGGTCAATGACCGTGACATAAAACGCGTGTTTTTTTGTCACGGTCAATGACCTTGACAAGGCTGGCCGGCTGAAAGGTGACAATTTGCCCATTTTGGTGTAGTGGAAAGATATGGTCTTCATGATACCAGAATTCTACCGCTGTCATCAACATGATCCACTCTATGGGCTGATGCATGTTGAAAGCGTCGTAATCAACATTGTACACTACACCAAAATGTTAATTTTGTGACTGCCAATAGGGGTGACAAACTTGTCACTCCCGGGATCAGTCACAAAATTATTTGTAACTCCCATTAGGGGTGATAAAATCAAGGGGTAGTAAAAAAATTGAGTCAATATTAATTTGTGACTCCTATAAGCAGTCACAAATTTATAACTGTCACAAGCCATCATAAGTTTATTAGTAGGCATAAGTTATGACTCTTATGAGCAGTCACAAAATTATAACTGCTATGAGGAGTCACAAATTTTAGTTTTAGACTTAATTTGTGACCGCTATTAGCGGTCACAAATTTGTAACTGCTAGTAGCGGTCATAAATTTTGGCCTAAGACTTAATTTGTAACTGTTATTGGCAGTCATAAATTTATAACCACTCCGAGCAGTCACAAATTTTGATCTTAGACTCAATTTGTGACTGCTATTAGGGGTCACAAATTTTTTCACCTACTTTAATTTCCCTCTTCTCTATCTATACGTGAAGAACTCCCGCCCTCTTCTCTCTCTTTCATTTGCCAAAACCAAAATGAAGACATAAATTCCCTCTTCTCTATCTGTATTTTTCGATTCTAAATTTTCAATCCAAACAGGTATTTTTCGATTCTAAATTTTCTGTATATTTTTGTATTGTTCGCATGTGTGTATATTGTTCTGTATATATAATTTTCTGTATATTTTTGTATTGTTCGATTCTAAATTTTCTGTATATATAATTTTGTAACTATGTTTGTTGGGTCTAAACTTGTGTTGGGTTTGGTTGATGTGAAAGGTTGGCTTGAAGCATTTGCGGCTCAACCCCAGATCGGTAAATCAAACAGGTATTTTTCGATTCTAAATTTTTTGTCTATTTTTGGGTATTTTTTCTGTAGAGGTTGGACGATATAGAATTTTCTCATTTAGATTTCATAGTTTACATTTCCTCATATCCTCATTTCTGTCAAAAGCCCTAATTTCAATTCTCATTGTGTGTGTGCGCATTTCGATTCTTATTATGTGTGGGTATGTGTGTATATTTGTGTGTATGTAGAGATTTCTGTTTATATGTGTGTGCATGTGTGTGTATGTATAAATTTATGTTTACATGAGTGTGTATGTATAGATTTCTATTTATATGTGTGTTTATGAGTGTATCTATAAACAAATTGTATTTTATGTTAATAAGCCCTATATATTGTATTGAGGTTATTTTTTTGACAAAATATTATTCAAAAACTCTAGACATTATATTTTTTTGACAAAATATAATCAAATGGATTTTTAATATTACGAGTTTTTCCCGAGCTTTGTGATCAACGTTCTCTAGACAAAGAAAAAGGTCAACTAAGGATACGGGGATGATGGCAGGGGTGCTGGCTTCGGGGTCATCACTTCGATCTTGTCTAGACAGAGGATATTTTAAAGCTTTTAGGAGCCTTGTTCTGGGTTTTAGAGGGAGTTCGAGACATGCTTCATTAGGTCTGGGTCAAAATTTTCATATGCTTCGTTAATAATTTCATATGTGATGCTTCGTTAAATCTGATTGTTTTGTTGTGAGTATATCTACACATCGTTTAACCTCTTTTATTTTTTGAATATTATCTTGTTTGGGAATATGTTAGATTTTTTCAATAATCATTTTATACTATTCATATTTATTTTATCTAAAAATTAATTAAATAATCATTGTTTTGTGCTCGTTGAAGTTTTGACGTTTTGTGCTTGGTCGGGTTTTCCTGTGAGTTTTAATGCAATGATAGTATTAATGCAATGATAGGCCAGAGATTATGTTTAAAATATCAGCTCAAACTTCATTTAGTTTTATAATTTACTAAGTTTCTATTTGTTTGTATTGTAGAATTAATGGGGTTTCCACAATATAAAGAGTGGATGGGTGAAAGATGTAGAGTGGGGCAAGTATACGTTAATGGGGTTAAAGACTTTGTGAATTATGAGACGACGAATCTCGAAACTGATATTATCCAATGCCCGTGCAATCGTTGTAAAAATGGTAAACGCTTGAAAGGGGTAGATGTAAAAGTACATTTGTTTCATTGGGGTATGCAAGCTGACTGCACGTTTTGGCATTTCCATGGGGAGAGGGAATTTAAGTATATTCCAGAAGAAATACTTGTCAATGAAACCGTTCACATAAATGGTGACCCGTTAGTACATGCTAGGTTAAACGATCTCATAAATGATACGTATGAAGTTCACGCAGCACAAGAAAAGCAAGATAGTAGAGGGAATGATTTAGGTTGTGAGGATCATGTTGGCAACGATATGGACCAAGTTAAGGATTATATACGGTTAAAAGAAGCATCTGCATCACCATTGTACCATAACTCCAACCCCGACCACACGAAGTTATATGCCATGGTTGGGTTGCACAACTTAAAGAGCAAATTTGGCTTGTCGAGAAAAAGTGTGACGGCAATACTCCTCTGGGCAAAAGATTTTCTCCCCAAAGAAAATACACTGCCAGTCAATTATCCGATCATGAAGGGTAATTTGAAAGGTTTGGGTATGAAAAACAAATCAATTCATTGCTGCAAGTATGACTGCATTTTATACTATAAGGAGCACAAGGACAAATGGGCTTGTTTTGTATGTAAGGAACCTAGATATGAACAAAAGATGATAGAACATAATAAACGTTTATTGAAAGTAGATACGCAAATACCTAAGAAGGTGTTAAATTATTTCCCTTTAGGTCCTCGATTGAAGAGACTTTACACTATACCTTGGATAGTAGAGGCAATGACTTGGCATGGTCGAGTGGAGGTGGGTGAGAATCTCATGCGACATCCGATTGATTCATCTGTGTGGAAATCTACAAATCAGTAATACCCGGACTTTGCTAAAGAAATACGCAACGTTCGCATCAGAATATCAACCGATGGGTTTAACCCGTTTGGCAAATTGAGCACAGATAAGAGTATATGGCCTGTGTTTGCGACGCCATTAAATTTGCCCCCGTCGTTGTGCATTAGAAAGGAGTTTTCAATTTTTGTCGTTGTTGATACCAGGTCCAAAAGCACCGGGTAGTGACATTGATGTTTTCTTAGCGCCACTAATAGATTAATTGAATGAGTTATGGGTTGAAGGTGTGAGAGCGTTCGACTCATACAAAAAGGAGGAATTCATTTTGAGATCTATGTTGATATGGGCAATTCATGATTTTCCTGCTTATGGGACCTTATCTGGGTGCAATGTACATGGTTACCAAGGTTGTAAATATGTGGAGAGGAGACTGAAGCCAGCTGGCTTAAGAAAAGTGGTAAACTTTTTTATCATAGTCATCGAAGATTTCTGCCCTAAAGTCACAAATTTTCTCCCAGAAGGCACCGAGACGCGACCACCTCCACCAAGACTTTCTGGTTTGGAAATTTAAGAAAGGTCATTAAAGGTTGATCAAAAGTTGAGGGGGAAACACCCCATAATTTTGGCCCAAAAGCGTAAAAGAAAGGATGTTGATGTGAAAACGGCGTGGTCGAGGAGATCAATAATGTTTGATTTTGCCATACTGGAAGGAACATCATGTGCGCTGTGCGACATGTGATAGACATAATGCACGCTGAGAAAAATATTATTGATCATCTCGTAAGCACATGCATTGGTGGTTCTCATTCCAAGGATGGAGAAAAAGCCCGTGAAGATCTTCGTGATTTGAAAATTAAAAGATCATTATGGTTGAAAGAAGATCCAAACACTGGAAAAAAGCATATGCTAGTTGCATCATATACTTTGAGCATTGAAGGAAGAAATATGTTCTTAGAAACATTAAAGGGCTTGAAGGTCCCTTCTAATTTCTCATCCAACTTACGCAGGATTGTCTGCGACGCAACAAAAGATTTAAAAAAGTGCAAGTCCCACGATTGGCATGTGATAATGAAACTTATCCCTCTGTTGTTTGGACACT
Source organism: Sambucus nigra (assembly GCA_949130495.1). NCBI lineage: Eukaryota > Viridiplantae > Streptophyta > Magnoliopsida > Dipsacales > Adoxaceae > Sambucus > Sambucus nigra. The sequence continues at coordinate 159,854,093 of OX422219.1, read as the reverse complement.
GTTTTTCAGAACACAAGGATATTCGAAAGGCCATTCTACAAATTAGCTTATGTTTCTCCCTATTGTGTGAGAAAGTTGTCAACAGGACGCACATAATGGCAGCGAAAGAAACTTTGGCTGAGGCTATATGTGTTTTGGAGAAGCACTTTACTCCATCATTCTTTGACATAAGCATCCACCTTTTAGTGCATTTTTGCGATGAAGCACTTTTATGTGGACCAGTAAGGTACCGATGGATGTATTCGTTCGAACGATTAATGAAAACTTTTAAAGATTACGTTAAGAATACACGGTACGTTGAGGGGTCCACTGCTGAGGAGTACATTATGGAAAAGGCTTCCTTGTATGCAAAGGAATATATGCCTAACCCAAACGTTGGAGGTCGTGAACGATTTATTGATGAATTAGAAGAGTTTGTGGATGAGGAGGTCCTGGGGAAAGGTAAGGTAGTGAAGCTAACAAGTAGACAATATAACCAGGTGACTCGATATGTATTCGAGACGCATGAAGACATAAATAAATGGAAAATGTGAGTTTATTTAAAATGTTTTGTAAAATAATGTAATATGTTCGATGTTATATTCATTAGAAATTAATATTTTTAGTGTTTTAACCTAGGCAATATAATGAGTGCGGGCATGCCAAGAGGAGGAAGGGAGGCGCGAGCGCAGACAATGACTTTAGGCATTGGGTAGCTTCCGAGGTGACTACAGTAATACCTCACTTTTATTTACTGTCTTTGCAACATATTGACAATGCAAATACTTTATTGGTTTCAGTTATTGAAAGCTGGTGAAGTATCGACGAGGCTTGCACGTCTAGCAAATGGGCATAGTTTTATAGCCAAGGAGTTTGGACAATATCGTGTCAATGGTTTTGTGTTCTCTTCAAGCACACACGAGTTAAAACTCATTGGGAAACAAAATAGCGGCATTTCATATAAAGCATTACTCAATTTAGGGCAAGCGCAAAAGATAAAAACTTGATAGAAGCTGAGATGACGTATTACGGGATTATAAAACAAATTGTCTACCTGTATTTTACTGTGATTAGGTGAGAGTGGAGGACAAGAATGCATGTATGGTCGACCCAGACACCCACATGGTGAAGGTTGATTTGGCCAAGTTGAATATTAGTAGTGTTTGATGTTGGATTGAATATTAATATCTACTTTAATGTTGGATGGTCTTTATGTGGGGTTGCTCCTCTTAGACTTACGCTTCACTACTTGAGCACTGCTTGATATATAATTGAGCACTACTTGATATATTAGTTACATTCAACTGATACCTGATACCTGATATGCTTGATATATTCAGTTGGATTCGATTGATATATATATTCAGTTGGATTCTGAATTTTTATATTTTTGCAACTTCTTCTCAAGATTTTTGAAAAATATGTGCAATTCTTCAATTAATAGGGTGTTGATATCTTCATCATCTTTAATAATTTGTTTGGACCATGAGGAGGACTATCACAGAATTTGGATGAAAGAAATTTGGTTTATTCTCAGATATCCAATGCGTTCCTTTAAGTGGGATATTGATTTCCACCCAGACAAAGAATCTTCCATTTTGCCTTCTTGGATCTTGCTTCCTCTCCTGCCCATACACCTCTTCAATAGGGATGATTTGTTCTCCATAGCTCAGGTGGTGGGAAATCCCTTAAAGATTGATAATGCAACAGCTTCTTTAGCCCAACCTAGCCTAGCTAGGGTCTGTGTTGAAGTTGATCTAAAAAATAGAAGACAGTACTATAGAAGTAGTCAATCAAGCAGAGAAGTCTGGTTTTGCAGATTAAGAAGTAGTCCTTCAAGAATCTCAAAAGTCTATGGAGAATAAGCTTATTAGATCTCTTCAGAATCCTACCAGAAGTAATGATGAGGATGATGGATTCACTCTGGTTAGCAGTAAGAAAAAGAGCTCTAGAGGAGTCAAAATTAAGGATGCTATGTATGGTTCTGTTAGAATTATCAGGTCCAAATCTAAATTCTCCAATACAAAATCTAAATGTTAAATACTATAATTTGTAATGTGAGAGGAATTTCAAAAAAGGGTGTTGTTAGAAGATTAAAAAGACTGAAGAGACTGCATAAGCCCCTCATAATGGTAGTTTTGGAGCCTAAACAAGATATGCAGAAGATTCAATCATACTGTTTAAAATTAGGATTTGATTCTTTTGTATCTAATCCTAATAGTAAGATTTGGTGCTTTTTTAATGAAGATATAACTTGGGAGATTGTCTCTGAAATGAGCCAATGTATCACTCTAAGTCTTAACAAGGTTGGGAGCAATATGAAAATAAAAAGTAGTTTAATCTATGCTAGTTGTAATAGAATAGAAAGAAGAACTCTGTGGGAGTATTTGAATGAATGTAGGTACTAATGATTTTTGGTGGTTAGGTGGTGACTTTAATATTGTAGCTGACAGGAATGGGAAAGTTGGAGGTCTAAATGCTTGGACTCTAATTTTAATTGGAGTGTTAATCATTTAAATAGGAGCATGTCAGATCACTCTCCCCTTCAATAAGAGCATGTCAGATCACTCTCCCCTTCTTTTTAAAGGTGTCTTGCCTTCTAATACCTCCCCCAAGTCTTTTAGATTCCTAAATTTCTGGGCCAAAAATAAGGAATGTGCTGAGATAGTTAAGAAATATTGGTTAGAAGTGGACTGTCACAATCCTATTGCTGGCCTTTCTCTTAAACTTAAAGAAGTTAGGAGGAAATTGAGTTCATGGAGTAAGATTCATTATAGCGACATCAATCAGGAAGCTCGTGATGCAGAATATTCCCTTCTTAATGCAGAAATGTTGTATGAGCTAGATCCAACAGAAGATAACCGAGAGGAGCTGAGTAAAGCCACTGCATTTTATAATGCTAAATTAAAAATAGAAGAGGAGTTTTGGAGTAAAAAAGCCAATGAAAAATGGGCATCTAAAGGAAACAAAAATTCAAAATATTTTCATCGATTGGTGAGAGGTAGGCAGAAAAGAATGACTATCCAGAAAATCAAGAACTTGGAGGATGATTGGGTTGAAAATTATGAGGATATTAAGCTTGCTGCTATTCAGTTTTACACAAAACAGTTTCAAGCTGAGGAAATTAGGGATCATATAGGACAGTCCACTCTGTTTGAAGCTATTCCACATTTTATTACTGATGAAACGAACTCCTATCTGTTTAGGTTGGTATAATATAGAAATAGAGTGACAAGAAACAACACATAGCTATCACTTTTGGAAGGTTCGGGTAAAGACTTGACTTCATTGAACTTACACTATTATTTTATTTATCTTTTTATTATGTGCTATGAGGAACTCCTGGTTAGAAGTCACCTTTTGTCCACTAAAAGACAGGGGCTATGGTAACTAGATCGGTTTTATAAGAACGAATCTATTTTAGTTGAATCGATTCCTACCATTACTTGAAAGGGTTGATCATAATGACAACCAAGGATAAGTCCTATACTTTTTAGGATGGATCAACAATGGCTTCTGAATGCAAAATGTGTACAATTGATATTTTGTTTCCTCTTCATTGGAACTATTGGGTATTTGGAGTTCACAAATTTTTATTTCCACATCTCAATTATTTCCTTTTATCTTTATGCCCCCTAATGTTTTTAATTGATTTTTAGTTTGTTCCAGAATCACTGGTTTCGGGTTGGGCATTGAAATTTAAGAACCTCATATTCGTAAACCTAGGCATTTTTATCATTAAATGGTGAGAACACTGCTTATATATTGTGGATAAATTTTCACAGAATATTTTATCTAAAGTCTCTTTCAATAATTTTTTATTGTATTATATGTGGTTGTCCCACTTATGTTTATCTATAGTTTCGAACTTTGTCCACAGTTGACAACTCCTACTACTTAATGAAGAAGTTTATTGCCATAATTGGCAATTTTAGTTTTAATTAAGGGGGTTTTGGAAAAAGGTCCTCATAATGCTTAAAGTGTATAAAAATAGGACACTCCATATAATTTTATAAATTTAGTCCCTGTACTAAAAACACCATGAAAAATGATGAAAATGATGAAAAACACCTGGAAAAATGATGAAAAATAAGAGCTATCATTCTCAATATATAGGTCCCAATTTTGATGTTGGTCAACTAGATGATCCTGAAGTGCTTACACTTTCTTTATATTGATATTCTGTTTTGATATTGTGCCCCACATTCTTTATTGTAACTAACATAGTTACATTTTATTATTTGCAGGCATACACATGGCATACCCCGCATACGTAGTATTCAAAGGCCTAAATTCAGGTGTTTACACTTCGTGGTAAGCAACACAAGCACAAGTCAATGGATACTGAGGCGCCGTATTCAAAAAATTTGAGTCCATTGAACTTGCTCAACAGGCATACTCCGAGTACACGAGGGAGGATGTCACCGCATCAATACCCCTCACGGATGATATACCTAGACTTCACGAAGTGTATCCACTGCATGGTGACTCCTGATCTAGATTTAGAATGATTTGTTACATGTCCATGACATTCCATGTCATCGAAGTGTTGTGTCGTTATTTTTTTTAGTTTATTTTTTATTCTATGTTTATTTTGTACTTGGCACCCACGAAGGGGTTGTTTGATGCTAAATTAAGTTTAAAAAAGTTTTATGTGTACTGGATATTTGGAATATGAGAAATATAAATGAAATGTTGTCAAAATTTTTAGACTTGTTATCATGATATTTATTTTACTTTCATTATTTCATCATTTTGTGAAAATATAAAGATATTTGTAATAGCTTTTATCATATTTAACAAATTCAATTTTGTAACTGCTAATAGCAGTCACAAATTTGTCACTACTATCAATTTTGTAACTGCTAACAACAGTCACAAATATAACATTCGTAACTGCTGTGAGCAGTTACTAATATAATATTCGTGACTGCTGTCAGCAGTCACAAATATAACATTCGTAACTGCTGTGAGCAGTTACTAATATAATATTCGTGACTGCTGTCAGCAGTTACGAATGTTATATTGGTGACTGCTGAGAGCAGTTACGAATAGCAGTTACAAATTGGGGTCACCAGTCATAATCCCATAGGGGTTATAAAAATTTGTGACTGCTGTTAGGAATTACAAATTTTCTTTTGCCACCCCCTAAATTATGACGGTAAATAACAGTTATAAAGGTCATTTGTGAGTGCTAACAGCACTCACAAATCTCCCATTTTGGTGTAGTGGTATGAGCACATTGCTTCCAAGGTTTCAAGGTAGTTGGAAAACTCAACACTAGCAGGGAGAGCCATTTCACAAAGTAAGCGAAGAAGAATGCAAAAAAGAAGGAATGTGGAGGTATGAAGATAATACTCCACCCACACCCCTATTTATACTTGAAAACCATCAAACAAAGACAAGGAACCTCCCAAAAATCGAAGAAAAACTTACCCCACCAAGTACCAAGCAATTGAAGAAAGTGAAATTAAAGCCTTTGATTGATTGGACTGGGCTGACATGCCCATATGCAGGACAGGGGTCATGCCGATTGACAACCCCCTATTTTTTGAAATTTCCCTTTTTCCTATTTTATCAAAACTAAAAAACTCAATAAAAGTAATCTCTATTCTCAAAGAATTCTGAATTTTCTTCTATTTATGATTTTTACTTGTCTTGTTTTTGAAATAAATTATCTCCTAAATCATTTCTAATCTTTTTTACGGTCTCAACAGCAAAGTAAAAAGAGCATGTGCATTATAAAATAAAAATCAACAAAAACTTCATTTTATTTGCATATATATTTGCTGTGTTACATCAATTTTGCAGGAAATAAAAAAATACAACGGGACTCAGCCCAAACCCACCTATATTTTTATTTCTCTCTCTCTCTCTCTCTCACCCACTATCACTTTCTCTCTCACCCACACACAATCTCTCTCTCACGCACTTTCTCTTTCTCTTCTCCTTATCTCTCTCTCTCCCTAGGAGCCTCCTTCCCTGTGGCGTACTCTTTTACCCCGACGACGATACGACGTACCTCCACTACCTGAGCCAGGCCCTTCTTTAGATGAGGCAGACGGAACCAGAAAAGAAGGAACTGAAATCTCATCCCAAAGGTGGGCAATCACCGAAGATATCCAATCAAGAAAATCCTTTATCTAGGTGATGGAGACCCGAATATGTTGTAAAGAGGAACACAAAAGAGCAAATCAGTCAATTTAAGGCAAGGGGAGAAATTTGAAAATCAAAGAGATGAAAAGTACACGGTGGCTCAAGGACCTCCTCAGTCAAACCCAGATCTTCTGGATCCATCGCATTAGGATGGTGTAGTAAACGCACTGACCTTCCATCAGCACGTCGAATATTATAAGAAGGAAGGGCCAGCTGCACAAAAGGAACCTCCAAGGTCGTCGCTACCGTCGATGCCGACGCACCACCGGCACTATGGGAGGACCCCACCGATCGACTCGAACCCGCATGGGGGAGAGGCATCACATCATATATTCTAGGCGACATCAACTAGCTCGACACAAAGTCTAAATAATCATACGCCGCCATCATGTTAGTATAAGACGAGTAAGGCTCGCCCATCATCGCCGCTACTCGCGCATCATCTGATATTTCCCGCAGTCGCCTCATTTATATCCACCATCACCTCCTCCTCCATAACCTATCGGACTACTCTCTCCCCGAGTTACCAAGAGCATCCAAACTCATGCGCTAGCAAATGCCGCATTTCCGCATTCCCCCAATCAACCCTGTGTGCTGGATGGTCATTAAGGTAGAGATCAATATCAGGAAAAGACCATAAAGGAAAAATGGTCTCAGAAAAGAAAGAAGGATTTACCCGCTCGCTCATCAGGCCATTCAGTACCTGACGCATCGTCTCCAGAGAGAGAGTCCCCAACAGACTCGTCCTTCAAAGGTATCAACTGGGTGTTAAACCCAATCACCTCATAGATACATGTCTGCAAAGGACAAAAGGTTAACAATCAAGAAATCAAGAATGAAACGCATAAAAGGAAAATGCGAATGCATAAAAGAAAATGCGAAAAAGAAATAACACCTCCAGACGATACGTGGCTCCAGTAAAAGTTTATCGACAACTCCGACTGAATGCATCCAAAGAAGAATAAAGGGTCGCTAAGGTCAGGCTCCCCCAGTCATAGAGAGGGACGTTCAAAAACACCCTCAGAAAAGGAAAAAACCACAAGTGGACGACGTCGCCACTCCTCGTCACCAAGAAACCTCCTAACACCAAAAAAATAAACAAATGGGCCATCTTCTGCACCTTCATGCCCTCCTCATCATCAATCCTCAAACTTAGCAACAACTCCCTTAAAAGAGACAAACGAAGAGAGTCCCCAGAGACTACCGTATCCACATCACCTAACGTCGCCGTCACTGCCGCTGGCGTCACCCTCAAAGTCCGATCCACCTCAATCTGCACCCCATCACAGTCCAGCCCTAGCAGCTGTTTCACATCTATCGGAGTAATCATCATCTCCCCAAAGCCAAAGTGAAGGGTGTGGGTGGTGTCCCACCACCTCTCCCCCATAACATAAAGAACAGCTGTAGAACGAGGCATCTCATCCAGCGTAGATGCCAGTCTCCCAAAACCGGCTAATGACACCACCCAACACACCACCAACGGAAGGTGATCCCAAATGTCCCTAATCCTCGTTGTGCCTCGAGCATGCAGAGTCGACATAGAGACATCAGACTGTCAAAGACAAAAAGGAAATAACCTTTGTCAAAATTCTAAGGAAAAAGGAATATCACCAAGAAAAAATAAAAGAATACCAAAGATCATCAATACTTATATAGCCACTAGGGTTCACCGCCCTAAAAGAATGATGACGCGATGGCTCACGCAAGACGGTCCTTCATCCGCAACAGGCTCGAATGAGTAAAAGGAATTATCATTGCCCAGTGCAAGGGGTGCCCTAGCCCTCCATTCCAAGTTGGCCTAATCATCATTAACTTGAGAAATCAGTTGTCCCTTGATTTTGGAATGCTAAAGCACTTCGCAAGGTAATTGCAGAAGAAGGCAAGTCAGAAAGCTGTGAAAAATGAGGAGAACCCGACCCCTTTTTATAGGAGGCTAAGGGGCATGTCGATCGGCATCTCCCTACCACCCACCGATCGGCATTGTCCCTCCACCTACTCGAAGTACCCCAAAAGACCATGCCACTTTCGTTTGGTACCCTTCAAACCATGCCGATCGTCACCTATCTAAAATTTTGTACAAAAATTCTCAAAAAATGCAAAAAAAACCTCGAAATTTTTCTAAAATTACCAAATGAATTTTAGAACCTTTTTCACCAAGAAAAGCATTTTTACAACACTCATATCCCCAGTGGAGTCCCCAAATTTCTCCAAGAAAATTTAAGCCCGTGGAATTGGTCATCTCTACTTAAGCCCGCAGAATTAACTTTGACCCTCATAATTGGTCGCTTCTCCTTAAGCCCACAGAATTGGCTTTGACCCATAGAATTGATCATCTCTATCTTAATCCCTCAAAATTGACTTTGACTAGAAGAATTGGCCATCTCTATCTTAAGCCCACATAATTGGTCATCTCTACTTATGCTCACAGAATTGGCTTCAACCCTCACAATTAGTCTCTTCTACTTAGCCCTCAAAATTAGCTTCGACCCTCAGAATTGGTCATCTTTATCTTAAGCCCGCATAATTGCTCATCTCTATCTTAAGCCCTCGAAATTGGCTTTGACTCGCATAATTGGTCATCTCTATATTAAGCCCACATAATTGGCTTTGACCCATAGAATTGGTCACCTCTACTTAAGCCCCCAGAATTAACTTTAACCCACAGAATTGGTCATATCTATCTTCAGCCCGCACAATTGACTTTGACATTCAGAATTGGTCACCACTATCTTAAGCCCGCAGAATTGGTTTTGACCCGTAACATTAGTCATCTCTACTTAAGCCCTCAGAATTGGCTTTGACCCACAGAATTGGTCGCTTCTACTTAAGCCCTCATAATTGGCTTCGACCTGCAGAATTGGTCGATACAACTTAGGTCCTCAGAATTGACCTCGGCCCGCAGAATTTTTCGCTCCCTACCTTTAACCTCAGTCGTCACCTCCTTTAGGTACTCATAATCGGTTATCCCCAACATCACCTAAGGTCCTCAGAATCGACCTCAACCCTCTGAACCGATCACCCTCGTCCCTTAGGCCGCAAAATCAACCTCTTTCGAAAACATCATGTGGTTTCTATTCAACGAATTTCACTTATTCCAAGCTCACCCGTTGAGGGACTCTATAGACACCAAATTTTAGAGCCCCTTAAGTCTCTCCTTAGGTCCATAGAACCTCCCCATTTCACTACAAACCCTAGGTCATACTCTGAGTACTGATCTAGAGGACATCGGGTGCTCTCGGGCCCCATTTAACTCCGATCGACTCTATCGTCAGAGAAAAATCTCTTTGAATCATCTAATGTATCTAAATCCCCTTTCCAACGGTCTATCCCGTGCACAAATCGGCATAACGGTTCGGACGAACGGACCATTTTACTACCGAAATCAATCTGGAGGCCACCGTTTTGACCCCAATCAACTTCATCGTCAGAGCGAAATCTCTTTGAATATTCGAAGGACACTGAAAACCCTTTCCAAAGGTCCCCTCATGCGCAAAATGGCATAACCATTTAGACAAACCATCAGTTTTCCCTTAAAAACTGATCTAGAGGCCACCGGACGCTCCCACGCCCCATTTGTCTAAGGTAAAATCTTCAACTTGAACGAGACTTAATGAATATCCAAAGGTCATTGAATAATCTTTCCAACGGTCTGCCTAGTGCGCGATTCTGACTTACGGTGCAGACGAATGATCTGTTTTATTTCGAGATGTCATCGGGTGCATTCGAGCCCTGGTTGACAAAGGTCAACTTTTCGAACTGAGCAAAAATCTTTGGAATCTCAAAGTACATCTCCTAACCTTTAAAAAGGTTCGCCCCATGAACCGTGCAGTGATCTCAGTAATATTCTCTCGAAATTAGCAAAGTTCCTCCAAGTGAAGTTCCATTCAAGCTTACATTCTTGTTGATACCAAATTTAGTCTGCTGACATGGCTCAATTGAGTGAAGACACGTGGCAATCTACGTGGCAACAACAAGCACTTTCGAGGAACTCAGATGCTCCGAGGAACCATACTACAACGAGGAACACTGCTTCCCCGAGTAACTCAGACGCTCCGACCTACAAGAACTCTCCGAGGAACTTTTGAGTACCGAGGAACTTTGAGCACCGAGGAACCTTAGGCGGTCCGAGCAGTTAGGCGGTCCGAGCTGCACCTCGAACAAAGCATTAATAGCAGGAAAACCAACAGTCTGACTGTTCATTAAATGCTTATCATTCAGATGTATACGCTTAAGGGGCATTTAATATATTACCCTTTCACATGTGCAGCATTGAATGTATTACCCTTTCATATTACAACCTCAGGGCTATAAATACATTGTACAATCCTCATTGTAAGGGGACCGAAATTTCTTGATTGAACTTGTAATCGAGAATTCCCAAACAGTCATCAATAGCAGAAACAGTGGACGTAGGCCATTCTTATAAGGCTGAACCACTTTAAAACTTCTTTGTCTTATTTATTTTATTTGTGATTAAATAATTAGATACAATCTAATTTTTTACATCAACAGATTGGCGTCGTCTGTGGGAAATGACTGGTAATATCGTTTTTCATCAAAAACAATCCATCACAAATGGTTGATATTCCAGAATCTAGCAATCGAAACGCTGGAAGCCCTCCAAATCCATCTGCTCCGCCAAATATTCCAGATCTGGCTGGAATAATGACAAATCTGGCTCAGGGCCAGACCGTCATGCAAGAAATTATGCGACAACTCATACAAACCCTTCATGGCGGTGCACAAACCCATTCAGGACCACGAAGTATTCAAAGAAATACCCGTGTATCTTCTTCGCGTATTAGGCGTACCAATTCATATCACAATGAGGAGTCTGTAGATTTTTCTTATCAACCTGGACGAACTTCGTCAGTGCGAGCCACAGATACTGAACAACGTATCACTCTCTCTCCAGAAAGGACTAGTGCGCTAGAGAGATTAAGCAAGGTATCACCTTTTGATCGATTAGGACCTAGAAGGAGTAGAAGTCCTCCTAAAGTCGCATCGAGAAGTTTTCGACGACCATCAGATTTAAGGGAAGGACCTGCCCAGTCGCGACCAGCTGCTCGTCAAGATAGATCCCAGGAAGCCACATCAATGCGATCAGTTGCTCGAACCAATAGGCCCGATAAAGGAAATGATGCATGGAAAGGCTCTATTCAGAGACTGGAGGATAGATTAGGGGAAATGGCTAAAGCCAAGAACCCTCTACAATGAACTTTTGTTCGAGGAACACATTTTGTCCAGGCCATTGTAGATTTTTCAACACCATCAAAGTTCAAAGCACCTGTTGTGACCCCCAAATATGATGGAAAGACAGACCCTGTCCTTCATATAGAACAATACCAAGCTGCAGCCGACATCTATGCTGTTCCAGATGAGATGAGATGCAGAGCATTCTCGGGAGCTCTTACCGGATCTGCTCAAATGTGGTATAATAATCTTCCTCGAGGTAAGATCTCAACTTTCCTTCAACTGGCCGAGTTATTCGTTGGGAATTTCTGTTTTGGGGCAAAGCCAGTTAAACGAGTAGCGCATTTGTTAAGTGTTAGACAAAAAGCTGGTGAGAGTACCAGAGATTATATAACTCGTTTTAATAATGAGAAACTCGAAGTCATTGATTATGAGGAGAAGACAACGATTACCGCCTTGATGAGTGGACTACTGCCCAACAAGTTGTACTACACTTTGGCCAAAGATCCACCGAGAACCATGTCAGACCTGATGGGAAAAGCGTCCAAGATTATGAATGCCGAGGAGGCTATGACTGTGAAGAAGAACATGGATGCCAAAGAAACCAAGGTGGAAGGTGATAAATCTAAGAAGAAAGAACATAAGAACAATGGTAATGACAAACATTCAAAAACTAGGTCGGTATGGGACATAATGAAGAAATTCGATAATTATACTCCTTTGAAGAAGGATATCAACCATGTTCTTGAGGAAATTAAGAACAACGAGGAGTTAAACTGGCCAGAAAAGATGAAGGCACACCCTGACCGAAGGAATAAAGCAAAATATTGTGAGTTTCATAAAGATCATGGCCATATGACCAAAAATTGCATAGCTCTTCAGAATGAGATTGAAACACTCATCAGACGAGGAAAACTGCCAAAGTATGTTGATCGTGGAAGCGAAAGAAGAAACAATGACCGAACAATAGAGAGGTCTAGATATCCTCGTCGAGCAGAGGAGAACAGGAAAAGAAACCATGAAGTTGATCCAGAAGATGACCCCGATCTTCCCAAGAGACCAAGGCAGCCAGAACGAGAGGTATTTTCAATACGCTTTGGGTCATTTGATTGTAATGTTATTACAGGTGGAGATGCAGGAGGAGGAGACCTTACTGCAGAGAGAAAAGCTTACCTCTATGAGGCTCAAGCTTGTTCATACATTCAACGAATAAATCTAGCTAAGGAAGATCGCCCGAGAAAGGTGAACAAAGAGAAATTGGTCATCAGTTTCTCAAAGAACGACCTCGCAGGAGTTTTGTATCCTCATGATGACCCATTGGTGATCAAAATGAGGATGAAAGAGGTAATGATCTCAAGAGTACTGGTAGATAATGGTAGCTCGACAGACATCATGTTCTACTCATGCTTCGACAGTTTAAATCTAAAGCTATCTCAACTGGAGCCTTATCATAGACCTCTCCTCGATTTTACTGGCGAGAAAGTATTTCCACTTGGAACGATCAAGTTGGATATATTCATTGGTACGTGGCCTGCTTGTCGGACAGAAAGAATACGCTTCTTCGTGATGGATAAGAATGTTCAATCATCATACAATATCATCATGGGAAGAGTAGGATTGAAGAAATTCGAGGTTGTACCATCTACAGTACATCAGTGCCTAAAATTTCCAACAAATTTTGGAGTAGGAGTTGTGAAAGGTGATCAGAAAGTAGATCGGGAATGCTATTATTCATCCGCCGAGAAAGAGGAATTGGAGGAATCAAGGAAAAAGACTACTACTTATCAAGTGGATGAAGGGGAGGAAATTGAAACATTGGATCCTAGAGATGAGTCGCAACTCGTGAAAGGTCAAGTGGTGGAAGCTACTGAAAACATCACTCTAGACGACGAGCACCCTGAACGAACTACTCAAGTAGGTTCGTCGTTGGAAGCCTCACTAAAACAGGAATTGATAACTTTCCTTAGAAGCAGAAAGAAAACTTTTGCGTGGAGTCATGAGGATATGCCCGGGATAGACCCAAATTTCTTATGTCACGAACTCAATGTGAATAAGGAGATCAAGCCTGTGAAGCAGAGAAGAAGAGTATTCAGTCCCGAGAAGAATCAAGCTATACAGGAGGAAGTCGAGAAGCTCCAGAAAGCTTGCTTCATTGAAGATGTTAAATATCCAGACTGGTTAGCAAATGTGGTGATGGTGAAAAAGAAGAACAACAAATGGAGGATGTGTGTAGACTTCACCGACCTCAATAAAGCATGTCCAAAGGATCACTTTCTGCTGCCCGAATTGATCAACTAGTGGATGCTACCTCGGGACACGAGTTGCTGAGCTTCATGGATGCTTATTCTGGTTACAATCAGATTAAAATGAAACCTGAAGACAGGGAGAGTACTTCTTTCATTACCCCTAGGGGAACTTATTGTTATAATGTTATGCCTTTTGATTTGAAAAATGCAGGTGCGACATATCAGCGGCTGATGAACAAGGTCTTTGCTGAACAAATCAGTTGCAATATGGAAGTCTATGTTGACGATATGCTGACAAAGACCAAGAAAGTTGTCGATCATCTAGTTGACTTAAGTCAGACTTTTGATCAACTGGATAAATATCAAATGAAGCTGAACTCGACGAAGTACATATTTGGAGTACGAGAAGGCATTTTTCTCGGGTATATTATCAATCAACGAGGCATTGAGGCAAATCCTGAAAAGATCAAAGCTCTATAAGGGCTGCGATCTCCAACGACGAAGAAAGAGGTGCAAAGTCTTACAGGACGAGTAGCAGCACTCAACAGATTTGTATCGCGAGCAACTGATCGATGTCTCCCATTCTTCAAGACACTCCGAAAGACTTTTGAGTGGAATGATGAATATGAGAAGGATTTTCAAGACTTGAATAAATACTTGGGAGCACCTCCACTGTTATCCAGGCCAGTGATGGGAGAAAAATTATACTTGTATCTGGCAGTGTCCGAGAATGCAGTCAGTTCGGCATTGATAAGAGTGGAGAATGGAGTACAAAAAATAATTTACTATACAAGTAAGGCCTTCCGAGGAGCAGAGATCAGATATCCAAAACTGGAAAAGTTAGCACTGGCGCTGATTGAGGCGAGTAGGAGAATGAGGCCATACTTCCAAGCTCATACTATAGTCGTATATACTGATATGCCGTTGAGGCAAGCCCTTCATAAACCAGAAAAATCAGGGAGATTGATGTACTGGGCAATAGAACTTGGCGAATATGATATAGTTTATGAACCCAGATCATCGCTGAAAGGGCAAGCTGTAGCAGATTTTATAGCAGAGTTCACCTATCCTGTTACCCCCGAGGAGCAAAAGTTGCTCGCTGATCAACCTGTGGATGTTACAGGATCATCAAATACAAGCCCAGACCAATTTAGTTTGGTAAAAGGGCAAGTAGATGTTACAGGATCGTCAAATTCAAGCCCAGACCAACTTAGGTTGGTAAAAGGGCAAGAAAAGATGATCGACGAAGAGCAAGAAATATCAGGGAAGGATGAAAGGAAACAACAAATATTTCACCGAGGAACTCTGTCAGATCAGAAATTTGAAGACGAGTTACCCATATGGAGGCTATACGTAGATGGCTCATCTTGCACAACAGGCTGTGGGGCAGGGATAGTTTTGAGCACTCCAGACGAGGTCGACATGGAATATGCCCTACGTTTCCAATTCAAAGCTTCCAATAATAACTGAGTATGAGGCCATGATTGCAGGTCTTAATTTGGCAAAAATTATGGAGGCGCAGCAGGTTATTGTTTTCAGTGATTCTCAATTAATCGTAAATCAAATGTTGGGAATATATGCAGCCAAAGGAGAATTAATGATCAAGTATCATGCAAAGGTGATGGAGTTGGTATCAGAATTTGCTGCTATTCAGTTGGTCAGAATACCAAGAATGGAGAATGCGAGAGCAGACGCCCTAGCTCGATTAGCATCAACTACTCGTATCGAGCTACGAAGAACGATCCCAATTGAAGTTTTAGCTGGTCGGAGTATAGATGAAGATCTGACGACGAACTTTATTACCCTCGATTTAGGATCATCATGGATGGATCCCATCAGGGCATATATTGAAGAAGGAGTATTACCAATTGACAAGCTCACAACCAAGAAATTGAAGTTTAAAGCTGCTCGTTATGTACTGACTAATGGCATCCTATACAGACGAGGAATGATAGCAGGTTTGTAAAGATGTGTGCATCCCACCGAGGTGAAATATTTGATTGAAGAGGTCCATGAAGGTTCATGTGGAGCCCATGTAGCAGGTCGGACATTTTTGCAAAGGATGATGACGCAGGGATATTACTCGCCGACGATGAGGGCTGATTGTATAGCCTATGCCAAGAAATGTGATAAGTGTCAACGCTTTTCCTCCATCCGAAGAACTCCAGAAGCATTGTTGACACCCATCACTTACCCCTGGCCATTTTCCATGTGGGGAATAGATTTGGTTGGGCCACTGCCGATGACCAGGGGAAGATTTAAGTATCTCGTGGTCGCTGTGGATTATTTTACTAAATGGGTTGAAGCTGAGCCTCTCATTGATATGACGTACGACAAGGTGTACCAATTTATTTGGAAGAACATCATTTGTCGATATGGCCTTCCTCATGCCTTCATCACATACCATGGAACACAATTTGATAACGAGGAGTTCGCTGCCTATTGTCATCAATCAAATGTTTTGAAGATCCACTCAGCACCAGGCCATCCTCAAAGCAATGGACAAACTGAAGTGACAAACCGAACATTATTGAATGGATTGAAGAAAAGACTAAGTGACGCAAAAGCAAATTGGATCAACGAGTTACAGTCAGTACTGTGGGCTTACCGAACTACTCCCCGAGTAGCAACTGGAGAATCACCATATATGCTGGTATTTTTAAAGTGAAGCTGTTATACCTGCCGAGTTGGGCCTCCCAACACACAGAGTACTGAATTTTAATTTCCCTGTCAGCGACTTAATGAGAAGATTAGATTTAGACATGCTCGAGGAAGTTAGAGAAGAAGCAGCCATCAGGAATGTTGCAAACCAACAACGAACAGCTTTGTTCTACAATAAGAGGGTGAAGAAGTGCGACCTGAAAGAAGGAGACTTTGTGCTAAAGAAAGTAATTCAAAAGCACAACAAACTGGAGGCAAACTGGCATGGACCATACCGAGTTATAGAAGTTGTTCGACCAGGAACTTACCGAATAGCAACTTTAGAGGGGGAGGAGTTTAAGAATGCATGGAACGCAGAGCACCTGCGCAAGTATTATCAGTGATGTATATTTTCTCCTTTTATTGAAAGTTTTTCGGGGAATACTAGTGCTACTACACACTACTCGGCAAAACTCGAGCTACTCAAAAATTTTCTCGAAAACGCCAACTAAGGTTGGTCGAGAAACAAATGTATTCCTCCGGGAAGTAAAACTATTATTCCTCCGGGAAGTAAAACTTGTATTCCTCCGGGAAGTAAAGCTACTTGTATTCCTCCGGGAAGTAAAACTTATATTCCTCCGGGAAGTAAAACTTGTATTCCACCGGGAAATAAAACTTATATTCCTCCGGGAAGTAAAACTTGTATTCCTCCGGGAAGTAAAGCTACTTGTATTCCTACGGGAAGTAAAACTATGTGTTCCTCGGGAAGTAAAAGTATTCCTAAAAATGCCAACTTATGTTGGTTAGGAAGTAAATATATTCTCGAAAATGCCAACTAAGGTTGGTCGGGAGGTAAAATTATTCCAAAAAGAGCCAAAGGTCCTCGCAGAGGAAAAATCCACTAACTATGGCTGGTCGGGGATAAAAACCCACTAACTGTAGTTAGTCGAAAAGGAAAATTTACCGACCTTGGTTGGTCGAAAACGTTTTATGAATACAAGAAAATGATCAAGCAAAATTATTGATACTCGTGACTTTTCAAAAATTATTACTAAGTTGGTCGAGAAACAACTTAGTAAGTTGGTCTATAAACACTTAGTAACTTTTTAAAATGACTACCACAAATTCAAGCTAGTCGACAATAAGTTGATCGACAAACAACGCAATATTGTTATCTTTTTAACAGATACACATGCACAAATGTAAAGTGTTTTACAAGACAATAGCAATTAAGATTGCGAAAAAAAATAAAAGTCTTTCATTAAATCCAAAAACAGATTACATTGATAATGAAATGTATACTAACTATTACATCAAAATTCCTACTCTATTGGTTTCTTCCCCTCTGCTTTTGAAACAGGTTCCTTTCCAGCAGGCGGATCATTTAAAGCAAGAGGAGAATTTATGAAGTTAAGATCTTTTAAAATCCTAATATTCATCACGGATGGTCGATCTAGGAGGTGCTCGGGACGAGATATCTCGACATTTGAAAGGAGATTGTAGTCGCTGAGATACTTGGAAATTAAGCACTGAGGGATGGCCCGAGCAGGGATCCAACTCATGTCGATCTTGAATGGTGGCACTGGAAGATCGGGCAGCCCAGGATTATGGTAATCCCACAGGTAATGACCATGTTCCAGTTGCAGCACACCTAAGGCATTCAACCAGCCCTGTTTGTAGCCCTCATTATTGGCATTCTGGATACGATCGTCCAAGGGGTAGAGCCTCATTGTACCCAGCCATCCAAAACTCCCTAGGCTGTTTGTGGAATTGATATGTCAATCTTTCCATTTGATCGTGGAGATTTTATATGAAGAGCTCTTTATTCTCCAAGGAAGATTTTTGCGCAGAAAGCTGCTCTTCCAGGTCCCTGATCTTCTTTGATATTTCAGCCAATGCCTGGTTCTTCGCCATTAATTGGAAGGCCTGGTTCTCTAAGGCAGATTGAGTCCTCCGTTCCTCGACAGGAATCTGAGCAGCTCTTGCTCGTCCCCGAGGAGCTCTTGCTCGTCCACGAGAAGATGTAGAGGGGCCAGCTCTCTTCAAGGTCTCGAATTCGTCCCTCAAGTTGGCATTCTCGACCTCCAAGAATGAGAATCCCTCATCAATCACTGGGATCAAGGCTTTTGAAGTGGAAGCTGCAGACTTCAACTGCGACAACTCTCTTTGCAGGTTGTTATTCTCTTGCTCTAATAATTCAGTTATTTGTCTGCACTCTTCGACCTCTGCCCTCAGAGTTCTTTCCCGTACATCGTAAGCAGCAAAACGCTTCTCGTATCCTTTGTCGACAACGATTTGCTGGTACTTCTTCTCGTACCCCTCATGCAAGAGGGCAGTGGATTCCTTATGTTGTTGTTGAAGGCCTTCAAGAGTGCCTTGGAGATCCTAAATCATGTCATAGTAAGCTACATTGTTGGCCACCGCACGATCAAGCAGACACTTCAAGTATTGGTAGGCTTCAATTGCCTGTTCCGAAGCATCTTGGCCGAGGATGTCGACGATTTGTGCTGCACTCAAATCTGTGTGACCAGCCTTAAAATATTCATTGCATTGCCGCAACATCTTTGTATCGTGAGCAGACAGTAATTCCATCCTGGCCAGAAACTAGTAGAGGAAGAAAAAGCAGTAATCAATAATCAAAACAAAGCATGAAGAAGAGACAACAGTACGCAAAAACAAAAGTTCAAGTTTTATTAGATCACAAAGTTCAGTGTTACATAGTTCAGGATTACATTTGTCAAAGAAAAATAAAATAGATAGAAGTCCAAACAACTCTAGAACTTTTCCTTGTCTCCCAAAACTTTCTCGGGAGGCTGGGACGAGGAAGTAGGTTGCTCGGATGGAGCAGATAGTAGCTGGGTAAGTGCTGGAGGTTGCTCGGAGGAAGTAGCGAGTTCCTCGTTTGTATGCTGGATGGCTGAGGGATAAGAAACTTGATCTCCCATCACCATGGAAAACTCTTCGGAGGCAGCTTCGTCCTCTTCTTCGTCTTCAGGAGTTGGAGGGGGACCAGGGATGTGTCGCTGAAAGAGTTGGGAATCATCTACCTTCATCTCCTGTAGAGCAGCGACCCACCCATCTCTAAAGTATTTAAGGCTGCCATATTCTACTTGAGACATCATGGCAGCTAAGCCTTTGTTCCACCCCTTGTCCCAGTTGGCGCTGAAAGACTTCTTCACAGCCATTTTCCTCTTTAACTTCTCCGAGGAAAGCTTCTCGGACAGAAGACTTTCAGCAGTCTTCAGTTTATTTTCAACTTCTTCCTTCTGGCGACTTACTTCGCGAAGTTGGATTAATTCTTCCTCAGCAACCTTGAGCTTATTCTCAAACTCTCCAGCATCTTTGAGCTTCTTGTCGAGCTCTTTATTTTTCTCTTCCAAGTCCTTTAAATTTTTCTCCAATCCCTTGGAGACTTCAATAATTCAAGCCTTCTCCTGCTCGGTGGAGGCAAGCTTCTTCTCCCAAGTTGCCTTATCATCAGCATATTTCTGGCGAAAATCTTTCAGAGACTGCCCCAAGCCTATCAAAGCTTCCTCTACACCAGACAAGGAGCTTGAAGCTTTAATAGCTTCATCCTTCTTCAAAATTGTGTTAAAGCAGTTCACCAACTGAAAAAAGAAAATGAAAGCAAGTCAGAGACGGATATAACAAGGGAAAGACGAAAAGTTCAAAATAATAGGACTTACAGAAGCAATGTGGCGAGCTGCCAATGTGGTAACTGTGTCCCGAGAAAGGTTTTCTTCAATGCCTTGGATCTCGGGAATGATCCAAGTCTTCACCGAGCTCATAGCAGAGCTCGGGGGAACGAAAGTGGGAACTCCACTAGTCGGGGGCTGAGAGACGGTGTCAGCCAAATTGACCAAGGAGCTCTTCTTCAGCTTCCTCGGGGGAACAGGAATAGTTTCGACCAAGGAAGAACTCTTGGTCGGTGATATTACAATCACTTCTCCTGGAGAAGCAGACTTGCTCGGGACCACTGGGAGCTTCTCGGCAACCTTCACAGGAGCAGTCGAGGAATTTTCTTCGTCCCCTCTCCTGGGACGTCAATCTTACTTCTTTTTGCCTCTCCAGCACCAGAGGCAGGTTTCTCAAACAGGGTGGGAGGTCTTCTTTTCTTCATCCTTTCACTTAAAGGAACGTGTGACTCAGGCGAAGAACTGGTAGAAGCTGGTACTGGCTCTGCGTCGCTTATCACCGGACGAGCGGTGAAAGAAGTTGTGTAACTCTTGTACTGAAGCAGTTATGAAGCTGACCTAATGTGCTCGTCAGCAACAGTTTGATGCAAACTCCAAATAAGTTTTAAGTGCCTTATATTAACGTCTGCCTCTTTTGGACACTTTCTTTTACTTTCAACTGCAAATAAATCAAAATTAAATTATCAGTGGCACATTTTATCAAACATAAAAGAAGCATAATTTCAAAATAAATAAACTGAAATAAAAATAACCTATCCCATTGCCATAGGGAGGGCATTTGGGACCCTGATAAACTTCATCTCCAGATAAAGGAGCATGTTGCCAATTTTTTATAACAATCCCGTGCTCAAAATAGTCCCTATTGGCATCCGGGAGATTGACCACTAAAGCCCTATTTAAAAATCTAGTTTTTAAATAAAAAGTATTATCTCCAACAGTCCATTGATAACAAAACATGATTTCTGGAATTCCTATGCGAGTTCCATGAATTTGATTTAGTCTATGAACCCCATTAACTATCATCCATGTATTAGGGGCTACTCTTGCAGGAACAACGTCAAAGTATTGACAGAATTCCAGACATAGAGGGTTGGGAGGAAAAGAAAATCCACACTCAGCAACAAAGAGACTAGGGAACCAATGTCCCTCAGCCAAACGAAAATAGTCTGAAGGCTCAGAAAGCTCTTCCAGAATAACCCAGGAGGGAATAGAGAAATCAGAGCGAAATTTATCAAGAGATTCTACAGAATAAACCATGATGAAAGAAGGAAATGAAGAAGAATGAAGAAGATCTTACAGAAAAAGAGTGGATATGTTGACAACGAACGATGGAAAGGATGAACGCACAAGAGAGTAAGACAATGAAAAATTCGAAGATACAAATTTGAAAAAGTAGAAGACGATGGGATTGTCTGTGACGCTTAAATACTCTGCCTTGGGAAAAGGAAAAAGTAATGATTGCAAAAAGAAACGATCACGCTACCGGCGGCTAGAAGGACAAAAAGTAAGCGGAGATCGAGGCGGTTATAAAAATTCAAAAAAGCCTGATTCTACGAATTTGGAAGGAAAAATAAATACAAAGGAAACACTCCTAAAAATCAGGAGGATCATTTAAAACTACCATATTCCAAAAAATAATGTTCCACACTCCTCAAATTTCGAACTATGAAACATTGGGGGCTTCTGTTGATACCAAATTTAGTCTGCTGACATGGCTCAATCGAGTGAAGACACGTGGCAACAACAAGCACTTCCTAGGAACTCAGATGCTCCGAGGAACCATACTACAACGAGGAACACTGCTTTCTCGAGTAACTCAGACGCTCCGACCTACAAGAACTCTCCGAGGAACTTTTGAGTACCGAGGAACTTTGAGCACCGAGGAACCTTAGGCGGTCCGAGCAGCTTAGGTTGTCCGAGCTGCACCTCGAACAAAGCATTAATAGCAGGAAAACCAACAGTCTGACTGTTCATTAAATGCTTATCATTAAGATGTATACGCTTAAGGGGCATTTAATATATTACCCCTTCACATGTACAGCATTGAATGTATTACCCTTTCATATTACAGCCTAGGGGTTATAAATACATTGTACAATCCTCATTGCAAGGGGACCGAAATTTCTTGATTGAACTTGTAATCGAGAATTCCCAAACAGTCATCAATAGCAGAAACAGTGGACGTAGGCCATTCTTATAAGGCTGAACCACTTTAAAACTTCTTTGTCTCATTTATTTTATCTGTGATTAAATAATTAGATACAATCTATTTTTTTACATCAACAATTCTCATCATTTTCATACCCAATTTGGCAAAACAACATTCTCTCTCATCCAATCTTCATCTCACATTCAAGGGAGTTCATCTAAAGATCAAAGATCAAGCTTAAGGTCCAAATCCTTCCCTCTCTCTTGAAATATCTCATTTTGCATAAATTACATTAGATTCATAATGTTCTTACTTCAGTTCATACACATTACCATCTTACACTTCTATTAGTATATTGCACATACTTTATTTTCTATAAAAATTTAAAACAAACAAAAATAGTATTACACCCATAAATTTCGAACGGGATTATCTATCACACTTTTTCAAAACTAAAACACATTTTTCTGCACATACACATATAATAAAATACCGTTTGGATCTATGGGATAAACCCCACCCCCATTCCGCATTCGAACTACGTGAACTTTGATGCCTCTATAGTTTACATAGGCATTTCGGATTAAAATCCGAGACTCCAGTCCAATTTTCCAATTTTCTAGTTTTCCAATTTTCCAACTTCCCAATTTTTGACTTTTTCTAAAATTGCCAATTTTTCTAAATCCCCCATTTTCGTATTTATCATATTCTTGCATTAGTATACATATTATGTTTGTTAGCATTTCATCCAACACATATTATCGTTTCATCATAACGATCAATATCGCGATAAATGCGTAAATCATATTTTCTATATATTATTTTGGGAACATTCCTATGGATGATCTCACTCTATCTTTTCCATAGTATGAGTTGAATGATTATGATCTCCATTATATATGCGCGCACACACACTTCACGGAGAAATAAAGGAAAATAATAGCACAAGCCCATAAGAGACCGAAAGGGCGGGATGGGTGCCTAACACATTCTCATTTCGTGACATAGCCCCCGAACCTTCGAACTATTGATTTCGTATGCATCAGTTTGTCTTCGATGACGCTATCTCGAGGCGGCAACATGTTCTTTTGCCTGTTTTGTGCAAAATAGTATGGCAACTCCATCTCTTTACATTTACTCCACATCGACGACAACCAAAGCGTTCCTATGTAGGGCGTGAGACCTTTCAATACCCATTCTTTCCCCATCCCTCGTCGGGAGGTAGAGGCGGGGGGGGGGGGGGGGGGGGGGGGGAAGCGGCGCGTATCCCGATTGGGATGGCCACACATGAGTATTAGCATCAGACATAATAGACAAATTATCAATATCAATATCACATTCATTTAGAAAAATAGAGGTAAATGCTATAAGGTTATTTTAACTCTCATTGTTGTCACTATCAGAACTATCTTCCGAAGTTTTAAATAAATGGGCATTGTTAGAAGATTGCTATTTTGTTTTTGAAAAATATTTGTTAGCATAATGATAAATTCGTTACACGTTCTACAGTGAATATGACTTAAATTTTTATTATTGTCATATTTTTCAAAAGTTTTTTTTCATAAGGCCTATTAGTATAACTAGGCTGGACTTCTCTTGAGACAAATTTGTTCCTAAACTTAACAAATTTCTTAAAGTGTTTAGATAACAGTGCAGTTTCATTACCTAATGACTCGAGAGAAAAAGAAGAGTCATCCAAATTTGACAAAGACGAAACAAAAGTAAGATTGTTTACACTAGATTAAAGAAGGTTGTGTATTGTGTACTTTTTCTTTGCCTCTTTAATTTTGACCTAATTCAAAGGTTTTAATTTTACTACACAATAATTCAAGTGTCATATTAGGGTCAACCACTTCATCTATGGCATGTTTCTTCATATCAAATGAATGAAGTAAAGACCTAAGTATCTTAGAACATATCTCAGAATCAACATATACTATACCATGTGCCTGTGATTGATCAACTATGCCTTGTAGTCTAAGATAAAATTCATCGAAATTTTCATCATCTTTCATAAACAGAGTGTCATACATATGTACTAAAAGGTGTGACTTACCCTTTTTAACCCTAGTGTCACCCTCATGGGTAGACATTAAAATGTCCCAAGCTTCTCTAAATGTAGTGCAAAATGAAATTCTTTTAAACTCAGACTCACCCATAACTTGAAAAATGGCATTTTTGCCTTTATTGTTATATTGTGAACTTCGTTTCTCCTCTTTGGTCCATTCAGAAAGATGTTTTCTTTCAAATCTTTGAGCATCACCTTGATTAGTTGGTTTAGTTGATATACAAAATTCAGCTTCAACCATATCACATATCTCATCTCCTAATTGTTGGATGTGTGAAATT
This sequence comes from Sambucus nigra, assembly GCA_949130495.1. Classification (NCBI taxonomy): domain Eukaryota; kingdom Viridiplantae; phylum Streptophyta; class Magnoliopsida; order Dipsacales; family Adoxaceae; genus Sambucus; species Sambucus nigra. The sequence goes on along the minus strand of OX422219.1, from coordinate 159,829,686 downwards.
ATTTTTACTTTCCAGTAAGCAAAGTTTGCACCATCAAACATAGGAGAACGTACAAAACTACCATTACGATCTTCCATTTAACATAATTTATAAAAGAGTTCAGGATCTTAAAAAGTAAAAAAAAAATTGAAATAAAATAATCATGTTGTTCTGATACCACTTGAAAATAATCTAATACATTAAAATGTCGAGATAAAACTTCTCTTTTAACTCTATGGTAAAAACCTTTTAAACTTCAATGGTTGAATACACACATATTTAAAAATTCGGTTCTGATTGGTGTAATGTTCAAATTAAAAATGGATTTAGATTTGAAATAGAACGGGATGAAGAGAAGTGGATTAGTACACAATAATTTGATAATGAGAAAACCAGCGTAAAATCCAGGATCTTTTAGTACCAAGACCCCATACACACACCAAGTCCACTATAAAAACAATTTGGGTACCAATTACAGAATACCATGTGTAAATGAATATGTATAGCCAATACACCGAGTACACTAAGGCAAATACTAAACAACCCCATAACTACTAAAATTATACCAAACGCCACAAACAGTGAAACTTAGAAGAACAAACAAACAGAGCTTCACACTCAAGATAAGAGTATCAGTGGAGATGCAAAGAAAAATAAGTTTTATTATGTTTTTGGTTTTAACAAAAGGATGAGTTTCAAACCCTAAAGACTAGATAAAAAGAGTCTTTACTTTAGAGTTTCAATTTTCAACCGTAAGAAAACCTATACGTCAATTTTGTGTAAAAAGAGAATTAGATCAAGAGTCTTAACAAACTATAACTAAATCTACATAAATTTGAGGAAAAAATACAAACCAACTCTTCTTTTAAAGGTATAACAGTTCTAAACAAATATTTGGTTCATAAAGCAAGATCTAGTACACATGCAAGATATATAAAGTTGTAAAAGTAGGTTTAGTGACATCTGGCCAAATATAAGATGACAAAGATAGGGCTTCAAAGAAAACAAGTTTTGCTTTAACACATGTTATAACAGCTTAAACATCTAAAATCACAAGCCCATATAAACCAATCAGATTATATAACAATACACACACACACAGTGTGTGTATGTGTGTGTGTGTGTGTGTATAATAAAGAGTTCATAAGTTGCACCCTAAAGACAATCATAAAGTTAAACAAGAATCAGTCTTGAAAGTTCCAAAATAAAAACCCAAGAAAGCTTCTAAAAGATCCAAACCCAAAAAATTTTAAAGTGTTTCAAAGGATCAGGGCCCAAAAAGCTTACATACTTGCAAACACACAAACCACCAGACCAGAAAAAAGCTCGAGCTCTCAAACCCTAAAATAAGATCTAAACACACAGGCTCACATATATGTTTTGTAGAACAAAATGGTGTTTAGAAGTGTTTGGGTTTAAGGGAAAAAACTTTCAACAGATAGAAAAATAGGTTTATAGAGAGAAAGGGTTTGGGTAAATTTCGACAGAGTATTAGTTGAGTTTTTTTTTATTTTTGTTCGACATTTTAGAATTGACCTTAAGTCTTCTGTTTATAGAGATGGATGAAATGTCCCTGGTTCCTATGTAATTTTCAGACAAATAAGGGTACTTAAGTGAACAACCAAGAGATTGAAAGGGTAAGACATGCAATGTAGAAATGGGAGTTCGGTTAGGGCATTCAGGTCATTAGCCATTGTAGTGTGGAAGGAAAAAGTGTAAAACAAACCTCGGCATCCAACCGTTGCCACAAACAATCCCCAGGCTCACGCGCGATCAAACTGCGTGAGCGAAACCTTGAAATTCCATTGGCCAATTCCAGTTCACATGGATAGACATAAAACGACCCACAAAACATCAAAATGTTGTCATTTTGTTTTTACTTGATTTTAAATTTAAGAAACAATTAAAATGTTTAAATTGTTTCTTTTAAATGCTTAATTCAACAATTTTAAATTCTAAAAAATTCATAAAAAATCTGAAAATTAATTTAAAAATTCTGAAAAATTAGAACACCGTAAAATGTGTAAATATAAAAAATATTCAGGTATAAAATACATATATAATGTATAAATATAAAAATAAAGAATATATTAATCAAAATTCAATTTAGGGTTTTAAAATAGAAAATTGAGTTAAAAAACTTTTTAAAAATCTTTTTAGGAATATGTTTAGTGCGTGCAAAAGTCCGAGTGTATATTGAACTGTTGTTATAATATTGAGCCAAACAAAAATCGCGTGGGATTTAAAGAGGGTATTTTCACCCAAGATGACACCAACTCGTCCCCCACTTAGAGATGCTCTGAAGACGATTAAGGTGGTTAGCCCTCAACCATACTTTTGCACTTATTGTAAAATCAAGGGTCACCGTAAGGAGTGTTGTTTTCGACTGTAAGAGGACATATGTAGGTCTTCTAATCCGCATTTTAGAATGATATTAAAATTTTACACGAACGTGTTGAATACCTAGTTAAGATTTCCTAACAACTCATGGGAGAGTTAAAGAAGTCTTCTCCTCTCCAAGAGTACGAGAAGGACTATGCATATGAGAAGGAGGAATAAGGATGGGGTAGCTCATTCCGATTCCGACACCACTTGAGCCATTATCTTTCTAGGTTAGGATTCTGTGCTTTGTATCGACTGCATCATATTTATACGATTCATGCCTATATATATATATATACACACTATATGTCCTTTATTTTTTTGTTTGGGTTGTTTTGGTGTTATAAATGAAAAATACATAAATATTTTGTATTTTGTTTTAGTCATTTAAAGAAAAAACAAAAAGATTTTTTTTGCTTTGAAAAAATTATGAAAGTACAAAAAATAATCTTTTTTTGTGAATATCTAATGTTTTGAGATAATTAAAAATACTTGGGAACACATCATGCTATCTTATACCATATTCTTGATTAGAAGCTTAAGAGGTTAGAGCGACTTTACTTATGTTTTACTAAACCTTTTTAGGAGTTCATCAAGAACAACTCATGTTGCATATGTAGTAGTCATTGTCATATTGCACACACATACACGAGTTGAAGTAGGGTGTATCCTCAATTTTGATTCGAAAAGTTCTACATTGCATGTGCTTGCATTCAGTCGGGTCACATATGTTTATGCTAGATTTTTGATATTGTGCACGTAAGAATTATTGCATGTAAGGATTAATGTAAAAAATGATGAAGGTGTAATGAGAAGTGTTGCCCGTAGTGTGGTGAAAGCTTCATTTAACAAAAAATACTTATATATGTGCTCACGAGAGAGAAGAAAAAAATGAAATATTTATGCTAAAGCATGCTCTTATAAAAGAAAAAGAAAAATATTTCAAAAGAGCGCCTTTAGGAGATATAAGTTGAAGACCAATGGGTATGCACTTATTCCGTCTAGCATATTTCTTTATGGACTTATTAACTTGCTTAAACTTTCGCATGTTAATGTTAGATCTTAATTAGTGTGAACCCTTTATGAACTTACCATTTTTACAATATGACGAACTTTTTTGTGTGTTCAACTATGTGTGAAGTAATCTATTTTTTTAGGTTTCTATATCATTCTCTTTCCCATTAAATAGCTTGTGTGGGGTTACCAATTTTGGATATTAATTTCACATTAGTGAACTACCCGTGTTTACGTCATTTTTTTGTTTATAATTTAAACCTTAAATCTTTTGTGATTATATGAATATACAGTTATATTTGATGTTATATCATAATTGTTATATATATATTTTATATGATTCATATTTCATTGTATATTTTTCTCATATTCCTATTCTAACACGTTTGAGTTTGCATGATCATGTCATTAGCGTTGCTAGGTTAGTTAAGGTTAGGAATATGTACTTTGGTTTAGCCCTTAGCCTCTATCATTCGTTTATACGCTATAGTGAATTACTTTGCGGTGTTTATCTTTTGTTTTTCCCTTTGTCTATTGAGATAGATTCGAGGGGGATAGTTTTTTTGTTTTGATTTGAGGGGGAGTAATCTTTTAATGTGCATGCATTATATTTTTAATTACTCGTCTTGATTACTATCTCTTGTATCTTTTGTACTTTACGCAGTATATGTTACATGCAAGCAGGTGGCAAATTCAATATATACATTTTGAAGATGGATCAAGCATATCATGCATACCGAGTCTCGAGGGGATGGAGACTAGGTAATGTTTGATGTATAGAATAAAGTCATTATTTTTGCGTTACGTATTTTGGTTTTGTCCCGCAATCGGCAAATGGAGATATTTGTAAGAACATAGTTCTCCTTGTTGTCTAAATTCCATATTCAAAACTAAGTTTAGGCTTGTGTCATTTTAATTGAAGATCATCTACACAACCAAATTCTACACTGACGACATAATGATTTATCACACCAAAGTTTCAAGCCACACAATCAAGTAGTACATTAAGAGTACATTGCCTATTTAGCCCTTGAAATTATTTATAAAAAAAAGGGTTTAAAAAGGACATAGAGGTCATTTTCTCCCCAACCCTTCAACTTTAACGGATTTTTGTAACAGAATAGCACAACTCTAAAGTCTTAAGGGTTCAATAGGTACAAAAATATATTAACGGCTAACTGGAAACTTTTTAAAAACTTGAGGACAAATAGGTAATCTACTCTAAATAAGTCACAAGAAAATGCATGGACATACATATATTTCGTTCTCACATTTCCCCTGTACAGTTTAACATTATCATGTCAATTACAAGAAGAAATAGAAGGGTAAATTACACTAAACCTTCTGAACTATAGTAATTTTACAAATCACCCCCTAATCTAAAAAAACTCGACAAAGGATTCATTAAACTTTTAAATCATGGCATCCAACACATTTGGTCATAATTTTAACAATTTGTAAGCACAAAATTAAGTTTGTATAAACTGTCTTTAATAAAAATACGTTTGATGTCATAATTCAATAGGGGGGGGGGTGGCACTTTGTTGGATTTTTTTAAATCAATGGTGATGTGTAAAATTGCTATAGTTAAGGGGGTTACTGTAATTTACCCTAGGCCCCATTTGGTTCGCGGTAAAATTGGGTGAAATTTGATTCATTCCGAACATTCCTGAGAAAGTGTAAGATTACTGCGTTTGGTGAAATGTTAAGTTGCATGGGAATATGAATCCCAATGGAATCAGATTATCTCCGTTGTGAGAAAGTTGGTGGAATCAAAATCCATCCAATATAGGTGAGATTCTTACTTTCCCATGAGAATCTTTAGAAATAAATTTTGTGAAGACAAAAATGCCCTTAAAAATATTAAATTATAAAAACTACCTATAAAACCTAAATATTTATTTTGTACAGAAAATTTTATTATGTCAGTTTGTTTTAATTTAAAGTTGAAATTTTTTTATTTAAACATTTTTTTACTCGTGTACTAATTAATTTGATTAACTTGCAATATAATTCACACATATCGACAACAAATTATTATATTTGCTAAATATTGGAAAATATATATATTTTTTAGAAAACATATTTGAGTTCATACATTTATAAATAATGAGATGTAATATTATGTATATATATGCGTTCATGTGTGTGTATATATATATATAATTGCTAAAGGAAATTATTGGTATATATTGTACATTCTCACGTCACTTTCTATGTATGAACCAAACACAAAATTTTGATTCCCAATAGGAATCCATTGGTTAACCAAACCGAGCGAAAGGATTTAGAATCCTAGTAAAAAGTTACCTACCTGGTAATCACAATCCATCCAAAATATTACTGCGAACCAAACAGAGCCTAAAAGTAATGTGTGAGTTGTCAGGTACGCGTTCATGCTTGCTGACAACATACGATCATACCAATTTGGAATGCCAAAATACTGCTTGGTCTATACATGTATAGTATTGTTGCCTGGGAAACAATTGAAGCAGGTAGGAAGGTTGAGAGGAAAACAACCCATGCACAATATTTCTGTCCCTTTTCAAAGCAGTGAAAGTTTTAGTTGAAGCCAAGTGCAGTCAACAGAAAAACATAAGATTTTATCCAAACCAGTTGTACCGTCTATGACAAATTTGAAACTCAACAATGAGAAGCAAGATAAAAGACGGTCAAAATTTAAAGGTTCCTCCCAATTACAATTGTTTCAGGCTCTTCCCATGTTCCCAACAAGTCAATGATTACTATCATCCGCATCAAAGCAAAATATATAACTTGTATTCTCACCACCTAAATCTTAAATTTGAGACTGTCACAGGTGCTCAAGTAAATTTTCAAAAATACCCGAAACTAAGAACAAGTGTCACGAGTTCATCTACGATTAGGGTTTCCACCTCGTGGTGGTGCCTCAAATCCACTTCCACCGCGAGTGGGCGGTGTTGTAGACCCATAAGATGCATTGCTTGCAGGTCCCACCTGTCCTTGAGGCCCAACAGCACTTCTCGATGATCCATCATACCTGGCATCCTTAGGCGTATCAAAACTGGATCCTCTATGCATATCATATCCTGGTTCTCGTGCCTCGTATCCATGTCCTCTATGCGCCGGATCATAAACAGGCCCCTTCTGTAAATCATAATCGGATCCTCTCTGTGCATCATACACTGCTCCACCAGATCCTCTCTGGGCTTCATAACCTGGCCCAACATGTCCTCTCTGGGTTCCATATCCGGGCCCACCAGGTCCCCCTTGTGCGTTGTAACCAAGCCCACCAGGTCCCCTCTGGGCATCATAATTGGACCCACCAGGTCCTCTCTGGGCTTCGTGACCAGGCCCACCAGGTCCCCCTTTTGCATCGTAACCAGACCCACCAGGTCCTCGCTGGGCTTCATAACCAGGCCCAGCAGGTCCTTGTGCACCATAATCGTGTCCTCCTTGTGCACCATAACCAGGCCCACCAGGAACCCTCTGTGCATCATAAATGGGCCCACCAGATCCTCTTTGTACATCGTAACTGGGTTGCACGGGTTCTCTTTGTGCATCATAAGCAGTCCTTATCGGAGCAGGTTTGGATTGAGCTCCGACGTCAGGAACCCCACCACCACCACCACCAGGAAAAGGAGCACGGCCCTAGTATGCGTAATGCAAGAGATTTTGGATAAGATGCAACTTGATGTAAATATTACTGATAGGTCAACTTGTGACTCTACACAACTCACAAACCATCAAATGTGTAAAGTCTCAAAATTGACATACCGCAACATTACAATTATAGGTACACAGTAATTATGTATAGATATCACAAATTTTATGGATATGTTTGTATAGAATTAAATTACAGAAGATATGAAAAAGGAAAAATTGACAAGTGTTAATGGAAACAGTATCATCCTATTTTGAGTTCAATATTACCTATGTATCATATGTATTAAAAGTAAGTCGAGTACAAGGTATAAGAAGTGAGTGCTGTTAGAGAAAGAAAAGCAAGCAGTCTTGTAGGAACTTAGATTGCAACAATAGAGAGGGGGTATGAATGTAATGTAAGACTTTACATTCACACTATCAACACATATACTTTGCGTCTGTAACTTTATTATTAATACATGCGTCCTGAAAGATAGTGTGTTTTACTTGTCAAAATAAAAGGACGCGTGGTTGTATTTGTGCAAACGACTTTTACTTTTTACTTTTGTAAATAGTGGAATTTGTCAGTTAAGTTAAAAAAAAATGAAGGATTAATATATATGCAATATATCCAAATTTGGTGAAATATATTCAAGATAATACGCGATTTAAAGAACAACACTATATATCATATCCAGTCTTCTACAAGGCACTAGGTACTGTGGGGGCCTAGGCGATTTTTCATTTATATTTATTATAATATTATACTAAAACACTTGTTAAAACGCACAAGAACTCTCCAACCAAACATTTCACATAATTCAAACATAAACATAAATTGTTTTCAATATAATATTACAAGAAATTAAAAAGAAAAATATATATATATAAGAGAACCTGATAAAAACGAATAAAAAACATCCTAAACACGATTAATCCCTGCTAGCCCACCCACCCAATAAATCCCCCACCTAGACGTCCCCATCCAATTAATCCCCAACCCGCCTACGTCCCACCTTATCTGATAAATCACTCTGGCTGAATTTTTCCACTAAGGCCTATGCGAGGTGTCGGGTCACCTTCTAGCGCTGCCTAACCCAATTTTTTAACGCTGATCATATCTCATCATCAAAATATAAATATACTATCACTGGGGATGTGCAGAAAAATCAACGGCCCAAAAAAAGGAGCCAAACCAAGCCAAAACCGCCAGTTTTTTAAGGTCGGTCCAGGTGTCGGTTTTTCGTTCAAAGAACCGAGGGTCATTGGTTCGGTCAGCGGTTTTTCAATTAAAAAACTGTATGTGAACCGAACCAAACCGAGAACACTATACATGGCCAAAATCGTTGATATGTCTTATAACATTTCAATTTTTTCCACTGGGGACTTCCAGTCTAAGCCCTTCTCTCTCTCTCTTCAAAAATGTGAAAATAAAATCATGACCAAACAAAAGAATTAAAATAAAAAATCGAACCAAACGAGTGCATCAAATGCAGAATTCCAACAGAACAAGGGGATCTAAGGCAGAGAACAAAGGGATCTAAGGCAGAGAACCCAACCAATCGAATAAGGTAGGAATATGTGTGTGTGATTTCATCTTCTTCGAAACCCTATGTATCACAAATGGTATCCCAAATTTGATATTATGTAATTTTTTTATGATTTGAGATAAAAACTTGTATGAATCTGTATATGTATTGGTGTGATTTCATTTTGATTCTTGTTTTGGGGCTTAATTTCTCAAAACTGATGAACCGACCCAACCGAAACTGACAAAAAACTGTACACCTCGATTCTGTCTCAGTTCAAGGAATGGGAAAACCATCATGGTTGGTTCGGCTGGAAAATTGCCTCCAAAACCGAACCAACCTATCCGTGCACCCCCTAACTATCGCAATATTAACCAATATCTTAAACAGCGTGAATAACATTCTTCAAATTGGACCTCATCCATATTAGACAATCACCTTACAAGACATATTCCCACACTTGCAAGACTACATGCTTCTAGAACAAACCATTCTATCACATATTGTTTCAACTTAGCTCCTAAATCCATTTCACCTCAATTCATTTTTTGGTTTATATGTATCCAAACCATTTGATATAAATCCAGATCCTGATTCACCGTTCATATAGGCTTACACTCAACAAATGAATAAATCAAGTAATCGTAAGAGTATTGGAGAGTTCCTCTAACTGACAATTTAGTCATTTAAAAAGTGTCAAATTAGAAGTTTTATTAATACTGCAATTAGCTTGGAGTAGATTGAAGATAAACTAATGATTAATAAATGGTGTTTCTAAAATTTGACATTTAAACATGTGTGAAGATTGGCATCAACTTGACCACACTAATATTCTTGGCTATATGCGAATACACAAATACCCTGAAAGGCAACCTTATAAAGTATATAGAAAGATGCATATGGTACACCATTGTCTATGTCATATAAATCATTAAATTATTCATAGATAGGCCAGTACAAATTAACTGTCTGAATAAGATGCCAAAGGCTATTCAGCACCCAAAAACACAAGACCATCATTCCAGATATTTTTGTTAATAACATAATGAATGTTTGCTGGATTACGTTTCAAAAGAGCTGCTGGCAGATCAATTTTTTATTTCTATATTATTTAAGTTGAAAGAATCCCAGCCGTTATTGCAATATATTTAGCCAATGAAAACAGACTTGTAACGTTAGACAAATACTTCAAAACTTCTTTCACTTTCCATTCAAGTCCAAAGAAATTCCCAAGCTCAAAAAGATCACAAACCTGAGCACCATAGCCATCACCATATGCGTTTTGCCCAACTGGGTAACGCCCAGTAGCATCATCATCATTATATCCTGTAGTGCCTCCATAAGCCCCACCTGCAAATGTAATATATGAGTGGTGTGGACAGCAAGTGCAAACATGAAGGGGACTAAAAAATATGAGCATTTCATCCTAGAAAGGAAAAAATTGATGGCACTACAGGTATAGTGCCACACAAAGGCAAGGAATATACAACTCACAACTGCCAAAGTTTCTAACAAAATGACTCAACTTTAGTGAAAAAAATAAAGGAAAAAAAAAGGTTGTACTTTCAAAAACACATTTCCATCTTGCAAAATGACTTGCAGGTCATTTTGGAAGATGGCTGGGAGATGTTCTAACAATGATAACATTTATGAAGAAGGCAATATCTCTTGAACAATTATAAAAATAAAAAGGCAACATTTCTAGTTTAAAATAGATACCAGTCCTTGTATCACTGTTAGCAGAATTAGTTAACACCGCTCTAAGCTTCTCCACCTCCGTCGCCATGGTTATGTAGTTCTTTTCCATCTCCTGAAGGGATTCTAGATGGTCGTAGAATAACTTCTTCTCGTTGTCATAGGTGGCCCTACAAAAGAAAGGAATATGAAAGGTAAACGAATTTCTGATCTTTCATCTCCAACTTCAACTTTAACAGTATATAGAAACCCCATAGAAGGAATGACTTATTAACAAGTAACATCATACAAGGAATTACTTGCGATAAAACCTCTGAATTATGTGTCTAATGAGCTTTTAGATTAACTATTACGGTTCGTTTGATTACAAAATTGGGAAAGATTTAAAGACAAATTACTTCGGGAAATAAAGAGTGGAAAAAGAGATGAGTTGTTTAGTGAGATGTTCTCTTACTTTTCTAGGTTTCCACATAATCCAATTCTCTGGGGTGGGATAAGAAGCGTTTTCATAGAAAATGAGAAAAATAAATGGCACCCATTCAACACTATTGTTCCCATTTGATATATTTACAGTCGAGCAAAAAATGAGTAAAAATATAAATTTCCATGGAAAAGTGTAATGCCAAATTGCCAATCAAACATGCCTTTACTTTACTAGCTTCGAAGGGTTTCCTAATAAAACCATCAACCCTTCTTCTAGAAAAAATCAAGGACACTTAAACAGTTATAAGTTCATTTCGACTACAGCAGACAATCCATTTTTCATTTATCTTTTGTGACATATGTAGACAACCAGGAAATATACCTGCAACCCTGATACTCCTGTCTAAGGGTCTCAAGTTCTGACATCATAGCAGGAATCTGCTGCATATCTGAATGAGCCCTCTGAAGATCCCGAGTCAATTGCTGCACCTTAGTAACAAGTTCCTGCCTTGCTGCATGCAAGCTCTGGGCATCTGCGCGTGCCCGCTGCAGATCCATTTTTAGGGCATCAGCACCTTGTAGTTCACCTTCCATTTTCGCAATTTTATCCATAAGCCCCCTCATCTGCTGTTCCCTCTCAGACTTCATGGCACCCATGTGAGCACTCAGCATTTGCAGCTCGTGCTGTGCAGCAGCAAGTTCTTGTCTCAAGGCTCCATGTGTGGCAGCTAGTCTCTGGTTTTCTATTGCGAGTTTTTGCATCTCGATGTGGTGCGCAGCAAGCTTCTGTTCCATAACTACTGGAGGAGGCAACATATCAAAATGAGGGAAAGAGACGTGTGGGGGGTGTATTCCAGGAGCAAATAGATCGGGATGCCCTATGCCAGGGCCATGAAGAGGGTGCCGTATATGGGGAGGGATTCGACCTTCGCTTCCCATAACGATTTTCCTATTTTGACCTGAGACTGACACGCATAATTTGTACAGTTAGAGAAATATGTCAACGCCTTGATTTGCAACATTCAACTTCGTAGCAAAGCAAGTTACAACAGAAAGAGCAAGTGAAACTAAAAGGCGACTACAATTAGCCCTCTTGAAAATGGTGGAGAGGAGCGAAGGAAATAGGGGGGGCAGGGTGCATGTAATGTCGATAAAACAAAGTAAAAGATAAATTGTCACAATGGCCCAAACATCCCAGCTATTATGGGAGAACAATGCAGATCAGACTCATATTATTGAGATTTATTCTTTTACTTTGTTGAAGACTCATAAAAGATAAAAGATTTATTCTCCTCGTTGAAGACTATCATGATAGTCACATGCATCCTTCAAAATGCAAATCTCAAAAGAAATATGGCATTATGACAAGCTTTGGGAATATCAATCAGCATTATAATTCAGTCCAATTATTAAAATTCACTCTATAAGTAAAGAAGCTCCACATTGGACATTTTTGCTATAAATTGATATATAATTACAGACAGCCCATAGAATTACATAGGCTACAAGAAGATATAAATTGAAGTATCCCCTTGTGTGCAAAAGAGGGTGTGGACCAGCTGGACATTGAAATCCGGTTTGCATTTTGTTTTCTTTTATTTAATTTGAGTAATCAAATTAGGAGTAACTGTCTAGTTAGCTTATTAAAATTTTAAGCAAGGGAAGGATGGGAGGATAAGACTCTGTTTGGTAAACTTGATTTAAAAACAGTTTAAAAAGTAAACACGCACACACACACACACACACATATATATATATATATATATATATATGTATTTAGACATGTAGACATATATAATGAGTATATTCCATCTTATACATACATACAATATAGATAAATATACAAGTGTACTATTGACACATACATATATTATTATGATATTTCATGTATACTACATAATAAATATTATATACCTACATAAAAATGTAACATATATAAAATACTATGTATGTATTGACAATTTTATTTATTATATATGTAACTATATGTACTTGTGTGTGTGTGTGTGTGTATAAATAGTTATCAAAACGTAAATTGGAAACCCTACGAATCGTGAATCGTGAATCGTGAATCGTGAATCGTGAATCGTGAATCGAATCGTAAGAATAGGAATAAAATCTTGAAGATGTAGTAAATAATATATAAATGCATAGAGAACAAGTTGGATTTTAGAGGGGGACTGTCTTCGGACAGGGGTGGGGTGTTTGGGGGGGCTCTAGATTTAAAGTATGGAGCAGATTTAAACAATTGTAGAGAGCTAGTGTTAGCTGATGAGAAGGTACATAGGTACGATTTAGTGTCAGAGCAACATGGGGAAAATAGTAAGAGTGTCTCACCGGCATTTTGGGGAGGCAAGTGGAGCTTATTCGGGGAGACCTGTTTCCAGGTTTAAAATTTTGGGACCAAATTTTAACTCAGGAAAGGTATTAAACAGGGGCATTTCATTATGAAATGTCAAGGCTAAAGGGGAGAAAATTAAAAAAAGTTTATTGCTGGGACAAATGAATGATGGAAAATTGGAGGGAGTAGGGGCGGTTGGAGATAGTGATTGTGTGTCAAGTTTGGCCATCGTTCTAGCGGAGGATAGTAAACTTGTAGCGCAAGAAGAGTGTCATTTAGAGGATGGGAACGAGGTGGAGGGATGTGTGGAGGGGTCTCTCACTGTTTTAGACGCTTCCATCTTCGTGATCTAGATAGGAGGTATTGTGAGTTATATTCGGGCTTATTGCGGCATTTTAGGCATTTTAGTTGCGCACATTCGATTTGGTTGTACAAATGCTTTACCGAGAGTTATCGGTTATTGTTTTATTCAATTCAATTAATGTTTTTATTAATTGTGTTGATGGTTTGATTGTGTATTTAAGTAAAAGATTAGAAAGTTAAAATTTGACACCGGGCCTAATAGGTTATTAGTAATTAAATTGGTTTTTGACAGGGATGCTGAGAATGATCCATTATGTGAATCCTGTTTTATTTTAAGAAAGGATTGATCAACCGAGATTAAAATAGGCAGGGTGTCACATGCACATTCCTCCCAATCCCACTCTCCCCCCACCCCCCACCCAACTGCTCTAAGTCTATATCGCTTCCCACCGAGCTAAGCATTACCCAAAGGGAACCAAAAAGAGAAAAGCCTCCTTAGCTCATCTTTGAGCCCACAAGAAGGATTGTACAATTTTTGAAACAGCACGTTGGAAATAAAACCAAGAATCAACCGATCAAACTAGCACCTGATGAAATCAGACAAAACCCCATTGGGGTCCAGTTCAGCTCTGGATCCCTTTACCCCATTTGTCACCAAACCCCCATCCTTCGCAAAATGTAAAGCACAAAACCCAAATTCACATAATCATAGGTATTCTCAATATCCAGTTTGCAGATAGCCCCGAGACAACAATCTTCACTAGCTTCCGTGCAATCATTTACCACCTAAACATTATACCTGTCTCCAATGAAAGCATTGCGAGACATTGAAAAGAATCTTCCCTGGTGGATGTCTTTTCAATGTGTCATTTCTGTTAAAAATGGCATCTATTAGCCTTCAGAGCCTGGTCGACAGCACCTTGACATAAAGCTTGTATATGGTCCCCACCAGGCTAATAGGCCTACAATCTCTATCATTCACTATCACTCCCTTCTTTGGAACTAAGGCAATGAATGTGGCATTAAACCTCTTCTGAAACTGCTGCCAGGAGTGAAACTCCCTCCCCATTCACCTCCTGCGAACAATTCAGAAAGAAAACCATATTCGAACCATCCTGTCCAGGGGCTTTGCCGCCATTCAAAGATGCTTATTAAACGTTGCGAAATACATTTTATATATTAATTATGGAGCATGCATATGAAAAAGATGGCTATCAAACATACGGGTATATTTTCAAAATTCAAGGTACGTATTATTTTATTATATTACTAGCCTTAAAATAATTAAAATAATAAAAAAGGGAATACGCCTTTATACGCCTAAGCTCCTAAGTCTTGAGGCTTGACCTCTACACCTCGATCACGCCTCACCAGTGTTTTTAAAAGCGCGCTATTGCGAACGCAATAGCGCGCTATTGCGTTTTGCGGTGGAAAAAAGCAAGGCAAACAAGGCTGCTATTTGGGATGCTCAAAAAGCGTGCGCTATTTGGCGCTATTTTGCGCTATTTTGCGCTATTTGGCGCAACAGGAACGCTATTCATGTTTTTTTTAGAAATCACAGTTTAGTTAAGGAGGGGGAAAAGTGTTACCTTATTTCACGTACGGACTTTGTTTGGGTGAGGTATTCTTTGTTCCAAACCCTCAATTTACTTATTTACGAAGGTCTCAATGATGTTATTTGCTTTTTTTAAAAAGTTTAGCTTAAAAGGTTACTTTTATTTAATATTTTCTATTCCAAACTCTCGGTTTACTTAAACGTTTACTTATTTTACATTTTTCAGTATATAATGTTTTTTATTTTATAATTTCCAATTTTAAATGTTACTAATTTTTCAAATCTCAGTTCAAAATGTTTTTTTATTTAATAATTGTCAGTTTAAAATGCTACATGTGTCATAAATATCTGTTTAAATTGTTATTTATTTTATGATTTTCAGCTTTAAATGTTACTTATTGTTCAGATTTCTGTTTAAAATGTTGTTGTTATTATTATTATTATTATTATTATTATTATTATATATGTCAATTTAAAATACTACTTGTTTTATAAATTTATGTTTAAAATGTTTTTATATTATAATTTTAAGTTTAAACTTGACTTATTTTACAAATTTCATATTAAAATTTTATTTATTTTATTATTTTTAGCTTTGAATGTTACTTATTTTCAGAATTCTGTTTAAAATGTTATTATTATTATTTTTTTTTAATTGGCAATTTAAAAAGTAACTTTAGAAAAAAAAAATATTTATTTTATTATTTTTAGCTTTGAATGTTACTTATTTTCAGAATTCTGTTTAAAATGTTATTATTATTATTTTTTTAATTGTCAATTTAAAAAGTAAATTTAGAAAAAAATAAAAAAAATCAATTTCAATTATAACTTTTTTTACCAATTTCAGTTTAAAATGTTACTTTCTTACAAATTTCATTTTAAAATGTTATTTTTTTATTTATATTTTTTTTATAAGTTTTTTAATTAAAAAGCGGGAATGCATGAATTGCTTGCGCGATGCGCGACGCAATTAGCGCGACGCTACTTAGGAGCCAGAACGCGACACCCTGCGCGACCGCGATTTAAAACATTGCGCCTCACGCCTTTTAGAACCTTGGAAAATTTAAATCAGTTGCAAAGCTTAGATTCTATGTATTATTGATGCTCCTTCTATGTTCCTTCATTTTTGCTTCTTCTCCCGAGAATAAATCTCGGCCGATAACTCGCTTGTAACAGTGATATATCGCAGATTTAACTCAGTCTCACCCGTATCTCGGCGATATGGTACGATTGCATTTATATTTTTGATTTTCCTCTCGGTATCTTATCATAGGGCTACGAGACCGAGTCACCTCGGCCGTTACTGATGCCGTGGCTAGTAGTAGCTATACATAAGGCTATTGGACTCCTCTTGTAATTATTTAATATTGATTCTGATTTATGAGAATATGTGATTGGGCAAGACTTTTCCGTTGATTTCTTGTTTGTGTTAAGTGTGTAAGTAGTAGGTATTAGTTTTATTCTGCTGCGTGCACATCATACACAGTCCATAAAACATTATACGCCAACATCATCAGTAACGATATTGAGTAGTAGGTGCCCAAAGTCTGAATTCAAAAGCATCAATAACTAATGTAGGGGCTATCCCCTCAGAGTTGTTATACAGTTGACATTGCAAGGTATTATTACTTATACATCATATGATCCCCTCGGCCCACCCTAGAACTCAATTCAACCACTTCAAGAAGAAATGTCGTTGAACTCAATTCAACAAAACATTGCACCAGTCTTTGGAATTAGTTAATGGGTCTTGTTCAGCTGTCAATGGGCGAAATATTAGTTCTCAAATTAGGGATTTCATGTGTAATTGTTTATGAAAGAAAACATTAACCAATATATTCCTTTAAATTTATTACTCCCACTTCCCGTATTGAATCTAGCTGCATTTGCTTCAGGGTATTTCTTAAACTCAAATTTTCAAGGAATCCCCCCCATTCCTTTCTCCCCGGCAAAAAAATAAATATATAATTTGCAAAACCCAAAAAGAAATTAAAGACCAACAACCAAAAAATCATTATTTTCAAGAGGGAAATGAGTTTAAAACGGAAAAAAAAAAGGGGGGGGCAAGACAAACAGAAACAGACACTTTCCAAGATTAAAATATATAGACTGTTGAAAATGATTCTTCAAGCTCCCTCACAAATTTCTAATGCATAACCTACAACATGTAAATTGCCAGAAGAATAACCCAACGTATGCATCCTACTGTAACAGGTCGCGCTGTTTACGCATTTCTTGTATGGATTTCTATGCAACTTGTATAGCAGCATCATTGTACCAAACCCAAGACCCTCTGTTCTTCATCTTTTAAAAAGTCTTACTGGGTTCCAATGTCACAAATAGACACAAACCAAACATCACATTTTGGCCACAACTTAGTTACTTGGGTACATATTCTCGAGTATGCAGAAGTTCAAGATTACCAAGCAAAAAAAAAAACTACAAATATTAAAAAGTATAGGAGAAAGCTCACCTACATCATGCTCTATACATCATCCATACATCACACCTAGTTGTAGCCCCTTAAAAACCATTTTTTCCAAATTTTTTATTTTTCCCTTGAAATTAACCTTCTAATAAATTCATGTTCAAAAAATTAGGTCAAAATACATTTTATAGCTATTTTTAAAAAATTCAAAAAAAACTGCTCAAAAATACTTATTTTTTGTGAATTTTTTAAAAATAGTTACAAAATGTATTTTGACCAAATTTTTTGAATATGGGTTGAATAAAAGGTTAATTTCAAGAAAAAAATAAAAAATTTGGAAAAAAAGTTTTTTAGGACCTAGAATTAGATGTGATATAAGCATCTCTCAAAAATTATATAGTCTTATAATATATATATATATATATATATATATATATATATATAGAGAGAGAGAGAGAGAGAGAGAGATTCTCCAACGGGTGCCCTTTTAACGGGTGCCCATGACGGACCATTTTTTAAAAATACCAAAAAAATGTTTTCATATCAACTCAAAATACAATTGTTTTGCTATTTTAAACAGACGGGTCAAGTATATGCCAGTTTTTAACAAGATATTTTGCCTTCTTTTTTTTTAAATAGCAAAAAAATGTATTCCGAGTTGTGTTTTTACAAGCCCCCTAAAACGTTTGAACAACGGAAAAAAAATAAGCAAAAAAACATTTTTGTGGATTTTAAAAAAAAAAGTGAGCCAAGGGCACCCGTCATATAACATTCAGTGGAACATAGACTAAATGCCAATTGGAACTCCCAATCCTACATTAAACAAGACCACATACTTGGATGGGAACCATAGAATCTAATTTGAATCTAAGGTTGTGTTTGATTGACAACATTTGGCATAGAAAATATGAATGTACCATATTCTCCACTTTTGGTGTATTTGATTGCACAAATTTAACATTTCCCACCAACCCTCAATGCACAACTTGTTAAAGTATGCAAATATGACCCCCACGACCCAAATAAATACATATTGTTAAGACAAATTTTGATTTAGGTTTGGAAGGAGAAGAAGAGATTTACCTGATGGGAGGGTTAGGTTAGTTGCGAGGCAGAGGCAGAGGCAGAGGCGAGTCGGCCAGCTAAACTACCGACAGACATTCAACAACTTTATAATAAACCTAAGCCCTACAACACGATATTATGACAAAAAATTATGCCCTCATTCAATACAACCCCAAATACACGGCTAAATCCATTATGTGGAATTTTTTTCTACTCTAAATAGGAAAATGCTAGATTTACAATTAAATTGTAAGTTTTTTTTTTTTGTTTACAAACTCATTGATTAATAATGGTAGACATAGGCCGACTAGTCCAAAAGGCCCGACTCACTATTTTATAGAGCTTATTCAAGTAAAGTAGGCATGTATACTAGGCGTGTCAAATTTTTTTCGAGCAGATAAAAATTTGGGACGAACTTGTTCAAGTAATTTTTGGATTTGTGTTAATAAATTACCAACTATGCTTAGCTTTATGCTTTTCTTTAATTGTATTATCGCGTCGTGCTTGCTTTTATCTTCTTGATTTAACGCGACCAAGACTTATTAGTTTTGTGTCATATGTCTTATTCATATGTTTTGATTTCCCTCTAATTTTTAACATATAAAAATCATTTTAAAACTAATTGACTCTTACCTTATAAATTGTAGTGAGTATGTGGGGACTAAACCAACCTACGTTAACAATAGGGTATAAATATACATATTTCGAAACATATAGTGCAATGCAAGTTACTAGACAACTTAAGAGAAGATTGCTGCACAGAAATTGCATTAATATTATTATCTTAAAGTTGACTATATATAAAAGTTTGTACTACATGATTTATCCAAGATATACATTATGGTGTTATATGGTAATAGAAATTGTTATCATTCGTGGATGGCTTCATCTTTGAATCTGACTAGAGCCGGTCTTTGCATTAATTTGTTAGTTGGCATATGTGCTTAATTACTCCTTATCAAACTTGAATTGGGATTACCCGAGAGATCCAAGTTTTCTCTCGAATCCATCAAATAATGCTTTGGAGATAGGTTTAGTGAAGATATTGGTGAGTTGCTTTGAGGAAGGAGACCTTATTATTCTCACAAATAAAGTGATAATAAATGGAAATGTGTGTCATATTAACCGTGTGGATTATGTGTCATTATGCCAAAAATCGAAAATGGTCGTGGTAGTGGGGTGGTCATAGTTTTGAACTATGACCATGGTCTAAAATCGTATCGTGACCCAGTTTGTGTCCCCATTTATACCAACAGTTGGTCAACTGTGACCAAATCGTGACCCTAAAAGTGAACAAAAAGGCATCAAGTTGGTCACATAACGTGTCACGGTCCACAATCGTGTGTGAAACACAGTCACGGTCGAGAACCGTGACCCGATTATGTGACAATATAGTGATTCAAAAAAATGGTCACAAAAATAAAGTCATAATTGGGGACCGCCACCCGTTGCCCGTGATTTTTTTGGGTCGCGGCTTCTGAATCGTGACCATTTCACAGGCGTGAACTGTGACCCAATTTCAAATTTTCATTTCACTTGTGTGTGTGTGCTAGGACAAATGTTACGGTTAGGGCAAATGAAGCAAAATCAACACGCCTCTATTAGACGAGCTATCTTCGGTGAGGATTCATATATCGAGCTAGGCGGAAGAACTGGCAGCATCAAAGAGGAAGTGCCAGGTTTTAAGAAAGACATGAGCTCTGTTACCAATACCTTAGGGAAAATGACGACTAAATTAAGGGATTATGCTAATTTCTTTATAAAAAATACGGATCTTAGTTCATGCCTCAAGGTTTCCCAACCCAAATGCCTCGTGCAACATTCCCTTCTCATCCACCTACCGCACCCTCTTACCTAGCATCATCAATGTTTATGCACGGTGACTATGCCGAGGAGTATTATACGAGGGACTTGGTCAATACCAAGATTATTAGGATGTGCACGCTCGTTTGTATGACTTCGAAAAACTTATGTATAATCACTCTTTACAAGTAAATGAGTCTAAGATATTGGTTGATACAATCCACCTAGGTTGCAAACAGTAGCCTATACATGTTGACCACATGGGTGAGCGGTCTACTTTACAACAGTATAAAGGGGGTTATATTGCATGGCCAATCTATTCGTTGGTGAATATTATTCGATGAATAATGTTTTATTTTAGTACAAGTTTGTAATGTTCTTTTAAATATTGGGGTGAGTTTATAATTATTTTAATTTCGTGGGACACGTGATGACGTCTTAATTTATTTTTATTTTTATTTTTTGGGGTTTAATGACATCTTAATTTGTTCGATTTTATTTCATATTGATTGAATGCTTGGGTTTAATAAATTTTCTTGAATTATCAACTGAGAGTTTTTGTATGCGACATGACCTTCATTTCAATCTATTTTTATAGGTGAATTGAATTTTGAAACTCTCTAACGGATTTCCCACGGTACCAAAAGTGGATGGGAGAGAGTATTAGAGTATCTAATAAGCATGTAAGGGGAATTTTTGAATTTATTGCGGAAATAAATCTTAACAGTGACAAGATTTCATGTCGATGCATGTAAGACCCCGTATTTTTAATGATTTTTAAATATTGGATTAATTAAATTAAATATGGAAAATTAATTAATAATTAATCTGATTAAAATAAATATTATCCAGTGAGATAAGAGTTAGTATTCATTAGTGATAATTATATTGTATATTACTAAGGGAATAAATTAATATATGATTGTGAATTTATGAGAATTACCGCGAGTGGGGAATACGATAATTAACAATTACGGTAATTAAGTCAAGACGCGCGTGTCAAGATTAAATTAAGGGAATAAAAAGTAAATTATTTTTAAGTAATCCAAATGGTAATTTCAAGTGCACCAATGCGTCCGGAAGGATCGAGATAGTCATAAAAGTCTACCCGAGGGTTTAGTTTGGGTCCCGGGGAAAATTTAGGCCAAATCGGCATCCCGGGAGGGTATTTTGGTAATTTCTATTTTTGGGCTTTAATTACCCACGAGATTAGGAGAGGGGATATATCTGATACGTTAGGGAAGTTAGGTTTTTCATTCACAAAATCCAAGGGAGAGTCACAGAGGAATAAGGAGAGTCAATTCTAGGAGGTTAAGGCCAAGAGCCACTATCTTGCACCACCGAGACCACCACTGAATAGATCGAAGAATGAGGAATGCAGCCATGTCAGCTACACCAACGGATCAGAACTTCCTTCGAGAGGCAAGTGTTTAATCTTGTGAACTTTGAGCAATAATATCACCCATGTTAGTGTGGGTTGAAATTGAACATATATTGTATATGATTTAGATGAAATTGAAGGATTTGGATCATAATCTTGAATTGAAATTGATATAGGTTTGATTCCTCGTGATATATAGATGGTAACCCACTAAATTGGATTTATATTGATGAATAATTCTGGGATTTTAAGGTAGTTCTTGATGAAGAATATGACAAACTAGGGTTCTTAATACTTATCCTTGAAATAAACCCAATTAATTGATGCCCTTCGATGAACTTATAGTTATTAAACATTAGAACTTGTTTAATTATGTTAGTATAACATTTAGTATGTTTGAATTGGTGTTTGGGATGATTAAACTAAGGCTTGGGATTGAAAATTGGAGAAACCCGTAAGAACACATATGCAGAATTTTTCATACCTGTACGAGCGAATCGACTCAGACCAAGCCGAATCGATTCGGCTGCCCAGTTTTGGTCAGTTTCTCCTTTTGTTTATTATGGTTAGAAAATCATTTGGAATTTATTCTTGGAATTTGTTTTAATATAATTGGACTTATGTTAGAAGACCAGTAGGCCTAGGTGGGTATTAAGCTTGATCTCATAATGGCATATTTAGGGAGAAACGTAATTAGGTTAATGTGAGAGGATTAACTGATTTGGAAATTAATTTGAGTTACAAGAATTTAAGGACAATGATAATTTATACCAGTAGGACATAGTGAGTCACCCACTGATTTTATGGGTAAAAAAAGGGTACACTTCTTGTGGTGAGTAATACTCGAGAGCGTACAATAAAGAAGTGAATTTATCATTCAATTAAACGTAGGATATTCGGGATAATGATATACTATATATGAGACTCATGATATGGGACGTGAGTATACCTATTTGTGTTATGAATATATTAAGGTGAGATGAATACCTATTATATTATTGATTTATTATGTGTATGACATACCTACGCTGCTTGCTATCGCAGAAGGTTTTTAAAGGGGACAATCTTATCCTGAAGAGCCCACGGGGGGGATTTTAGATTGGTGCCTCAGGACATAGAACCTAGGAACGACTTATGAGTGAGTTCATAAGTCAGCGATCATATGGGTGCATAGGTATGTGTGTATCCCATAAGCTTGAAACTATGTTTGCATCCAATATGTATGATTTGTATTATTCGATTCGTGAGTGATTCCGAATCGTAGTCCTTATTTAGTACGAGATGTACCAGGACTAGATAGCAGAGTATGCACTCACTGCAATTAAGTCTAGGGGGAGTATTAGTATATATAATATATAGTGCTGAATATGAATATATTCTTGTGATATTATCTATTGTGTGAAATTTGTAGATAAGGAAGGTGATAAATTCTTAAGTAACTTGAGTATGGTAACACTTTAACTTGTTGTGAAACTTTTATTTGGAATAATAAATGCAAGGACATTTAATAATCATAGTTATGGGAAATACGGGTTATTACTACAAGTGATAGTTAGAAAGTGGATATCTACGTTGTAGTTAAGTGATGACGATAACTAGGATGGTTTAGAAGTATGTTAGGCATGCACAATAGTTGGGAGGTGAGAATCTCAAGTGAGTGTTAGAAAAGATAACATGTGTATTATATTTGCTTTAATGCATTTTAAATACTTGCTAAACTGTTTTAAAATATTTTACACTCGGGCTCTGACCCATCTCTTGCAAAATCTCTTTTTCTTGTGAAATTATTTTTAGGTTTTCAGCCACAGGAGCGCCAAGCTTAGACTGTTAGATCTTCTGACGTGCTGCATCTACTGTGGAAGTTACAGATCCTCGTATTTAGACGCCTCCACATCTATGATTTTAGTTATTTGATTTTGGCTTCTCAGTTAGGGCATGTGTCGCCCATCCTCATTTTTATTTATGTTCGAGAGACATTGTACTCATTTCATTTCATTATTTCAGTATCAGTTGGATTTAGTATTATTACGATTGATGGTTTGGATTTTGTTTAACTGGGACGATTATTCCAGTTTATCATATTCAGTTAGATAATGTTTTATTCATTATTTGTTTATTCATTAGAATGGTGAATGTGTTAAATGGTTTAAATTAATTGACATTAATTATTGGGTAAAATGTTTTGACACTAGCTTAATTAATTATTAAGTGATTAATAAAGAAAAATATTTTTCGACAGTGATGCTAAGAATGAACCAACCGGATATTCTGTTTTAAATTTTATAAAGGACTGATCAATCGGTATTTAATTTGGCGGGGTGTCATAAGTGGTATCAGAGCATCATGTTCTAGAGTCTTTTAGGATATGTACGGCTTATTATGCTTTCAGCTTAGCGTTCTTTGATATAGAGCTCTATTATTAGGATGGTTGCATTATTGATTACATGATTACGTCTTCAGCTATTTGAGATTTAATAACTGTGGACTTATTAATTCCTTCTCGTTTCACATGCCTCCCAGACGTGCACCGAGGCCCAGAAATGCCCAATCGGAGCCACAACCAACCCAGGCTCGGGGTACAATGAATGTTGCCAAGGTTGCTGCCATCGTTGCTCAGGCAGTTAATGCAGCACTAGTCGTAGTTCAGCAAGACCCACCACCGGCACCGATAATGGCACCAGTACTAGTACATACGTTCCCTTTTGCTTGGGAGTGATTCAGAGATGCCTTCCAAATGGCGCATCCCCAAGAGTTCAAGACGAGTTTTGATGTTGTTGTGGTGAGCCAATGGAAGAAGGATATCCAATGGCATTTGAGGATGTATTAGTACACGGAGGTGCAGAGGCAGATACTAGCTATATTCAAGCTAGTTGGAGCAGCGTTACAGTGGTGGAAGTCCACTACTGCTGCAGAGGAGCGTGATGTTTTGACGATTTAGGACTTCTGTGTGCGGTTTGGCCGTAAATATTTTTCTTCCACCGTTTAGACTGAGATGAGGCGGAAACTACTGGACCTTACATAGGAGGGGAAGACTGTAGCAGAGTATGAGGAGGAGTTGACTAGATTAGTAAACCTAGTACCAACTGAGGTACCTACTGAAGAAAATAAGATTAAGATATTTATGGATTGCCTAACGTGGAGGATTCGACAACATCTTTTGGGTAACCTCTCTTTGCAATCTTATACCGATGTACTCAATGCTGTATTACTACACTGCCAAGATCACCGCTTTCATGTTAAGGGGAGCAAGCGAGGAGGCGAGTCTAGTCAGTAGGGCAAGATAGGTGGGGGTAGTGCCAGCAGGGCACCAACAACTCCCATCAGGGGGATTCTACTAAGAGGTTCATATTAGGGGGCTTTCGTCATGGACAAGGAGGTTTCAGGCATGGCCATCAGGGTTAGCAGGGCCATCAGGGACAACAGGGCCACCCGGGCCAGCAGCAGTTCCAGCAGGGCTAAGGGAGGGGTGGCAACGGCAAATAGGGCCAAGGCCTGCAGGGGCAGAAAGGGGGAAACTTTATTTTTTAAATGCTTTACATGTGGCAAGACTGACCATAAACTATTTGATTGCCCCGATAAGGGGAAGTTTCCTCAGCAGTAGGGTGCTCACCAGGAGCCCCAAAGACCGATCTTCCCAGCCGTTCTCCCAACACCAGCGCCATTCTAGCTTTGACCCCGATTCTGCAAGGATAACTACAGTATGGGTGTGTTTACAATGTCCACCAGGTAGCAGCTCCACAAGTCCCACTCGTAGTTGAGGGTATATTTTCTATCCACGAGTCTATAGGGCGTATTTTATTTAACACGGGGGCCTCACACTCTTTCATAGCTACTGGATTTGCACGGGCCATAGGGTTGTTAGACATGACCGACAGTACAATGACTTGTGTGGACTCACCATTGTGTAATGGGTCAATGATTTTCTTTATATGACAGGGGTGTGGGTATAGTGATTGGGAGTCTTATTTTGCCAACTGATATGCTTGTTTTAGACATGTCCGAGTACGACGCTATTATTAGGATGGATTGGAAAGTCGCGTATAGAGCCATGATCGATTTCTTTAGTAGGAGTAATATTTTCAACATCCCTAGTCAGGAGATGTTTATAGTGGCGATGCCTCTTCTCGTGGGAGGATTGTCCACTCGCTTATTTTTTTTACAGAGGAGGAGACCTCTACGAGAGTTATGATTCCCCTTGATTCGATTATTATTGTTCGTAAGTACGCCGATGTATTTCAGGATATACCGGGACTATCGTCGAGTAGAGAGATAGATTTTATGATAGATTTGATTTTAGGCACTCGGTCGATAGCCCGTGCGCCTTACCGTATGGCTCTGGAGGAGATGAGGGAGTTACGAGATCATATTGAGCAGTTATTGGGACAGGGCTTCATCTGTAGGAGTACCTCACCTTGGGTTGCTCCCGTGTTGTTTATAAAGAAGAGAGATGGATCGTTACAGTTGTGTATTGATTACAGAAAGTTAAATAAAGTCACGATATGGAATAAATATATGTTGCCCCGAATCGATGACTTATTCAACCAGTTGAGAGGAGCTGCCTACTTCTCGAAAATAGGCTTAAGATCGGGGTACCATCAACTACGTATCAGGGAGCGAGGCGTGTTGAAAACTACTTTTCTGACGAGATATGGGTCCTACGGTTATGCCATTTGGGCTAACTAACATACTAACTGTGTTCATGGACCTAATGAATAAGGTGTTCAGAGAGTTCTTAGATAAGTTTGTCATTGTCTTCATAGATTACATCCTGATTTATTCCCAGACCGAGGAGGAGCATGCCAAGCATTTACATCATGTTCTACAGATACTACGTGAGCATCAGTTGTATGCTAAGTATGAGAAATGTGGGGTTTGGCTAAATGAGGTTCAATTTTTAGGGAAAATCGTTTCTAAGTTGGGGATAGCAGTGGACCCGAGAAAAGTGTCAGCGGTGAGGGAGTGGGGACATCCCATGACACCGAAAAAAGTGCATAGATTCTTGGGGTTAACTGGGTATTCCAGACGATTCATCCGAGGGTTTTAGAAGATTACGGGCCCGATGACTAATTTGACTTGTAAGGGTGTACCGTTTGTTTGGGATGATGCGCGTTAGTTGGCATTTGATGAGCTGAAGGACAAGTTGACTTCAGCATCAGTGCTAGCACTGCCCAGGTGGGGAGTGGAGTACTTAGTCTATACCGATGCATCCCTACAGGGACTTGGTGGAGTATTACAACAAGAGAATCAGGTTATAACTTATGCTTCCCGCAAGCTTAAGCCTCACTAGAAGAATTACCCCACCCATGACTTAGAGTTAGCAGCAGTCGTGTTTGCACTTTGAATTTGGAGACATTATCTCTTGGGGGAGAAATTTTGCCTATTCACAGATCACAAGTCACTACAGTACTTGTTCACTCAGAGAGAGTTGACTCTGCATCAACACAGGTGGCTTAAATTTATGAAGGACTATCAATTTGAGATCTAGTACCACCTGGGGAAGGCTTACATAGTAGCTGATGTGTTGAGCCATAGGCCAGTAGGTGAGGTGGCAGAGGTGTGGAAGGCGAAATGGAAGGAGTTGGGACACCAGGATGCAGTTGCCCGATCACTCGTGTCAGTTATGACAGTTATGCCCCAGATAGTGACGAGAGTTATAGAGGCCCGGGCAACGGATCCATTTTGTCAGGAGAGGATTCAACATCTTCTAGCAGAGGGAGTCGAGTCTTACTTAGTGAGTTTTGAGGGAGGCTTGCGCTTTAATGGACGTCTGGTTGTTCCAGAGGGGGAGGATCTACGACATGCGATGTTGATAGAGTCGCATGGATCTCGATTTATGGTACATCCATGTGGGGATAACATGTAATAGGATATGAGGTGGCAGTATTGGTGGAGTGGCATGAAGAGAGACATTGTTGAGTTCATCTCAAAGAATGCTACCTGTCAGCAAGTTAAGGTAAACCATCAGAAACCGACAGGGTTTCTTCAGCCGCTAGAGATTCCTATGTGGAAATGGGAGAGCATTTCCATGGATTTCATCACAGGGTTGCCTACTTCTCAGAGGGGTCATAATTCGATGTGGGTAATTGTGGATCAGTTGACTAAGGTAGACCACTTTCTGCCAGTCCGGACTGACTATACTACGGAACAGCATTGCTAAATTTTTATTATAAAGATAGTGAAATTACACGGGATGCCCCTAAATATTGTGTCCGATCGGGATAAGATTTATGTGTCTCATTTTTGGGAGAGCTTCTAGGAGGCCATGGGTACTGAGTTGCGTTTGAGTATGGCCTACTGCCCACAGACGGACGGGAAGACCGAGCAATCTAATCAAATGCTGAAGAATATATTACATATGCGTATTCTAGATTTTGGGGGAGGTTGGGAGCAGTACCTTCCTCTGGTGGAGTTTGTGTACAACAAGTCTTATCAGTTTACTGTTCTGTTGGCATGGCCCCATTTAAGGCATTGTACGGTAGACCTTGTCATTTTCCCGCTTATTGGTTAGAGGTGGGGGATAACAAGCTACCTGGGCCAAAGGTGATTCAAGATGCATCAACCAGGATTGAGATGATTATGAGTCACATACGGGTTGCTCAGGATAGACAGAAGAGCTACGTCGATGCCAAGAGGTTCTTCAGGGAGTTCAGTGTAGGGGACCAGGTATTTCTACGAGTATTTCCTATGAAGGGGATAATGCAATTTGAGAAGGAAGGGAAGTTGGTACTGAGGTATGTAGGGCCATTCCCTATTATTTAGCAGAGTGGGCCAGTGGCTTACAGACTTGGGTTACTCGAGCACTTGCATAGGATTCACGATGTATTTTACATTTCTTCGCCGAGGATATATCTTCGGGATGAGTTATCTCACTCTCATATTGCTTTAGAGGAGATTGATCTACAACCCGATAGTTCCTACGAGGAGGGGCCAGGTGCTATCCTCGACCATAGCGAGAGGAAACTGAGGTCGAAGGTGGTACCGCTAGTACGTGTTTAGTGGCGGTATCATAATATCGAGGAGTCTACTTGGGAGCACGAGGATGAGATGTTCGAAAAATATCCAGAGTTATTTTTACCAGGTATACGTTTACTTTCCAAATTTTGAGACGAAATTCCATTGTAGGGGGGAAGTATATAACACCCCGTATTTTTAATGATTTTTAAATATTGGATTAATTAAATTAAATATGGAAAATTAATTAATAATTAATCCGGATTAAAATAAATATTAACTGGTGAGATAAGAGTTAGTATTTATTACTGAGAATTATATTGAATATTACTGAGTGAATAAAGTAATATATGATTATGAATTTATGAGAATTTTCGCGAGTGAGAAATACGACAATTGACAATTATGGTAATTAAGTTGGGATGCGCGTGTCAGTCGTATCGGGACTAAATTAAGAGAATGAAAAGTAAATTGTTTTTATGTAATCCAAATGGTCATTTCGAGTGCGCCAATGCATCCGAAAGGGTCGAGATAGTAAAAAAAGTCTACCGGAGGTTTAGTTTGGGTCCCGGTGCAATTTTAGTCCAAACCGACATCCCGAGAGGGCATTTTGGTAATTTCTATTTTTGGGCTTTAATTACCTACGAAATTAAGAGAGGGAATATATCTGATACATTAGGGAAGTTAGGGTTTTCATTCACAAAATCCAAGGTATAGTCACAGAGAAAGAAGGAGAGCCAATTCTAGGAGGTTAAGGCCAAGAACCACCATCTTGCACCACCGAGACCACCACTGCGTAGATGGGAGAATGATGAATGAAGCCATACCACTACACAAGCGAATCATACCTTCCTTCGAGGGGCAAGTGTTTAATCTTGTGAACTTTGAGCAATAATATCACCCACATTAGTGTAGGTTGAAATTGAACATGTATTGTATATGATTTGGATGAAATTGAAGGATTTTGATCATAATCTGGAATTAAAATTGATATAGGTTTGATTCCCCATAATATATAGATGATAAACCACGAAATTGGATTAATATTGATGTATAATTATGGGATTTTAAGGTAGTTCTTGAAGAAGATGACAAACTATGGTTCTTAATGCTTATCCTTGAAATAAACCTGTAAGAGCCAAATTTCCAAATTGAGTCCATGTATAGTTTTGACTTATTCTCAGAACAAAACACGTTTGTGTCATAGGTAGATTTTTATTATTACGATCCACTCAGAGACTATGACGTGTCGAAGATTAATTGAAGACGTTGTGGCGAAGCTTCAAGGAATTAATTATGCCGAAGTTTAATTGGTGCGGATTTCTCGTCTTCAAAGTTTGATTGCATTCCGAGATCACTTAGGTATGAATGCATAATGTTAATGAAACTCGAAATTTTATTTTATAAAAATAAGGATGTTATTTTTTAAAAAGAAAATGTTTTTAAAATGTTTTAAAAGTGTTTTACTTCTTTACACTTCGTTTAGAGCTGATAAGGATGGATTAGAGATTAAGTTGGTTTGGACTCTAATCTGGTCATTGTCGTTCAAACGACATACGATGTCGTTCGAACGAGAGCTACGGTCGTTAGAATGAAATAGTATCTAGCTCGAACGAGGTATGCCACCGTTTTAAAATAATTATAAATAGGCGTGTTCAATTTTCTCGAAGTGTATGGAGTACGAAAAATAGTTTGCAATACAGGGAGTTTTCTGTACAAAGTTTTTTAAGAATTTTCACTATAAAACATCCTTAGAGTTTACAAGGATCTGAGTTATCATTATCATATGTTTATGTGATCTTTGTTGCACCAATTTGGGTTTGTTCAACACTTGAACATTATTGATTTTATGGTGGAGAAGAGAAGAAGGTTATTTTCGTGTTTAACATCGTAGATGATACAAGGCCGTATCGGTGGATACCAAGGCATTCGTGGAGGTGACTACTGTAGACGAGCATTTTAAAAGAAGGAAACTTTCTTCATTGGCACTGTGAAGATTGGTAGAAGATCAGAGGTGCGTCAAGTCTCGTGGATTGATCGAGTCGTCATATAAGACTACCGTATGACTTTATAAAACCTTTGTCATAGTGATTGTCTGGCCTGGTCCGTCCGAGGTTTTTTTCGTTTATCATTTTTTCTCGTACATCGGCGTTGTGAGTATTGCTTTACTTTATTCGACTTACTTTAATAACCAATTGCATACTTAGGGTTAAACAAGATAAAATTGGGTTAAGTTAATTTATGTCACAATTTAGTGTGGTTTAGAAAAATTGTAAAAGAGTTTTTCAAAAGAGTAAATTGGTTTGTATTCATCCTTAACTTAATCCCGCTTAAGCAAAAGTTTTTGTTAAAGTTATATACGGGGACCTACAATACCCAATTAATTGATGACTTTCGATGAAATTGTAGTTCTTGAACATTAGAACTTGTTTAATTGTATTAGTATAACATTTAGTATGTTTGAATTGGTGTTTGGGATGATTAAAATAAGGATTTAGGGTTGAAAAATGGAGAAACCTGTAAGAACGCATATGCAGAATTTTTCATACCTATACAAGCGA
Source organism: Sambucus nigra (assembly GCA_949130495.1). NCBI lineage: Eukaryota > Viridiplantae > Streptophyta > Magnoliopsida > Dipsacales > Adoxaceae > Sambucus > Sambucus nigra. Next base: position 159,798,652 of record OX422219.1, on the reverse strand, counting down.
ATCGATTCGGTCCTAGCCGAATCGATTCAACAAGGCGAATCGATTCGGACCATGCCGAATCGGTTCGGCTGCCCAATTTTGGCCAGTTTTCTCCTTTTGTTTATTATGGTTAGAAAATCATTAGGAATTTATTCTTAGGATTTGTTTTAATATACTTGGAGTTATGTTAGAAGACCAGTACGTCTAGGTGGGTATTAGGATTAACCTCATAATTGCGTATTTAGGGAGAAACGTAATTAGGTTAACGCGAGAGGATTACCCAATTTGGAAATTAATTTGAGTCACGAAAATTTGAGGACAATGAAAATTTAGACCAGTAGGATATAGTGAGTCACCTACTGATTTTATGGATAAGAAAAATAGTACACTTCGAGTGGTGAGTAATACTCGAGAGCATATAATAAAGAAATGAATCTATTATTTAGTTAAACATAGGATATTCAGGATAATGATATACTACGTATGAGACTTATGATATGGGACGTGAGTATACCTATATTGTGTTATGAATATATAAAGGTGAGATGAATACCTATTATTTGATTGATTTATTATGTGTATGACATACCTATGCTTCTTGTTATCGCCGAAGGTTTTGAAAGGGGACAGTCTCATCCTGATGAGCCCACTGGGGGGATTTTAGATTGGTGCCTCAGGACATAAAACCTAGGAACCACTTATGGGTGAATTGATAAGTCAGCGGTCATATGGGTGCGTAGGTATGTGCGTATCCCATAGGCTTGGAACTATATTCGCCTCCAATATGTGCGATTTGCATTATACGGTTTGTGAGTGATTCTGAATCGTAGTCCTTATTTAGTACGAGATGTACCAGGACTAGATAGCAGAGTATTCACCCATCGCAACTGAGTCTAGGGGGTCGTATTAGTATATATAATATATAGTGCTGAATATGAATATATGTTTGTGATATTATCTATTGTGTGAAATTTGTAGATAAGGAAGGTGATAAATTCTTAAGTAACTTAAGTATGGTAAAACTTTAACTTGTTGTGAAACTTTTATTCGAAATAATAATTGCAAGGACATTTAATAATAATAGTTGTGGGAAATACAGATTGTTACTATGAGTGATAGTTAGAAAGTGGATATCTATATTGTAGTTAAGTGATGACGATAACTAGGATGGTTTAGAGGTACATTAGACGTGCACAGTAATTGAGAGGTGATAATCTCAAGTGAGTGTTTGAAAAGCTAACATGTGTATTATATTTGCTTTACTGCATTTTAAATCCTTGCTAAACTGTTTTAAAATATTTTACACATTGGGCTCTGACCCGTCTCTTGCAAAATCTCTTTTTCTTGTGAAATTATTTTTAGGTTTCCAGCCACAGGGGCGCCAAGCTTAGACTGTTGGATATTTTGACGAACTATTGTGGAAGTTGTAGGTCCTCATATTTAGACGCCTCCACCTCTATGATTTCAGTTCTTTGATTTAGGCTTCTCAGTTAGGGCATGTGTCGCCCATCCTCATTTTTATTTATGTCCGAGAGACATTGTACTCATTTCATTTCAGTATTTCAGTATCAGTTGGATTTATTATTATTACGATTGATGGTTTGGATTTTGTTTAACTGGGATGATTATTCCAGTTTTATCATATTCAGTTAGATAATGTTTTATTCATTATTTGTTTATTCATTAGAATGGTGAATGTGTTAAATGGTTTAAATTAATTTACATTAATTATTTGGTAAAATGTTTTGACAATAGCTTAATTAATTATTAGGTGATTAATGAAGAAAAATGTTTTTCGACAGTGATGCTAAGAATAAACTAACTGGATATTCTGTTTTAAATTTTATAAATGACTGATCACTCGGTATTTAATTTGGTAGGGTGTCACATTGAACTCATTGTATGAACGAGAAATTTAAGCCTTTAGAAGGCGTTAAGTTTCATTTACTATAGTGGGGATGTCATAAGACTATATGATATGTACATTTCACGGGGAAAAAATGTATCATATGTTCATCGTCCTTTGACCGACCTAATTGATTATGCTTATGGAATCCTCTGCCATCAAAACCACCAGCCTATGGATTCAGATGTGTTCATTATAGGACTCGTGACTTTTTTACCATTTGTAACATTTTGAAATATTTGTAGGCCTAGTTGGGGAAAGAACACTTAAAAGATTTTACTTATGCTTCGGGAAATGAACACTTTGAAGACTTTAATATTTATTTATTTTGGATTGTTGTAGTTAATTTGATTGCTTAATAATTTTTATATTATTGCTTTTTGATTGATGTATCGGTTATTCATATAAATGAATTATATATAGGTTTGAACCCATGTACAAGATTTTTTTTGGAAACAAACAAATAAAAATAATTTTTTAAAATAAATTATTATTGGTCACGATCCAAAACAGTGACCATTTTCATGACAAGATTTCAATGGGTTAACCTGTGGTCTCGATTGAGGGTCGTAATTCACGACTTGACCAACCAATTAAAGTTCAGGGTATTATCACGATCAAGAACCATGACCATTCAACCTAGATTCATGGAAAATGGTCACAGTTTGAGACCGTTGTCGGGGAATAACAGTCAAGGTCCATAACCATGACCATGGCCCCAATATTAGGTTTACGAAAGAGATCATGACCTGATATCGTGGTCACAATTTTGGACTGTGACCCCTAAAATGGTCACCCTTAAAATTAACACGGTCCATAACCGTGACCCGAGTCATTGGTCACGATCACGATCCAAAACCGTGACCATTTTTAGTATTTGGCATAGTGTGTGTATCAATCACTAGATAATAACTATAGGGGGGTTAATAATATAATTATGAAAAATTATAACTATGCCTAATTTTGGGAATAATTGGATCTCTCGGATAATCCCAATTCAAACTACCATGAACTGAGTCAATTAATTTTAACACATTGGTCATAGATACCAATGAACTACCTGAGTCAATTAGTGTCAATTAACTAGGTTCAATCCATTCATTAGTCCAATTACCTAGTAAGTCATCCTACAATCTTAGATCAAAGGTGAGTTAGTGTGTGATCTAATTTATCTAAGCAACAAATACCCAAAGCAACTCACAACACTAGATCAACTAGGAAAAAATCCACCTAAGGGAAAAAATCGTGGGATGCATGCTATAAGAGGGTATTTGTACTGGGGTCTGAATAACTAGAAAGGGTGAGGTGTGGCCCACTCCAATGGACTCTGTCTTCAAGGTCTTCGAAATCTCTTTGAGCAACTTGATGTGAAAACCTTCCACTTTTGGTAAAAGTGGAGTAATATCTATGAACCTCCTCCTGCAAATATGAAACTTCACAAATAATAATATCAACTTGGAGAAGAAGGATCTCCTGAGAATGATGTCTATCAAGGTGTGAGTGAAGAAACAAGCATTCAGCACTTAGAGAGAGAGAGCAGGGAAAGAATACTAGGTGGTCTGGTGTGAATTTTGACAGAGTAACTTTACAACTGAGTTTTTCTATATCTTATGACCTTGCCCAGGGGTCCTATTTATACTTGGACACTAGGTCTGAGTTGGCACTTTGGGCGCCAAAAAATGAGAGGGAAAATTAAAGGGACAAGGTCTGCAATGTATCTTTTGTCCTTACTGGGTCTGCAGCCGCCTGTCCCCTCCGACAGACGACACCTGGTGCAAATCAAAGTCAAAAAGAAATGTGTCTCCTAATGGAGACAAAATATCTAATTCGATAAATATCTTTTAAAACGGTAACTTTTGTACAAACTTTGTAAACTTGAGAGGGGCCTCAAGGACCACCTTATCTAAAATCATTGTAAACTTTGAGGGGGGTCTCAAGGACCACCTCCTCCAAAATCTTTGTAATGTTGAGAGGGGTCTTAAGGACTGCCTCCTCTAAACTCTTTGTATTCTTGAGGGGGGGGGGGGGGGGGGGACCTTGATGAGCCCCTCCTTTAAAATCATTTTTACTTGAGGGGGGCTTCGAGGACCATTTCCTCTAAAATCGTTAATCTTGAGGGGGGCCTCAAGGAACACCTCCTCTAAAATAATTTTTTACTTGAGAGGAGCCTCTAGGACCCTCTCCTCTAAAATCATTCATCTTAAGGGGGGTCTCAAGGATAACCTCCTCTAAAATCATTAATCTTGAGGGGACCTCGAGGGCCACCTCCTCTAAAATCATCTAAAAAAAGTTCATTTCTTGTGAGGAACCTCTTGGTTGATCACTTCGATTATGACTGGTGTGAACTTTGCAAGGACTGGGTGACCTATAGGGTGTTTCTACTAGTATTCTCTAAATCTTAAAGTGCTAAGTGGTTGAGCTTTCTCAACAAACCTTGTTCCTCAACCACCAAGTTAAAACTCCCAAGAGATCCCAACTTGCCTTTTTGAGCCTGCTTGCTCAACTAGGCTACCTATAGAAGAAAGTAAAATATCAGTACTTTAATATATTTATGAGTAACAAGTCTTGAGGAGGAGGTTACTCTAGGTGGACCTCCTTGCCCACTAGTTCATTTTTAGTAAGTCATTTAGGAGTAGAGGAATCATTATGAGTAAACCTTTTCATTCAAGATACATTTATGTGATTTTTAGTCTGTTGGGGACGAGGAGCTCCTCTAGGTGGGCTTCCATGCCCAAACGCATTTTCTGTGATATCTGGACTTTTGTGGACGAGGAGCTCCTCAAGGTGGGGCTCCTCGCCCAAACTCATTTTCTGTGATCTTTGGACTTTTGGGGACGAGGAGCTCCTCAAGGCGGGGCTCTTCACCCAAACTCATTTTCTGTGATCTTTGGACTTTTGAGGATGAGGAGCCCCACCCGAACTCATTTTCTGTGATCTTTGGACTTTTGGGGATGAGGAGCTCCTCAAGGTGGGTTTCCTCACCCAAACTCATTTTCTGTGATCTTTGGAATTTTGAGGACGAGTAGCTCCTCAAGGTAGCGCTTCTCACCCAAACTCATTTTCTATGATCTTTGGACTTTTGGGGATGAGGAGCCCCTCAAGTTAGGGCTCCTCACCCCAACTCATTTTCTGTGATCTTTGGACTTTTGAGGACGAGGAGATCCTCAAAGTGGGGCTCCTCTCCCAAACCTTATTTCCTTTTATTTTTGCCAAAGTATTTCTTTGGAAATGTTGCTCGTGGTGAGCCCTCTCAACCTTGCCTCTTTTCTGTGGCTTAAATCTTAGGTCGAGGGACTGCTCGTGGTGAGTCCCCTTGCCCAAGTGTCACATTTGCTCGTGGGGATCAATCATGGTAGACCTCCTCGCTCTAAACTTTTATTGATGATTTGAGCATAGGTAGCCCCTCTATGTGGGCCTACTCGCCAAGGTAGATCCCCTTGCTCTAAACTTTTATTTGTCAACTTGGGTAGTGGGAGCCATTCTATGTGGGCTCACTCTCCCTAGGTTATTTTAGAATAGAAGATGGACACCCCTTTACACATGCTTTCTCTTATTAAATATGAAACGAAAATTTATAAATTACAACTTCACAACTCTCACCCTAAGTCATTTATATATGGTAGCCTTCAACACTTTAACATTCTGCCATTTGAAGGAAAATTAATTATGGACCTCCATCGCCAATTAAAAAGAAGTGTATTCTCTTCCAAACATCATACCCAGTAAATCAATCTTCTAATGAAAAACCTAATTATCATATCTAGTTTTAGATATGAATGAATATAATATGATAAGTGAATTTGATTTAGACTTATGTGGTTTAAATGCAACAGTCAATTTCAAAGACGTCACAAAATCCGGATCAAGTATAATTCTAGGTCAATTCTCTAAAAAAATAAAGGTCATTGAGTAATTACAAAGAGCGTACCAAAAACCTCTAAAAACGAGTTGAAGCAAAACAACTTAAAAAGGCCTTTTGAATTTTGAACCAATATTTCAGTTTATAAGTTGATGAAAATTCAGGGCTCTGTGAGTATGGCGACATGTTCCTTCTATGCGCACGATGCATATTTTATTGGATAACAAGAAGCCTCATGTAAATCTGATCATGTCATTTAAAACCGTGCGTGTGGTTGGAAATTAACATAGTGTGCATGCTTGTGCAAAGTAGGGCAAATTTCAAGTTGTGCAAGATTTTAAATACAAACCCTCAATTTTGAAAACTCAAAACATTTTCTAAAAATATTTTTTTTTGCAATTAACTCAAAGGCACTAAGTATAAAATGTGAGTTTGTGCAAATACACGATGTCAAAATTCACAACCAACTAAAAGGATTTTAATCAAATTAAGAGGGTAGTAGAAATCTCTGATAAATATGTTGAACCATTGATGTCTTATGAAAAGTAAAAGGAAATAAAATAGGATTCAAGGAACACTCATATAAGACATCTACACGGAGTCAAACTATGGCCTCGGTTAATGTAAGACTCAGTGTTTTGACACATAATTAGTCAATCCGTATAATAAATGGTTCCGTATATATTTAGCATACGAGCATAAAACATTAAATTTGCATATTCGTGAAAAGTTAAAACATTATCACCTAAAAGTATGGATAAAGTATCATAAAAATAGTTGAATTGATATATATCAATGTGATGTATAATAATGAAAACAACATGGATTTAATTATTGGGAATGTTTACTTTACTATCACACTCATAATTAGACATATCATCATGCATTTAGTTATCCTCGTAGTAAAAGTAATCTAACATAAATTTACTTGACTATTAACAATTTGAGCTCACTAACTTGTGAATCCATCTTTTAAGGGACTGAAAAAATTACATTTCATAAATTGTATAGAACTTTAAATATTATATGTGCCTATGGTTACTACAATTTAGCGCTCTAAAGTATATAGTTAAAACCAAATAAGGTGTATTAAGTAGTGGTTGAATTTCTCATCGCTAGAATTCATTTTAACTAGCAACAAATAGTGTATACGAGTCCATTTTGCTCTATTAAAGGATGTGATGACCTATAAGCAACGTTTATATCAAATATGTGAGAATTATTGTAAGTGTTGGTTTCTAGGAGTGAGCATGTGCTTACAAACAATAACGTAACTTATGTTAGGCGTGTCATGACGAGTTTGATATATTATAGACTTTTTATAATCCTTCGATACATTGCAATATCAGGATATGGATCATCAATAGTGATGGTCTTGAAGCTACGTAATTGGCAATGGGTTTGCATTCAGCTATGTATGTGTTATAAAGTTGATCAATCATATATTTAGCCGAGACAATATATCAATCATTAAATGACTAAACACGTACATTAAAAATAGTTGACTGAGGTCATTGATTGGGAATTAAGCTTCAGTTATTTGACAGTTTCATTCAATATTTTTTATATGATGCCTATAAGAATAATATATTCAATTAAACAAATAAAATAATGATTTTATCAATTGGAAAATAACCAAAAAAATAAAACCAATACTGTGGACCGTGTTTTAAGCCATACAATGCATGTTGCGATTTGCAAACAAGGCTCGATAAATGAGGGTCTTCAAAACCACACGGTTCATCAAGATGTCTATTAAAAAGGACATTTTCACACTAATTTAACGAGTACACTATTTGTTTCTTATAGCATCATTAAGAAGTATTCGATTAGTGGCTGGTTTGGTGATCATGTTAATTGTCTCGTTAAAATAAACAACTTCTTAGTAATGAATTTGTTACGACAAATGAGGCTTTCATTAGATCTAATGAATTCAGTGACCCATAGAATTTGAAATTTTTATTTGAAAACTAATTAGTAGGCAATGACAATTATATAAGGCATTAAGGTATAAGAATTAAAGTCTAGTTATTTATAGAGTTTAAATGATTTGTTAATGTGTGAATGTGAGGGCGTATTTGGGGTTGTTTTTAAGAATGCCAATATAACTATGTTAGTAATATTGTTTGGCATTAAGAGTGGACAATTATCCGTCACTACTAGTCAATGAAACAACACCCTATTCGTAATGACGATGATTATTACTTGATAAGACTAGGCAATGGAAGAATAATAGGTAGTATTGGAGAATCAAATTTATATCATTATGGGAATAATCAAATGGACATAAATGCATATCATCAAATTATGGGTGACAATATTAGTCGGTTCACTATATAAATTGTTTAATATATTGGATATGATGGAATTGTTCAAATGTATGGAAATCAACGTTCGAAAGGTTCACGACACCACCATTCACGCTAAAATAAAATCAAATTATACTCAAACATGACATTTATGATTGTTGGGTAATTAGAGATAGTTTTGATTGATATTGCAAATGAGATTTATTATTTCAGGGGATGAATAATAAATACCATACTTAGTTTGTGTGAGCCTAATTGGTTACATGTAATAAGGGTGTCACATCAATAATAAATTGTAAAAGGATATTTTTATGTAATTACATAAACTATTGAGTATTCAATGTAAGGGTAGTTATGTCCGGAATGGAATATTAAATCATGTATCTAAGGTGGTTATATTTATAATGCATATAAACTTATGTTGAATATAAAAATTCATGGATATACAAAAGCTATTAAACAAGGTGTCTCAGAGTCCATATCCCAATGATAATTGGCTTAATAGTTTACTGAGATGAAATTGACATGTTATGGATGTTTTAGGCAACATTTATTGCAATGTAGAGTTAATATATACTTCCAATAAGAGAAAAATAATGTCATTGGCATTTATCATTAAAGGCCTTAATGTGCTCGTGCATGGATATTGTTCATAATTCAAGAATTTGTTAATGCTTATTCAAAACCTTTTATGTGCTGATTAAATTATAGAATCGAGGAACTATTATTTGAAGTATTAATATAATCTTCATAAAGCGTATTTTTCGATGTCGTAAACTTGGTGAAATTTGATATTGCTAAAATATTATGAATAGACAAATAAAGAACTATTTTTCACTATATAATCCAATCATAATCTTTCAGAACAAACAATACGCCAACTATAAGTACAAAGAAGTTTCACTTTAGTAAGGAGTTGGACTTGTTATGGTTGTGATTGATGTAGTGAATATTGATTAATTAGAGTTCATGTAGGCGTGCATGTGGAAAAAATATAAGGATGTATAAAATGTTGATGAAGTGGATGTTGTAATTTTGGTCAATGGATGGTGATAATTAGGTAGGTGGAGCAATAAAAATTGGTAACATAGAGGGTGCTAATCAATCCGGTAGAGTGGTGTTGTCAAATTAGTGGTAATAGATAATAAATGTGAATTAATTATAGTTAAAAATGTCATGTTTAGAGTGTAAGGTGGGTTATTCCTTAAAATCCAATGGTTTTGATTATAAAATTTTACAAATATAATTGCTATTAAGATGAGTACTTGAAAAATATGCCTTCGTGTGGAAACTTCCAACTTCATACGTTTCGTTTGTATGACCTACTGACCTCGCAAAACCTCTCGAGATAACTTTCTAAGAATCTCGACTTTGGTGATAGGAAAACCTAAAATTTCATGTAATCATATGGTCAATCCCATAAATACGTAAAAACAAGTACTAAAGCCAATCCTAGATAGCAAATCAATATATTTCAAGTATTTAACCACGTAGTCAAAAGTTGACCACATGGCTAAAAGTTATCCGTGCGGTTAAAATAAGGCTCATCATTGTGTATCTGCTCACTGGCGGCCAAGATCTTCTTAGATTTGATCGTGCAGCTAAAATTTAACTGCGCGATTGATATTTCAGGATACGTGACTACTAAATCTCACACAAAATCCCCAAGTAGTTATAATATTAAATTTCAGCCAAAAATCCTTTTAACCACCCGGTTAAAAATCTGAAATTCAGTCTTATAAATAGTGTTCCCACCCCATTGGGAAAAACACCCCCAAACCTAACATTGATTTGTTTTTATAAATATTTTCGATCTAGAGCATTCCGAACAAAGATTTTATTGTCTGAAAAAGTCGATTCCTCTAAAAGAGAGTCGTACCTTTGCGTACACTCCGCAAATTAGAGTCTCTCCAAACAGAACTTTATCCGACTGTGCCACCTCAAAGGGGACCTTCCTCCACAAAAGCTCGGTTCATGATGCAAGGGTAAATATTCTAAAGAAAACTCGGGTCTACATCTTAAATAAATATTAGGACTTAGAAACGTATATAATTGTATAGTAATATCACCCGACTCCCACCAGGGGACCGGGTATGCACTTTACATCATTTATATTTTAAAGCCTGGTCATCCTCTAATATTTCTTACTATTGAGTTTCATATTGTATTCTCATAACTAGGAATACTGAACAAAGCTGGTACAAATAAGTATAACACGAAAACACACTTTTTCCTTCAGTCCAACTCGTTTTCAGGAAAGTGTCAGTGAATATGGTTATTCGAACTCTTTGAGAAAGCCAAAGTCGAAAGTCAAAATAATCCTCACTTCTCTGAGCAAACATTCTCGTCTCAACGATGATAACCACAAAGCTGTGTTTTCTTATAATACTTATCAAACATGTATACTTGATTATGTATTTTTAGACATACAAATATAATTCTCCGGCTCATAATAGAAATGATACTTATCAAACATGTATATTTTCTTATAACACATCACGTTAGAATCCATTCCAAGAACACCACATAACGAACAATATAGGCTTTGATCCTAGGTCTCCCTGGATATGTAGGTGCAATATTGAGTCTTACATCATGAGCACAAGCCTCCTCTATATGTATCTTGGTATATTTCTTTAAATATATCCATCTCTCACCCTTCACGACCCATGAGATATCCAACAATCTCAAGTCACGACTTCCCACACATATCCTTACAACACGAACTCTCCAATGCGTATCTACCCACCACATCACAAACTACATAGGATTTGATATCATGGATACATGGGTACACATGTGTAATACCGAGGCTTACCTCGTGAGAACAAATCTCCACACACTAAGATCCTTTCGTTACACATCAACACACTAATGACCTCATATGATACATACACACATTAATAACCTCCCATTATACGAGCTGAAATCTCTCTCTCTCTCTCTCTCTCTCTCTCTCTCTCTCTCTCTCACACACACACACACACACATACACACACACACACACGCACACACACACACACACACACACACACACATATATATATACACTAATTGACTACTGTTATCCATATACATATTCACATACATACACTCTCGTGCACCACACTTGTTTAGTAAAATTCTTACACCTCTCACTAACACCATATTTAAACCTAATCATATGTCTACGTTTTAAAGGATTTTCAAACTAAGATCTCTCAGCATGTTCTAAAATAAACTAAAAGTAGTTATAAATATAAAATGCGATAATAAGTATATAGATAAGGAAGAATAAAGAATATGTGGGGTTCCTAATACCTTCCCCACTTGTAACCCCTTTCTCAAACCCACACCAAGAATCTTTGGAACATTTGCAAGTTTCAACATGCCTTATGGTAAGCCCAAAAGGGCTAACCCGATTCATTTTGTTTATTTTTATATAAAATAAACTAAAAACTTTGAACAACCAAAAATCGCTCACTCGAAGAATAGCTTAGGCCAATAATGAGCGCACCAAACTGTATATGGTGTCTAATATCCTTTATGGGCATAATCACAAACCCGCCCTTAGTGAGAAAAATGAAGATTGAGAAATAAGTACTCTTGCATCCTTGGGGAAAACACACGCATGTAGACGTCTCACATATGCCTCCCTCGTGCACACATCCCTCTTTTCCCTCAAGTCATCCCATCAGACTGGCCATAACACCATAGTGGCTACTTCGTCGGGAATAATAACAAGCGAACTGAACTATCCTTATGCTTCATTTTTATATACTTAATATCGTTGTGTACATTTGAGAACTGCTTAGAGGCCGTAGTTATAGAGTTCCTCAAAATGTAGATAATGTACACATAGGTGCGCGTAAAGGACCTCATGATAAAATAAACATCAAATTATGTAAAAATAAAGATTATCCATTTGCATCACGCACTACATGGTCTTGATTTTCTTATTATTTAAACCCTACACTTACGAGACTAAAAGAGGTGATCTGAAAGGCTAGTCGATGATGAATATTCTCACTCTTTTTGCCCACTCATTTGGTATATCAGGTGTCTCCTTTCTCGATCCCAAAGTCTTGGTGACATGGAACGTTTGGAGTTCATTTAGTACTATAGTTTACTAAACAAGCTTTCATAACTATTCAGTGCTAGGGTAAAATGGTTTCACACTTACTTAAAAGGTTGCTCAGTTTAAGCATCCTAGTATATCGTGATCAATGACAATGAAAATTGATCCACCGATAGCCGAGTCACGTCATCTTTTTACATATAGCGGAAAAATACAGGTACACGCTCCTTTTGCACAAAAGAACAAATGCATATGGGCCACTCATTTCAATAAAAAATTTAAAAATCATCAGACGATCGAATGCTGGTCTGAACCCCTCAGATTCCAGGTTGAATGTCTTCCCCATTTTAATGGGAAACACAACAATATGAATCTATAAGTTATTACTAAAGCATAATTCGCTTACGTTGTATTCCCCTACCCACATTTTATTTTTGGGGAGATATCAGGATTCAGTCTGCTACTTTTTTGCTTATCTCATTCAAGTCAGGAGACCCAAGTCAACCTAAATCCAATGGGACTCTTCTCAATTTTACCTAGAGAAAAACATTATAAAAACATATAAAAAAATATTATCCGCATACGATTAAAATCAGATAAAAAATTGCATAGAAGAAAATATATATACATGAGTCCTTCTCCTCCCATGTCTTGTCCTTCTACCAGTCCTTTTATATCAAGATTTTAAGAAAACGTGACTCTTTTTTTCTAGTTATCCTTCCCTATAGAATACCGCACACACCACTTACCCTGGAATCACACTTGAATGCCAATTATGGTTGGCTAGTCTTCATCATTTAACTTCCTACCCACGACCACCATGTTTGTCACGCGGTACGTTCCATATCTATAGGTGAAGATCAATTTCTTGTCTATAATCACAACCTCCCAAAACACCATGCAATCTAGAATCCAGGCACTAGGCTAAGAGTAAATTCGCCTCTAGGAAGTTGTTATTGCGCCAAAAACTCAAAAAATGTACCCCTTCCCCATCCCCCTCTCCCCAACACCATTATCCATCTGGATGCGACTGAGAAAATATAAAAAAATCCTCAAGATCCACCTGAGCCCGTGCCAACCCTCATTCCTCCTGCTAATACTAGAGCCCCTCACTTTCAATTGTGGTTTTCTCTCCACGAGTACATAAAACCTTACCACTAATACCCCGAATAACCTCACCACACCAAGCAAGGACCTCCATAGGAAGAATTGGTAGTTATCCCCTAATTGACAAGGTTACATCCGCCTCCCTCAAGTAAAGAGATAATGTAACTCCAAACTGAGTTATGTCTCCTCCAAGAAGCCATAGACAAGATGCAAACCTCTAATGAGTTCAGCCACATCAAGAAGATGACCTTCTATCCCGAGGTCCACCTTCCTCATAAGTTCAAGATACCTATATTCAAGACATATAAAGGATTAAGTTTCCCATCGGCATATTTGTCCAACTATCACCTCTAAATGCAAGGAAAGGATGCAAAAATAGGGAATCTAAAAATAATAGTCTCCTCCACTCTGGCTAGACGGGCCCTTACCTGATACATAGGTTAAAAGCACGATGGGACTGCCAAAACCTATTATGAACTTTTTAGGGCCTTGTTCAGATAATACGAATACAATGAAGAACCACTTAGAGATGTTGAAGGAAGAGGAAAGTGAAATAGTCAGGGCATTCATCACGAGTTAGAGAGAAAAGGTAGGTCAGATGGTCAATTTCCCCTTGGAAAATGATCAAATCAAGATTGTGATCAGGAACCTCCGTTAATAAGTAAAAAGTGAACTTGGGATCACTTGGATCCCTGACTTCAAAGACCTAAACCATATAGGATGCAAGAGTGTCTCCGCCCAGCCAATCATTTGGATCCCCCGTGTCTAACATCAATATAATGGTAGCAAGTTCCTCGATCGGACCATATCAAACACCTAACACTTTTTAAGACCTGGTTTTCACCACTATGCCTTATCAGTTGGGACCCCCTCCAAGGACCTATTAAGGGGTACCTCATATCGAGAAAGAACGGATAGATAAAGACACCTTACCAACCTGCATCCCCCCTTAGCAGGGTCTTCATGTCCTTAAAGTTGGATAACTTGCTCAAGCCACTCAACCTTAGGCCACCACTCGTTAATCCATATAAATACTGGCAAACTGACTGACACTGTGAATTCCATCAAGGACATGGCCACACTATGAATAACTATTGGGAACATAGATACCCATTCAAGACGTCATAGATACAAGGAGCTTCATCCCACCAAACTCCAATGTTATGAGTAATAAACTCATGTATCACCCCAACTCGCAATCCAATGCTATATTGGATGATTCCCTCCCGAATATCGACTCTCCACTCTGATAGTCCCCATCTATACAAAATTGAGGATAAGGACCCACCCCACCTAAATAACACCCCATATGGTACACCTTCACTTACCATCTAAATCATCCTTAAAACCAAATCCACCATCAACCACATGACCTTCTTCATCAAGGCCATACATATTCTTCGATATAATCACTGTATCCTAGACTTACTCTTCCTCACAAAATTTATGTTATGTAAAGAGCCAATTCTGCTGACTCCATCAGAAGAAGAGACTGATCACTCGGTTGAATGTGAAGAAAAGTACAATGAGTCCCTTTAGGCAACATATCATATCACCTTCTCCGTAGCAATCCAATCAACCGAGTGGAACAAATCAACCTACAAAGTGCATCTATATGTCCTCACATATTTTGATGCAAGTGGTGGAGACTACTCCCCTTCTACCTTAGAAACTTCCCCGGATAACCCTTTAAAAATGGGAGAGGATTCAATATCCCCCAAATTATTATTTAGGAGAATTTATGGCCCGAACACCGATACCATAGCCCCCAGTGCAAATGAGTGAGACAAAAAGACAACCGAGAGCAGATGACTAAATCATATGGAGATACATCCCTCATTATAATATTTTATATTTAGAGGAAGAAAGGGTTAGATCCCATGCCACTCGTAGATAAACTGCTTGGTTGGTTGAGTTAAAGGTCTAACCCCAACCCAATAGCATACTCCCTTCACCTTAGTCTCTTGAAGGAAAGATGGAATCGACTTTGAAAATGTTAGTAACTTATGTCTGCCCAGATACTATTTCATAATGCATATGACATACGTCACATGACTCCCTCCCAAGATCCCCCTTGAGAAGAAAAGCCACGAGACCCCATAATTCCATCAACTAAATGATCCGAACGTAATCTAGTATTGATGTCAATATTTCTCGACTAATTTGGCCAAACCTAGGACTTTCCCCTTCAGAGATAGACTCCGCCTCTGATAGTCCAAACCAAATCCCAAAATCCTCAGTCACCAAAACAGATCATGCTTACTATACTCAGCTCCCAAAGTAGGGAATTATAGATTGCTTCAACCAACTTTTGGTTAATGAAGGGAACACACCTCCCGAACATGGATTCGAAGTTTTCCTTAACCCCCAAATTTGGGAAAATATGACACAATGGGACCATTCTTCTGGTAAAGGTTTAGGGCTCCACGAACACGTACCTACCTCCTTCAAAACACCCATCGTTCGAGATTACAAATTTGGTCGATGATACCAATCCTCTAAGAATACGACTGCCTTTAATAATATAAACACTGGGCAAACCAAATGATGATGCGATGGGACACTACAAATAACTTATGACCCAGGCTCTTCTACGTGGGGAATGTGAAACCCTATAAAATCCATATTTAAAATGATCAGTTCTACTACAAAAATCACGAGAATAAAAAAACATTTGGTAATATTCTCAGCATAACAGAGTTAATAAAATGAAGTAAAGAAAATGCAATATTGTATAAATAAATTATTAAATGAAAATACAACATCTTTGATACCAATCAGTTCCATGATAAATAAACTCCTGCTTTGGAATATAAAATCTTCGCTATGTAAAATCCATCTCTGAATACAAGTATAACATATGCAATCTTTGACTCGGTATAAACTATAATATACATTTGCCTGTACCAAAATATAGCATGAATAAAATGAAATGAATGAGTTACACTACTTGACTTTTACATCCTAGGAATGATGAATAAAAAGTTACTAAAGGTACTCCTCTAATGAGCAACCCAAGTTTACAGCAACAACAATGACCTAAAACCTGTGAAAAACATATTCAACAATAGTAACGTAAACAACAACTCTACAATAAATAATAATAATAATATAACTAAATTTGTGCCATAAAAATAATAACTGTAAGATGTGGGTTTTTTAAATATAGTTAGTATCAAATGAGGCGTACCTCCTTATCAAGATGATGATGAGTGCCAAAGAACAATTATAAGTGACAATAAATGCAAGTCAGAGGTCAACAATATTCAATATCCAAATTCCTGTATTAAATGAATCTTTACAATAAAAATATTATGGGAATGCAATAAATATAAGTACCCCCACATGTAACTTGATTGGAGGGAGAATGAACAAGCACCTCTAGTGAAATAGAGGCAAGGAAGTAACCTTAAATACAATAAATGCTCAATAACGGTATCAATGGAGTAAAGAGTGTGGTCACACAATACAAATGACCTCGTAGTAAACTCTCTCATTTAAGAAGATTTTGTCAGCAATTATAGGTTAAGATTGTGATGATAGAAAAGACACAACTTTGGAGTATTTATATGGGTACAAGGTCACTCGATTGGCCTTGCTTGCATTAAATGCTTCCGAGTTCATTTAATTCCAACATTTCACATTAATAAATGCTAAAGATATTGCATTAAATGCACATGATATGATATTTGGCGGGAACATTGTTTAGCCTATTAAAGGTATGATAACATTAAATGAGATGGGTTGTGTCAGCCATAAGCTTTCCATCCTAGGAATAATCTCATTTGAGTGTTATTTAATTGAGTTTCTAAATGTTATATACTATGACGTTATAGAGTTGGTAAACAGTAGTTTGCAAAAGGTGTGTTGTCACATCACTTGGAAAGGTGATTGATCAAACTAAGGTTGCTCGACTGGTAATTGCTAGAGCAACTTGTGGTCTGTATGTGGTGGACAAAGGCTAGGTTTTGGGACAATATGTTAGGACTGAGGTCCTTCGAGGAGGTTCACCAACGGATGGTATCTTGAGAATGTATTGAGCTATGTTTGTACAAACCAAAGGTTTTGCTTAATTACTCTAAAGGGGTTGGTATTTCCAACGTTACCTTGCTCCTAATCCTCCAAACCAAATTCTTGCGAGGTAAACAAGGTGAGGTTGCTCGATAGAGCATGTGATATTTCCCATGCCCTGCAAGACATGGTCCCTCCAGGGTACCGATCAACCTCACAAACATTACAAAGTAAACTTAGTATGTATAAGGAAAACTTAATACAAGTAAGTCATTATCCCTATTACAAAGTGCGCTTTATATATTCCTTAATTAGGCTAGATCTTTGTGGGAGATCTGTCGAGCAACCTTAGTCTTGTGCGAATGACCATCTTTGATCTTTCATTTGTGCAATGTTTATTTTGCTAATTATGTTTAATCTTGGACCTCCTTCTACATTTGCCCCTTCGTAGAGATATTTGTTTGTCTACGAAGAAATATCTATACGAAATATCGTCTCTTCGAGCAACCTGTATGCATATGTTATTTTGAATAGATAGGCAATTAATATATAAAAGTAATAATTTGTTTTGCAGGCGAGGGACCTTGAAACCCCCTTTTCACTCAATGACCTTGTCTTCGAATGACCGTTAAAATTTTAGTCTCAGAGTTTTAATGTGTTACGTTTGTGTGTAGAAATTATTTACTTCGGGAATTATAATGGTCTTTTAAATATCCCCCCTCCCCCCCCAAAAAAAACCATTTACTTGCTCAAGTGTATAAGAGATCAGTCCAAGCATCTTTTGAATTTCCCAATCTTTTATCATCAATGCTGCGTCACTTCGATTTAAATGCAATCGACATATATCCCCCAAGCCGTACATGTGGCAAGCTAAGGTAAGTGCGTGTAATCCACATGAGGAACCTCGGGCGTCGCTATGCTTACCGTGATCATTACCCATTTCTCTATGCACATGTGCACACTTAAGGGGTTTATATTATTATTAAATCTCGACCCTTATAAAAAGGGTTTCTTCCACCGCCAAACATTTTTACCTTTACGATTTTGAGTGAAATCGTTTTCCTTGAGCAGGGAGAGAGAGAAAATAATGTTTTTGTGAGATAAGCATTCCAAGTTCCCATTCTTTCGTCTATTTGTTCTATTTTCTAGAAATGACACCCAAGAAAGCTACTTCTGTGAGGGAGGTATCTTCTGAAATCTTTGATCGTCAAATCTAGTGGGGAAAATATCATCGTGCACCCTATTTTAGGCCTGGTGATCAGTTATGGGCAGTGGCAAATCAATTCCCTAGTTCCCTTACCTCTAAGGAAGAATATGCGAATCTTCTTGTGGGTGAGGATGACGTCATTAAGAATTGGGAATACATACCTGGTTCTACCATCACTAGGTTTAGGATCGAGAGAGGGGATTACCCTTATTCCAATGTTGAATTTGAGTCTGTTGGGGGAATATATGAAGGTTTAGCGACATGGACAGACTATATTCATGGCAAATACGTTGTCCAACTGTCACTTATTAGTCTATTATCCACCATATGATTTGACAATCTTACTTTGGCCAAGAATAACAACACATTGAGGACGTTGGTCTCTCGCTGGAGCCACCAGACTCATACCTTCACTACTGGTTGGGGGAATTCATAGTTACATTGGAGGACGTGTGTGACCTCCTAGGTCTTAAAGTTATGGGCACATATACCTTCTTTGAAAAAGCTATCTCGGGGGATGAGGCCACTGCCTGCAAGGAATTGAGAGAGGTCATCAAGAAATGTATGAAAACTTATAACAAGTGTACCTTTTTGGAGATCATCGGGTACTTTTACTATATGGAGGATAAGGCCAATGCCCAAGCACGGGAGGTCGCCAAAAACGATCCTAAGGGCAAGCTTGTGTTTGTGATGCCTCATACTGGAGAGGTTTATGAAAGTAGCGTTGAGCTTGATGATTATATATGGGTTATCTTATCGAGGATCTTCCTACTTGGAAAGCCTCATGATTGTTCAATGAGGGACCTCATCAACCTTACTATTCGACTAGCATTTAGGGTGAAGGTTCCCCTAGCTGCCATCTCACTTGGCTCTCTATACACTTGACTTGACAGGATACAAGCTGATTCTGCTAGGCCTATTGGTAGATTTGATGTGTCGAATTATGACAATCACGTCCTTTTCATGGCTTTCACATATGCCAGGTTCCCCACTTATGCCCCTACTGGTTTCCTCCCTACAAAACATAATATCAAGGTTCCTCACATCCTTGCTTGGAACAACAAATAATCTAGGAAGTCCTTACATTCTTTTATTGGTGATGTGAAGTGTTTTAAGTTTCGTCCTTACTTGGTCGTTGACCAATTCTTTACTAATAATTTCTTTGATGAGGCTTTTTGACCTGTCATAGTGGTCGAGGAGTTTTATGCCCTCAATTTCCCTTCTACCAACATTCTTTTAGTTATTACTCCTTCTTAGCTCATCTTCTATACTGAGTGGGACAACTTATGCATAGCTTACTCGCCCCATTATGTGGCCATGCAATTTGGCTTTGACCAGGGGTTCCCCTTCTCAACCATAACATAATCGATAAACCCAAAAACTTTTCTATGGCCTGTGGGATTTTCCTTGCCAAAATAGTAGCCACTTTATCCAGTCAACTCCTAGGGCGAATAGTCATTCCTGACAAACATGCTCGAGGCAGTAGATCTCCTGATTACCTCAATGTATTTTGGCCGAATCAGCTCGACCGGTTCCTCAAAGTTATGGAGCGAGACCCCATCTATCCAGCGGTTGAACGTTTCCCACCAACAGAGCTGGGATTGAGAACCTATTATATTAATCATTAACAATATCCGTTGAGTGAAGCCAATGATAACATGCCTCTTGAGCTACCTTCCTTGTCACCTATTAGTGAGGCCATTTTAAAGAAGAAGAAAGGGGCTTCTACCTCCCAACCAGCTAAGGAGGCTGAGGATATGCCTGCCCTTGCTCGAGCTACTGTTGGTGAGAAGACACCTATTGGTGCCTCAATCATTATGGTTGCTAAGGCCAAGAAAAAATCCCCCACAGGAAGAAAAAAGTTATTCTCTTATGTTCCCCATAGGCATCACCCTATAAGTCCCAAGTTGATCCTCAGCTGACCAATTAGTGCTTTGATTTACTTGAGACATTATTAAGGAAGTGGGATCAAGGTTCTTCGGCTACCAGAGCAAATTTGGCCCAGCAAATGGCATCAAAGGGTATTTCTTTTACTCCTCTTCCTAGTACGAGAGGTCAAAATAGAACCAGGTCAAGCACAAGGGTTATTCAAGCTACCTAGGAGGAGGAGGAGGAGGATGTTGGGGAGGATGTTGAGCTGGTTGAGGAAATGGACGACGAGAAATAAGAAGAGGATGAAGAGAAGGTTCCATTGGTCCTCCCATTTACGAGATTACATCGAATGTATTCGACTGAGAAACAAGCTTCCCCCTAGTTGACTACACTATTTTAGATGACATTGTTATTGGGGATGAGCAAGGAACACCAAGCGCCCAACGAAATTCCTCTCAACAAACTCCTCCTTATCTTCATTCATTATCCCCACCCACAGAGGAGCACATAACCCTGGTTTTGGACTCAACTCCCTCCTTGCCGATTATTTGTGAGGAGATAATAGCTGATGAAGTAAGGCAGACTATAATAGCTGAACCCATCTCCGTGGTGAATATTTATTGTTTATGAATGAACTCATTTGTGCCTTTACTCCACTCTTTTGCATGAACTAACTTTTCCCTTTTTGGCTCCTTTGTGCTCGCAGATTGTTCCTATCGAGTAAGTTACCATCAATACTTGTAGGACCCTTATGGTTATTACCCCCAAGCCCACCATTAATGAGTAATTCTTGGTGGGGTTGTTTGGACCTACTATTTTGAAATGTAGGGAAAATGCCCCAAAGGAGGAAGTTGGTAATCAGGTTGAGGTTAGTGAGGTAACAATTGAGCAGGAAAACACTGTAGGAGTTTCTCCATAAAAGGTATGCTTTTGCTCTATACTTACCTTTGTATGTATGTTTTGTAGCTAAGTGTTGATGCGTCAATGCCCAATTTACTTAGTCGAGCAACTATTTAGGTCCTTTAGGTAAACTGGGACTTTTTTAAGCGACCATGGTGTACCTTTTTGAGTAACCATAAAGGTCCTCTGGGCACACTGGGGATTGAGGAATGCCCAATTTACTTAGTCGAGCAATAATTTGGTCCTTTAAGTACACTAGGACTTTTTAAGTGACTACAGTTCACCTTTTCGAGTAATTATAAAGATCCTTCGGGCACACCGGTGCTTAAGGAATACCCAATTTACTTAGTCGAGCAACCAATTTGGTCCTTTAAGTAAATTGGGACTTTTTTAAGTGACCACAGTGCACCTTTTCGAGTAATCATAAAGGTCCTCTGGGCACACTGGGGCTTGAGGAATGCTCAATTTACTTAGTCGAGCAACCAATTTGGTCCTTTAAGTAAACTGGGACTTTTTTAAGCGACAACTAGGGCCGTAAATCGGGGTGGGTGAGCCGGGCTTGGGATTGCTTAGTCTCAACCTGAACTCACTTACCCATGCTCAAGCCCGAGCTCGGCCCAAACAAATTTTTCCTACCTAAGCCCGAACTCGGCTTAGAAATGTTACGGGCTTCGGGCCCGATTTCATTTTTTTTGTTAAAAAAGTTTGAATTTGTATTTTTTCTTGTATTTTCATCATGGAAAAAATGTACACACTAAAATCTAATTGATATTTCATAAAATGAAATATATTAAATTAAAACATGGTAAATAAGAGTGAAAACCTACAAATGCCTATTAAATTTCATACATTTAGCATTTGATCACTACCAAGGGCCTATTGTGACTTGAGCAATTAATAAATAAAATACCCATAGTGAGATTAATAATAAAATCACAAAAATAAAAATCTCATGTAATTTAATGGATTATGACAAATGAAACTTAAAAAAAAGTAGTAAATGAAATAAAAGAATGAAACCTAATTAAACAATGTTAACATAAATATGTTATATCATATAAATTAATTATTTATTTATTTATAAATTCAAAGTCCGGGCTTGAAATTTTGGCTCAAGCTCGGCTCGGTTCAAACTCAAATAAAGCTCGGCCCGAAATTAGCGGGCCTAACGGGCGGGCTTCAGGCCTCGATGTCTCAATTTACAGGCCTAGCGAGAACAGTGCACCTTTTCGAGTAATCATAAAGGTCCTCTGGGCACACTAGGGTTTAAGGAATGCCCAATTTACTTAGTCGAGAAAACAATTTGGTCCTTCAAGTAATCTGGGACTTTTTTAAGCGACCATAGTGCACCTTTTCGAGTAACCATAAAGGTCCTCTAGGTACATTGGGGCTTAAGGAATGCCCAATTTACTTAGTCGAGTAACCAATTTGGTCCTTTAAGTAAACTAGGATTTTTTTAAGTGACCACAATGCACCTTTTCGAGTAACCATAAAGGTCTTTTGGGCATACTGGGCTTGAGAAATGTTTGTTATGGCATAATTTTGTCTTTTTCTAACTTCCATTTCCTTATCTCTTCTTTCAAATTGAAGTTGATCGGTCAACTATTGTGGAGGAACCTGCTGCCATCATTGAATAAGTGGCTCCAGAGGCTACCCATGAGGAGGTTGCGAAAGGTGATGCAGTAGTTAAGGGCCTTGTAGACCAAGAAGCTTTGCCCATTGTTGAACAAAATGTTAAAGAAGTTGTGTGAGCCACCACTCTAGTTTTGTAAGATGGTGATAGGGCTTCCAATACCGTTTTCCTTTTGCGAGTGATAGTGCGTTTAGCGTACATCCTCTTGAGGTTTTCCCTAAAGAAGTTGTGAATAAACTTTGGTAGATTTTCCTCATATTTTAACGATGACATAACGGGAGTTTATCGAACTCTTACTGGATCGCCATCATTCTACTTTTACCTCTCTCCGTGTCCAAGTGTTCCTTATTATGATGCCTTGCAAACTGTTGGGGTTTGCTACGATTTTGAGCGATGTATTGCACACCCCTTTGCAATCCTTAAGTCCATATAAGATCAAGGAATTATTGGGTAAAATCAACATTCTTATTGTTAACGGTTTTTCCATGAAGTGGTTGACTAACTTGCTCAAGTCTTTCAATAAAGTTAACCTGCCTGCATTCTATTACAAGCTTTAATCTGCCAACCTCTCACATGATGCAATCGCTAAAGAAATGGCAAATCCGAGTCTTGAGATTACCAAATCTAAGGAGGAAGTTTTTGTTATCCGAGAGGCCTTAGCATAGGTTGAGGCAAAGGTAGACCAATTACAGCAAGTGATGACTCATCACCACCGTATATGGCAGAATTTACTAGCGATCAGTCTATTTTGGTCTTTATGCTGCCTCACCATCATTATAGATTATTAGATTCTTCCAACTTATGGTTTATCATAGATGGCCCAAGTGATTATTAGGATGTTTGTACAATACTTCATGATTTTGAGGACTGAGAATTTAATTATTTCTGGGAGAAATATTATTTATTTAAATTGGAGAATTTTAATTTGGCAAATGAGGTCAAAATTTGAGTATGGTAGAAAGTATTTTGAATGATGATTCTGAGTGTAAGGTTGATCCGGGATGGTTCGAGATAGTCAAAATGACTGTCCATGGGTCTTATATCGGTTCTGAAATATTTTAAGTTAGTTTGACACAAATTAGAGTAAACGAGTCATTTAAAGTGTGTATTATCATTTAAAGTCGGGTATCTTGGAAATAAGGCTTATTAAGCCTCCATGAGATAACAATCTCATCTGTGAGATTGAGAAAGCCCTAAAGAGGGAGAGAGAAGAGGAAAGGAAGAAGAGAAAGATAAGAAAAGCTTGGGGGTTCCGACCATTATGCGATTTCGAGGAAGATTCAACCTCTACAACTCCGAGGCAAGTGATTAAACTTGCTAAATAATTTATGTGTGTCATTTATTTCATGATTTGTGGATACAAATATGGATTTTGGGATAATAGGTCAAAACCTAGATTTTTGGTTAAATCTTGCATTTAAGGTGTGTATATGGATTTGAGGGTGTATAATTAGTTGGGTTGATTTATATAATGAGTTTTGATGTTAGAAACATGATTTGGTTAAATATTGATGGTTAGAAGATGATAAAATTGGGTTTTAAAAATTTGGGTTTTGTAGAAAAATAACCATTTCGTAGCTTGCTGAACAGGCCGAATCGATTCGGCCCCTTTCCGAATCGATTCAGGATGTTACAGAATTACAGGTCTAAGGATGGAATCGATTCGGACCCAAAACGGAATCGATTCTACCTAAGAAAGACTTACAGGTCCTTTGGACCGAATCGATTCGCATACAAGCAAATCGATTCGCTTTAAGGACCGAATCGATTCGGACCGGGTCGAATCGATTCGAAAATAGGGCTGTTTTGTGAGGTTTTTCTAGAGTGAGTTTCGCTCCATTTTGATGGGGTTTATCGATTAGGAACTTCCTAATATGATATGAGAAGTATGTTTTTGGAGATTTTTAGGGAGTTTCATATATGATGAGATACTGGGGTCGTATCGGGTTATTTCGAGAGAGAACAAATTGAAGTTATCGTATTAACTTAGTGGGGAGTCCTATTAGCATTGGGATATCCATTTGGAGATAGTTATGGGTCAATAAGAGAGAGGTAGTGTATGCTTAGGGACTTGGACCTTAGGATTTAATCACAATTGCGGTAACGTTAAAGGTTCATATCAGTAACTGAACCGTAATCTGAATTTAGAAGGATTTAATGTATCACCGACAAATAATCTGTGTTCATGCTTTTAGTCGGGATAATTATCGTATATCTATGTGCCTATGGATGATTAAGTTTCAAGTGAGGGATTGCATAAGGAAATGAATTGGGAGGGTATGCGTTATAGTGTCGGTCAGTATAATGAGAGTTATGTACTTATAGCCGAGCTCATTTATTTCATATATACGAACGGAAGATAGTACATATGCATAAATATATGTATGTTTATATGGCGTGAACGTATATACCTTGGGTGATGGTTTGTTTATATATGATGTGACCGCATGTACGTATATATTATGTGAATGATATATATACATATTGTGTAGCATACCTAGCACATGCTATCATGGGAAGTTGCGCGATGTGGGTGAGGCATCTGGCTTAAGGAGCAGGGTGCGTATAGTCCCCAGGTCATAGTCTTCCATCATTTATTGCGTGATTTTTATTCTGGGTGAGAAGTCTTAGGTATGATTCGTTCTCACTTTTAGGCTCGAAACTATGACTGCTTCCCTTAAGTTGTGTTTTATTTGATTACCAGGGCGATGTGATAATAGTCCGGTGGCTGGTAACCCGGGATAAAGTGAGTAATTCCTGGAAGATGATAGCATCGTGAAGTATATTTATATCCTAAATGAAGATGTTTTGGGTAGTGTAAATTTACGCTATGTGTGTTATGTGTACGTGCTTGTTAGGGTTGAATGATTGCGCCTTATAACTAGAATAAAGTTATATAGACCCTAAAGGTTCGGTGAAAATTCTTATTGATGTACTTAGAGTCAGTATTCATCATAAGTAGTTGATGTTATGTGTTGTGTACCGAGGGCATAATGGATCTCAACGATCAACATTGTCAATGAGTAGTGTATCGGGGGGGGGGGGTTCCTTATTTGGATTTCGCTTTGCGAGACATCCCACGCACGAAATGCAGCCCAATGTTGGGAGTGGGGAGAAGTTTAGTCCTTAGTACTCGGATTTATATGTTATAGTGACACAATGATTTATGCGTATATAAAGATGATGTGTAACTATTTTGATGTTAATAACTTATTTAAATCCGATGAATTCTAGCAAGATATATGTGTATATATATACGTTAACATAAGTTCAGGTGCACACTTGGGTTAGGTTAGAATAGGAAGTTTATGGTTATGTTTTAGTGATGGGTTATGCGAGTGTGGATTTGGCGTAGGTTAAGATTGAACTGTGCCTAGAATGCGCCGGGTAGTTTAATTGAGGATAATGTGCAAACGCTTAGGTGCGCGCTTTAGTCAAGGGGTGAGTTGAGTTCCACAAGAGTGAGGCTCCACTTTAATTATGAATTTGTGCATTTATAATTATTATGCATTTTAATGCACTTGCTAAAATATTTTCAAACCTCGGGCTCTGACCCGTATATATTTCTCTCTTGCTATATATATATTGTAATATATTATAGGTGTTCCTCCTCAAGGATACCAATGATGCTTTTCTATCCAGTGTTCTCGAAGCCGTGGCAGGTGCGGACTATTGCGGGATTTGTGTTATAGCTGTTTCCAATCTTTTGTAAATCTAGTTTAGGATTCAATTTGTATATCGGGTTCATACCCAAGGATTATATATGTAGCACTTTTATATTTCTTTCCTCAGGATGTTATATTATCTGTGACCCAACAACATATTCGAGTATTTCCTTTTGTTGTACTTATTATGTTTTATAGATGTACATCTTTTGTTGTCAATGTGTTTACATTATCAGTTTTAGTAGTTACTGTGTTGTTGGCATGTTGATTCATTGTATGATTCTAATTTTTTTTGGCATCCGCTTATTGTAGTATTGGGTAGTTTGATGTGTTAATTTAGTAACGACAGTAGATACTGAGAATGATCTACTTGAGATTCCTGATTTATTTTAGTATAGGGCTGGCCACCCATTATTATTTTAAGCGGGGTGTCAAAGTTTGTAGGTCCCTTATTTTTCAAATCAGACTTTGCTTTAAGGATGATGAAACATTTTCTCTTTAAAAAAAACTCTTTTTCAAATTTTATGTGCACAAATTTTAACTTAACCGAATTTTATCTTGATTAATCCTAAACATGAATCTAATGATTAAAGCAAGTAAAGTAAGGAAAAGATTTCTCACAATGTCGGATGTACGAGGAAACCACAACGGGAAAAAATCTCGGACGGCCCAAGCCAGACAACACTATGAATGTGGATTTAAAAGGAACAGACACAAGTCTTACTCAACGACTCGATCCCCACAAGAATTGACGCTCTTCTGATCTTCAACCACTCCTCTCACAGTGCCCACGTAGAAATTACTTCTTCCACGATGCTTTTCCCCAACACACGCCTCCACGTATGTCTCGGTGCCCATCGATATGGCTTGTAACATCTACGATGTTGAACACGAACTCCTTCACTTCTTCACCGCAAAACCCAATGTTCAAGTGTAGAACAAACTCTTCTTGGTGAAAACAAAGATCACAATAGCATATAGTAATGGTAACTCGGATCTTTGAAACTCTATGGATGTATTTGGCTTTAGAAAACCTTAGAAAGCATGTGCAAACAATGTTCTGGTTATATACCGTTTTTGCAGAATGCACACTTACGAAATTCTGATGGAAACACGCCTTTTATAATTTTCTTGAGGCGGCGGCTTGTTCAAGCGACTTTGACCTGTCGCTCAAACGAGATGGACACATCGTTCGAACGATAATTCCATCTCGCTCGAACGACTGGTCAGGTCTTTTGAGCGATGCAGCGAATTAGAGTTCCATTTAAATACTACTCCAATCCGTCATTCTCAGAATAAAACAAAGTGTAAACTATTTCAAACTCTTTTAAAAATATTTTAAACCGTTTCTTTAATAAAATAACATTCTTAAACATTTAAAAATAAATTTCGAGTCCCATTAAATTTATGCATTCATACCTGAGTGATCTCGGAATGCAATTAAACTTGAAGACAAAATATGCACCATAAATCGGCATGATAAATCTTTGAAGCTTTCCTACAATGTCTTCACTAAAATTCAATATGTCATAGTGTGTGTGGGATCTTGCTAATAAAAAATACGACCTATGACTCAAACGTGTTTTGTTCCGGGAATAAGTCAAATAAACATACAACAGACTCAATCGGAAATTTTGTCCTTATAAATCTCCTCCTTTGACTATTCTGGACAAAATCAACAGTGAAATGCCTAAGTCGGGACGTCAATCCGTATGACTCCTAAGTCCCATCCCATTAAACCCCAAATAAAAAATTACAGGACAAGACTAGTCAATGATGGTCCGGCAAGCATGAAGTGTCTGAATGTGATGCAGTCTTGAAATCTCCAATCTCTAAAGAATACCTACACACTTGAAACAAACAAATACCCATTGAAGCGTGGAGGAACAAATGATATAAACCAATATGTAAAATCAAATCCAAATCATTTTTTATGTGAGCAAAATATGATATTAATATGTAACAACATTTAAATCAGGATACCAATTTGTACTGATGCAAAACCAATATGATACCTATTTGTGTAAACCAATCATTATAAACACGAAAGCACATGATCACAAATATGATACCAAAAAATAATGCAACAAATGTATCTGCTCATCAAACAAGCTCTCCCCCTACATCACATACATCTCTCCCCCTTTTTGTCTCGAATAGACAACCCGATGAAAAGATAAACATATCTAGCAGTGGCATATTATCTCTTGCTAGATAAACAGAAACAACCAGATAATAAAGATCAAGAATATCAAATCCATAGCTAGCAAATAGTAATCATACAACAGGAATCAACAATCTAAGTAGGTGTGACTAAATGAACGCAATGTAGTAAAATATGATCAATGATAATCTGCATATAACAAACTGTCCAGAAGCAACCCAGTAGTACCAAAAATATGTCAATATGAACCAGGGCACTGAAACAAAAGGAAAAAAAAAATCCAGACTCGTCGCTCGAACAAGATAACCCTGTCGCTCAAATGACAGAGGCTCGAACGAGAAAATTAAACTCTCACATTCAATTCTAAAAATTAAACAGTTTCACCCAGCGAAAAAAATTTCTTGAAAAAACTAACTTGAAGTGGCAGAAAATAGCAAAACAGTAGTGTAGACACCCCATTCTGTTACCCCTTAACTCTCCTTAGGTCCCTATAACCTCCCTTCATCACTATAAACCCAGGTCACGTCCCGAGTACTGACCTGGAGGCCATCGGGCACCCCCCGGCTCAGTTTGACCCCAAATTCAAACTCCTCGTCTCGACCGAGACTCAATGAATCTTTGAAGGGCACTGAATACCCTTTCCAATGGTCCACCCCGTGCGTGATTCCGACTTACCATGCGGACGAACGCGCCATTTGCGTCCGAAACCAGACCTAGAGGCCACCGGGCACTCCTGGGCTCTGTTTGACCTACGTCAGCTCTTCAGCTCGACCGAGGCTAAATGAATCTTTTAAGGGCACTGAATACCCTTTCCAACGGTCCATCCCGTGCGTAATTCCAACTTTCCATGCTGACGAACGACCCGTTTGACTCCGGGAAGCCACCGAGCGCTTCCCGGTCCCGGTTAACCAAAGTTAATTCTCCAAACCGGGTCAAACTCTTTGGAATGTCGAATTACATCTCCTAACCTTTCCAACGGTATGCCCCGTGTGCGATTCGGACTCACCATGCGGATGAACGATCTGTTTGCGTCCGCGCGATTCCCCGTCCAATGGACCGACAAACGCTTCTAAGCCACATTTGACCCAAAGTCAACTCCTAAACTCGGGAGCGGTCCACAGTACTTTCAAAGGTCTCTGAATTACCTTTCCAACGGTATGCCCCGTGCGCGATTCTAACCAACGGTTTGCCCGCGGAGGCCAATTTTCCAAAAAAGCCTGAGGCGCACTGCCAAATGGCAGGTCCCAGATCCTGCCTATCGGCACCTGCCGATAGGCAGTGCCATGATAGGGCTGATCGGCAGTCCCCTGGGGTTATAAAAGGAGGCTTTGGCCTCATTTTGCAAGGAGAGCCCAGATCTGATAGAAATCTCTCTGAACGAATCCCAGAAACCTCTCTCGAAGGCAGCGTGATTTCAACTTCCAAACCCCTCTTTTACCTCCACTTTTCATCATCCTTTTCATCAAACTTGGTGAATTAACCACTCTCCATCATCATCCAATCTCAAGGGCTTCTCTCCAACATTCAAGATCAAGCTCAAGATCTTCAAGAAGGTCCAACTTTCTCAAACTCTCTCTTAAATTCTCTTGAATTCCCAATAACTTGTTTTCTTACTTAGCCCTTTTTTTTATCTCATCTGACACATCCTAATATACTTTTTTTTTGTATTGTATTATTGCACATCCCATATTTTCATATAAATAAAAAACCCAAAAAACAAGAAAAATAGGGTTTGCTCATAAATTCCAAATAAGGGATTCTCAGACTTTTTCATGCTTTTCCCACAACTAAAACACTTTTTTCTACACACACACACACACCTACAAATAAGAGATCCCACATTTGGATTAAAGGGATAAACCCCACCCCTTTGCTTTGTATGCGAACTACGTGGACTTTGATGCCTTTATAGGCTACGTAGGCGTCTTGGGGTAAAACCCGAGACTTGAGTCCTTTCTCTCACTTTTTCTCTCATTTTCTATTTTCTAAATCCATTTTTCTTATATTATATATATACTTATTCTTAGTGACGCATTACTCCATATGCGTTATCGTTCCCTTATAACGATCAACGTAGGGGTAACCACGTAAATCGTAATTTTCTAATATTACTTTTATATCTTCCTACGGATGACTCGCTTTATCCTTTCCATGATACAAGTCGAGGACTCCTACCTCCATTCTATATATATACACATGCACACATCTCACGAGGTGAAACATAAAGGAAAATAACAAATATCCATGAGAGACCGAAAGGGCGGAATGGGTGCCTAACACCTTCCCATTTCGTAACTAAGCCTCCGAACCCTTTCTGAATCATTTGGTTTCGCATGCACCAGTATGTCTTTGGAATCCATCCTTCGGGGTGGCTTCCCCTTTTTTTCTTTTGTCTGTTTTGAGTAAAATAGACTGGCAACTCTGAATCTCTCTACATTTTTCACACCTCACAAAATCGATGCCGACCGGAGCGCTCTCCCGAGAGGGGACGCGCGGGACCCGAAGGATTCCTCCTCCCTCCACGGCGGGGATCGGCGGGGATGGCCATAAGTACCAAAACAGTAGCGAAAACAACAAAAATAATATGAGTTACATGCTAACATAGAACTGGCGTGCTCAAACATGAACATGAAATGTATGGGCGTGAACTACAACAAATGAATCACAATTCCAACGCATCGAAATGATCAAGAAGCTCAGATTGATAGCAATAAATCATCAAACTTTATCTTAGCCATATGTGACATTTAAAGTGTGAACTTAATGAACTAAACAAATATCACGCACACAAATTCAAAATTTTGATGATTCTACAAACAATAGCATTATGACATAATTTTTCAACGTTAGGATTCGTGGTGCGAACCCGTATAAATTATCCATCCAAACTCCCTAAAATATATATCACATTTTTCTTTTGGAATGAACATAAACTAATTTGGCCCATTTTGGCATATGATTATTTTTATTGCCTTTAATTTTTTTTCGAGCTCTTTTAAATGGTGGCTTTCACGACGAGTCAATTTTACACTTTCGCAGCCCTTTCCCGTGAACTCTCAACATTTTTTCAATTTCAATCCTCACGGTAAACGGTTCTTACATGCACACCTCCTCCTTAAGTCTACTTATGCATATATGACAAAATTGAGATAAGAACGTCTCACCAAACTCAAATATGCAAGAGTAGTCAAATGTCCATATAAACTCCTGCATGTGTGCAATTATGGCATATAAACAAAGTCGAATCAAAATGCATATTAATTTCGAAACAACCCCATAATACAATGGTTAAGATCATCTTAAGCATTAATAATTATGACCAAATGTCCTAGCCATATGGATAATGAAAGTAAGGGGGTCCAAGTACACCAATATGCCGTATCAAACATGTAAACTCATGACACAAAAATAAAATGAAAATCTTTTTGTGTTTTTAAAAAAATATTTTTGACCCAAAAATAAAATCTTTTTGTATTTTTCTCAAAAATATTTAAAAACAAAAATCTTTTTGTATTTTTCAAAAAGTTTATAAAAAATAAAATATTTTTGTATTTTACAAATAAGACTCAATAAATGAAAAATATAATACAATATGATACACATGTCATAACACTAGTAAGATATAAATCACAATGCAAAGACTAGCGTATGACAAACATGTCAACATATTTATCCACTAGATTTAGTATGGGAAGGATCAAGTGCCACCAAATGAGAACCATGAAGTTTTAGTCGTAAAGCCTCTAAGTCTGATTTCCTAACCCAAGTAGGTGTGACATGACGCATGGGAGTTTTAGGAACCGACACAACTTTATTCCTAAACTTCCTAGGAGCATTCCTAAGGTCATAACAAAAATATCTAAGGTGACCCTTTCTATCGTAATGTGTGCAAGTGTAAAGACGGCGGTAATGATTACCAAAATATCGACCTCTCCTCACGTTCTTAGTGGGCTCTCTCACACGATTGGTATTGGATTTAGGAATGGGAACAACGTGATCATCATAGCCTATACCAAACCTATCTCTCTTGTCTTGTACGGTGACTAACATCCTATCCAACTTTTCTGACCTAGATTCCATGTCAAACTTAACTTTTCTGACCTAGATTCCTCCAACTCACAAATCCTAGACTTAAGCACATGCCTAGACTCCTCAAACTTTAACACCTCCTTTTTCAATGCCTCCATCAAACAACGAAGTCTATCTCTCTCTTTCTCAACGTACTCTAGCTTATCCCTAAGCTTCTTCTCCCGTGCCCCAAGATCCTTAATTAAGACATCATTATTTTCTATGGCACGCTCATTCAACCTAGCTTGTAATTTAGAGTTTTCCTTTTTCACTTTCACCGCCTCGGCATACAACTCATTAAATGTAACTTACAACTCTTTCACATCAATCTCCTCATCCTCACTCTCATCATCCTCAAACACTTGGGATTTACTCTCAGCGGCCTCGAAAGTGTCATGCACATGAGTATCTTCGTGGGAAGATTATCGTTGTCGCTCACACGATATGCCATAAACGTAACAAAGTTACACTCAATAATGGAACTTTCACCCTCTTTCGGATCACTATCACTTAAAATGGCATTATATGCAATCGGTTTCTTTCCCTCTTTTTTAAGTCTAGTGGGACACTCGCTAATCTTGTGACCATACCCCTTACACCCAAAACACCTATCCGATTTAACCCTATTAAATTTCTCACTCATATCTTTAGGGGTGTATTCTACCTTTTTGTTCTTGAATTTCTTAACCTTTTTGGCATCTTTCGATTACTTTTAAAATTTAAGAAACTTTTTGAACTTCTTTGCCAACAAGGTGACATCCTCAAAATTGGAATCGGAATCATCATCCAAAACTTTAGTTTCATCCTTCTGGGCTTTCAAAGCAATGCCTTTTTTTTTCTTTGGCACTTACTTGGAGGTAAACATATCGAGTTCATAGGTTTGTAGGTCACCTACAATCTCTTCTAGTTTCGTCGGTTCAAGCGTACCTAAGGAGTTTAAAATGGTCACTTTTGCATCAAATCTACTCGACAAAGATCTCAAAATTTTCTTTATCACACGGTTGTTGGGAATCTTTTCTTCTACGTTAAACGACGAGTTGGAAATATTAGATAACCTACCGTAAAACTCATCAAACGACTCACTATCTAACATCTTAATTATCTCAAACTGTGTAGTGAGGTTTTGTAACTTAGATGCCCTAACTGTGCTAGTGCCCTCGTGAGTAAGTGCAAGTGTATCCCAAGCCTCTTTTGAAGTTTCACGAGTCATGATTCTATTATACTCTTCCGGTATGACATGTGAGGAAATTACGTGCATACCTTTAGAGTTGTAAAGTGAATGCCTATGTCCAGCCTCAGTCTATGACTCAACGGGTTTCAAACTAGTGACCTCATCCCTTCGTGTAACTGGTAGTGACCAACCCTTTTAAACCACTAACCACACACGTTCATCAATGGATGTTAAGGCACTTCTTATTCTCATCTTCCAATAAGCATAATTTGTGCCATAAAAATAGGAGCACGCAAACTTTCAAAACCACCAAAATTCATCCTTAACAGTAAAAAGGGATCAACATAATAAAAATATATTTCTTGATCTAATATCAATTTGTAGGTCCCTTATTTTTCAAATCAGACTTTGCTTTAAGGATGATGAAACACTATCTCTTTTTGAAAAACTCTTTTTCAAATTTTATGTGCACTAATTTTAACTTAACCAAATTTTATCTTGATTAATCCTAAACATTCATCTAGTGATTAAAGCAAGTAAAGTAAGGAAAATAATGCTCACAACGCTGGATGTACGAGGAAACCACAACGGGAAAAAACCTTGGACAACCCAAGCCAGACAATCACTATGAATGTGGATTTATAAGGAACATACACAAGTCTTACTCAACGACTTGATCCCCACGAGACTTGATGCTCTTCTGATCTTTAACCACTCCTCTCAGAGTGCCCACACAAAAAGTCCTTCTTTCGCATGATCATCCCCAACACACGCCTCCACGTATGTCTCGGTGTCCACCGATATGGCTTGTAACGTCTACGATGTTGAACACGAACTCCTTCGCTTCTTCACTGCAAAACCCAATTTTCAAGTGTAGAACAAACTATTCTTGATGAAAGCAAAGATCACAATAGCATATAGTAATGGTAACTCAGATCTTTGAAACTCTAAGGATGTATTTGGTTATAGAAAACCTTAGAAAATATGTGCAAACAACGTTCTGGTTGTTAACTGTTTTTACAGAATGCATACTTATGAAATTTTGATGGAAACACGCCTTTTATAATTTTCTTGAAGTGGCGGTTCGTTCAAGCGACTTTGACATGTCGCTCGAATGAGATGGACACGTCGTTCGAACGACAATGCCGTCTCGCTCGAACGACTGGTTAGGTCGTTTGAGCGACGCAACGAATTAGAGTTCCATTAAAACACTATTATAATTCGTCCTTATTAGAAATAAAACGAATGGTAAATGATTTCAAACTCTTTTTAAAAAGATTTAAAACCATTTCTTTAATAAAATAACATCCTTAAACATTTTAAAATAAATTTTGAGTCCCATTAAATTTACGCATTCATACCCGAGTGATCTCGGAATTAAATTAAACTTGAAGACAAAATATGCACCATAAACTTACATGATAAATCTTTGAAGATTTGCCTCAAAGTCTTCAATAAAATTCAATACGTTGTAGTCATTGTGAGATCGCGATGATAAAAAATACGACCTATGATTCAAACGTGTTTTGTTCTAGGAATAAGTCAAATAAACATACAACGAACTCAATTGGAAATTTTTTCCTTATAATGTTATTATTGTTTCTTTCATTACCCCTTTTGATTATGTACCTTGAGGAAGTAACTCCTTTTTTTGCAATGATATTGTTTTGGACTTTGAATGAATTCTACTAAAGTTTTTCCTATATCTTCTTTAAATGCTACTTATCTTTGTGCCACAAAAAAAAATTACGCTGCTTTATTTTGTCACACAACATCCGCATATTATATAAATAAAATTCCATGTGTTTTTACTTAGTCGTGAGAACAACCTCTCCACTAATTTCAAGATTTACAATAATACATGAGGTTAAAGAAGAATTGCCTAAGAATATCAATTGACTTTTAACATAATATGTTTTGATCGACTTATTATTAAGATTGAAAGTAACATGATCTTCAACCTTCGAGATCTCACAATAACATGAGTCATGTGACTTATGAAAAATGTATGCTCCCTCTCAATTTGCCTCAAACTTAGGTAGTGAGAGCCCCCGAATGTATCTTGTTCAAGCCTTCAAAACTAAGTCTCCTTATTGGAACTTTCTTGGCTTCACCAATTGATCGTATGATTTGGATAGCTACTTATTATACATCTCGAAGTGTCTTTTAGCATTGTCTCTATGCTATTCTAATGCCTTCAGTTATACATGTCTGCTATGGGGAAGCATTACGCTTCGCAAGTTGTATCTCATAGAAGGTACATGTAGATCCACTAGAAGGATTCCTTCAACCCCAAAAACTAAGGAAAAGGGAGTGTAGCTTGTAGGTTTCCTCTTAGATGTTCTGTAAGTTCAAAAGATCTCCGGTATTTTATTGTCATAAGTTCCTGAAAAATCTTCTAGCATCTTGGAGAGGATGTTCACTAAGGTATTGTTAGTAGCTTCTACCTCCCCATTGCTTTTTGGATATGCTATAGTTAACTTATAATGAATGATGGAGTATTTTTTTGTGAGCATACTTACATCATTGTTCACGAATAGGGTGCCATTATCTGACAGGAACACCTTTGGGATACCAAACCGTCAGATGATATACTTCTTCTTAAATCGTGCAATCACCCCCGTTGTGTCCTTCTTCAATGGTATAGATTCTTCCCACTTGGTGAAACACTCTATGTCAACAAGTATCCAGATCTTGCCCCTTGAAGAGGGGTTTATGGCCCCTACTAGATCGAACGCCCATGCATGGAATGGGAAAGGTGTAGAGAGGGAGTGTAGGTCTACTAAGGGGGAATAAATCATACTCCTATGGAGTTGGCATGCCTTACATTTTTGAACTAACTCCGCAGAGTCTTTTTCTATAGTGGGCCAAAAATACCCTATTGTCATATGTTAGTCGTAGAGTTTTTCTCCCCCAATGTGACCTAACTCGTGCGCATGTTTCAGTACTTCCTCCATTTCTTCTAACCCGATGTACCTCAGATGGTTGTCGTGATAACCTCTTCGATATAGTTACCCCTCTTGAATGTAGTATCTGGATATTCATCGCTTTAGTCTTGTAGCATCATCTTTATCCGTGGGCACAACCCCATCTACTAACATGTCCATATATGGCGGCCTCTATTGAGATGGTTGTTATATAAAGATGCATTCAGTAGCTTGATAATACAATCAACACTTTCCACAATCTCTATATAGCATCACACCATCTTGCCTCATCATAGGCCAAAAGTAACCTGCTCTTTGGATCCTCCAGTACAAACGGATTTTTATGGTTTTACAGTTTTCTCCATGCACTTCTATCAGCTTTTTCTCAGCTTCCTCAGGGTCCACACACCTAGACAACCAACCTCCCTTATTTTTATAGCACAAATTGCTTGCGGTGGTGAAGTATTGTGTGAGATCAACCAAACTCAGTGGTCCTTCCCTGTTTCCAAGTGTTTCTTTATCTTAACTCTCTAGGCATTGCTATCATCAGTGGGTAGAATTTCGATTACAGTCAAAGGAGTTGTCTTCTTAGTGATTCGAATGTCCGTTGAGTCTTCTTCGAAGGTAATTTTTTGGGCAATCGTGGCATAGGCATCAGCATGTCTGTTCATTGTTCTGGGATGTCTCTTGATCTTTACTTCGTGGAACTGGTCGAGTAACCTCTGTATAATTATTCAGTAAGGTGCCAAACTCATGTACTTTAAAGCGTACTCACCATTCACTTGCTTCACCACCAAGTTGGAATCTCCCTTTATTGTGAGTATCAGTATCCCCCTTCGCAAGGCTTCTAACAATCCCAGCACCAAGGCCTCATACTCAGCTTTATTATTTGAGTGACTGAAGTCCAACTTGAAGGATAATCAAACTTCCTCTGCCCCTTATCTCAGAATAACTCTTGCTCCTCCTTTATTTATCGTCGAGGAACAATCAAACTCCATGATCCATTCTTCCAAGCTAGCTTCCAGGTAATTGGCCTGGAGATCATCTCCTGGTAGTTCTTTAATTGGTGGCTCGTAGGTCCTATATGGGAATATTGCCAATAAGTCTGCATAGGCTTGGATCTTGATGGCTCGAATAACCACGCAATTGAGATCGTATTCTGAAAGTATTAGAAACCATCTGGCTTCCCTGCCCATTAGCACATTTTTAGCAAGTAAAAACTTTATGGGATCACATCTAGTAATGATATGAACCGTAAAAGACAACATGTAATGCCTAAGCTTTTGTGCAACAAAGACGAGAGCCAAATAATGCCTCTCAATACTTGTATACCTATCCTCAAGACCATGTATGATCCTATTTAAGAAAGATACAGGTTTATCTACACCCTCTACCTCTTGGGCTAATAATGCTCTAATTGATCTCCTAGTAGATGTGAGATAGAGTTATAGAGAAATACCCACCTTTGGGGGAATCATTATTTGTGGGGATGTTAGGAGCTTCTTCAACTGGTCCAGATCCTCCCGTTGTGGCTGCTCCCATATAAATTTCGTCTTTACCTTCAGTAGCTCCATCAGTGGGTAAGTGACCTCAGTAAGCCCAGGCACAAACCTCCTTAAGTATGAGACCTTCCCCAAAAAGCTTTTCATCTCTCTCGCAGACTTGGGCCTTAGCATGTTGAGGATGCCTTTTTGCTTGTTCAGGTCCATTTATACTCCTTGTTTATTCACAACAAACCCTATAAACTTAACGCTCGTCACACTAAACACACACTTGAGGGGGTTCATCTTTAACTTGTACTTTCTGCACCTCGCGAACCCCCTCCTCAAGTATGCCAAGTGAGCATCCTCTTTCTTAGAATCAATTATCAGATCATCAACATAAAACTCCATAATATCATGAAAGAGATTGTGGAATATAGCCATCGTGGTTATTTGGTAAGTAGCACCTGCATTCTTTAGTCCAAAAGTCATAACCGTATACATGAAGTAACCTAATGGAGTACGAAAGGCAGTCGTTTTAGTAACCTATGAATCTATTTTAATCTAGTTTTATCTCACGTAGCCATCCATAAAGCTATACATATCGTGCCCCACTGTTGCGTCTATCAAGCTGTTAATGGAAGGCAATGGGAACTCATCTTTTGGACAGAATCGATTCAAGTTTCTA
This sequence comes from Sambucus nigra, assembly GCA_949130495.1. Lineage (NCBI taxonomy): Eukaryota > Viridiplantae > Streptophyta > Magnoliopsida > Dipsacales > Adoxaceae > Sambucus > Sambucus nigra. The sequence goes on along the minus strand of OX422219.1, from coordinate 159,759,648 downwards.
AAATCCACACAGATCTTAATTTGGTTCTTGTATTTATTCCCCACTGACACAATACTAGATAACCAAATAGGATGTTGGATAGGCACAATGAACCCCGTAGCGAGCAGACTCTGGACTTTGTCTGGACTTTCCCCTTTATGTTCATATCAAGTTATGCCTTTTATGTTCGAGTGGCATATTTTACTTGGATCGCTGATGGTATAACATTCAGCTTATGGCAACTCACCTTTTTATTTACCCCTAATATTTCAGTATACTTTAATGCAAATACATCCTTGAACTCTCGTAGGAGCTCCACTAGAACACCCTTGGCTGCAACATCAAGGTTTTTCGAGATAAATATTAACCTATGAACATCATCTTCTTATGCCAAGTCTATCTGTTCCAACTCTTTTACTTGGGACTTTGGCCCGTCTTTCATGCATTTCGGTTCTTCCTCCACCCCCTCCACAAACTCTTGGATATTGGAGTTGTCAATCACCAAGAACTGACCCAAGTTATCCACCAAAATAATTCATAGATTGGGTCAGCCTTGTTACCAAGGCCTTCAGCTTCCCGCTCACACCTTCATAGTTTATATAATGATTTTGCCATTGGCTAACACGACCCTTTTGTAATGGCGAGGATTCTCCTCTCGATGGGCTCTTGTTCGGTTGTTTTCTTCCAGTTCTCTTGCTGAGTATCTGCTAAGCACACTTTGTTGTTAGACTTGGTGCTCAATGGGATCACTAAGGGGCGTCATTCGATTACGCAACTGTCTGGATAGGCTGGGAGGCCTAACTTTTTCTCGAATAATCTCCTCCTCCTCGTATGCCACTATTGGGCGAGCTGGTGGGCACACCCTTTCCCTGGTGCTGGGAACCATAATTCCCCAAGTATATCGAGTGAGTATGGTAGCTTCCTCAACCAACTCTGTATAAAAGGCAACATCCACTAAGTGCGCTTCCTCTCGCACGAAAGGCTTCCTAGAAGCCCGAATGACTACTTCTTTTTCTTTGATATTTGCCTTCACTACACCAAAAAGGCCAAAATAGCACCCTTCACCCGGCCACCCTTGTCATGGTCAAAGACTGTGATAAAAAACACGCATTTTGGTCACGGTCTTTGACCATGATAAGTCCGTGACAATAATTATCATGAGCCTGTCACAATCAAAGATCGTGATAAGTAGAGTTAGTTATGCATCAACACCCTTTCTATGAGTAGCTGGTAGGATGGCTCACTGTCCATAAGATGGAATTTAATATGGGAAGTTATATTTCCAATCATGATTCCCACATAACATTGACAATTATCTTGGAGGATTGATTATCGTACCCATAGATTGACAAAGGATTTTGCACAATCCTTGTCTCAAATATGTTGCAAGAATAAAAGGACCCCATGGTCATAATGTTTATGGAGGCTCCCCCATCCATCAAGACACGGTTAAAACTACACCTGTTGATGCTTTCCGTCACATATAGTGACCTATTGTGGGGATATCTAACTGATTTGTTATCCTCCAAGAATGTAACCTATGAGAGAAATTTTCTCACTCGCTTATCCATTGGACACCTCCATCACAGATTTGGAGCCATATTTTTCTTAGCGATTTCCAAGATTGCTCGCGTGACTTCCAACCGAGAGTTCTCGGGCAACCCCACTTGGTCAAAAAACCAACTAAACTTTTGTGATCATGAAACCGCGACACATTACACCCATGGATTCACTTGTTTTTCCTTCAGCTCATACACCTCTTCCACATCTCTATACGTGGACTCATTGTACGCTATCACATCGTTCACTTCCCTTAGGGATAAAGCCTTCATCTTCTTACTTAGATCATCTATCGGGCTCCATTCGATTCATGTCTCATCTTCCAGCGTTAATTTAGACATCTAGAACAAATATTTTTCCATGGATTCTTCAAAGTCTTCCCCGCGAAGCCAATCCTTCTCTCTCAGACATTCTGTCTCCTCATTAAAGGTGCTAGCCATATTTGTCCCATGTATTAGAAATGGGTTATTATTTACATCTATTTGCGGTAACTAGATATCTCCTTTCTTGACGTGCTTATCAATCAGTCTTCATAGTGCAAAACACTTGCCAGTTGGGTGCCCCACCTTGTTATGGATGAAGAAGAACCTTGGATTCTCCCTGTCTTCTCGTGTGGTAGCTGCTACACTTCCCTTAATGGCTCATCACATTTTATCATGGACCATGAGAACGTAAGTCTAAATAACCCGCTCAACTGTGCAAGGTAGATCTGGGGGATCATATTTGCTATCAAACTTCCTCTTATTACCTCTATCACTTCCTTTTTAGACACGATCTCTGTCTCTCTGCCTTCCGTCTTCATCGTCAATGTAGTTTACACAATGGGGTTGCCCTCTCCTCGAACTACCTATTAGTTTTAATAGCAAACTTGACAAAGATGATGGTGCTGGCAGTGTCTTTATGACCAAAGTAATGTTCCTCGCAGACTTTAGAAAAATAACGAATACCTTCTCAAGTTTATTTATCAAATGGAATATATATATTCGGGTAACAAACTCTCTACACAAACTCGTAAGATTTTATTTTCTCGTGTTGCGCTCGTGGATCTTCCAAATGTATGACATAACATCCTCCCGAGTTTTCATTTTTCTCGTGCCAGTTGTGTAAGTTTAAATTCATCCTTCGCCAAGAAGAATTTTTGTACGAATTGGACATGGAGATTATGCCAAGTGGCCACATTACTTGGCGCTAAATTGGAATACCACATGTAAGCCTTCTCAATTAGAGATTTTGAAAACTCTCTCAACCTTAGCTTCTTATTATTGTAGTGGGCCCTTAGGTTTTCAACAAACCTTTTAACATGATCCTTGGGATTCCCCCTTTTTCCTGTATACTTTTCAAAGATAGGTGGAATATACCCACTGGATAGGGTTTATTATTGTACTCTTTTGGGAACGGAGTAAGAAAGTCTTAGTATATCAAGGAAGATTCTCCTCCTACCTTAGAAGCTACCACCATCTTCAAGAACTCCTTCTTCGTTTCCTCCATACTAAGGGGAGTGCTACATTGCGTAGGATCCACCACCACTGTTGGGATCGCGATGGGTGGCGTGATTGGTGTGCCACTACCTAAACACGTAACATAAGCTATGGGTCGTGTTGTGAGTAGCTCCTCCCACAACAAAAGTTAGAGCATGCAGTGGGTGTGTTGGTGGAATAACATTGTTGGTCATTATTTGATCAATTTCCCCTGAGATAAAGGGAGCTTGTAGTACCGCCGATGGTGTTATGAAGGAACTGGGCCTCTGTGACTCTTAACACTGCATGAGTGCTCGGAGTCTTGATAAACTCAGTAAAAAGGCTCATCGACCCCACCATTTGTGCCAGACCTATATTGGCCGCCACATTAGCAGCCGATAGGCTAGCCTCAGTGTGCCCTGCTCACTCTCCGTCCAAAAAAATGGTGAGGTCACCTTCTTCTTCATGTTACAGAGCATCAAAATCAATGTTCTTCGCTATATTATCTCTATCCATTTTTCAAACAAGAATAACTCCCCAGTGGAGTCGCAAAATGTAAGATGTGGGTTCTTTAAAAATATAGTTAGTATCAAATGAGAGGCGTAACCCTTGTCAAGATGATGATTAGTGACAAAGAACAATTATAAGTGACAATAAATGAAAGTCAGAGGTCAACAATATTTAATATCCAAATTCCTATATTAAATGAATTTTTACAACATAAATGCTCTGGGAATGCAATAAATAGAATGAACACCACAGGTAACTTGATTGGAGGGAGAAGGAACAAGCACCTCTGGTGTAATAAAGGCAACACGATAATCTTAAACACAATAAATGCTCAATAACAATATCAATGGAGTAAAGAGGGTGGTCACATAATAAAAATGGTCTCACAGTAAACTCTCTTGTTTAAGAAAATTTTGGCAACAATTCTAGGTTAAAATTGCGATGATAGAAAAGACACAACTTTGGAGTATTTATATGGGGACAAGGTCACTCGAGTGAACTTGATTGCATTAAATGTGTCTGAGCTCATTTAATGCCAACAGTGCACATTAATGAATGCCAAAGATATTGCATTAAATGCACATGATATGATATTTTGGCGGGAACATTGTTTAGCCTATCAAAGGTATGGCAACATTAAATGAGATGGGTTGTGTCAGTCATAAACTTTCCATCCTAGGAATAATCTCACTTGAGTGCTATTTAATCGAGTTCCTAAATGTCAGATGCTATGACATCATAGAGTTGGTAAACAACAATATGCAAAAGGTGTGTTGTCACATCACTTGGAAAGGTGGTTGATCGAACGAAGGTTGCTCGACTGGTGATTGCTCAAGCAACTTGTGAACTGTATGTGGTGGAAAAAGGCTAAGTTTTGAGACAATCTCTTGGGACTGAGGTCCCTCGAGGAGGTTCCCCAGCAGATGGTATCTCGAGAATGTATTTAGCTATGTTTGTACAAATTAAAGATTTTTCTTAAGTACGCTAAAGGGGTTGGTGTTTCAAACGTTGCCTGCTCCTAAACCTTCAAACCAAATCCCCGCGAGGTACCCAAGGTGAGGTTGCTCGATAGAGATGTGAGTTGTCCCATGCCCTACCAGACATGGTTCTTCGAGGGTAACGATATACCTTGATAAACACCCAAAATTGTAAAATTTATACCCCGAATAGATGTATTTTAGTTGCTAATTCTCGACAATATGGGTCTTATGTGCTTAAATGTTTATCATACAGGCTTAACTGCAGTTGCGGTGTCAAAAGCTACATTTCGAGGCCAATTGCAGTTAGAATGGAGCTAATTCCCTCTCCCGTATCCTAACCCGAGCCTAAACTTAGCCCAAACTTACCCCAAGCCTGTGTGTGTTTTATTTGTGTCATTTTATTATTTTTTTTTAGATTTTTAGTTTGAGTCATTTCTATTTTAGGATTTATTTTAGATTTATTTAGTATTTTATAGGTTTCATTTTCTATTTTTCTATTTTCTATTTTATTTAGTATAATTTTATTTTATTTTTTTATTAGTTTCTAGTTTTATTTTATTTTATTAGGATTTTAATTTTTAAGATTTCATTTATTGATTAGTTTTTACATTTTCTTTTTAGGATTTTAATTTTAAGTTTTATTAGATTTTATTTTTATTTTTGTTTTTTTATTTCTTACCAGTTTCATTTTTAATTGAGTCTTTGTTTTATTTTAAATAGGATTTTTTTTAGGTTTTTTTTTTTATTTTATTAATTTTATTTTTTTATTTGTTAGATTTTTTTTAGGTGTTCAAATTATACACACACATTACCCTACACTTTCCTACACCTAACCAAACCCTCATCCTCACCTTACTTCCCATACACCCTCATACACCCTATCTTCCCTACTCATCTTCAACCTTCTTCTTCCCCACACCTTTCTCTCTCATCTCTCCAATCCTCCATAACCACTCACCAACCATTTCTACACTCAAACCAACATTCACCACCAAGAACCCCTGCAGCCATCACTCTCCCTCTCTACCTCTAAATCCGCCACCATAGCTGGTGGTGGCTTGACCCAAAACTTTCGACGGTACCCTCCGGTCGTGACTCTCCAAGGCCGACGACCTCAACAGTTCGGCGCCCTCCTACCGCGACTGCACCGATCCTAACCCCGCTCCGTCCTGTCCCTGACCCCAACCGCCTCCGACCACCGGCGACCTCTCTCGCCGGCGCCCCCATCCAACTCAAACCCGACCTCCCACTTCGGATCTCCTGCAACCTCTTCCTTAGACCCACTTGCTCAAGCCACAAACCACCATTGCAATCCACACCCATGAAACTCCCAAAACCAAGCCATGAACCCAAACCCATTTTGTCCCATTTCCAAATCCCCACACGACCTGCCATTCCAAATGCCAAACAAACGAAATACCAAACTAAAACCCATGTGCCAAATTAAACCCACTTTTACCCTTTTTCCCAATATACCCTTAAAAATCCCCAACTACCTCTTTTAACCAATTTCCAAAATACCCTCACCCAAATCAGATTTTTGTGACCTCACACCTCTCAACCCACATGCTCCTCACACCATATCCACATGTGCACTTCCATTACCCAATATACCCCCATGTGCACACCCCTCATGCTCCATGCATCTACTATATATTGAAGATGAAGACCCCAATTAAAAAAAAAGTGCTTTTAGATAGGAATTTTAGAGAGAGAATTGTAGAGAAAAACACCATTTGTATATAGTTTTATTTTGTTCTTTTTATTTTTGTTAGATATTTGTGAGATTAAATATTGTAGGAGAGTTAATTGAGTGAATAATTAATTTCAAAGCATTTGTATGCTCAATTGGAGGGATTGTATGCTTCAATTTGGAAGAGTAGAGTTCAACTTTCTCAAAGAGATTTGGTTTGCTTGTTCTATTCTCTTCTCTTTTATTTTAGTAGCCTTGATTATTAATTTGTCATGTTTAATATCACGTTAGGCTAAATCCCCTTTCAAGGGGTGGGGTGAAACCCTTATTTGATATTATTTTAGTTTAATTAGTTTGATTACTTGAAATTTCCCTTTGAATGTTAAATTTGATTCCTCACCCTTAAATTTACGCCTCGAGAGAGGGTAAATGATTTTCGAGAGAAAATCAAAATTCTGGTTATAATACCCATTTTAGATTCGAACTAGAGATATGAGTTTCTTAAGTGGGGTATTATTACTTTAATTTCAACTCTAAATTTATTTTATAAGATTGACATAAATTATAATTGATCGATCCTAGCGGGTGATTAATTAAAAGGAGTGTAGATCTACTTTTCTAGAGTTGTGGGGTGTTAAACTTAATATTCTAAAAGGTTACTATTAAAATTACATTTGCAACGAGAGTTGATTTGTAATTTTGATATTAATTTGGGAGTATTCAAATCTTTAAATTAATTAATTAGAATAACTAAAATTTGTGGTGTAATCCTATTCCTTGATTGTTCTCACAATTATTTACCTCACTTTATATTTTATTTTAGTTTAGACTTTAATTTTCATTTTAGTCACTTTCTAGTTAGTTATTTTCATCTTAGTTTAGTTTAGTTTAAAACCTCACCTCACCCTATTGTTTTAATATTCGAAAAAGCTAAAAAAATTAGAAAAGTGAAAAAGCACAAAAAGAAAATAAAAAGTGAATTACAACTGAATTTGTCTCTAGCTTACTCCCTAGAAAGTGGATTGATACCCTTACTTACCTCTACACTTGAGTTTATTATATTTTGTAGGTATGTGAGGATTTTTGACTGACTTGGCTTTCAACAATAATGACACATTCAAAAGTCTAGTAATCAAACCTCACAAATATTACAAAGTAAACTTATTATTTTCATGGAAAACTTAATACAAGTACATCATTATCCATATTACAAAATGCGCTTTCTATATTCCTTAATTGGGCTGGATCTTCGTGGGAGATCCGTCGAGCAACCTTAGTGTTGTGCGAATGATCATCTTTGATCATTCATTTTGCAATGTTTATTTTGATAATCATCTTTGATCTTTCATTTATGCAATGTTTATTTTTCTACTCGACTTTTACATCCTAGGAATGATGAATAGAAAGTCGCTAAAGATACTGCTCTAATGAGTAACCCAAGTCTACGACAGCAATAATGACCCAAAACTTGTAAAAAATAGAATCAATAATAACAACAACGTAAACAAGTCTACAACAAATAATAATCATATAACTAAATTTGTGCCACAATAATAATAACGTATCTTCCTCCCATATTAAGTAGATTTTAAGTTATTTAAGTTACCCAACCAAAACAACCAAAATCGTAGCATACGGTTCTACTCCCATACCCAAGTGTGTCACATGCAATATATGATTTGAATTTAATATTATTTACTTTCTCATTCTTAAATTAATTTCTTATATTAAAAATCATTTATTCTACGTTAATCTCTTACCTTAATAGCGAATTACTAACTAATCAAAATATTAATAACGGGCTCCATTTATGGTTCTAAAAGTGTGTGTCAAGTCTATTAGTACCGAACAATCCCATGCCATTGAATTAGTATATACCTCTTCGATATGTCTAATACATTATTCTCGACTCATAATTTATAGTTATACATATCTAGTATAAGTCATAAACTGGTATGACCACTCAAGTATCGTAACACATAATCACATAATCATATGTCACATAAGTATGGTCCCCGACACATATAAATAAATGGGCTACTCTCGAGCCCGCAAGTAAAAGTACGAGCGCCTATACCTATTGCCTTCGGGGATCATTCTTGCATATTAGGTATACTTGTAGATCGTCCTGAACCTATAACCCCAAAGACTCAGTAAGGGATAATCACTAAGCATCCCCTTCACAAACGCATGACCTCCATACCAAAGGTTATGCACTAAAACTCCCGTATATTGTCCTCACTCGCAGACACGGGTACGTCAGCCGTAGGATCGGGGTAAAGGACCAAAGTAAAGCCCATATCATCACCTGGATACCAACGCGATCAAAATCACACGTGCCCTATCAAAATCCCTTCTTATATATCCCCCACGAGCACACACGATCCTTTTATGATTACATATATGTCAAGTAAACAAGTACGACCCTATGTAACTGGGTTAATAAACAAATATAAACCCTACTCAAGTTGGTTACATATAAGTCTCTTATAATTATTAGTTAATACACACATTAACTATAATTGATCATACAAATTGAACCGAAATCCCAAGGCTCTAAAGATCTAGTTATTGTCTAACCTAACAATAATAAGGATCATTCTTAACAAGCGTTACCCTATTCGGTGGGTTATATATGTGTTCTAGAATATCACAAGTTCTATGCACTCTCTAAGAATCTCTAGATATCCTTAGTATCGTATTCTAGACCCAAAACCCAAGGTCCCTAAAGGAGGTTTCACTTTCTACCTATACTTCCCATGACATTCTAAATCTCCCACTATCCTACTCGATAGGTCATAACCATATTCTCATCTTTTGCAAGGTTTATATAATCTTTTATAGGTGTTCGGGATACAGGACGTGAAGTTTGGTTATGTTTCGAATTTTTTTTGACATATGCTTTATCTTTAAGGAAAATTGGTGTAACACACCCTGTGTTTTTAATGATTTTTAAATGTGGGATTAATTATAATTAAACATGGGAAATTAATTAATAAATAATTCGGCTTAAAATAAATATTAACTAGCAAGATAAGGGTTAGTATTTGTTGATGTGAATTATATTTAATATTAATTAGTGAGTAAATTAATATGTGATTACGAATTTATTAAAATTATCGCGAGTGAAAAATATGACAGTTATAATAATTAACTCGAGACGCACGTGTCAGTCGTGTCAGGACTCAATTTAATGAGATAGAAAGTAATTAATTTTTAAGTCATCCAAATGGTCATTTCGAGTGTGCCAAAGTGTCCGAAAGGGTCGATATAGTAAAAAAAGTCTATCCGGGGATTTAGTTTGGGTCCCGGGGCAATTTTTAGCCAAATCGGCATCTCAGGAGGGCATTTTGGTCAATTGTATTTTTGGATGAATAATACCTACGAATTCCTAAGTTATTATATCTGATTAGATAAGGGGAGGTTAGGGCTAGTTACGTGAGAAACATAGAGAGGTTATAGAGAAGCCATAAGAGGAAGAGGAGAGGAGTTCCAAAGGTCAGAACCATCGTTCCTACACCTTTTGCACCACTGACACCGCAGGAGTGTAGATCGAAAAGAGAGGAACATCAATACACCCATCTTCTCCAGAGGATCAAACCTTCATATTGAGGAAAGTGTTTAATCTTGCAAAACTATATCATGTATGATATCCATGTTAGTGTAGGATGTATTATGTAAGAGATTTGTATGTTTTGGGTTAAATTGGAAGACTTAATTCATAATTTTGTGTTGGAAATTGATAAAGGATTGAACCATCCATGTATGTAACATGAAACCCACGAAATTACATTGATTCTTGGTGAAGACATCTGAGTTTTATTAGTTCTTGAATGAAAGTGTTAAACTAGGGTTTTTCATAATTTAATTGGGATTAAATTTATTAATAGTTGATTGTTGATGAATTCATGATTTTTGTACATTAGGAATCATTCATATATGTTGGTATAATGTTTGAATTAATTGGTTGGGAGTTTGAGAATGTTTGGTGAAGGTTTTGATGGTTGAAAATGGTGAAACCCGTTGGAAAAATAATGCAGATTTTGAGACCTGTAGGTGGCAAATCGATTCGGTTGCCCAGTTTTGGCCAACTTCTCCCTTTTGTTTATTATCCTTAGGGTAACGTTTGGGATTAAATTATGGGAACTATTTTTAACATATAGGGGAATATATGGAAATTCCAGTAGGCCTAGGTGGGATTTCGGGCTTAGTCATAAAAGGGGGAATTAAGGGCTAAACTTAATTAGTATTTATCGAGGAAAATACCTAGTTTGGAGAATAATTAGAGTCGCGGGGATTCGAGGGAAAGGATGAATTAGACCAGTAGGATATAGTGAGTTTACGTACTGATATTATGAGAAGAATAATGAGTACACTTCGGGTGGTGAGAAATACTCGAGAGCATGCGATGAAAGTAAAGTTAAAATTTAATAATACGTAGGATATTCGGGAGATAAATATACTATGTATAAGACTTGTGATATGGAACGTGTGTAAACCTATATCGATGATATAATCTATAGGTGGAGAAAATACCTATTATATGATTTCTTATGTGTATGACATACTTACGTTGCTTGATATCGGGTAGGAGGTTTCGCATAGTGGGCGGTCTTATCCCGATGAGCCCATTGGGGGGGTGGGATTTTAGATTTTTACATCCTATTTGAGAGTGTGATATTTTCGACGGTTGAATGGGAACGTAGGTATGTGCGTGACCCATTTGGCTGGGGATTATATTTGCCTCTCATATATGTGATTTGCTTTTATGGTTTGAGGGAAATATCGAACCAACAGTCCTTTATACACTACGAGATGTACCAGGACATGATAGCATGGTATGTATACACCGCAGATGAGTCTAGAGGTGTCGTATTAGTATATATATATATATATATATATTGTTAACGAAAATGTATTTTATCCCTAATTAATTAAATTAGTTTAATTAATGTACTTTTTAGTTTAACTTAATATATTGATTTTGATGATTCCAAACATATTTTTTATTAAGTTATTCTATAGATATTTATTATTGTATAATCTTGTTTATATATCATTATATACATATTTGTGTCTATGTCATTTTGTCTTGATAACATATTTATTTTGACCTAGTTATACATGTTCATGTCAAGTTTTTATTTTCATGACTCAGTACGCCTTGACTCTACTCAATGACATATCTGAGAAAAGGTATTCACGTGTGGTGCACATTTGCACTTGACACATTAGGCACACATGCATATCTTGATCTATCATTTTAATTGTGTGACTAATAAATTGAGAGCTTAAACATTTTTTATAAATGAAAATTACCTTATTTTTGTTAAACTTATCTTTTAGATAAATTGAACTCTTAAAATAAATTTTTTTTGTACGCTTGGTTTTATGTGTTTGGATATTGTTGTTATATTAATATGAATATTATGTTAATATAATAATATATGTTGATATGTGTGTATGCTCATGCACAGCAAATTTTTTATGATGTGTGAACCTGACTAGTCATAGAAAATGACTTTTAAAGAGACCTTAGGTTCTTTGTTTGGCTTTTGGCCATTCAAGCAATACGAATATATATAACTGCTAGGCCTCCACTTGCATTGCATTGAGTTTTTTTTTGCAGTCTGTGACTGTTACACACCTTACCGTTTTGTCCCATCCCATCTCACAGCTGCAGTCTACTACCTGCATTATGTCGCGCCATCATTGGCCGAAAAATAGGTTCAACTGTTGCGCCATTAATTGGCCGAAAAATGAGTTTGGATTTAATTTTTTATATACGTATATATCTGTTTGAATTTATTTTGTTTGTCCGAAATATTGTTTACAAGATCTGTTCGATTTTTTATTCAGATTCTTTTTCCAATCCGATATCTTCTTTATCTGTCCGAAAAATTGACTTTAAATCTGTCGAATCCGAAATTATTTTTTTTTGTCCGTATTAATTTGTTTTTGGTCCGAATTAATTTTTTGGTCCGAATTTTTTATTTCTACGAAAATATCTGTTATTTACTTTTTTATCCGGAAATTATTTTTACTGAAATCTGTTATTTATGTTTTGTTTATCCGGAGTTTTTTTTTTGATCTGTTATATATATACATTTCAGTTCAAATCTACTTTTCTGTCCAATCGGAACTATCAGTTCGTGCCTAAGCCTCTATGCCTTAGGCCCCTTTGTTTTCTTGTGTCATTGAGATATGACTTTTAAAAATGAAAGAAGGAGAGGACCTGCTGCATCAAGTCACTCCACTTAAATGCGTTTGGACACACACACATCCTGTTTAGACTTAGACTGTATTATCCCTCTACATATCCAGTCTATAAATATATTTCAAAGACATTTTTTTTGTTCCTTTTTACATAAATATCTGTCCGAAAATAATTTTTTTTATTATGATAAATAATCTGTTCCGAATTTCTAATTTAAATATCTGTTCGACTTTCTGATTTAAATATCTGTCCGATTTTTTATCCATCCAAAATTATCTTTATATATATTTGTCAGAAATTTATTTTCATATCTGTTCTGAAAATTTTTATATCTGTGTGGGAAATATTTTTTAGTACTTATACTTACTTTGTGCCATTTATTATCTTGACAGAAAAATGTACTTTAATGTATATATCCTTTACACATTAGATATTTCTATTTGCATGTGGACTAATATTTTTGCAGATCCAAATATACACAAATGAGGATACTGAGTGATGTACCTTTCAGACTACACATTTTCAGCATACCACTTCCATACTACACAGCTACATTTTTTATGGAGAAGATAAAAACATAGTATCTGTATATCAGATTCTGAAATGATTTTGAAGCTACAACATATCAGCAATATCAGGAGCATTTAATGCTCAAATTGCATGTGTCTAACAGCTAGTTTTTGGGAGAGACATTTAAAGATTTCAAGTGCTGCATTGAAGAAAAACTAACCAGACAGAATATGAGCAAGACTTGAAATATTATTGAGAGCATTTATTTTACTACTCAGCTACACATTCAAGAGAGCAATTAATTTTTATCATCTGCTCAAATCATTGGAGAAGAAGACTTGTGCCTACTTCAACATTTATTGAAGTCTGATTCAAGAAGGAGAAACTCAGATTAAAATTTGTATTTTAAGGAGTTTCAGTATTTTATTCTGCACTACAAAAATTCAGATTTATTGTGAAGCTTTGTTGAAGCTTTGGTTTGTACCGGTAATTGGTTCCTACCCGCAAGTGGGCCACGGGATTTGAAGCTCGGTGTTAGCTTGCAAACAGTTGTACGCGGTGATTTGATCCTACCCGCAAGTGGATCAGGTTTAGTGAAGCGCAAAGGAGACGGGGGCTCTAGGCGCGTGGACGTATATAGGGATTTGGCCGAACCACGTTAAATTTCGGTGTCATTTATTTTCCGTACTTTTATTTATTTATTTGCACATGCTTGCTTGAGTTAATATTTTCAGCACACTATCTTGCAAATAAATTAATTCCGAATTTTGACTAAATTATTTTTAAGGTTAAAATAATTATTTTTGAATTAAATAATTAATTTCAGAATATCACTTTAAATTAAATACGAAAATTAATTTAATATTTCTAGAGTGTTAAAATCTGCATATCTAGTTGTTTAAATTAGTTAGTTGCATTTATTTGATATTATTGGATTTATTCTTTATAGATTTATTAATCTGAAATTTGTTTAAGTGATTTAAATTTACTGTTTTTCTAAAATATTAATTTGACTTTAAAGTTTGTAAAAACTCAATTCACCCCCCCTCTTGAGTATAATCTGGGCAACAATTGGTATCAGAGCTAGTGCTCTTCTTATTTATTTTTAGATTTAACAATCTTAGAGTTAAAGATCAATGGCATATGTTACTACATCACTTGGTGAAGGTCAATCTATTTTTAAACCTCATCTATTTTCTGGAAAAGATTATAGTTATTGGAAAAATAGAATTAAATATTTTATTCAGTCACATGATTATGAAGTTTGGAAAGTTGTCATGAATGGTCCCTATATTCCTATTAAAATGGTAAATAATGCTTCTGTTCCTAAAGAAGAAAATGAATGGAATGATGTTGATATTAGAAAAATTCAAATAAATGCTAAAGCTATGAATATTCTGCATTGTGCACTTGATGTAAATGAGTATAACAGAATTTGTTGTTGTGAATCTGCTAAAGAAATTTGGGATAGACTAGAAGTTACTTATGAAGGAACTAGTCAAGTTAAAGAAGATAAAATTAGTATGCTTGTTCATAATTATGAGTTATTTAAGATGATGTCTGATGAATCTATTTCTGATATGTTTACTAGATTTTCAAATATTATAAATGGATTGAAATCTCTTGGTAAATCCTATACTGATTCTGAATTAGTGAGCAAGATTCTCAGGTCACTACCATCTGTTTATATGACAAAGAAGTTGGCAATCAAGGAAGCAATTAGAGAAAGACCTATCTCTCTTGATGAGTTATTGGGTTCCTTAATCACCCATGAAATGGAACTTAAGGAATTTGTTGAAGATGAGAAAACCAAAAGCAAACAGAATTATTGCTCTCAAATCTTCAAGCAAAAATATAGAAAGTGAAGATGATGATGATGATGATAATATTTTCCTATTGGCTAAAAATTTCAAAAAATATCTCAATTCCAAAAAGAAAGCCAAGGAAAGGAGAAAGAAACATTTTTCAAAAGAGTTCAATGATGATCATCAATCCAAATCTGAACCAAGATGTTATCATTGTGATGAAGTTGGACACATTAAGCCTAATTGTCCAAAATATAAGAAAGGGAAGAAGGCATTGAAAGCCACAACATGGAGTGACTCCGACACAAGCTCTTCCGATGAAGATTCAAATGAAAATGAAGTTGCTCATCTATGTTTCATGGCTATGGAAAATGGGGTACATTCTAACCCTAACTCTAGTGATAGTGATAATGATGAAGTTGATGATTATGAAGTTTTACAAAATGTTTTTGATGAATTATGTGAAAGTTTTGAAGCACTTAAAAATAAATATATTAAACTTAAGAAGTCTCATTCATTAGTTTCAACTAAATATGATTATATGTCAAATGATTTTGATGAGTTGAAATTAGAAAATGAATCTTTGAAAAATGAAATTAATTCTTTGAAAAAGGAAAAATCTGTTATTGTCACTTCTCCTCTTGAAATTGAAAATATTGAGTTAAAAAGGGAGATTGAATATTTAAAGAAATCATTAGATAATTTTACAAAAGGAAATGAATATTTTCATAAAATTGTTGAGACACAAAGGATTCGATTTAATAATAATGGTATTGGATATGATGAAGGAAATGAGAAAAAGACTTATTCCAATTTATTGAAATTTGATGCCTCATCTAGTCTACCTAATTATTTATGCTCTTATTGTGGTAGACACACACATTTTTCAGATTTATGTCCTTATAAATTTAGAAAAAGAAAATTTGCATGGATTCCTAAAGGAACCAAGATGTATACTAACCCCTATGGACCTCACACATTTTGGGTACCAAAAGAGAAAATTTTCAAAGTTGTGTAGGTTGCATTTTGAGAAGGAATGTGGATTTTCAAGGCATATGATTTGGTCATATTACAAATTTCAAGTATCATTGCCTAATGTTGGAAATGCCACACTTGGAAGAAGTTGCTTGAATATATCTTTGGTATTGGTAAGGTGGTAAGGAACACCTTTCTTGAATTTAATATCATATGTTTATTAATGATT
This sequence comes from Sambucus nigra, assembly GCA_949130495.1. Lineage (NCBI taxonomy): Eukaryota > Viridiplantae > Streptophyta > Magnoliopsida > Dipsacales > Adoxaceae > Sambucus > Sambucus nigra. The sequence continues at coordinate 159,743,733 of OX422219.1, read as the reverse complement.
TATTTCAAAATTGATATATTTCCATACATAGAATATTTGTTATAACACATGAGCGCGTTGATTGATTTCACATGTAAATTTGTATATTTATTATTCTTGATGATTTTATGTTATATGAACTTACACTTGAGTTTGATGATAAATTTTTCCTTGGTAAATATTCATAATTTTTTTATTACATCTTGATATATTTTTTATGAATAATAAGATTGGATAAATTCATGATTTTATTGATTATAAATCTGAAACGAAAATGTCATTTGAATACATTCTAGTATTTTAGTTATATGTGATACATGTTGATGTTGTATCATTCACTTGTTGATTTTGATGATACGAACATATTAATCTCTATGAGTTAGCTTTATTGCATTCTACATGATTATGTCATTGTTCGAATATTTATTCACGATGAATTTTTTTTTAAACCACATGATCAACAATTGGTATAAAATGATATTAAGAAGTTAATTTTTTTTTCATATATTATTTTAATTCATGAAAAGATGCACTTTAATTCTTATATGCATATTTGCCTTAATTGGTATCCCTTAGGGGGAGATAAATGTCTATTGAAAATTATTCATAGAAAAATGTTTGATCAAAATTTTTATTGCAATATGATTGAATTTTCCAAAATTTATGCTCGTATCTTGATAACGGCAAAGCTTGAGTAAAATGCTATGTATTTTTGATGCCGCTATATTCTAACTCATGTTGTGCGCTTAATTCAAATTATTTGAATACATCGAGTTATGAAATGTTTATTTGTTGTGTACTTGAAAGTTTATATCATGATGATTTTTACAACAATTGATATTGCGCTTATTGAAAATTTATACATCGCAATTTTATTACATTAGTGAGAGAGTTAATTATGCACATTGATATTTCTCTCGTCTTTGCACTATTTGAGAACATTGAGTTATGATTCCTATTTATGCGTAAAAAAAAAAGCTGTTCTGAGGTACTATTGTTGGCCACGCACGGTTTGTGTGACTACAACAATTGGTATCAGACAACTATTGGTATCATTTTTCATTTTGGTAACCTATGCATTATTTGATGATATTCTTGTCTATCTACACAATCAAATACATGCTATGAAAAATCTATGTTGACACTTGTGCGTATTGAAAATTTTATGCCCTTTGCGATTTATGGTTATATCCCATGCATAAATTATTTTTGATAGGGGGAGCTTCGCCCAATTTTATCCGTGACACTGAATTTAGTTAAAATATCTTTTTGATAATGTCAAAGGGGGGGAAATATTTATGATTCACTATTTGTGCTTAATATTTCATTTTATGAATATTTGTGAATCATTGTTTGTCATCATCAAAAAGGGGGAGATTGTTAACGAAAATGTATTTTATCCCTAATTAATTAAATTAGTTTAATTAATGTACTTTTTAGTTTAACTTAATATATTGATTTTGATGATTCCAAACATATTTTTTATTAAGTTATTCTATAGATATTTATTATTGTATAATCTTGTTTATATATCATTATATACATATTTGTGTCTATGTCATTTTGTCTTGATAACATATTTATTTTGACCTAGTTATACATGTTCATGTCAAGTTTTTATTTTCATGACTCAGTACGCCTTGACTCTACTCAATGACATATCTGAGAAAAGGTATTCACGTGTGGTGCACATTTGCACTTGACACATTAGGCACACATGCATATCTTGATTTATCATTTTAATTGTGTGACTAATAAATTGAGAGCTTAAACATTTTTTATAAATGAAAATTACCTTATTTTTGTTAAACTTATCTTTTAGATAAATTGAACTCTTAAAATAAATTTTTTTTGTACGCTTGGTTTTATGTGTTTGGATATTGTTGTTATATTAATATGAATATTATGTTAATATAATAATATATGTTGATATGTGTGTATGCTCATGCACAGCAAATTTTTTATGATGTGTGAACCTGACTAGTCATAGAAAATGACTTTTAAAGAGACCTTAGGTTCTTTGTTTGGCTTTTGGCCATTCAAGCAATACGAATATATATAACTGCTAGGCCTCCACTTGCATTGCATTGAGTTTTTTTTTGCAGTCTGTGACTGTTACACACCTTACCGTTTTGTCCCATCCCATCTCACAGCTGCAGTCTACTACCTGCATTATGTCGCGCCATCATTGGCCGAAAAATAGGTTCAACTGTTGCGCCATTAATTGGCCGAAAAATGAGTTCGGATTTAATTTTTTATATACGTATATATCTGTTTGAATTTATTTTGTTTGTCCGAAATATTGTTTACAAGATCTGTTCGATTTTTTATTCAGATTCTTTTTCCAATCCGATATCTTCTTTATCTGTCCGAAAAATTGACTTTAAATCTGTCGAATCCGAAATTATTTTTTTTTGTCCGTATTAATTTGTTTTTGGTCCGAATTAATTTTTTGGTCCGAATTTTTTATTTCTACGAAAATATCTGTTATTTACTTTTTTATCCGGAAATTATTTTTACTGAAATCTGTTATTTATGTTTTGTTTATCCGGAGTTTTTTTTTTGATCTGTTATATATATACATTTCAGTTCAAATCTACTTTTCTGTCCAACCGGAACTATCAGTTCGTGCCTAAGCCTCTATGCCTTAGGCCCCTTTGTTTTCTTGTGTCATTGAGATATGACTTTTAAAAATGAAAGAAGGAGAGGACCTGCTGCATCAAGTCACTCCACTTAAATGCGTTTGGACACACACACATCCTGTTTAGACTTAGACTGTATTATCCCTCTACATATCCAGTCTATAAATATATTTCAAAGACATTTTTTTTGTTCCTTTTTACATAAATATCTGTCCGAAAATAATTTTTTTTATTATGATAAATAATCTGTTCCGAATTTCTAATTTAAATATCTGTTCGACTTTCTGATTTAAATATCTGTCCGATTTTTTATCCATCCAAAATTATCTTTATATATATTTGTCAGAAATTTATTTTCATATCTGTTCTGAAAATTTTTATATCTGTGTGGGAAATATTTTTTAGTACTTATACTTACTTTGTGCCATTTATTATCTTGACTAAAAAATGTACTTTAATGTATATATCCTTTACACATTAGATATTTCTATTTGCATGTGGACTAATATTTTTGCAGATCCAAATATACACAAATGAGGATACTGAGTGATGTACCTTTCAGACTACACATTTTCAGCATACCACTTCCATACTACACAGCTACATTTTTTATGGAGAAGATAAAAACATAGTATCTGTATATCAGATTCTGAAATGATTTTGAAGCTACAACATATCAGCAATATCAGGAGCATTTAATGCTCAAATTGCATGTGTCTAACAGCTAGTTTTTGGGAGAGACATTTAAAGATTTCAAGTGCTGCATTAAAGAAAAACTAACCAGACAGAATATGAGCAAGACTTGAAATATTATTGAGAGCATTTATTTTACTACTCAGCTACACATTCAAGAGAGCAATTAATTTTTATCATCTGCTCAAATCATTGGAGAAGAAGACTTGTGCCTACTTCAACATTTATTGAAGTCTGATTCAAGAAGGAGAAACTCAGATTAAAAATTGTATTTTAAGGAGTTTCAGTATTTTATTCTGCACTAAAAAAATTCAGATTTATTGTGAAGCTTTGTTGAAGCTTTGGTTTGTACCGGTAATTGGTTCCTACCCGCAAGTGGGCCACGGGGTTTGAAGCTCGGTGTTAGCTTGCAAACAGTTGTACGCGGTGATTTGATCCTACCCGCAAGTGGATCAGGTTTAGTGAAGCGCAAAGGAGACGGGGGCTCTAGGCGCGTGGACGTAGGCCGGGATTTGGCCGAACCACGTTAAATTTCGGTGTCATTTATTTTCCGTACTTTTATTTATTTATTTGCACATGCTTGCTTGAGTTAATATTTTCAGCACACTATCTTGCAAATAAATTAATTCCGAATTTTGACTAAATTATTTTTAAGGTTAAAATAATTATTTTTGAATTAAATAATTAATTTCAGAATATCACTTTAAATTAAATACGAAAATTAATTTAATATTTCTAGAGTGTTAAAATCTGCATATCTAGTTGTTTAAATTAGTTAGTTGCATTTATTTGATATTATTGGATTTATTCTTTATAGATTTATTAATCTGAAATTTGTTTAAGTGATTTAAATTTACTGTTTTTCTAAAATATTAATTTGACTTTAAAGTTTGTAAAAACTCAATTCACCCCCCCTCTTGAGTATAATCTGGGCAACATATATATATATATATATATATATATATATATATATATATATATATATATATATATATATGTGTGTGTGTGTGTGTGTGTGTGTGTGTGTGTGTGTGTGATAGATTGATGAATATATATACATTTGTGATATGTTCTACTGTATGAACTTAGTAGATAAGATGGATAGTGAGATCTAATATAACTTAAGTGTGGGAACACTTAACTTTGACTGTGAAAACTCTCCCACTCGAGATAAAATATGTGAAAATATTCATTAACGTATTACGTGGGAAATACGGGTAATTATTATGAGATAATGGATTTGAAGATTTATGAGCTTGAACTACTTAGGCATGATAGTTATAAGTAGAATGGTTTAGCGGTATGTTAGGCATGCACACTAGTTGAGAGTTGAGATTTCTCAAGAGAGAGCCCGCATAACTAACATGAATATAATATTCACTTATACGCATTTTTAAATACGTGCTAAACTGTTTTAAAATATTTTCACTCGGGCTCTGACCCGTTTCTTTCAAATCTATTTTCTTTGTGCAACTATTTTAGGTGTCCAGCGACAGGGACGCCTGTCATAAGCTATTGGATGATTTGACGTGTTACAGCTATTGTGAAAGTTGTAGGTCCTTGTTATTAGACGTATCCACTCTTATCCATTCAGTTCCTGATTTAGTTACTTCAGTTAGGGCAGGTTGCCCATTCTCTTTTATAGAGATATTATACTCCTTTATTTCAGTTTGATGGGATTCAATTTTATTATGGATTATTGTATTTGAGACTTTTTAACTGGAACGTTTATTCCAGTATTATCTATTCAGACAAATGGTTTCTTATTTTCATTGCTTTGTTCATTAGTATGGTGAATGTAGAAATGGTTTAAATTGTTGGATAATAAATAAATGATTAAATATTTTTGGCACTAGCTTAATTAATTAGTAGGCGAGGAAAAATAAATGTTTTTCGATAGTGATGCTACGAATGAACCAATTGGAGATTCTTATTTAATTTAATAAAGGACTGATCACCCAGTATTTAATTGAGAGGGGTGTCATAGTTCATTTATACTCCATTATTTTGATAGTATTACAATACCAACACATAGATCATCAAGTTATCTTTATGTGTCTTCCAACCATGAGTAAATCCGATTCCGAACGAAGAGGCTTATCACAATCATTACTACCAATAGTGGATCACCCAAGCTTTTAATAAAAAGGTCAGAGGAAGAAATATGGAAGTTGGGGACATAGTCCTTAAAGAGAATCTCAAACCTCCCCAGACCCCTGAAGGAAAATTCGCACCCAACTGGGGAGGACCCTAGCTCGTCACTAAAATAAACACCTTCTTAGGAAGCTACCTTATCTCATCTCGATAGGGTTATGTTCTGAAAACCTTTCAATCTCGATTGATTGAAGAGCTTATTTCCCTAGACCTATCTACAGAAGAAGAATACACTAATTCTAAGCTAAAAAAATGGCCAGATCAGGAAGGGAGAGCTACTCGACCCAAACATATTCCTATCTCCATGCCAAACTGCCCACTTGAGCTACCGACCTCTTGCTTGAAGTCACCTAAAAGTTTTAAACACCCAATTTTTTTATCAATGAGAACTGCATAGACATGATTCTTTGTTATAAATATTATCGCAAAAATTCAACAAATACACACGCCATTGTCTTTTAATCGAATAGATGTAGGCAACCCAAGACATCACTTCAGCTAGGTCTAAAGAAACATAAAATCCCCTGCCTATGGGTATCCTAAATTCATAGCTATTATTTCCTATATCCCAGGTATCCAGCACGGATAAATAGACTAAAAGTCAAGTAGTAAAAAGTTTCCAAGGTGTTTTGGAACTCCACAAAGTAATCCATTTTTAAAACAAAATACGAAGACGAGTATGGCTATTATGTCCTTTATCCCAGGGATCCAACACAGATTAAATAAACAAAAGTTAAGTAATAAAGGGTTCCCTAAGGCATTTTGGAAATTCACTTAGTTATCCATATTTAAAACAAATTACGAAGACAGGTACCCCGAAAGAAATAATTGAAAATTTTCTAAAAAAAAGGGCACAATACCCCACACCCTTTCCAAAGGAAAATACACCAGCACTCTCCCCCCAAAATATCCTCCTCCATGGGGTAAAATTTTCCAACAAATAGACTCATAAAGAGCTTACCTCAAGCAGGAAATGCTCGATCCCTACCGAAGGTAACAACTCATCTCAAAGGTAACATCTGGGCTTCCTAAAAGGACATCATCCTTGCGTAGGTAATAAAGATTACTCTTTTCCCCAACGTTACACAAATCAAGCGGCATCATACCCATAGAAGACAAAGGCTACCAATCCAAAAAGAAAAATCATAAAAAGAGCTTAGGATCATTATGCGTACACGTGTCTCAAGGCACTTTATTTATCATGTAAATCAATAAAATGAGTTTTCTGAAATCTCCTTTTTACTTGAGGTCAGGCCTAAGAAGCGATTGGGTTTTTACTTTCATTTCATATATTCATCAAAAGAACATTCACAAAAAGAGAAACCAATAAAACAATAACCATATATACACAAATGATTCACAAGAATACTTTTACACAAAACGACAAAGGATTTCCCATTTTTCCATTAAAACCAACATAAAAAGCATGGCATTCCCTACATCTCTAAAAACGAGATAGGCCCTGTTTGGTTGTCTGAAAATTGTCAATTGATCCATTTAAAAATAGGCCCATTTACAAATGAGCCCATTATTTGAGTTTGTTTTTTTTAATGAAAAGATTCAATAATAGACCCATTTGAGCTCCTTTGTAAAATTAGAAATAGATTCATTTCACAAAAAACATGAAATGCTCTCATTTGAAATATGATCGTTTTAGAGCTCATCCCGACCAGCTCCAACTAGGCGACTCATCCTCTCATTTCATACCTGTAAGTTTTCTCTCTTCTCTGTATCTTTTCTCTTTCGATCTTCTCTGATTTCTCTCCTCCGATTTCAACACATGAGAATCAAAATTTATACAGCTCTTACTAGATTTCTCTCTTCTCTGTATCTTTTCTCTTTCGATCTTCTCTGATTTCTCTCCTCCGATTTCAACACATGAGAATCAAAATTTATACAGCTCTTACTAGATTTCTCTCTTCTCTGATTTATAATTTCATTGTTAATCTGATTAACAATTAGATATTAGTAGATCTAATTTGGTTAACAATCAAATTAGATCTTATTAGATGTAATTTGATCATTAATATTACATAATTATCCTATATTTTAGGGTTCTTATGTCTAATGTTGTTCAAATTAATCAAATATGATCTGATATGATTAACAATAAAATATGATCTTGCTAGATTGTAGTTTTTTTTATGCTTAAAGTTTATAAAATTGTATATGCCCTAGATTTTTGGGTTTTTATTTCTATTGTTGTTCAATTTTGTGATTATTAGTGAAATTGTCATTTAACTATGGATTGTATGTTATTTTAATGTATGTTTTGTTCATCCTTTGATTAATAGTTGTATGTGATTTACCATTCTTTATTTCTCATGTATATGATTTATCTTGGAGATTATATGAAATGAAAATCTCCTTCTTTTATGCGACACATTAATGTAAACTTAATTTTTGCATTTGATTAAAATGTAAATGGCAAATTCACAAGATACGATCGAAAATAGAATGAAGGCAGAGTAGGTGCCATCACGTGATGCTTTCTTGGTTGAACTGTTTATTGAACATCATGATGGAGGAAAAAATCAAAGTGGTTTTAAAACCGAGGTGTTTCGAAGTATGGCGCGAAAAGTTAATAAGAAATTCAATTTGAGTTTGGATGTAGCTCAAATAAAAAATTGATACAGTGTTATGAAGAAAGATTTTGGCATTGTCAAGAAGTTACAGAATCAACCTGGATTTGGTTGGGATGATGATAAACAAATGGTTGTGGTGGATGACAAAGTTTGGGATGACTATCTTGTGGTAGGTAAAAGTATTTGGGTCAGTAATTACTATATATAAAAAGGGAATAACGCTTAAAACTTTTAAATGTAGGTCCATAACGATGTGAGAGCTTTTCGAAGAAAAGGGTTCCAATTATATGATCGATTATCACATATATTTGAAGGTAATTCATTTTACATATGAGTAATGAATTTTTAATTTAGTTATATACTTTTACTTGTAAAAATATATATATTTATAAAATCTAGTAACGTATTTTGACTATAGGTCAACGAGCTACCGGGAAGTATCAAGTTTCAAGTGTTCAAGTTGTATCTGAAGAGGGAAATGATAATTTGAATGCTACCCAAGTTTCAAAGTCAACTAGTACAGTAAGAAAAGAAATTGATACAATACATGAGGAGTCTGGTTCGAGTTCAGATTCAATCTTCTTATTTCATGATGGGAAATCAAAAAAACCTAAATTCGATGGTTCAACGAGTTCACGTCCGAAGAAAAAAATGTGCCTTAAGACGGGAGATAGGATAGAAAACGCTTTCTCTGAGATGGCTGCTGCTTCTAAGATTAGAGCACTTCAAAAAGTTAAAGAAAACGGGCTTGGTTTGTACCAAAAATGCATCGAGGATTTGATGAAATGGAAGAGTTGGATGAGTCGGAGATACTTAAGTCCATAAGTGCTCTTCAGGATGAAAAAAATGCTATTGCATTCATGACAATTATGAGTCCTTTGCGTTTGGCCTTTTTGAAGTCGTTGTGGTAGTTTAGGATGTTTGAAGTCGATGTTATCTTTTTTACTAGAAATCCCACAAAATAGTGGATCAGTTAGATGTTGGCAGGACACAAATAATAGATTGTTTTATGTTATCTGAAGTGTGGTTTTGAACACTCTGCTTTAGTTCTTAATTCTGCATAATGTACATGTTTTGAACAGTCTATTTTGAACACTCTGATTGGTTTTCATGAATGAACATGGTTAATTGGTTTTCATGATTGAACACGGTTAATTGGTTTTCATGAGTATTAAATGCAAGCCCAAGTCCTGCCTATTATATCACTATTTTATCACATTTGATATCTGATATACTGCCTATTATATCACATCTGATATAATAGACTATATAGTCTATTATATCACATCTGCCTAGAAATTTGATATAATAGACTGTATAGTCTATTATATCGATGCCTACACATTTCATCTGCCTACACATGGGATACCACTGTTAGGATTAATAGACTGTATAGTCTATTATATCAGTGTAATCAATTCTTATAGGAGAGCTGGTGATTCTGAACAAGCATTGTAAACTTTTTATAGGATGCAAGATTTTGGGTGTAAGCCCACTATTAAGATTTATAATGCTTTGTTGAATGGACTCTGTAGAGAATGCAGTCATGGGATACCACCCTGTTATATCCCATGAATACGGTAATGGCTTAGCTATAGAGAGTGCTTGGATTGGAACTAGGGACTATAGCCCTCAGCTATGAGCTCTGAATGGATTCACAACATATACTAATGAACACTAAACAATATAATCTCTGAATGGATAACAAACTTTTATCAATAACCTTAATTCCTCAAACAACCACAACTTTCCATTTTTTAAACCTGGCAACAATTAATGCAAGATAATAAACTTTGCAAAAAGCACCTGATAAACCAATTGACATGCACCTTTGCTACACTATCAGCCCACATTAATTATATGCATATAAAACAGTGTTATATGCATATAAAACAGTGTTATATGCTGCTATCCTTATATGATGATTTGAGTGTTATATGCTGCTATATAACATTCCATATATGTTGTTATCTATGTGCATTTTAAGTGTTATATGTTGCTATCCTTACAGTATAATATTCTTGTAGTTATATATCTAAAAAATAGTGACCTGGAAAAATGTCCCAACATTATACATTTGTTTTTATATGCTTTTTTGGATATATAACTACAACTATGTTTATATGTCATTTTGAATAACTTTTATTCTAGTGATGGTAGAATCTGATGAAGAGTATCAAGAAATGGATGACATGGCTGCTGCAATTGCTTCCCTTTATTACACGAGTAGAATTAAAAAAAAACATGTCGTAACTCCGCTCTTAGTGGTGTAGCATATGTTGATGAAATACTTAAGGGAAATAAAACACATTGTCGTGAGGTTTGTCAAATGGATTTTCCCATTTTTTAAAATCTTTGTAATATTGTGAGAGAGTAAGGTATTTTGAATGACAGGTCACGTGTTAACATAGAAGAACAATTGGCTATGTTTTTTTTTTACCGTTGGTCATAGTGATGGGAATCGACTAGTTCAAGAACATTTTCAACATTCAGGTGAAACTGTAAGTAGGTATTTTCATAAGGTATTACATTCCCTCATCCAACTCTCAAGTGATTTCATCCGAGGTCCTTCAAATAACACACCAATGGAGATTTTAACCGATCCTATATTTTATCAATATTTTAAGGTACTTTATTTTTAAATTCATGGCTTTGTTTATATGTCTTAAAATTCAAACTTTATTGACTTGAATGTATTTCTCAAAGGACTGTATTAGAGCAAATGATGGGACCCACGCCTCTGTTATTGTTGGGGAGGATGAACAAGCTTCATTTCGGGACCGATGGGGAAGCTTATCCCAGAGTGTTATGGCAGCATGTTCTTTTGATTTGAGATTTACTCATATTTTATCAGGCTGGGAGGGATCTGCAGCAGATGGTCGTGTTTTGCATGCGTCATGAGAAAAATATGTCATTGTTCCTGAAGGTATTATTCCTTTTAGTTTAAACATATTTAAGATTATAATTTGTTAAATGAAGATTATTTTATGCACAGTTAAATGTTACTTTCTCATATGTTTTATTTATGTTAATAGGTAAATTTTACCTCGTGGATTCCGATTACACAAATTTGCCAAATTTTATTGCACCATATAGTGGTGTTAGATATCATCTAAAAGAATATGATTCTGGACTTCGAGCACCTAAAAATGCAAAGGAGTTGTTCAACCATCGACATTTATCTTTACGAAATGCAATTAAGAGAATATTTGGGGTTCTTAAGCAACGATTTCCTATTTTAAGAATGCCACATTCATATCCATTTACTTCTCAAGCCAAAATAATAGTAGCATTGTGTGTTTTGAAGAATCACATACGCATCGAATGTGGAGGTGAAGGTTGGGTTTATGAGGAGTATGATCGTTTAATCAACGATATGGGCATTGAGGAACAATCCAAGAATCTTCACGAAGACTGATGCAAATAAACAATTCCACGAGCGGACAACTTCGAGAAGGCAAAGTATTGTGAGACAAAATAGCGATGGATATGTGGCGTGATCATCTTAACGAATTAAGGAGGAGAGGACGTGTTGTGTGATATGTCTATGTTGCATTTGTTGTGACAGATATTAGTGACTATATTTTAATGTTATTTTGTGGATTGTGTGATATTTTGGATGAACTTCTAATCATATGCTTTATGTGATTACTCGACGACTATATTTCATTGTTATTTTTTGGATTATATGGCATTTTGGATGAAATCTAGTCATATGGTTTATATCATTTCAATAATTTTTGCAATTTAAAAAAAGATTTCATTTTTCAGTTATTTTGTAATTTTTAAAAAATTAACAAATTCATTGGATTCAATAATTTGTGCAACCAAACACCTCAAAGTTGGTCAATTCCTAATTATTGTATTTCAATTTTCATTTACCAAACAACACTTAAATTGGATTTAAGCTCATTTCAAATCAACTCATTTATAATTTACTAGTTCACAATGAACCAATTTACATAAAGTAATACCCCATGTTTTTATGGCTTTTAATTATGAGATTAATTAAATGAAATTGCTTTTAATTATGGGATTAATTAAATTAATTTGGATTAATTAATTAGAAATTAATTCAGATTTAAATAACTAGCGAGACGAAAGTTAGTATTTGATTATGATGACAATGTTGAATATTACTGAGTGATTATGGTAATATGTGATTATTGAATTTTATTAAAATTGTCGTGAGTTGAAAATATGGCAGTTTCAGTAATTAAGTTGGGACGCGCGTGCCAGTCGTGTCAGGACCCGATTTAATGAATTTAAAGATAATTTATTTTTATGTCATCCGTATGATCATTTTGAGTGTGCTAACGTGTCCGGAAGGGTCGAGATAGTCAGAAAACACTAGCCGGGGATTTAGTTTGGGTCCCGGGACATTTTAGGCCTAATCGAGAGCCCGAGAGGGTATTTTAGTCATTTTGACTTTTTGAGGAATAGTAACCCATGAATTTTAGACTGATTAAAACATCCGACACTTGAATTCCTTAGGGTTTCACAACCAAAAATCATAAACGACCATTAGAGAGGAATGGAAGGAAGTTCCCAAAAGAAAACCAACCCTTGGAGGCTTTTACACCACCGTCACCACCACCGGATAGATCGAAAAGCAAGAATCACTCCCATACCGTCTGCTTCAAAGGATCATAATCTATAATTCAGGCAAGTGAATTATCTTGCAATAATTTATGGCATATACTTTACATGATAGTTTAGGTTTGATGTCAATTTATGAATAATGGCAAAAACATAAATTTGGAGACTTAATAATTGATTTTGGGTAGGTTTGCATGAAGTGGTTCTTCTGGAAATGTTTGATGAACGAAATTATAAATTAAGGATTAAGAATCACAAAATTTAATTGAGGATTATGATGATTATGGAATAAATAGTGAAGAATTAGGGTTGTAGTGAAATTCATGACTTTTAATCCAAGAAAACGATGTTCTATGATAGTTTGATGATTCTTGAACGTTAAAACTTGTATAGATATGTTGGTTTAATGATTAGTAAACTTACTTGGGAGATTGGGACATTGTAATGGAGGATTTCGGGTGTAAAAATGGTAAAACCCGTAACTGTTAAAGAAATTCTGGGCAGATACCTGTTTGATCGATCGACTCAAGAATGTTGATCGATTGATCGACCCCTTTCCATCGATCGATTGACCCCTTCAGATTTTTGTAGAAGTGTTTCCTTTAAGTTTCGTCAAATTCCAAACTTGTAAGAAATTGTAGTGTGACTTATAAAAGATAATGGGACTTGATTGAGGTCAGTAGGATCGTAAATAGTGCCCGGAATATGTTATATATTATGAGATTGAATGGAATAATTACGAATGTTTCCCAAGTGAGGTACGATTAGAAGTTTCATATAAATTGGGATTTAAAGTGGACGAATGTTAATTTAAGGTTAGGACCAGTAGAAGAGGGACTTAGGATTACTGAGATAACTTTAGAGACTAGTGGGTGACTTAGGAACCTATGAGGCAGGTTTTAGTATTCGAACTTATATGACGAGAGTTGTAGTGCTAATCATATTACGTGGAATATTCGAAATGACACTATAATACGTATGAGACTTAAGATATAGGGTTGGTGTATACCTACATAAATATGATGATTATCTAAGTTGTGTGATTACTTAGTATCTGGATTATTGTGTGTATGACATACCTACCATACTTGCTATCACGGGAGGTTAGTTTTCGAAAAAGGACCATCTTATCTTTGTGTGCCTTCGGGGGGTTTAGATTGGTACCTTAAGGACATATGACTGTGAATGACTTATTTGTGAGTTGATAAGTCAGCTGACTATGGAAGCGTAGGTATGTGCGTGGCCTATGGGTATGTGAACTATGTTCGCCTCTAATATGTGTGATTTTGTTTATTTAAAACGGTTCCTGAGTGAGTCGGAACACGTGATCCTTATGTACGCGATGTACATGGATTTGATAGCAGAGTATGCGTGCACCACAACATAGCCTAGTGGTGCCTTATATGTGTATATGTACTGAGAGTGATTTATATATATACGTGTGACTGGTTCACTGTTGCTTAGTAGATGTGAAGAACTAAGATATTTGAATGGGAAAAAAATGTGAGAATTTAATTAAAACTTGAGATAAGTAATTTAATGAATGTGAATATGGGTTATGAATATGACTTGTTTGGGTGTTACGAATAGATACCCTATGTTAGAATGCAAAAATAGGAGTGGTACAGACTAGTTAGTTAGCGGCATAACTAGGATGGGTTAAGGGCATACAATATGCGTGCACATTAGTTGAGAGGTGAGAAACTCATTTGAGAGTACGCAACTAACATGTTTATAATATGTGATGTTTAATTGTAATTTAAACACTTGCTAAATTTTTAAACTGTTTCCACCTCGAGCTCTAACCCGTTTTCCTCAAAATCTATTTTTGTTTTGTAAAAAACATTTTAGGTGCCTAGCCACAGGGATGCCAAGCGTAGGAGTTCCATTATGATGACGTGTTGTAGTTGTTGTGGAAGTTACAGGATCTTGGTATTAGACGCCTCCACATTTATCCTTGGTTCCATCAGGGTCATTCATATCAGTTAGGGCATGGTGCCCATTCTTATTTAGAGATTGTAGATACAAACTTTCACTATTTCAGATGTTAGTTTATTCAGACTCTTGTATCGGGATTTTATTTACTCTGGTTATATTATTATTGGAGTGTTTACTCCAGACTCAGTTTATTTCATTTCGTTGGTTATTTACATGATATTGTTTATGTGATTAATGGCTGTTGATTTAATTACTTGGTTAATCTTAACTTAATTAATAAAATTTGGCATCGCTCTTTTTAAATATTAGGTGGCTAGTAATATATTAAATGTTTTCGACAGTGATGCTACGACTGAACCAACTTGATATTTTGTATTAATTTCATAAAGGAGTAGCTACCTAGTATTTAATTAGACATAATGTCACAGGTGGTATCAGAGCATCAGGTTCTAGTGTCCTTTAGGATCTGTGCGGCTTATTATGATTCCAGCATAGCTTTCTTTGATATAGAGCCCTATGTTTAGGATTGTTGATTTCTTTGGTGAGGTTTCGTTCTCCTGCTATAATGTAGATGATAGTGAATCGTATTTGCATTCGGGTGTGTTCGTGTGCCGAACAATGCAGTATGTCGTGCGAGTTGGGAGGACAGCAGGAGGCGAAGCTCAGTTGAGGTTATAAGTTATATTCAAGAATGATGACCGTAGTTGAGGTCACCCCTATTATGGCACGGAAGGCCAGAACGGTAAAGACGTCTAAGGCACAACATATGACTTTCAAGAACCACTATAGTAAAAAGTGGGGTCAAATTAGACTGACCCGGCAAGGTTGGAATGGGAGAGAGTCAGATGAAATATTGAAGAGAACCAGCAGTGAAATTCTAGAAATGCAAAAATGGCGTGTGTTAGCCAATGAAGGTAAAATATCCAAAGGCTTGGGAATATGTCGGAGTATGGCTAATCGGGAGTGAAAATTTGGGGTAAAATTTTCCTTGGCTCATAAGTGCAGAGTTACAATGGTGAGAGGCAACCACCACACTAAGAAGTGGAATGTTTTGTCAAAAGAAGGAGCATATGTTTGGTTTGACCATAAGTTCCTTCATCAGATGTTCAGGATAAGATGTGAACGTCGTTCTGAACTCACACAAGAGGGTCAGACAGAGGTCACTTTGTGAAAATAAATTTAATTAATTAGAGAACCTTACACCGGATGAAGTAGGTGCAATGGAGAAAAGAACATTTAAGGGAAAAAAATTAATTTATAAGGAGAATTGTTTGCACTTCTGGCGAATTCTGCTCGGACAGTCAATGCAGATGGTAACAATGTCACGTTTTGTTAATATGGAGGTAAACGCTTCCTTGTGTGGGGAGCTACAAGGATCGAAGAATTTAGATAATGTAAGACTGGGGAAAATGGTGTTGGTGAAGCACCACAAGGGGAAGACCCATCAGGATCCATTTAAATGATTTGAATAACTGAATTGTTTACCGAACGATGGTGATTTCAGTAAGAGTTTTCGAAGCCAGTAGCGTGTTACTTAGGGCCATCAAACCTAAGGGAACAATGGAAGTAGTCATCAGAGTCGAGACTACCAATGTCCAAAAGAAGGACAACCCTAACATGGTTAATATGATCGGAGATAAATGGAGTATGTGTAGAGGTATTTTATAGGAAGTGAAACCCGTGCGTTAAAATGTTTCCTGAAGCAAGTAGAGGGATAAGGGTATGGTGCCTAGCAAGGGCAATATTTATTGAAATTTTCGATTTTGTACGGACAGGTGTGTTAGTCCAGGAATCATTTGAGCATCCAGGGCGATTGGAAAGATAGAAGTATGAGTTATGTCCTCAAATGATGTTGCGTGTTGTATGTGTCAGGAACGAGTTACTACATTTTATTGCTATATTCCCATGAGAGTCGAGTTTAGTGCGTATATCAACAATGTTATTAGTTATGTGAATATTTTCCTGGTATAGTGGGGTTACATTTAGTGTGATCCACGAGGATGAATGGGTGTGTCGCTAGTGGTACATACCTTATTGAAATTCTCGTTTTAGTGTTTTGTTATACGAGTATGATACTATCCTAATTATGTTTTTTATATTATGCTTAAATCGATAGTGTGCGGATATTACAAGTCTATCGGGGTTACTACCTTGGGGTAGAATATTTTGTTCTGGCGAGGCCCCATCTGCTAAAGGGCCGGGATCACGCTTATATATTTGTATATATGTATTGTTGAGACTTCGAAAAGTATAATGGTCTCGGATATTTGTTCCCGGTATGTGTAGGGACTTTATTGATATAAATCCGAGTGTATTTGGTTTACTGTTCAGTGGAAATATTTAGCGGGTATTATAATTAACGCTCAGGATGTGGTAATAAGAATAGTGCATTGTTATATCACCCTTTAGAGACGTAGAATTTAATACTCATAGTTGTATGTCTGGGGACGGGTTTTTGAGATCCCCGATTATATTTGCAGGATGTTTATGGAATGTGATTACCATCAACGTTAAGAGACAGTGTCTTTCGAAAGAAGTTCCTTGTTTAAGTGTAATTGTGAAAGGAGATGTAACTTTATTGTCAAGAGAGGGGAATATAGGGGTATATGTTATGGACTGAGGTCCTAATGGATTCCGATGACCGACAATGCTAGGAAGTAGTGTATCGTGGGGGGTTCCTTATTTGGATTTCTCTTTGCGAGACATCCCACGCATGAAACTTAGCTTAAGGTTGGTAGTAAGGAGATGTTTGGCCATTCGTCCATGATTTTGGTACCTCGATCGTTATGGAAGTATGTAGTTATAACTGGAAGTTAAAGGAGTAAATTATGATATAAGGCCGGTAGAGCCAGTTGTTAGTGAGGAAGTGCTGATAAGTTTGTTTTGTTTTGGCGGGTTGAAGGATGAAATGATGTTAGGATGATTTAGAATTTCAAATTTTGGAGTGATTGAGAACGCCTAAGTGGTATAGCCACGTTGCAAATGGAGGGACAATAAAGAGTTTGGAGTACTTATGAAGCATATGTGATGTTTAGACCCGTATGCATGGGTTATAAGGGGTGTAGACACCCTGGTTTGCTGATGTGATAATCGTCAAGAAGAGACATAGAGATGAGTGAGATTTATACTTGTGAGACTGATATTACAAAATAGTAGAGGTATAATGGATTAAGCGTTGTAAGAGAAGGATGATAATCAGTATATTCATGTGCGATTGGAGTAGCACGTTCGAAATTGGTTGAAGGGCAGTGGGAAGCCATTTAAAAAGGGGGTATCCCTTGAGAAGACAAATATTTAACTATTATGGACAAATTTGGAGTGGAGTTCCACCCAATCGAATATTGAGGGCGGCTTAAGCGTAAATATAGTCAATAAGGTATAAAGAGTCCGGATGTGCATAACGTGGTAAAAAGTGTATGAGTCAGAACTTTTGATATACGCCGGGGGAAGAAGAGGGTTATTAAGTACCACTTAATGGGAGGAGTTATAAGTGGAAGTCGGCGTCGAGCCGACGATTCCAGTAGAGGAAGAGTCAAGTTGGTAAATTTCTTTGATGGGTTGCCAACCTAAAGATAAGTAGCGAGTTACTTTGAATGTGTGGAACGAGTTATCCAGAAGAAAAGTTATTGTTATATCCTTGGGTAATTTATACTATTTGATAGTGTCCGCACCGGTACGTGGTCCAGCCCAATATTATTCTAAACTAGGATGAGATCCTTGTAAACCACCTTCAAAATGGGGTATCAGGAAGTAGTGGGGGTAACATTTCGTTTTGAGTAGGTTGTATCACCTATAACCCGAGGAGTAGACGCAAGGTGATTGACGAATGGTGGTCCTGTATGAAAGTAATTATGGACTCATTGCGATCATTCCATTTCCACAACGGGTATAACTAGTAAATGAAGTATAATATGGTAATGGGGAGAAAGATTACCTAAAAGTAGATTTGTGTGAACGCACCCATACCCATTTATAATGGACAAGGTGCTTATTGAGGTGGATAAATTTATTCTTCCTATGGATGTTTAGAAGTGAGCGGATTTTCAACCGTCTTAGGTGGCTTTTTTCTTTTGTAAAAGTCACACCACTAGGAGCGGAAATTCGATGAACGGACAAGAGTAGTCAGACGTCCTATGGTTTTCCCCAGGATGGGAGTTTTGTGTTTAGATAAACACGGGAATTGATACAAAGGAGGTGAGACCTCCCAATAATATTGAGATAATGCCGCCAATGATGTATAGGCTATTACTATTCAAATATTGTTTAGTAAGAGCACAACGTGAGGTACATTTATTAAGGTGTGACCCTATTACTGATAAAGTGTCGAGAGTGTTAAACAAACTTGCTGTGAGGTTGGAGGGCTATAGTGATCGAGCCTGGTTTTGAATTTTGTTTTGAGTACTGGAGGATACCTATTTTGCAGGTATGCCTTACTTTTCCGAATTTCAGGACGAAATTTCGTTATTAGGGGGGAAGTATGTAATACCCCGTGTTTTTATGGCTTTTAATTATGAGTGATAACTTTGCTTTTTGTGTGTCGTTGTTTGAAGCCAAGTTAATCAAAATCCTCAAATACCTACAAATATATTACAATCTCAAGTGTAGCGGTAAGTAAGGGTATCAATCCACTTCCAAGGGGGTAAGCTAGAGACAAATTCAATTGTAATTCACTTTTTATTTTCTTTTTGTGCTTTTTCACTTTTCAACTTTTTTTAGCCTTTTCAAATATTAAAACAATTGGGTGAGGTGAGTATTTAAACTAAACTAAACTAAATGTGATATGATAACAACTAACTCGAAAGTGACTAAAATAAAAAATAAAGTCTAAACTAAAATCAGATTTAGAGTGAGGTAAATAAATGTGAGAACAATCAAGGAGTGGGATTACACCACAAATTTTAGCTATTCTAACTAATTAATTTAATTAATTTAATTCTCCCAAATTAATATCAAAATTACAAATCAACTCTCGTTGCAAATGTAATTTTAATAGTATTATTTTAGAAAATTAAGTTTAACACCCCACAACTCTAAAAAATAGATCTACACTCCTTTTACTTAATCACCCGCTAGGATCGATCAATTAAAATTTATGTCAATCTTAAAAAATAAATATAGAGTTGAAATTCAAGGAATAATACCATACTTAAGAAACCCCTATCTCTAGTACGAATCTATAATGGGTATTATAATTAGAATTTCGATTTTCTCTCGAAAATCATTTACCCTCTCTCGAGGCGTAAAATTAAGGGTGAGGGATCAAAAATAACATTCAAGGGGTATTTTCAAGTAATTAAACTAATTAAACTAAAATAATCATCAAATAAGGGTTTCCCTCCACCCCTTGAAAGGGGATTTAGCCTAACATGATATTAAACATGATGAACAAATAATCAAAGGAATATATAATAAAAGAGTAGAGAAAGAGAACAAATCTTCAACAAGTCTCCTTGAAATTGACAATTTGAACTCTATCATCTTCCATACAATTCAATTACTCACATTTAAATCTCACCAAATCTCTAAAAAAAATAAAAACAAAAACTATTTACAAAATGGTGTTTATCTCTCTACAATTCTCTCTCTAAAAATTCCTATCTAAAAAATCTTTTAATGGGGTCTTGAGTCTTCTATTTATACATGGCAAATATGGAGCTAAATGGGTATTTGTGGGAAGGCTTAATGTGCATGGAAATGGGGTGTGTACACATGAGGTAAGAGAGGTGTGAGGGCATGTGGGTTAAATGGGGTGACATAATCAGATTTGGTTTAGAGGGTATAATGGGATGTTGGGTTAAAATAGGTAGTTGGGGGCATTTTGGGTAAAAGGGGTTAAATGGGTTAAATGGGTTTTATGGCATGTGGGCATTTGGTTTTGTTTTGGTTAGGGCTGTGTTTTTTTTCCGAACTTTCTGATTTTTTCGATTTCCGATCTGATTTTTTTCGAATTTGGAATGAAATTTTAGTTCGCCGATTTCCGATTTTTCCGAAAAAAATCGGATCCGATTTTCCGATTTTCCGATTTTTTATAATTCTAAATTTCCGATTTTCCGATTTTTCCGATCCGATTTTTCCAAAACTATGCCGATCCGATTTTTCCGATTTTTTTCCGAATTATTTCCGATTTTTTCGGAATTATTTTCCGATTTCCGATTTTTCCGATTTCTTTTCCGATCTTTTGAAAATTTCCCATATCCCACATCGGTTGGGAGAGGGAGAGGGCTCCAAAATATGCTCTATAAAAGGAGAGTATCCTCCTAACTTCTACACAAATGAAAAATGAGCCAAATCCTCACGTGTTTACATGTTGGGTTAAGCTATTTTCATTGTTTCTTTAAAATGAGATTTTCGAGTAATCGAAAATCCATAATTTATTTTTTTGAAATTTTGGAATTTTCAAAATTTCTGGATTTTTAATATATTTTGTGAATTTCCGATTTTTTCCGATTTTTGCCGATTTTTCGATTTTTCCGAATTCGGAATTTTTTTTAATTTTCCGAAAAAATCGGATCGGAAATCGGAATAGTTATTTTATTTTATAAAAATCGGAATTTTTTCCGAATAGGCATTTTCCGATCCGATCCGGCCGAAACACAGCCCTAGTTTTGGTAGTTGGCAGGTCAGAAATCGTGTAAGGAGAAGTGGGTCAAATGGATATTGGGGAAATGGGTTGGATTCGGGTTTGGTACGGACCAGGTTGGATTGGATGGTTGATGGCGGGTTCTGGGTTCGGTTTTACTGGCGGCAGGTGGACGGCGAGTTGCTAGGCGCGAGTATGGGCTTTGGCTGGCTGGTGTGGATCTCGGCAGTGGGTCAGGGTAAATAGTTCCGGCGACCTGGTTAGGAGGGTCGCCGATGGAAGGTATAAGGGGCTGAAAGGTTGGTGATGCCGGTTGTGGTGAGAGGGGAGCGCCGGAGGAGGTCGGATTGGTACCGCCTGGGGTTGATAGTGGCTCCATTCGGTTTGGAGCCACTGGTTAGGGGGTTTGGTTGCAGGTTGTGGCCGGAGTGGGGCATGGTAGAGGAGATGGAGTAAGGGTTTAGCTGGGGGGTTACGGAGTTGGGTTAGAGGGGGATGATCGGGTAGGATAGCGGTTTAAGGGGTTACTGGGATTGAGTTTGGTTGAGTGAGAAGTGGGTACCGGGTTTACGGGTATGGTGATAGAGAGAGAGAGGTGTATGTGCTGGGTTTGGGGTTGTTATGGGATGGTTGGGTATGGAGGTGAGATAGTGGAGAGATGGGGATGATGATGAATAGTAGGTGGGGGTGCTTTAATGTGGTGAGGGTGTAGGATAGGTTGGTGTGTATTATTTAGTTTAAGTGTGTGTTTAACTTATGACCCTTAAAATAACACTACCTACCTAAAAATAAAAATAATCGAATAAAATCTAACTAACTAAAAAATATATGAATGAAATATTAAAACTTAAGAAAATAAAATCCTATGCTATTAAAAACTAAAATAATAAAACAAAAGAAATAAAAAAAATGAAAAATCTAATAACATATGAAAACAAAAGTCCTAAAATAATATAAAATCTAATAAACTAAAAATAAACTCCTAAAACTAATCCTAATAAAACTAAAAACTAATAAAAATCAAAATAAAATAAAATTACACTAATAAAATAAAAATAGAAAAGAAAACCTAGAAATCCTAAATAAATAAAAAATAAATCCTAAAAATAAAAATGACTCAAGCTAAAAATCTAAAAAATATAAAAAGGCACAAACTAAACACACACAGGCTTGGGGTGATGATTTGGACTATGTTTAGGCTCGGGTTGGGGTAGGCTAGGGTTATGGAACGACGTATTTAGCACCATTTTTGCACAATTGCCTTGATTTAAGCGTTTGAACTCTGCAATGCACAATTTGACCTACAAAATAAATATTTAAGCGCATAAGACCTAAATTGTCGAGAATTAGCAACAAAAATACGTCTATTCGGGGTATAAAATGTACAGTTTTGGGTGCTTATCACACCACCCCCAAACAGAGCGTTACTAGTCCTCGAGCAATAAGATAGAGAGAAAGAGAAAGATAAGTAACCAAAAGTGTACCACTTTCGCGGGCTCTTGCGATTGCACTTAGCATGTGCAACAAGACTTTAAACCCATAGGTTGCCCTACAAGACGAGTTGTGTCTCGTGAGGGTTTGCAGGGAATATACTCACAAAATGCTTTATTTGCGAAAATTTATTGAAGGGCAGTCAATCTTATTAGACATAGAATAGTTGCACAATCCATCATGAGAGAAATAATTTCAGAAATACAAGCTAGAATGTGTAAAAAGATTAAGCTAAGTAAATACTTAAGGCACATCCTCCCTAGAACTCAACGTGTGTGGTGTGAATCAGTCAAAACGGGTAGAGTATCATAAGAGTAATTCCTAGATTTCCTTATCGAAATCAACGCTTCAACTTCAAATCTCACCGGATATAACTCTCTCAAATGAACTCTCGAGATTAGGGTTAGTGTATCACTCATGTGTGTGAGGAGGTGAGTAAATGTAAGCAAGTTCAAACGTCTCACACACATATAAGAAAGAATGAACAATTTGAAAGAAAAGTGATCTCATGAAAGAATGCTAACCACAATAGTGAGAACGTCGAGTTATTCACCACGTTGACCTTCATTTGTCCAAACACCTAGAGGAATATATGGATGATAATGGGTGAGGGGAAAATGAAATGGGATAGGATGGTATGAGGTAGGATAGGATAGAATGGTGAGTGATGGATGTGAAATGGATGGATGCGATGTGAAATGGATGAAAAATGGATGCGATAAGATTGAGAAGAGTGTACTATACATGAATAACAAATGTATTTATTTCACAACCAACTACTAACTACTAACTACTAACTACTAACTCTCTTTCTTTTCTTTTTTTTTTCTTTCGAATTTTCTTTTCTTTTACTCTATTTTTTCTTTTTTTTTTTATATTTTTGCTATTTTTTTTCTCTGACTTTTCAACCCAACAATGAAGACATTTAACATTTAGAATCAACACTCTGTTATTTGAAAATGAAAGATGATATGGAGATGATAGGTGATGGTGTGGGGAAATATGTGGGAATATGGAAGAGCATGGGAATATAATGGGTGAAGTGAATGGTAAATGGTATATGGAAAAGTGGTAAGTGTATGGATGAAAATCTAGTATTCGGGACAAATTTCAAGACCCGCGTTTCTTACAACTCGAAAATGATGTCGTTCTTAGTGATCAAGCCAAAAATTTAGTGAAGAATAATGAGACCATACAACTATTAAAGTACGGACCCAAAGGAAGTTGAATCAACTTGTGACTCGGAGATTGCGTAAAACACTCTGAAAGGGTGAAAGGCATGAATCTCACAAGCTAAAGTCTCCACTAGTGATCCTTAACGTTCTCTTGAGAATTATAGTACTCCTCAACTCTAAACCGTATTGACGTGATAAGTGCACAAATTTTGTTGAGTCTAGAAATTCATGGTGCAAAATGCCTTGGGACGTATTACATAAGCTATTTAGAAAAAATATTCGCTAGCTTGATTCCTAGACTTAAAAAGATGGATGATTGAAAATTCACATCAATAAATGAGATGAAAGAAACTGCACGAAAATTTAAAAATTCAGGTTTAAAATCAAATTTTTTCAAAAGAGGTACAATTTTGATAAAATTCCCCAGCCCCAAACAAAAAGGATCATCGTCCTCGATGTTAAGTAAAATGATTTTTTAAAATTGAGAGCATAAGGTAAGAAAGAGATTACCAAAATGAAACGCTAATGAAGTGGACATATATTGCCAATAATAAACCTGAATAAATGATAAGAGAAAAAATGTGTACAAGTCTATAACATGGTAATGCATAGGGTGATGTGAAACACCACCCCCAAACAGGATGAGACTAGTACAAGAAACGCGGGCTGCCTCCCGATAGCGCTAAGTTTAATGTCTTCAGCCAGACCGAAGTTATCTCACCCTAAAGATAGGAACTATGAAAGCGCGGGGCGGTAGAAAAATGGGTGCTGAGAATCACCCCCAAACAAAACTGAAGCGTCAGTCTTGTTGGATAAAGGCTAAAGTGGTCAATGCACTTGTATGGCAAAGTGCATCACACGATGCAAAACATCGGTGGACCATGGGAGGGTGGGGATCAGGGTAAAAGTGAGAAAGGCATGGGTGATGAAGCATCGATCACGGGCCTTATTGAGCCGAAATGTGAGGGCTACAAGGGCCCTATAAGCATGATGCTCTAATTGGTGACAGAGGCAAAATGGTTTGGTAAGTGGAATGGGTTGGGCCTCAGAGACATCACACGACCATTCTATGAATGGGCGATGATAATGGTCGCGCCGTGACACACTAGGGAGCTGTCTCGGGAAGAAATCAACACCACAAGGAAGTGGTGTGCATTGGGTAACAAGCTCGATGTCACGGAAGTGGAGAGTAGCACCACAAATACTCTCATGGGTGGGGGATGGTTTCAAGTGAGGATCTAAAACTATATATGGAAACTTGAAATGTGTAAAATCAAGATCCAAACCAGGTGGTAGGGTGGAAGGAACAATGGGTGGGGTAAACGGTGGATCGGGTGGGATAAATGGTGGAGGAAGATGATCCAACTCAAGAGTGGGAGACACACACTCCTCATGAGGCGCGGAGTGATCCAAAAGGGAACTCGCAGGAGGAAGTGTGGAAATAAACGAGTGAGTGATCAACATATCCACCATTATTTTGCCATTCGATGTGGTGAAAGGGTCTAACGAGGCATTAAGATCCGAGATAGATGAATCAAAATCAATATTCGGCGCAAGGGGATCCAAATATGACGGGGTAGGATCCATATCAAGAGAGGTGGGAACCATATCTGACGCTATCTCGGTACAATGGTGAGCACTCGTAGCCGAAGCGAACCTAAAAGATATGGTCATGTTAGAGACATAGGCAATTGGGGCATAAGGTAAAAGCTTTGGCAAATTTTTAGATATCTCGAGAGTGGGAACCTCAAGTGTGGGTTCCGATGGACATGGTGGGATTGGATCAAGCTCACTATCGAAAGGTAAGTCAACACAATTGTCAACTTGGGGCCCGGACCATGGAATGGTCTCAACATCGAGATTCTCAGAGTGGTAGGGTTGGTCAAACTCAAAATCCGTGTCACAAGAGGACACATCATCATCACACACGGGTGCAACAATGGGTGGATCCATGGGTATGTCCGACTCTCTCGCACACTCAATTTCATTTAATCCTTGTTCAAGCCTTTGGAGAGCTTGAGTTTGAAGTTGAGTGGCTTGCTCTTGCTCGAGTATGAACTTTTGCAAGAGGCTTTCGAGAGAAGAGGTGGATGGTGGTGGTGGAGTGACGGGTGGTGGCGGTGGTTGAGGTGGACACAACTCGCTATGATCATGACTATATGGAGAATACTCAAATGAAGTGGGTGGAGTGGGTCCAAGTTCATCATACACGAAAGGATCGCTTTTGTGATGGACAAATGGTTGATATTCAGTGGGTGCATAGTGAGGGAACTGATCGTGAACAGGTGCACAAGGTTGCCATGACGAATGTTGGAACGTATGAGGATCCCCAACATCGGGTTGGGATTCGTATTGCGTGGAATGGTGATCAGGCCTCCACGAATAGCTAGGGTACTCACATAACTCGGGATTGGGTGTATCGGGATAGTAGGCCGAGGTGGGTTCCGAAACAATGTCATATGGATACACATGTTCCAAGGTGGATTCAGATGGATATGAAATGTAGGGGCACTCATGGGACAAGTGATCGGCATAGGAACAATGGGTGCACGACAAGGTATGCGACACGTCAACACTTGACACCGAGGGTGATGGAATATGAGGTGCGTGCATGGACGGGTCAAGAGTACCAACGGTACTCGTGATAGAGCCGAAATCACGAAAAATCTCATTAAGAGACGGCTCGGGATCACTCTCACACGTGTCGCGTGATAAGGGAAAATGAGCAAAGTAGTCCCGTAAGGGACGTTCTTCGGCCATGAGGAGAGAAAATATTTTTTGGATTTTGTAAACTTTTTTCGAAAGGAAAGAAAATATTTTTAGATTTTCGAAAAAGGAAAGAAAGAAAATATTTTTGGATTTTTTTATAAAAATAAAGAAAGAAAATATTTTTGGATTTTTTTTATAAAAATAATAGAAGAAAATATTTTTGGATTTTTTGGAAGAAAAGGTGGGGAAAAATATGGACTCTTGATTTGGACGAACTAACTAAAATCGACCACCGAAAAATGGATTTGGACACACACAAGTTAAGAAGAATTCCTAACTAGCACATAGCCAATTTTTATCTTTAGATTTAGTGAAAGGGTAGTCAAATTTTAATTAAGTTCGCGGGCGATAAAAAATCACGGAATTATCTGAGTGATCGCCTTTGCAAAATTGATTCTCCTAGTGGGCTACCTAGTGAATGGATTTTAAATTTAGTGATGGCTAGGGTAGCACACAAATGGTAATCGAGTGAGTCGGGTGATGAAATCCCTTCTCGTGAGTGACCGGGTGTCGGTCTTAGTAATTTAATTCATCACACCATTCAAAAAATAAATGCGAGAATAAAATCACACAAGGGCACACAAGCACACACAATAAATGACTCACTAACAGGAGAGGCGCGAGGGTGTAAGAAATGTACCTCCCACGGTTTTTAGGCCGTGGGGTGCCAAAAAATTTTGAGTCGACCGGGGGGAGATCACGCCTATCTCAGTCGTCCCCGGGAGTCCTACCGACCCAAGGTAGAGAGGCTTCTAAATTCTCGTCTTCGGACGCCCTCTCTCTACCTTGTTCGGTTTTCCTATCACGCTTTCTTCGATTATTACAATTTTTTAAAAATAAAAAATAAAATAAAGGTGTCTCTATGCACCGCAATACAAGCTAAGAATAGAGTAATCCTAATACAAGCCTTCTAAAAAAAAAAGGTACGAAAATGCAACAAAGAATAGGAAATAAATGAACTACAAATTGAAATCCGCTCCAAGTGCTTCACGCTCCCAAGAATGGCAACGGCGCCATTTGATAACTTTGCTTTTTGTGTGTCGTTGTTTGAAGCCAAGTTAGTCAAAATACTCAAATACCTACAAATATATAACAATCTTAAGTGTAGCGGTAAGTAAGGGTATCGATCCACTTCTAACAACGACAAATAAAGTTGTAATTCACTTTTTTTGTGTGTGCTTTTTCACTTTTCTACTTTTTTTAGCCTTTTCAAATATTAAAATAATTGGGTGAGGTGATGATTTAAACTAAACTAAACTAAATGTGATATGATAAAAACTAACTAGAAATTTACTAAAATGAAAAATAAAGCCTAAACTAAAATAAGAGATAAAGTGAGGTAAATTATTGTGAGAACAATCAAGGAGTGGGATTACATCACAAATTTTAGCTATTATAATTAATTAATTAAATTAATTAAATTCTCCCAAATTAATATCAACATTACAAATCAACTCTCATTGAAAATGTAATCTTGATAGTAACCTTTTAGAAAATTAAGTTTAACATCCCACAACTCTAGAAATATAGATCTACACTCCTTTTAATTAATCACCCGCTAGGATCGATCAGTTAAAATTTATATAAATCTTAGAAAATAAATTTAGAGTTGAAATTCAAGTTAAAATACCCCACTTAAGAAACCCCTATCTCTAGTTCGAATCTAAGATGAGTATTATAACTTAGAATTTTGATTTTCTCTCGAAAATCAGTTACCCTCTCTCGAGGCGTAGTTTAAGGGTGAGGGATCAAAATTAACATTCAAAGGAATTTTTCAAGTAATCAAACTAATTAAATTAAAATAACATCAAATAAGGGTTTCCACCCACCCCTTGAAAGGGGATTTAGACTAACATGGTATGGAATTTGACAAATTAATAATCAAAGGGATAAAATAAATGATAAGAGAGAAGAACTATCAAACCCAATCTCTTGATGCTTAATTGAACTTCAATCCATGAGTTGAAATCAACATCCCTCAATTTGAATGATCCAAACAAAATTACATCACAAACTTCACTCAAATGAATTCTCACAACAATTTATTTTTCCCCCACTATCTAAAAAAAATAAAATAAAATTTCTAATCTAAAAAAAAACTAAACTAAAAAAAGGTGTTTCTCTCTCTACAATACTCTCTACAAATTCCTCTATAAAATCTCTTTTAATGGGGTCTTGAGTCTTCTATTTATACATGGCAAATATGGAGCTAAAGGGGTATTTTTGGGAAGGCTTAATGTGCATGGAAATAGGGTGTGTACACATGAGGTAAGAGAGGTGTGAGGGCATGTGGATTAAATGGGGTGACACAATCAGATTTGGTTTAGAGGGTATAATTGGAAGTTGGGTTAAAATAGGTAGTTGGAGGCATTTTGGGTAAAAGGGGTTAAATGGGTTTAATGGGTTTTATGGCATGTGGGCATTTGATTTTGTTTTGGCATTTGGCAGGTCAGAAATCGTGTGAGGAGAAGTGGGTCAAATGGATATTGGGGAAATGGGTTGGCTTCGGGTTTGGTATGGACCAGGTTAGATTGGATGGTTGATGGCGGGTTCTGGGCTCGGTTTTACTGGCGGCAGGTGGACGGCGAGTTGCTGGGTGCGGGTATGGGCTTTGGCTGGCTGGTGTGGATCTCGGCATTGGGTCGGGGTAAACATGTCCGGCGACCGGGTTAGGAGGGTTGATGACGGAAGGTATAAGGGGCTGAAAGGTTGGTGACGCCGATTGTGGTGAGAGGGGAGCGCCTAAGGAGGTCGGATTGGTACCCCCTGGGGTTGACAGTGGCTCCATTCGGTTTGGAGCCACTGGTTAGGAGGTTTGGTTGCAGGTTGTGGCCGGAGCGGGGCATGGTAGAGGAGAGGGAGTAAGGGTTCGGCTGGGCGGTTACGGAGTTGGGTTGGAGGGGGATGATCGGGTATGACAGCGGTTTAAGGGGTCGCCGGGTTTGAGTTTGGTTGAGTGAGAAGTGGGTACCGGGTTTATGGGTATGGTGATAGAGAGAGAGGTGTATGTGCTGGGTTTGGGGTTGTTATGGGATGGTTGGTAATGGAGGTGAGAGAGTGGAGAGATGGGGATGATGATGAATAGTAGATGGGGGTGCTTTGGTGTGGTGAGGGTGTAGGATAGGTTGGTGTGTGTTGTTGAGTTTAAGTGTGTGTTTAACTTATGACCCTTAAAATAACACTAACTACCTAAAAATAAAAATATTCAAACAAAATCTAACTAACTAAAAAATATATAAATAAAAATATTAAAACTTAAGAAAATAAAATCCTAAGCTATTAAAAACTAAAATAATAAAACAAAAGAAATAAAAAAATGAAAAAATGAAAAATCTAATAACATATGAGAACAAAAGTCCTAAAATAATATAAAATCTAATAAACTAAAAATAAACTCCTAAAACTAATCCTAATAAAACTAAAAACTAATAAAAATCAAAATAAAATAAAATTACACTAATAAAATAAAAATAGAAAATAAAACCTAGAAATCCTAAATAAATCCTAAAAATAAAAATGACTCAAGCTAAAAATGTAAAAAATATATAAAGGCACAAACTAAAAACACACATGCTTGGGGTAATGATTTGGGCTATGTTTAGGCTTGGGTTGGGGTAGGCTAGGGTTATGGGACAAGGTATTTAGCACCATTTTTGCACAATTGCGTTTATTTAAGCGTTTGAACTCTGCAATGCACAATTTGACCTACAAAATAAACATTTAAGCGCATAAGACCCAAATTATCGAGAATTAGCAACAAAAATACGTCTATTCGGGGGTATAAAATGTACAGTTTTGGGTGCTTATCAATGATATTAATTAAATAAAATTGCTTTTAATTATGGTATTAATTAAATTAATTTGGATTAATTAAATTAATTTGGGATAATTAATTGGAAATTAATTCAGATTTAAATAACTAGCGAGATGAAAGTTTGTATTTGATTATGGTGATAATGTTGAATATTACTGAATGGTTATGGTAATATGTGATTATTGAATTTTATTTAAATTGTCGTGAGTTGAAAATACGGCAATTTCGGTAATTAAGTTGGAACGCGCGTGTCAGTCGTGTGAGGACCCGATTTAATGGATTTAAAGGTAATTTATTTTTATGTCATCTGTATGATCATTTTGAGTGCACTAACGTATCCAGAAGGGCCAAGATAGTCAGAAAACACTAGCCGACGGTTTGGTTTGGGTCCCGGGATATTTTAGGCCTAACAGGCAGCCCGGGAGGGTATTTTAGTCATTTTAACTTTTTGAGGAATAGTAACCCATGAATTTTATACTGATTACATTAGCCAACACTTGAGTTCCTTAGGGTTTCACAACCAAAAATCATAAATGGCCATTAGAGAGGAATGGAAGGAAGTTCCCAAAAGAGAACCAACCCTTGGAGGCTTTTACTCCACTGTCACCACCACCAGATAGATCGGAAAGCAAGAATCACTCCCATACCGTCTGCTTCAAAGGAAATCTCTAATTCAGGCAAGTAAATTATCTTGCAATAATTTATGGCATATACTTTACATGATAGTTTAAGTTTGATGTTAATTTATGAATAATGGCAAAAACATAAATTTGAAGACTTAATAATTGATTTTGGGTAGGTTTGCATATAGTGGTGCTTATGGAAATGTTTGATGAACGAAATTATAAATTAAGGATTAAGAATCACGAAATTTAATTGAGGATTATGATGATTATGGAAGAAATAGTGAAGAATTAGAGTTGTAGTGAAATTCATGACTTTTAATCTAAGAAAATGATGTTCTATGATAGTTTGATGATTCTTGAATGTTAAAACTTGTATAGATATGTTGGTTTAATGATTAGTAAACTTACTTGGGAGATTGGGACATTTTAATGGAGGATTTCGGGTGTAAAAATGGTAAAACCCGTAAATATTAAAGAAATTCTAGGCAGATACCTGTTTGATCGATCGATTGACTCAAGAATATCGATCGATCGATTGACCCCTTTCCATCGATTGATCGACCCCTTCTAATTTTTGTAGAAGTGTTTCCTTTAAGTTTCATCAAATTCCAAACTTCTAAGAAATTTTAGTGTGACTTATAAAAGATTGTGGGACTTGATTGAGGTCAGTAGGATCGTAAATAGTGACCGGAATATGTTATATATTATGAGATTGAATGGAGTAATTACGATTGTTTACCGAGTGAGGTACGGTTAGAAGTTTCATATAAATTGGGATTTACAGTGGACAAATGTTAATTTAAGGTTAGGACCAGTAGAAGAGGGACTTAGGATTACTGAGATAACTTTAGAGACTAGTGGGTGACTTAGTAACCTATGAGGTAGGTGATATGCCCTAAATGTACCTGACACATAGGAGACACCAACTGTAACACCCCGTATTTTTGTACATTTAATATTTAATTAATTCGAGAATTTTAAATTACTTGTGTGTTGTAATTTTAATTGAATTAATTATGGCAATATATATATTTAAGTATTAATCGGGGAGTGAATGGTTAATGTTTGGGGAAATTTATTTACTAAGTGAATAGTAATAATTTAATTACGTCATTTCGAGTATTAATGACGAGGTATACACTTATTCCAGCCGGGAGTCGGTATAGACTAAATTGGGTGTGAGATAAGGATTTTTATAAATTAATTCGGATGCCAATTCTGAGTACGTAGTTGAGTCCGGATGGGTCGAGATAGTCAGAAAAGAGTACCCGGGGGTAGTAATTGGGTCTCGAGGTAATTTTGGGCATAGCCGGGCCCACACGGGGTGAGTTGGACCACTTTAATTAAGCCCATTAGGTGAAAAATGGGATTAAGGGATTTTAACCTAGTTGGGAGATTAAGGAATGGCAGCCAACATAACTCTAAACGTAGGGTTTGAGAGGGGATTTGGGGGAAAGCAAATCAAGAGCAAATTGGAGGTTATTGGAGCCAAATTAAGGGACATCAACAACAGATCAGACACTACGAACACTTACAGGCAAGTGGTTAACTGTTGTGATTTCTAAAATTATGATAATCAATTCATATCATAGTGATGTGTATATGAAAATTCGTTTTGGGTGTGTCACCAAAATCTAAATTGGGTTTTTGTTAATTTATATACCTTAATGAGATTAAGGGGGAGATTGATCGTGTTTATGATTCTAGAATGTAGAGAACTGAATCAGATGTTAAAACCAGTAAGAGTAGATGGTTAATTGCTGTTAAAATAAATGAAATTAGGATTGGGAATTTGAAACCCGGATAATACCCAAATCGGTAAAACCTTGGAATTTATGGATATTGATGATGAAACTAGGTCCGTGAGATGTTTAGACCCTTTCATTACATGGAGGATGTATTATTTGTATTTGGGTAAGGGCTTAGGTTGAGAAATTAAGCTTTAAGTTTCGTCCATGGCTGATAGTGGCTGGAGAAGACGATTACTGGAATGATCGATCGATCGACCTAGGGAGCTTGATCGATCGATGAAGGCGAAATCTGGGCAGTTAGGCCAGTTTGTTTATATAAAGGGAAAATTATTAAAAGTTAAGTTTCATACATTAATAAGTGATAAATAATTATGAAACAAATATTCCTAGCAATTATGAGAGGAAGTAATTGGGACTAGGATAAATTTGTGTGGGGCACTTAGTGAATGAAATTGAGAGGTTTTATTCCAAAATGGGGAAAATACGGATCAAGTGAGCAAATCCGGGTATATTGGTCAAGCGATCCCAAGATATTGAATTAAGTTGGAGATAAACTATTTAATTTAGAGTCGGGATATAGACTCGGTAAATAATTAATTTCGGGCCAAGTGAATCGAGTCCGGGTATGTTAATAATTATAGGTAAATATAATTGGGAAAATTATGGAGATAAATTTGTGACACATTGTGGGCGAAAATGTGGGAAAGAAATTAGGAGATGTAAAAATGGACCGAGTGAGTGAGTCCGGGTATGTTGGTTATGTGACACCAAAGTATTAAATTAATTATTGAGAGAGAGTAATTAATTTGGAGTCGAAACATAGACTCGGGAAATATTAAGTTACGGGCCAAGTAAGTGAGTCCGGGGATAATGGTTGGGTGACACCAAGTTATTAAATTAATGAATGCGTTAATTAATTTAATTAGAGTCGGATTATAGACTCGGGTAGAATTAAATTAATAGGTGTGGTAATTAATTTAATTAGAGTCGGATTGTAGACTCGGGTAGAATTAAATTAATAGGTGTGGTAATTAATTTAATTAGAGTCGGATTGTAGACTCGGGTGGGATTAAATTAATAGGTGTGATAATTAATTTAATTAGAGTCGGACGATAGACTCGGGGAGGTATTAAATTAATATGTGTGTTAATTAATTTAATTAGAGTCGGACGATAGACTCGGGGAGGTACTAAATTAATATGGGTGTTAATTGATTTAATTAGAGTCGAAAGATAGACTCGGGGAGGTATTAAATTAATATGGGTGTTAGTTAATTTAATTAGAGTCGGGTGATAGACTCGGGAAGGTATTAAATTAATAAGTGTGTTAATTAATTTAATTGGAGTCGGACCACAGACTCGGGGAAAGTATTATATAAATTGAGGTGTGAATTAAATATATTAGAGTCATACCATAGACTCGGGAAGACGATAAATTATTAAGTGAGAAAATTAATTACGTTGAGGCGGGCCACAGACTCAGGAAATTTTAGGCAGTGTACGGGATTTTTGGTACACGGTAAAGCCAGGGTTTATAATATATATATATATATATATATATATGGTGTGGTGATAGTATATATATATTCGTGTATATATTGTGTGTGATATTAAATTTCAGGCAGTGTACGGGATTTTGAGTACACGGTAAAGCCGGGATTCATATTATATATATACGGTACAGTGATAGTATATATATACGTGTTTATATTATGTGGGATATTAAATATCAGTGACTAGATATTTATTCAATTTAATTACTCTATTGCTATCAAGGGAGGTTGCGCGATGTGGGTGAATCCCCTAGCTTGAGGAGTAGGGCGAGTATATCCCCAGGTCATAGCGTCCGGTATATATAGGTGAGGGATTTATCTCACTTTCAGGGAAGGAATATGACCGCCTCCACTACGTTTGTATTTTGGACCAAGTTGGTGAGCGATTCCAACTTGGGGAACTAGGCTTTGTGAGCACACCTAGTGAGATATCATTTTAGAGGGAATCATCCGGCGAGGGTATACTCGAAGGGATGGATATACATATGTTATATGTGTGGATTTTGTGGCAAAGGTACGTATATAATGGTAGTAAATATTATATACTGGTAATAATACAGTGTGTGATGTACTTTCTTTATATAACTTGTGACACAGTTATATGCTACTATTTAAGAGGAATTAATTAAGTTAATTGTGAAATAACTTATAATTCAAGAAATCGTTATACTTGGGTTAGAGTAGTATGGCAAGGGAAGGTTATACCAGGACTAGTTGGACGGGGTAGTACAACTAGATAGGGTTAAGGTAACCGGTAGGTGTGCACAATAGTGGAGGGGTGAGAATGTCCACAAGGGAGTACGACACTAACTTAAATATGAAGCGCATTCATGCATTTTAAATTACTGCAGTTAATTCACTTGCTAAATATTTTCAAAATGTTTTGTGTTCTAACCCTTGCTATAAAACTATTTTCAAAACCTTTTAGGTGTCCAGCCACAGGGACGCCAGGATTGATATTCTATTCCAGGGACACGGAGCTGCGGAATATGTGGATGCTAGCAGGAGTTTGGATTAGACGCATCATTTATTCATTCCTAGAGTAGGAATCTTGTATCAGTTTCAGTTTCATTTAGGGCTTATCACCCAGACTTCTCGGTACAGTTTTCAGGTGTAATTTATTCAGGTGTTGAATATTTGTATTGGATTATTTTTGGGGCCGGTGATTTATTCGGCAAGTTGTGTAATTATGATTCAGTTTATTTTCATTCAGTTGTGTGAATGGTTTATATTTTAATTCCGCATGTACTGTTTTGTTTAATCAAAAAGTTAAAATTGGCACTAGCTTTTGGAATACTAGGTGGTTAGTAAGTTTTAAAATTTTTTCGACAGTGATGCTAAGGATGATCCAATTGGGATTCCTATTTTAATTTGGTATAGGACTGATCACCCGGTATTTTATTAGGTGGGTTGTCACACCAACCTCGGCGTATGAGAGGGCCGAGGTAACAAAGGATCCTGACTGACAACCAACGCTCTCGTCGTACATAAGGTCGGCTCTGGTCGACATCTATGGTCATCTCATTCATTAACCTCGGCAGCCTCAGAGATCACATCTACCTTGTTCACCAACCTCGACTGGGAATGAGCCGGGGTATCAAGGACCACCACCATCTTGACCAACCTCGGCTGGTAATCAGCCGACATTCCAGTTACTCCAACATAACCTCAGCCCATGCCGACGTTATAACTCCCCCTGTCTTACCTCAGCTTTCCTACTGAGCCGAGATCATTATGAATAACCTTGGAATGGGCAGCAGCCAGACTTCACCAACCTCGTACTCTTCTAGGCCGAGGTTGGTACCAATCGAAGACAACCGAGTATTTATGCGCACATGTGTAGCTTGGAACACGTGGATAAATCTGTTATAACCAAATTATTCCCTCCACGTGAGGGAATATTGGGGTCATCATTACTTAGCTGAGATTAGCCAGGTGTCACTCTCATACTGGCTCGATGCTCATGCACATGCTCATTGTATGCTTGAGGGGTACATTAAACCCCCCAAGCACTATATATAGAGGTCATCCTCTACCTTGTAAATGGATACAAAATTACAACCCTAGCTGAAACTCTTTCAATTTACACAGTAGATAGAGAAAGATTGAGAGATTGTATCCATGGCTGTTAGTGCCTTATTTCAGTGACCTTATTCACTTACTTGCACAGTGGATATATGCCTAATTGGCTGAACCACTTAAACATTTGTGTTCATCCTCTTCTCCTCATCTCTATCTTTTATACTTGGATGCTCCTGTGCTACCATAGTTATAACTAAATTGAGCCTATGAACACCTTGAAGGGTGGTGCTGTTTCGAGCATCATCAACAGGTTTTAGTATTCAGACTTATACGACGAGAGTTATTGCGCTAATCATATTACGTGGAATATTTGAGAGGACACTACAATATGTATGAGACTTAAGATATTGGGTTGGTGTATACCTACATAAATATGATGATTATCTAAGTTTTGTGATTACTTAGTATCTGGATTATTGTGTGTATGACATACCTACCATACTTGCTATCACGGGAGGTTAGTTTTTGGAAAAGGACCATCTTATCTTTATGTGCCTTCGGGGGGATTTAGATTGGTACCTTGAGGACATAGGACTGTGAATGACTTATTTGTGAGTTGATAAGTCAGCTGACCATGGGAATGTAGGTATGTGCGTGGCCTATGGGTATGTGAACTATGTTCGCCTCCAATATGTGTGATTTTGTTTATTTAAAATGGTTCCTGAGTGATTCGAAACATGTGATCCTTACGTACGTGATGTACATAGATTTGATATCAGAGTATGCGTGCACCACAACATAGCCTAGGGGTGCCTTATATGTGTATATGTACTGAGAGTGATTTATATATATACTTGTGATTGGTTGACTATTGCTTAGTAGATGTGAAGAACTAAGATATTTGAATGGGCTAAAAATGTGAGAATTTAATTAACACTTGAGATAAGTAATTTAATGAATGTGAATATGGGTTATGAATATGACTTGTTTGGGTGTTACGAATAGATACCCTATGTTAGAATACGGAAGTAGGAGTGGTACAAACTAGTTAATTAGCGGCATAACTAGGACGGTTTAAGGACATACGATAGGCTTGCACATTAGTTGAGAGTTGAGAAACTCATGTGAGAGTATGCAACTAACATCTTTATAATATGTGATGTTTGATTGTAATTTAAACACTTGCTAAAATTTTAAACTGTTTCCACCTCGTGCTCTGACCCGTTTTCCTCCAAATCTATTTTTGTTTTGTAAAAAACATTTTAGGTGCCCAGCCACAGGGACGCCAAGCGTAGGAGTTCCATTCTGATGAGGTGTTGTAGCTGCTGTGAAAGTTACCGGATCTTGGTATTAAAC
This sequence comes from Sambucus nigra, assembly GCA_949130495.1. NCBI lineage: Eukaryota > Viridiplantae > Streptophyta > Magnoliopsida > Dipsacales > Adoxaceae > Sambucus > Sambucus nigra. Next base: position 159,706,007 of record OX422219.1, on the reverse strand, counting down.
GCCTCCACATTTATCCTTGGTTCCATCAGGGTCATTCATATCAGTTAGGGCATGATACCCATTATTATCTAGAGATTGTAGATACAAACTTTCACTATTTCAGACGTTGGTTTATTCAGACTCTTGTATCGGGATTTTATTTACTGTGGTTATAATATTATTGGAGTGTCTACTCCAGACTCAGTTTATTTCATATCGTTGGTTATTTACATGAGATTGTTTATGCGATTAATGGTTGTTGATTTAATTACTTGGTTAATGTAAAACTTAATTAATAAAATTTAGCATCTCTCTTTTTAAATATTGGGTGGCTAGTAAGAAATTAAATGTTTTCGACAGTGATGCTACGACTAAACCAACTTGATATTATGTATTAATTTAATAAAGGAGTAGCTACCCGATTTTTAATTAGAAGGAGTGTCACACATAATCAAACAATTTGCACAACCAAACAGGGTCATAATATATGCTTTTTTTGTGTGTGTTGGGTGGGGGTACATAAAGTTCAACCCCAAAATCCCACCCAAAAATAAGGTCAACGTACTCCCATAACCTACGGGGCTTTTTACCTAAAAGCCCGTTAGTATAGATTCCTTTAGGAAGCACCGGGAATGTCGCCCAAGTAGAAACACGACGAAAAAATGAACCCTTCGAGGTAGAGAGACCAACTCTCCCAACACTAAGACTTGAGTAACGCATTACATAGCCTAAATCACCATCAACAGAGTCCATCATCACCAGCTGATGCAATGCCAGATGGGTATAAGAACAAGAGCTCATAACCTCCCAAAGCTTAATAACATCCAACACCATTTGCTGAGAAAATAAAACATTAAAATATTAAAACTTATAAATAAATTCACGATAAAAAGATAAAAAGAAAACACAAGCTATTGAGACTTACATCATTATTGATAATTGCAGAGTCCAAAGCAGGCATGACCATCTTGAAGGTTGACTCGCGCTGGTGAATATGGATCACGTGATCTTCACTATGTTGAATCAATGTGAAACTAAATGGAAGCATAGATAAAAAGGCCAGGCAATTTGTATGTATGGTCAGATGAAATGTCAAAGAGTGTCCATTAGACAATGACGTGGTTTCCCTGGTGATAATGAGGAGGAAGGTTGCCTTCCCAACAGAATGATCCTTGCCATAGAAAACACAAAAGGAGAATCAGGCATCCCAAAACTTAATCCTCTTTCGGTATCCATAAAGAAAATCCAAAATCGAAATAATAAGACTTAAGCCTTTAGCGATAAATGGAGAGAAAGCATCGTCAAAACCGTTTTAACTTTCAAAATAAAGATAAAAAAGTTGCCTTTTTATTTAATAGCGCAGTTAAAAATGATTGTTGACCACGCGGTCAAAAGTTAGCCGTATGGCTAAAATGTTTCAGTACCGACCCTTTAACCATGAAAAATATGTCGCACGATCAAATTTTAGGTGCTTGGTTAAATCTCCCAATTTTCGTAAATTATCAACATTATAATTATCACCGCGGAGAAGAATTTTCATACATGCTCCGCACCCAAAGGTAAACGTGAACACTCCCATGTCACCCCAGATTTTGACGAATCTACATGCACACTCTTCCCATCGACTGCCTCCATGGACACCTCAAACTTCAGTCACATTTCGTTTTCATGACTTGTCGGCCTCTCAAAACCTCTCAAGATGACTTTCTAAACATCCCAACTTCAGTGATAGGAAAAGCCCAATTTTCTCAGAATCATATGGGCACTTTCATAAATATGCAAAAATGAGCTCCAAATCCCAAGCCCTATTGGAAAATCAACACTTGTCAAGTATTTAACCACGCGGTTAAAAGTTAACTGCATGGCTAAAGGTTAATCGTGCAGTTCATATAAGGCTCATCATTGTGCATCTTGCCACTTGCGGCCAAGAACTTCTCAGATTTTATCATGTGGTTAATTTTTCAGGACACGTGTCTACCAAATCTTACATAAAATCCCCGAGCAATTAAAATATTTAATTGCGTGGTCCAAAAGCCTTTTAACCGCATGGTTAAAAGTCCGAAATCCAGCCCTATAAAGAGGGATCCCACCTCATTGGGAAAAGCACCATAAAACCTAATGTTGATTCAGTTTCGAAATATTCTCTGATCCTAAGCATCCCGAGCAAAGCATTCTGAGCAAAATTTTGATTGTCTGAAAAAGTCGCTTCCTCTAAAAGAGAGTCGTACCTCCGTGTTCACTCTACAAATCAGAAACTCTCCAAACAAAATTTTGTTCGATGGTGCCACCTTAAAGGGTAAATATGCTAAAGAAAACCCGAGTCTATGTCTTAAATAAATATTGGGACTTATAAATGTATATATTGGTATAGTGATATAACCACCCCCGTCAAAGGAACGGGTATACACTTTATAACGTTTATATTTTAAAGCGTGGTCTTCCTCTAACATTTCTTACTATTGAGCTGCATATTATATTCTCATAACTAGGAATACAGATTAAAACTAATACAAATAAATACAACATGAAAGCTCACTTTTTTTAATTTCAACCAGTTTTCAGGAAAATGTTAGTGAACATGGTTACTACAGACTCTTTGCGAAACCCAAAGTCAAAAGTCAGAATAATCCTCACTTATTAAAGCAGAAAATCTCGTTTCAATGATGGTACCCATAGAGTCGTGTTTTCCTAGATTACTTATCGAGTACCTATCTTTGATTACATATTTTTATACATACACATATAATACTTTGGGTCATAACGAAAATGTTATACAAAGGACTAAGCTCCTGACATACCATACCGATGTATAGCTTATACCCGATATCCCAAATCCGATACACGTAAATACACCTCCATCATAATTATGTAGGCTTTGATCTCTTGAGTCCTCGGTTATATAGGGATAATATCGAGCCACACTCGTGAGCTAACGCATTATAATACGTCTCTCGACGTATTATCCTTAAGGTCATCCATAATGGGTCCTCTAATCCCATTGTGTATCCTTTAGTTTGGTGATTTTTGACTCACAGTTGGCGGCATAATCAGTATAATTTGGAGGGGAGCCGCTTAGCATCCTATAAGTGTAGGGAGGGTATAACGGATCCTGTAGAGTGGAAGAGGCGGGAAACATTTGTCCGCCCCATATCATAAGGTAAGGACAACTATTGTCCGCCCCATGACCAGAAGGACAACAGTTGTCTGTCCTACACTATTTTTAAATAAATTTTTATGCAACGACTAATTTTCCATGTAGGTCAGGCACAAGACTTTTGCCTGTCTGGCCCAGGTGCAAGAATGTTTCCCGCCCCACACCCATTTTTAACGAATTTACATTCCACCACTCACCCGTTAACTCATCCCATAAACCCATAAGTTTATGGAATCCCATTGTGGATGGCATAAGGATGCCTCCATCTCTAGTCCAAACCAACCCTCCCCCATAAAAAATGGCCATCTTAGCCATCCTAAACAAGATCGAGGTCCTACAACACCTCTGGGATTTTGGTCTATTGGTAAGGGAGATGAATATCCTTATCAGTGATTAGTGTCAAATATTAAATTTTTTTAACCCTTTTATGAACAAAATTCTAATCCCATGCTTGTTAAACTCATGTTTTATACTCATTTACTGTATAACCTTAAATATTCATCGTTAATCGCTTGTTCATGGTTTATTTGAGTACTTGCAGGGTTTACGATGCTAATGGTGAAGTTGGGAAGCAAATACGGAAAGGAATCAAGGAACGTAGGCGTGCCCATCCGATCTTAAATGAAGAAATTATGAACGTGCAAAGTTTGGAACTAAAAGAAAGTCAAAGGCCCGGGTTAAATCTGAAGTCAGACCCCATGACCCAAAAACTGTTGAAATATTGTTGGCCTCGAAATGGGGACCACAATGGTTCTTTTCGTTATCTTATTTTCCATCACCCCCTTACTTTATTCTTTCTCCTCACTACTAGAGAAATGACAGTTAAGGACAACCCATTTGCTGTCTCAAAAGCCCATTTGCTGCCCCTAATAGTATTTAGGACAGTCATAGGGACATGAAGAGCTGTCCTATCAGGTGGGCGTCATAAAAGGCTAAAAGGACATCAAGTGCTGTCCTTTTTGAGATTTTAAGACAGCAAGAAGCCGTCCTTTTAGCTCTCTCTTTTAAAATCCAAGAACTACTATACGTCTATAAGGACAGATGTTGCTGTCCTTTAAAACAGAGTTTTGGGGACAATGATAGCTGTCCCAAATAGATTTTGGCACACAAAATGTGGCTCCAAATTAATATTTTAAAAGACAGTTGTAGCTATCCTAAAAGATAAATATATATATTTTTTAAAAAACAATATTTATTATTTGAAAACAAATAAACAAAATCAGCAAATTTCCAATATGAAAGGATTTTTTTTTATTATTTGAAAAAAAAATAAAGAAAATTCAAAAACTGTGAATCTCATATGTTGTTGATAAACTAATGTACATACAAATTTAAAAATATTACAAATCTTAATAGTTCACAGACCAAAAAAAATTGGACAGAGTTTCCTCTGTTTTCTGAACATTATAAAACCTGCATAATATAAGGCCTGCACGGCCGTAAAATTTAACAATAAAATTACAAAAGCCTGCATGGCTATAAAATTAAACAATAATATTACAAAAGTCCGCACAATCATAACACATAAACAATCTCCCTGTTGTAAACCATTGACTCCTTCGTGTGTTCAACGCGGATAAAAGCTAACAATAAAATATTATCCTGCAAAAAATAGGATACAAAAAGAAGATAATATCAGTAATCAAATAATTTAAAAAAAATTATATTCAAGGTGAAAAATTGCATATACTTATTGTCATATGACTAAATTATCATCATATTCTCAAACAGGGAGTCTCGTGACTACGTGGTTAGTTCCTATGGTTTACATTGGTCCCGAGCGAGGTATTGGTGCCTCTCACGAGGTTGTTTGGAATTATTTTGGGTTTTCACTGTTTAAAAGCCTAAGTTTAGATTTTTGAAAAATATCGTGAAATTCTCAAATCGGAAGTCCAGTGACTACGCGATCAGTTCCTACGAGTTACATTTTTCCCATGTGAGGTGTTCATGCCTCTTACGGGGCTGTTTTGGGGGTTGTTTTGAGTTTTCTCCCTTTAAAGGCATGTTTTTAAGCCTAAGTCTAGATTTTTGCAAATTATCGTCAATTTCTCATACCTGGAGTCCTGTGACTACACGGTCAGTTCATACGAGTTACATTTCCCCCGTGCGGGATGTTCATGCCTCTTACGGGAACATTTGGGGGCAATTTTGAATTTTCACCCTCTAACCAACAGGTTTTAAGCCTAAGTCTAGATATTATCAAATTATCATCGTATTCTCAAATCGGGAGTCCCATGACCACACGGTCAATTTTTATGAGTTACATTGGTCCCATGCGAGGTGCTCGTGCATCTCGTGAGGCCGTTTGGGGCCTGTTTTGGGTTTTTGCCCTCTAATGACGTATTTTTAAACCTAAGTCCAGATATTTTCAAATTATCGATATATTCTCAAACCGAGAGTCATGTGACCACGTGGTCAGTTCCTACAGGTTACATTGATCACGTGCGAGGTATTGGTGCCTCTCACGGGGTCATTTGGGGGTTGTTTTGGGTTTTCGCCCTCTAACGACATGTTTTTAAGCCTAAGTCTAGATATTTTCAAATTATCATCATATTCTCAAACCGAAAGTCCCGTGACTATGTGGTCAGTTTCTACGAGTTACATTTGTCCCATGCGAGGTGTTCGTGCCTCTTACGGTGCTATCTGGGGGTTGTTTTGAGTTTTCTCCCTTTGAAGGCATGTTTTTAAGCCTAAGTCTAGATTTTCACAAATTGTCATCAATTTCACATACCGGGAGTCCCGTGACTACACGATAAGTTCCTACGAGTTACATTGGTCCCGTGTGGAGTGTTCGTGCCTCCTACGGGACCGTTTGAGGGTTGTTTTTGGGTTTTCACCCTCTAATGGCATGTTTTAAGCCTAAGTCTAGATATTTTCAATTTATCGTTGTATTTTCAAATTGAGAGCCCCGTGACCACAATGTCAATTCCTATGAGTTACATTGATCATGTGTGTAGTGTTTGTGCCTCTCCAGGGGCTGTTTTAGGTTTTCACCCTCTAACGGCATGTTTTAAGCCTAAATCTAGATATTTTTAAATTATCATCATATTCTCAAATCGGGAGTCCCGTGACTACGTGGTTAGTTAATATGATTTACATTAGTCCCGAGTGAGGTATTGGTGCCTCTCACGAGACTGTTTGGGGTTGATTTGAGTTTTTGCCGTTTAAAAGCCTAAGTTTAAATTTTTACAAAATGTAGTCAAATTCTCAAACTGGAAGTCCAGTGACTACACGGTCAGTTCTTACGAGTTACATTTATCCCATGCGAGGTGTTCGTGCCTCTTACGGGGTTGTTTGGGGGTTGTTTGAGTTTTCTCCCTTTAAAGGCATGTTTTTAAGCCTAAGTCTAGATTTTTGCAAATTATCGTCAATTTCTCATATCGGGAGTCCCGTGACTAGACACTTAATTCCTATGAGTTACATTGGTCCAGTACGGGCTGTTCGTGCCTCTTATGGGACCGTTTGAGGGTTGTTTTAGATTTTCACCCTCTAACGGCATGTTTTAAGCCTAAGTCTAGATATTTTCAAATTATCGTCGTATTCTCAAATCGAGAGTCCCATAACCACGCGATCAGTTCCTACGAGTTACATTGGTCTCGTGTCAAGTGCCCGTGCCTCTCGCGGGGCCGTTTGGGGCCTATTTTGGGAATTCTCCCTCTAACGACATGGTTTTAAACCTAAGTCTAGATATGTTCAGATTATCGATATATTCTCAAATCGGGAGTCCCGTGACCACGCGGTCAGTTCCTATGAGTTACATTGATCACGTGTGAGGTGTTCGTGCCTGTCACAGGGCCGTTTGGGGGTTGTTTTGGGGTTTTCACTCTCTAACATCATGTTTTTAAGCCTAAGTCTAGATATTTTCAAATTATCATCATATTGTCGAACCGGAAGTCCCGTGACAAGGCGGTGAGGTCCTACGAGTTACATTTGTCCCATGCGAGGTGTTCGTGCATCTTAAGGGACCGTTTCGAGTTGTTTTGAGTTTTCTCCCTTTGAAGGCATGTTTTTAAGCCTATGTCTAGATTTTTGCAAATTGTAGTCAATTTCACATATCGGGAGTCCCATGTAAATGCGATCAGTTCCTACAAGTTACATTGGTCCCGTGCGGGGTATTCGCACCTCTTACAGGACCATTTGGAGCCTGTTTTGGGGTTTCACCCTCTAACGACATGCTTTAAGCCTAAGTCTAGATATTTTCAAATTATCGTCGTATTCTCAAATCGGGAGTCCCGTGACAACGCGATCAATTCCTACGAGTTACATTGGTCCCGTGCGAGGTGCTTTTGGCTCTCACGGGGCCGTTTGGGGCATGTTTTGGATTTCCGCACTCTAACGACATGCTTTTAATCATTTAGAACGTTTATTAATTTTAGAAAACTTCGTCATGTTTTAACATTTAAAATAAACTCAACAACAATAGTAAATTCCATAACCAAACCACCAATAAATCCCTTCCACCAATTTAACAAAATAAGCTCATAAACTAAGTCATTTTATGTTATGCTATTTTTTACTGCTATTTCAGGCCATTTTGCCATTTAATGCTGCAATTTTTAAAGAGAATTTGCGACTAACCAGATTTCATTTGCATTTTGACTTCTTCCCAAGCACCTCAATTGTTATCTCCTCTTGTGAAATCTGAATTGCGTCAGGCTCCTTCACTCTTGCATCTAGCTTTAGAAACTCATCTTACCCTTTTCGTTCTACCCTTTTTAAAAAAGAAAAAAATATATATATATGAGGTAAAAAGTTTTTTCCATTAAACCAATGTTAGGTAAACAAACAATATGAAGACAAGAAGACTTATATTAGAAGGTTTATCTTATAAAATACCAAAGAGGATAAAGGGGGAAAAGAACTGAAGCATACATTTGTCTCCTTGCACTTATCATTCATGCAATCACACTTTCTCTTACTCCAATGAGATGTCTTGAAGAACTCCGCGATGCCAAGTTTCATGCTCCTGTATTCAAAATTAATGCACGTAAGAATATAATCATACTAGTTGATGATACTCGTGAAACATGTCTAATATGTAAAGAGGTATCAAACATCACATGGGATGCAGAGAGGTATCAAACACCGTAGGGGTTACAACAGCCTCATTTTAGGCGTGGGAGAATGTGATGAAGTATCAAACATCACATGGGATGCACCCGCCCCATCCATGGGTGTGTAAGAACGATGTGATCTTCTAACAGGAGCCATGAATGAAACATAAAAAATATTTTGCACTTGTACGTTGTCTTAGGTAATGCTCTCACTCTCATTATTCACACCCATTCATTCCATTTCCACGGTTTGGATATTTCTACACTACTTTGGACAATTGAAAATCAAATTTTTTATTATTATTAGTATTCACATAACATATTTTCATAAAACCCAAAAGACAAAAAAAGGGTTTACACTTAAACTCCAAAATTAAGATTTCTTCACTTTTCCACTTGAGCACGCTTTTTTAAAAAATAATCAAAGAGGAATCTTAGATTTGGATTTATGGGTTAAAACCCAACCTTATGACATATCTAACTATGCGGACTTTGATGCCCCTTGGGCTATGTAGGCGTCTCGGGCCGATCCTGGGATTCGAGTCCTATTTTTCCATTTTATGCTTTCTTGTATTTATTAGTATTTGTGAGTTATGAACTCCTAGATATTTGTGTTTCACTCAGCATAAACATTCACTTATTCATAGTGACTTGTGATTCGACATACACTTACACTATATTTATTTTTATGTCATTTTTTTGGGTACACTCCTTAAGATGATTTCGTTCCGTCTTTCCCATGACATGGGTGGCAAAAAGATGACTCCCATATCCTCAAATTTCCCGCACGCGTGGGGGAGAGAGGGACTTATCTTCTTTTCCCTCCCATCCTAATTTTGAGGCCGACCCGTGCCGAAGGAGTCCGACCCGGATGGCTACAATGGAGACTCTATTGGGTATATTTTTAGAGGACTAGACTCTATTTTCATATGGGTGTTATTTCTTTGCTCTCCTACTTAGCTATATGTGTACATATGCCTCCACTTGTATGTTATCCTTACTCCTATGATTACATCTTGTATGCATGTCTCATTCTTATCATGATGTTTATCCTTACCGTGCTCTTTTATCATCACATGTATCTATCACCCCCATTGTCACATGCTTCACATTTTACTCACTTGTATATGTTCACCATATTTTACCCTATATGCTTACTTTTATATATTCACCATGTTCACTTCACACACTCATACTTGTATACAGTCTCCCTCTTATTTACATGTTCCACACACCACTTGTAGATTATCCATGCTTAGCTTCACTAGAACACACCCTCACTTTTTCCTTACTTGTATATATCCTCATTCTCACTTTCAGATGTTTCACACACCACTTGTGGACTATCTGTGGCTAGTCTCATTAGCACACACTGCCACATTTCTCTCACTTATATATATCAAATGCCTTTTTCACTCACACTATTCCCATATCACTCTCTCACTTTGCACATGTTTCTCACTAACTTATATATTCACATCAATCACCATGCTTTATATAGTCTCCATGCCCCATGTATATACTTACTTGTTTAAATCTCCATGGCTATCCCCTTTTACCCCGAGCTAATTGTTTTTTTTATACTCTCCCTCATAGTGGTAGTATTTTCCTTATGTAGCATACATAAAACTCTCCATAAGATAGTAATTCAGACTCATGCATTCTTGCACACTACATCACCTGAGCATGGCAATATTAACCAAAATTTTGTCCCATACAGGGGGTCACTTCGTGATAGGTGCTGGTCATGCGGGGCACGATTAACCTAAGTGATATGATTCGCACCTTCCATTAGCCTCGTATCTTCGATGTATATCGACTGGTTCCCCCCGCATCGTACCACTTGACCGAACTCGCGACGAGAGGTATATAGTAAGAATCTCGTTCACATAGGTCGAGTATATCAAATTAGCTCTCACATGTACTGTCTCGACGAGGTATAGCGTGAGAAAATTTATGTACACTCAATTTATCAAATGGCTTGTCCACATGTATTGATGAATGATTTCCCTGGTAGGCAAGATGTATAACGTGGAAGTCATGCCAAAGGGGGAAACCCTTCCACTGTCCCACCAAATGCATTAACCTTATATAGGCGTATACTCTAGGACACTCATTCCTAGTTTGACGATTGTAATGCTAAACACCGTCGAAATTTTGGGTCACCGTACTGCTCAAATTTTTGCATTATTTTGCCTATTTTTAAAACGAGATCCTTTACGTGAGTCTGAAAACAAGTCAAACCATGTCTCACATCATGTACCTTATCTTATCCCCAGGCTCGGGTCCTATCCGACATTTTTCTTGCATTTGGGCAAACATAATACAAGTGGAAATTAATAATAATAACCATCCTGAGGATTTTCCCTTTTCTCTCCTTTAAAAAAATACGAAAAATATTTTCCCCCTTTTCGAAAGAAAAATAACAATATGAAAAATATTTCTCTTTGCCTAAAAAAATAAACTAAAATAATTTTTCCTCTCAGGTGTGATCGCGCATCCTAATTTTGGCCTGGCTTCCTATTGGCTCCGGTCATCCGTCACACCACGTCGAAGCTTTATAGCTTCCTTTGCCGTTTCCACTGAGTTTGATATCTCCCTCCATAAGTTATTCATTAAGAATATAGACCAGGTTGTGAATGTTTAATCAGATCTGATGACCATCCTAGCCGAGATCAGTGCCAAGATTAACAACCTCCTAGAAGAAAATTCTGAATTTGACCCCTCTACCCAAATAAAGCTCGTAGAAATACCCAACATGCCTACAGACTCACCCAACCCCCTCAATGTTTTCCCATTCTTTCTACTACACCCCACGAGCTTTGCTGATCAGGCTTTGCCACTCCTCACCCGAGCCTGCATTATCGTTCATACTTGCTCAGAAGGGGAATATATGGAATTACCTGCAGTTCTACACTAAGCTTTGGAAGTTTAGGCTGAAATTACCCACAAAGATTAATACTAGCTATGAGAGGTTTATCAATTTTTTTATGGAAGCTCGAAAGTGGGCCCAAGAGTCAGATGAATGGGTCATGCCCATAGAATAATTCAACCTAAATAACATTATACATATCATGTCAGAAGTGTTCCTTCAGAAAAAGGTAGATATGCAGTGTCTCCGAGTTGCTTATAGTCCTGAAGCTCCATGAGCATCTAATCCCTTTACTTCTTCACTTCCCCGCTAAGTGGGAAGACTTGTATGATGAAGCTGTGTAACTTATTGAGTGTGTTGTTAGGATGGTATCATCGACACGGGTTGGCGTGGTGGTTGTAAGAGCTCGAATGACGAATTAGAGGATAGCATCGCCGAGGATGAAGGTCAGAAATATGAGTTAGAGCCTATGACAGACAAAGCTATATAAAGCACGAAAAGCTCTGAGGATAGTGATACTGATGATTCGTTAGACCAGAATACACTAGGGCTGAACCATTACATGATCCATAAGGAAGTCAAACTGTCTGATCCATTTAAGAAGATCGTCGCTACTGAAACACCCCTCCTCAACTGGCATGCCATCCTGGTCCTACCTGCTCAAGCCAACAAAATCCTTTCTGTCCACTCTTTCCAAGAGATGCCCGATCCCACTACTTTTTCTCCTGTCTTTGATATCATTGTAAACAAGGCCTCCTTTGATGAGATTCTCACTGTTGTATTTCCTGAAAAATCTTTTCATGAAATAAATAAGGATTTTGAGTATCTTGTTATGCCTTACATTAATTGTCTTAATTCTAACCAAACTTTTATTGACGATGACTTAGTAAATAAATAATTCTTAATTGATCGCAATAAGGAAAAAATAAATAACATAACTGCGTTCAAGCTAATGATGATGAGACTGTTGTTATTAATATCGATTCTAGTATCCATCTAAGCAAGATTAAGATAGGGTCCACCCCCGATGAGTCTAAGCCCGCGCAATTCGAAGAGCATCTAAAAGAGTTCGTGGAAGTCTCTGTACGGTCATGTAATGATATGATCGATATTGATCCAGAGATAGCTCAGCAAGAGATCCCCACATTCCCAGAGATCATTCCCATCAAGCAACAACTAAGGAAGCTCCGAATAGAATTATTCCTCAAGTTCAAAGAAGAAGTGGTGAAGCAGTTAAACGTAGGCTTCATTTGCATTGTCGAATAACTTATATGGTTTGCAAACATAGTCCCCATACCAAAATTGACAAGGAGGGTCTACATGTTCGTTGAGTATTGAGATATGAATAAGACATCTCCAAAATAATGATTACCCTCTGTAAGGACACAAATTTCCAATTGAGTCCATATGTAGTTTTGGCTCAATTTCGGACAAAAACATTTATTCATAGGATAGCATTTAATTGTAATATTCTCAAGCCTATGAAGTATGTGTTGAAGACGTAGCGGCAAAGAATTTAAAGCTTCATCAAAATGCCGGTTTGCATGCCTCGTTTCTACGTCATCAACTAAGGTTCCATGCTCCCAAGGTATGAATGTAATTATATTTATATAGGAGCTTGGAACAAAAATTTATTTGGATGTTAGGTTTAATAATAAACCATGTTTTACTTTCAGAATAATTTAATTGAAACTTTAAATTAAAGTACATAAAAGTTTCTGGGCCAAAAATTGAATTTATCAAAAATTTCTGGAAGTCGTTTGAAGTCTCGTTCGAACGAGTTTTTCGTTCGAACCAGGTTTCGTTCAAACGAAACTGCCAACGAACCTAAACTGGTCAGTCGTTCGATATGTCGTTCGAACGAGTTTTTCGTTCTAACGAGGTATCTAACGAGTTTCTAACGAGCCCAGACTGGTCGCTCATTAGAAGTCTCGTTCGAACGAGTGTCAATGTCGTTCGAACGAGAATTCCAGGCGGGAACAGTTTTGAGCAGTTTTTGGCAGTTTTCACCCCATTTCCCCACTTGTTTCTTAACTGATTTTTTAAGGCTTTATTAAGGACATGAATCATTTTTGAAGGGGTATCTTTTTCATACCATACAAACTCCTAGAGAGTGTTTTGAGAGAAAATTTGTTTAAGGAAAAAGATCAAGTTTTGAGTGTTATTCTTTAATGAAAAATCATACACACTCTAGTGTTTACACCCAATAGTTGTTTATCCAAGTTCTATATACATATCTTTACTTGGAGTTTGGCACCGGTTTATCTCTACCAAATTCATGAAGAGAAGTTTTGGTTTGCTTCTACATCCATCAAAGAAGAAGACTTTTTGTTGAAGATTCTACCCACTTGGAGAAAGGCTCCATGCTTGGGTGACGGTGACCATATAAAGTCCCATCGGTGGATTCCGAGACCGCGGTGGTGTTCCGAGGTTGTTCGCTAGGAAGAGGTTTCTACGAGAAGAAGCGTCGAGGCTTGAGAGGGATCGAGTCAGTCGTTGTAAGTCTATCTATCTTGTATTTGTAATTCCATATCTAGTGGACTTGTGGCTAGGGCCGTCCGAGGTTGTTTCCTGTCTTGGGTTTTTCCTCGTACATCTCGGCGTAGTGTGATATTGTTTATTTTATCTTGCACAATAATTTAGAATCCATGCTTAGGATAATTTCAAGATAAAATTTGGTTTAATTATCACACTCATTTAATTTGGGACTAAATTAAATATTAGGTAAATTTGGTTTATTCAAGTCATTTGCTAAAATTGGTTTCACCTAACTTTGGATAATTGATAATTATGACTTAGGCAAATTCTAGGACTTGATTAATTTTGTTGGACCATCACTTTTCGCTTCCGCATCGTTTTTACATAAAAGGAAATTAACTTTGTTTTTAATTGAGAAAATCACCATCCGGGGGTTCCAGCTTTTACAAATTGGTATCAGAGCCAAAAACGATAAATTATTTCGTTAAGATCCTTTAATTTTTGGCTAAAATGGATTTTTCCCCATTTTCAAAATTTCCTATTTTCGATGGTTCAAACTACGCGTATTGGAAAGAGCGAATGAGATCGGCACTAAAATCTATCGACGAGAGAGTTTGGATGTCTGTTGTTAACGGGTACTCCCCACCAACCTATTTAGTTGAAAATGAACGTGTTATCAAACCCGCCGATAGATGGACTGAAAATGAGTTTAAACTTGCTAATTTTAATTCCCGTGGTTTAAATGCCTTGTTTAGCGCTGTCGCACCGGATGAATTCCGACGTATTATGACGAGTGAAACCGCTAAAGAAGCTTGGGACATTTTACAATTAACTCATGAAGGAACTAGTGTCGTTAAAGCTTCAAAACTCCAAAACCTCACCACTCAATTTGAAACTATCAAAATGGATGAATTAGAAACTTTTGATAAATTTTATGCTAGACTTTCTGATATTGTTAATTCATCTTTTAACTTGGGAGAGAAAATACCTGACGACCGTGTTGTAAAGAAAATTTTAAGGTCCCTACCCGATAGATTTATTCCAAAGGTGACCGTTTTAAATTCTTTACCCACTTTAGCCTCTACGAAATTAGAAGAGCTTGTAGGTGATTTACAAACCTATGAACTAGATATGTTTCCCTCTAAAACTGAAAAGAAAATTGAAAAGGGTGTTGCTTTAAAAGCCCGAAAAGAGGTCAAACAAGTAGTAGAGAGCGATAGTTAAAGTGACTCGGAAGACATGGCTTTGTTTGCTCGTAAATTTAGAAAATTTCTTAAATTTAACAAAGATAAATTTAAAAATGATTTTAAGAAATTTGATACTTCTAAACATGATAAAAGCGAGAAGATTTCTAAAGCCGAGAGGATCCCTAAACCTAGTAATGACAATTTAGATAGGGACGAGTCTAACAAGTGTTTTGGTTGTGAAGGTTATGGCCATCGAGCTTATGAGTGCCCCACTAAACTAAGGAAAGATGGTAAGCGACCCATTTCATATAATGCAACCCTTAGTGATAGTGATAAGGAAGAAAAGCCCGATTCTCCCACTAAGAAAAATTTTGTGGCTTTTATGGCTAGTCATGTGAATGATTGTGACAACTCATCGATTGATGAAACGATAGAATATGCCACTTCTAAGGTCATTGTACATGATTCTCTTGTTTTTGATGATAGTGAGAGTGAAGAAGAAAGTGAGAGTGAAAATGGAGAAGAGGTTAATGTGAGTGAACTTCAAAATGCTTTTCAAGAACTTTATAAAGAATCTATTAAATTGAAAAGAGCTAATTTGAAGTTAGAAGCTAGTTTAAGAGAAAGTGTCAAGGTCATTGATGAAAATGTTTTAATAGAAGACCTTAGGACACATGTAAGGACTCTTCAAGAGAAGCTTGATTATGTAGAAGGCGAAAGAGATAGCCTTAGGGGTTTAATGGAATCCTTGAAAAAGGAGCTTCTTGCTTTTGAAGAGCGAAATATTTTATTAGAGTCTAACATTTTAAAATTACAAGATAAATTAAAAGACTCTAGTAATGTCAAATTTGATTTGGAGTGTCGTTCGGAAAAACTAGATAAAATGTTAGGAACGGTCCAAATTAAAAATGACACTTGTGGTTTAGGCTTCAATACTTGTAATGAATTTACTAGGAATGAATTTAATGATCAATCCTTAGGTCAATCTTTTCGACATGCTCTTTCTTGTACACTTTGTGGTCGAAAAGGTCATCTTAGGAAATTTTGTTTTGATCTTAAACGAATTCCTAGAAAATCCCATAGTAAAGTAACCACGGTAGTTAAAGCTCCTACACCCCAAGATAGTCATTCTTCATTAATTTGGGTTAGGAAATCCGACTTGGTTGCCTTACAAAATAGGGATTTTGATTCTCATTTACTTTCACATGCTTCCTACCTTGCTCAATCTAATGGATGAATGTGTTAGTGTTTGCATACTTTAGCGTTTGTACTTCATGCTATATTCATATGCTAAATGTATGCTTGTTCAGTCATTTTCTAGTCATAGCCTTATTTCATATCCCATGCTAGAAATCATGACTTGTTTATCTTTTTGTATTATATTTTGTGTTTGAATTAATTGAAAAATATAAAAAGATTTTTGTTTATCATTTGTGTTTTATTTATTTCATTTAAGCTTAATGAAAAATACAAATGATTTTTGTTTGTCCTTTTGAGTAAATATTTATTTTTGATTAAAAATGTTAAAACTCAAAAAGATTTTATTTTGTGTGTATTTTAGTTTGACACACTTTATGTGGCATATATTTGTGTTTGAATTCCATCGTTTACGCTCCCTTGTGGCTAGAACTTTTGGTTTAGATTTTCAATCCTTAAAATGTTCTTTACCATGTTTTATATGGAGAAGTTGGATTTTGTGTTGTTTAAATGGATTCTATTTCTATATGCCTCTATTCACACATGCACGAGCTCTTTTGAAATCTTAATGTCACATGTTATATTTGAGCTTTTTGAGGTGTTCTCCTATCAATCTAGTCATCTACATATCTATGACCTAGGAGGACTAGTGCATGTCAAAATCCGTTGCATGTGAGAATTGTGTGAAAAATGAAAACATGATAAATTAATATATGCACGGGGAAGGGCTCCGAAAGGATGAATTAAATCCTTTGCGATAGTAAGCCACCGTTGATTGGATCTAAAAGAAATACGTGATCCAAAGGCCTAAAAACAGAATATTTGGCATTTAACAGAAAGCAATTGCCAAGGCCTATGTTTGTTTGATATATTCATTAAAAAAACAAAAGAATATATATGCTCATTGAGAGAGAATTGGATGGTATATCAACGGTTTGCACAATGTCCGTTTATCCTAGTTTTCTTTAATGTCATGACTCTATTTGGTTTGTAGAATCATCATCATGCTAGGCCTGTATGCATTGTGTATGTTGGTTCATTGAGTTCAATCTATATTGTCACATGAGGTTATATTTAACTGTGATGAAGTTTGCAATCAAATGAGAACTCCGTGAATGTTTCTTAAGTGTTTGGGTCAAAATTTAATTGTTGCTAGTTCACACCCCTACACTTCCGTTTCCATATGACACATTTTTGCCATACGAGTGTGCAAACTTATTGTATTTTGTGTCATGTGTGTGTTTATATCTATCTATATATGCAAGTACTTATTGGTATATTTAAAAGTATATATATATATGATATTTGTTTGTCTTTGCCTTGCTTTTATTGCCCATATGCTTTCATGTCTTATCACTTTAAGCTGTTTATTAGTTCTTTATCCTTTGCCTATTCCTGAACAAAAAGGGGGAGAATGATGATAGGGGAAGAAATGGTATCTAATCCTATTATTATCGTATCTTAGTTTGGGGAGATTTATCTTAGGGGGAGACGTCTTTCTAAGTATGTTTTGATAAAGGGGAGAATTAATTTAGGGGGAGTAATTAATTAATTGCACTTAATATATTTTGATATTCCATATGCATTTGATGAGTTTGCTTAAGTGTGCAGGTATTCTACTAAAGCGGAAACTTTTAAAGGCAAAGTGTTTAATCCTTGGGTTGAGTCAAGATTGGGCGGGTTATGTTTTGAGTCTAGTGAGCTTGACGGCCCTTTAGGATTTTTGTTTGGTTTTTGTCCCGGAATAGCCAAAGGGGGAGATTTGTAAGGACACAAATTTACAATTAAGTCCATATGTAGTTTTGGCTCAATTCCGGACAAAAACATTTATTCATAGGATAGAATTTAATTGTAATATTCTCAAGCCTATGAAGTATGTGTTGAAGACGTAGCGGCAAAGAATTTAAAGCTTCATCAAAATGCCGGTTTGCGTGCCTCGTTTCTACGTCATCAACTAAGGTTCCATGCTCCCAAGGTATGAATGTAATTATATTTATATAGGAGCTTGGAACAAAAATTTATTTGGGTGTTAGGTTTAATAATAAACCATGTTTTACTTTCAGAATAATTTAATTGAAACTTTAAATTAAAGTACATAAAAGTTTCTGGGCCAAAAATTGAATTTATCAAAAATTTCTGGAAGTCGTTCGAAGTCTCGTTCGAATGAGTTTTTCGTTCGAACCAGGTTTCGTTCGAACGAGACTGCCAACGAACCTAAACTGGTCAGTCGTTCGATATGTCGTTCGAACGAGTTTTTCGTTCTAACGAGGTATCTAACGAGTTTCTAACGAGCCCAGACTGGTCGCTCGTTAGAAGTCTCGTTCGAACGAGTGTCAATGTCGTTCGAACGAGAATTCCAGGCGGGAACAGTTTTGAGCAGTTTTTGGCAGTTTTCACCCCATTTCCCCACTTGTTTCTTAACTGATTTTTTAAGGCTTTATTAAGGACAGGAATCATTTTTGAAGGGGTATCTTTTTCATACCATACAAACTCCTAGAGAGTGTTTTGAGAGAAAATTTGTTTAAGGAAAAAGATCAAGTTTTGAGTGTTATTCTTTAATGAAAAATCATACACACTCTAGTGTTTACACCCAATAGTTGTTTATCCAAGTTCTATATACATATCTTTACTTGGAGTTTGGCACCGGTTTATCTCTACCGAATTCATGAAGAGAAGTTTTGGTTTGCTTCTACATCCATCAAAGAAGAAGACTTTTTGTTGAATATTCTACCCACTTGGAGAAAGGCTCCATGCTTGGGTGACGGTGACCATATAAAGTCCCATCGGTGGATTCCGAGACCGCGGTGGTGTTCCGAGGTTGTTCGCTAGGAAGAGGTTTCTACGAGAAGAAGCGTCGAGGCTTGAGAGGGATCGAGTCAGTCGTTGTAAGTCTATCTGTCTTGTATTTGTAATTCCATATCTAGTGGACTTGTGGCTAGGGCCGTCCGAGGTTGTTTCCTGTCTTGGGTTTTTCCTCGTACATCTCGGCGTAGTGTGATATTGTTTATTTTATCTTGCACAATAATTTAGAATCCATGCTTAGGATTATTTCAAGATAAAATTTGGTTTAATTATCACACTCATTTAATTTGGGACTAAATTAAATATTGGGTAAATTTGGTTTATTCAAGTCATTTGCTAAAATTGGTTTCGCCTAACTTTGGATAATTGATAATTATGACTTAGGCAAATTCTAGGACTTGATTAATTTTGTTGGACCATCACTTTTCGCTTCCGCATCGTTTTTACATAAAAGGAAATTAACTTTGTTTTTAATTGAGAAAATCACCATCCGGGGGTTCCAGCTTTTACACCCTCTGCCTAATATCGACATGATCATGGACAACAATGCCAGTCATGATCGCAAGTCTTTTTTCGACGGTTTTACCGGGTAAAATTAGATTAAGATACATCCTGACCACCAGGAAAAGACTTCCTTCATTACCCCATGGGGAACTTTCTGTTACACAATCATTCCATTTGGGATCAAGAATGCTTAGTCTACCTACCAAAGGGCTGCTACAACTATCTTGTAAAACCTTATCCATAAAAAAGTCAAGGTCCATATTGTCCACATGATTATCAAGTCCAAGACTCAGAAAGGTTGCATTCCCGACCTAAGAAAATTCTTCAAGAGGTTACAATAGTACCAAATTCTACTCAACCCGTGAAAATGTGTCTTCGACGTCACCAAGGGAAAACTCCTCGGATTCATGGATAGTGAAAAAGGGATTGAGGTAGACCCTACCAAACTGAAGGCTATACTCGAAATGCCATAACCCTGGATAGAGAAAGAAGTACGTGGATTCTTGGGTAAGCTATAGTACATCAATCAGATCATCAGTTAACTGACCTCTATCTGTGAACCTATTTTCAAACGTCTTTGGAAGGATTCAACCAAATTTTGGAACGAGACATGCCAAGAAGGTTTCAATCAGATAAAATGATACCTCACCTGACCTCTGGTGCTCATGCCATGCAAAAAGGTCTCCCCCTCCTTCTATGCTTGATTATCATCGATATAGTAGCAAGGGATTTATTGGCCTACATTGAGGAATTTCATAAGGAGAGAGAAATATACTATGCTAGTCGAAATCTAGTTGGGTACGAAGTTAACTACACCGCCTTAGAGAAGGCGTGCATTGCCCTGGTTTGGATCATGTAAAAATTATGACACTACATGCTTGCGTTCCCCATCAGACTGGTGTCCCGAATGGATCCTTAAAAAAACCTGTTAGAGAAGCCCGCTCTATCAGATGCATGGACCTTTAGATGATGTTACTGGTTGAGTTTGACATCGTTTATGTCTCACAGAAAGCTATGAAAGGGAGAGCCATCTCCGATTATCTTGTCGACCATCCCATGGAAGGAACTGAAGTTTAGATCTTTGAATTCCTCGACGAAGACATCCTTTGAACCTATCAGAAGACCTCAGGTGGCACGTGTTCTTCAATCTGCCAATAAAAAAGGGTGTGGTTTTGGGATACTCCTTATATTTCCTGATAACTCTCACACCCCCATTGTTATGAAGTTGGATTTCCTTTATACAAAAAATATGACATAATACGATTGATGCACTGTAGAGTTGAAGATCTCCCTCAAGAAAGAATCAAGAATATGGATGTCTATAGAGACTCAACCCTTATTATCGGGCAAATTCTTAGGAAATAGAAAGTCAAAGATGAGAAGATCCTACCATTCCATGCCTACCTAGAAGAGCGTGCCTCCTAGTTCAAGAATGTCACCTTCCATTACCTTCCTCTCTCGAAGAATAGCCCAATTGATGCACTAGAAACCTTGGCCTCCATAGTCGACATGCCCGAGGGAATAACAATAGCCCCCTTTATGGTTCAGAAACAAGCTACGCCCACTCACTGCTACCACATCGATATCGTCATAGGAGAAGATGCAGATATGTCAGGATTATGGTACCATGACATTTGGTACCTTAGTAAGACCGTGCGACCCTTCACAAACTAGTTTCCCTATACATCATCTACAACAAAGTACTTTTCAAGAGAAACTTTGATGGAACCCACTTGCATTGCATAGGAGGGGTTGAAATTAAAGAAATGTTACAGAAAATCCACAGTGGGGAATGCGAGCTACACATGAGTGTTCACCTACTTTCTAAGTAAATCATCCACCAAGGGTACTACTAGACCATCATGGTCTAAGACTGCACTGCTCATGTTCGAAAATGCCTTAAATTCTAATGGTTTGCTAATCTTTAACACTTGCCTCCCCGAGAGTTGTACAACATGGCCTCTTCCTGTCCCTTCTCCACCCGAGGCATATATTTAATAGGGAAGGCCATTCCCAAAGATTCAAACGGACATGAATTCATCCTAGTCACCATTGAATACTTCATAAAATGGGTCAAAACTGAGTCATACGCGGTACTAAATGCAAAGAAAGTGACCAAGTTCGTCAGGAAGAACATCATATGCCGCTATAGTGGTCCTCACGAATCGGTGTGAAATAATTAAATCCACTTTGAGCCCGAGGTCACAGAGTTAGTCATCAAATATGGAATTCAAAGGCACAAGTCCTCTCCCTACCGGTTGTAAACCAATGGCACTGTCAAAGCCGTCAATAAGAGCCTCAAGACCATCATCAACAAGATGACTGAAAGCTGCAAAGACTGGGATGACTGGATCCCATATGCATTTTGGAGCTATCGTACCTTTATCAAGACACCCACTGGGGCTACTACCTATTCTCTGGTATATGGAATGGAAGCAGTTCCCCCTGTCAAACTAGAAGTGCATTGTCTACGAGTTATGCTCGAAAGTAAGGTCAGTGAACAAGACTGGTATCAAAGCTGATATGACGAACTCTCGATCCTAAATGAAAAGAGATTAAAATCTCTGTACCATATACAAGGGTACCATCACCGAATTGTGTAATCATTCAACAGAGAGGTTAAGGACTGTGGTATCCAAGAAAAAGATCTTTCCCTCAAGGAAACTGTAGAACCCATTTGGGATCCAAGGGGAAAATTCAAACCTAATTGAAGTGGCCCTTACATTGGAGCGTCCAGTCAACTTGAACCATCTCAAAAAGTTTTACCCTTAGTTCAAACTCTCATCATGCTATGACTCTTCTCACCGCCTTATATTCTAAAAAAAAATCTTATTTTCCCTCTATTCAGAACTATGTTGGACCCGATCCTCTAAAACCACCCCTTTTAAAAGAAAAGCTCATAAATTTTCAAACCCACAGAGGTACGTAGGCATCCCATAAGACATACATGAGTGCAATGCTTTCTCTCTCACAAAATGCTATTCTTTTATCCCCCCGAGAATGATGGTTCTTTCATCATTCAAATGAATAAAAGGACTATGTATGCCTTAGTGATTGGTATAGACAATTCAAATAGGAAATTCATCAAAGACCCAACAAGATATGTCAAAACCACCGTTCTTTTATTTAAAATCATGAATATAACTATTACATGTAATATTAGTGATGGGAGTCAAACAACTCACTCCATTATAAACCTTCAAAGAACATAAATAACCATACCATCAATAACTTCATAAAAAATCTAAACACCTACCGAAACCAAATGTGACCTTCCCACCAACTTCTAATAACCTAAAAAAACTTCTCAGACCTTGATGGGCCCGCCTCATCATCATTATCTATTACTAGAGAACCCCAAGAATCCCTCTCCTGGCTAGGGCTTCGAATGCTCTCCATGCAACGATAGGCTTTTATGAGCTTAAATGAAACCACGACACCCTCTTCCAAGGTGTCGAACATCACGAGCCATCTCTACCCAGTCCTCTCCATCTAAATATTCTCATCCATTTAAAGTAGTTCCCCAGTATCATCCTCAGAGATTTAGTCAATTCCTCCACAGGAAATAAGTTGGTTATGCGGGGAAGAACGATTTTCTCCCATCCTACATGGTGCAGAAGCCGCCATGGAAAATTGAAAGAGGTACGATGAGTACCAACCAACTACGCGTACCGTTAATCCCCTAACTATAAAATAGGCAGCAAGTTCCCCTACCACGATACAGACTAGTAAAGGCATTGGGCACTGTGCTCCACAAACCAATTAACCCAGTTCTCTGTTGATGGGACTAGAAAAGAAGTTGGAAACACCCAATAGAGGGTACTCAGGAGGGAACACCAGGCCCTGTATCTTAGAGAACCACATAAATAGGATGACAAGACTTCCATTCAAGAATCCAAGCTTACCCTCCTTCTAGGCATCTAAGCCATTCAAAGTCTCCGCTAATGCCACCCTAGTAGGAAAATAGTGGCAGGACATCCATAACACTCTAATGGCTATCTGAGAGTCAGTGGTTATGTCCTCGTTCACTAAAAGTAACCTGGCAGTCAATCCCAGGGCCATACCACTAGCGAACCCATTATCAGTATAGTCTCTTTGACGCACCAGATTCAGCACAATCCAACAAAGGCGACTAGCTCCACTTAACATTAAGCCTTTTATATCCTTATCCATAGACTAACTAAAACGACAAAGCTTTTGGAAAAATATAAATACCAGGAATATAGGAAGAGTGCCACAAAAGATTAAAAGGCAGTGTACCTGACCTAATAAGCCCACAAGCTCTTCTGAATTTATCCTCCCAAGTTGGTAGTTTTAGTACCTCGAACAACGTAATTGATTTGTTTTATCCCATATCATTGCTAATGACTTCTTCTAACAAGTACCCCGAGTTTCGTGTATTTCTTACTGTTTTTACAGATATTTAGTGCCAAAGAGAACACAAAACAGTGAAAGAAACCAAGAAACGGGGAGTTGAAGGGCATTTTCGTAATTTTACATATATATTCCGGAGGTGGGGAAAACTACAAAGTTGAAGATATCTAAATTACAAGAACACTGGAAAAAACGGCAGTCAAATTGGAGCTCTGGATCAAAAGATATGGCAAGTCAAAGTTGGAGAAAGAAAGTCAAAGTTGAAATTAATTCTGGAAGCTGAAGAGTTTGAACTCTTGAAATTTCTTGTATAATTCCTTTTTATTAGTTGTAAAACGTGGAGAGGCATTGGAAAAGTCATATTTGGTTAATCTAAAAAACCAAGCCCTAGAGTAATGAAGAGAGGAAGAGAGAGAGTTCCTTTTGGCATATAATTTCATATTTTCTTAGGATTTAGAAACCCTAATTTGTAAGTTGAACAAGAGCTATTCAAGATTCAAGTTTCAAGTTCAGATTTCCGTTTTCTATTCAAGTATTGGTAATTTTCACTTTCCATTTCTTCCATATTGTAAGTTTAAATTTCTCTTGTAGTTTAATTTTGTTTCTCAATTCAAGTTTCTTTTCAATGCATAATAGACCTATGATTTCTTGCACATTTAGAATTTTGTTTTCATTTAATAAAATCATGTCTAGCTAAGGTTTTTTTAGGGTTGGTATACATGAAACCATCCCAATGTAAATTACATATGTAGAAAATAGAATTTAAATTAAAATTTTGAAAGAGTCATGCAAGATAATTCCACAATCATTATAGGTCTTTTAATTTCTCTTGCCCTAGGTACTTAGGATGTTTAAGAATATAATGTGCATAAAATTGTTTAGCACCACTTTATATTTCCCTTTGATTTCATATGATGCGGGATTGAACCTCATATATGTAATGCTTAGGATCTATAAAGACTGGATTCATTCAAACTTCTAATTTATAAATTTTAGTATTCTGCTAAGTAATTACTAAGGATTAGGGGATTGTATTCCCAACCTATTTTCCCTTCATTCTTAGGAAGTCATTCTTAGTTAGTTAATTTTGCTCACATAGTTAATGCAGTAGTTTAATTTAGTGTGCATTTACACTACACCAAATTTGCCGAATTGTCACAGCCATTGACCTTGATAAGTTAGACTTGTCAAGGTCAATGACCGTGATAATTCTTTATGTCACGGTCCTTGACCTTGACAAGTTTTGTCACGATTAAGGACCGTGACAAACCCGTGACATTTAATAAAAAATTGTCACGATCAATGACCGTGACAATTCTAGGTAGAATTGAAAAAAAATCTGCTGGCCAGTATGGCCATTGCCACTGTCCGACAGTATATTTGTACCTGTTATAGCAACGTTGTACCTGTTCAAACATTATAAATCCAAATAAAATAGATATAATGCAAATATACATGCAAAACAATATGCATCACGATATCATCCGAATAGAATTCAAATGTAACAACTTAAAATAACAATTCAATTCAAATAATGTCACTAAATGTCTGGGGTAAGGTTAACTCTGAGGTGGTGAGTAGGCCACACTATATACGAATTGACACACCCAGTAACATACATCGTGTCACATTGTTCACGCAACCACAAGGGGGAGTTCTCCTTCCCGGGTATCACATGTATGACAAGCATCTTGGACTCGATGTCTTGAAGCAAACGTCCATGAACTGGCATACCCTCGACGGTATTCGGGTCCCTCAACCCCTGACCTATCCACTGGCCATCAAATATGTCCAGTATAAATACGCTCGGCCAACTAAGTGTCGACATCGATCGGTTGAAGGGAGCCAAATAGGGGAGTGGATCATCAAAGTCAGCACGTGTCGGCGATGAAGCAACGAGGTCCACATCCTCATCATTCTGCACCTCGTCCTCCTCCACCTTCTCCTTCCCTTTTCCCTTACAGCTTCCTCCCAATGAACGCTTCATGAATGAGAACATATCTTGGATCGTCTCCTCTAAAAGGGACAGCTTCGCGTCATGCGAGTCCACCGTACGAGCCAACCCGGTGTCGCTCGTCTCCAATCCGATGATCCTAGATTTGGCCACCCGTGAGCTCACCCCCTTGTCCTCCCCTTGCGATCAGCGCCAAGAACTTGGTTGAGTGTCTCTGTGGATAAAGATTCCTTGTCGGCATCAGACAGCGACTCATGCACTTCCTTAAGCTTTGTCTGAAATGACAAAAAGCACATGATTAGTAAAATTAGTAAATAAAAAAATTATAACGTTATTAACAAAAAGTAAACTGTCGGATTACTTATACTCGTGGCCGCGATGCTCGGGTACACCTCCTTATCCTTCCCCTTCTTCTTCCGAATAGCCACATAAGTATCGAGCCCATGTGGCCTACCCCCAGGGCCACTCCCTGTCCCCTGAAATAAAATAAAGTAATGTGGGATAAAATAAACAATTTCAGAAAAAATCCCCCCAAGGGAAAAACCTTTTATTTCACTATAATTTGTAAGAAAACGGCTTACACGAATTACAATGAAATAGGGTGACATACGAAATACTCGCAGGTGTCGGTTCTGATGTCTCGGCTAGAACTTTCCCTTTCTAGGAGGGCAGCAGTGAAGAAGAAGACGACTTCTCCACAAGTTACGATTGGAATTTTTCCTTTCCAGGAGGGCAACAATGAAGAAGAAAAATGGCTTCTCCACAAGAGTGAACTTTATAAGGACTCCCTCCACAATAGCATGCAACTGTCAGTTGTAGAGATCTCCCCACAAAGTATAAACAAGAGCAAAGTATGTTGTTGAAAACCAAAATAATTCACTAAAGCATATGGGAGTTTTGTGAATTGAAAACAAAAAGGGATTAAACCCTAAAGGAAGAAGCCTAAAAGAATTATGCTTTTGCAGTTTTTCTGTTCGTCAAAACGCTGTGACTTCTTAAGAAAAATGTTACCATTTAATGAGTATTTATAATAAAAACGCGCCGCCTCAAAATACGAGCTCGTTTGAACGAGATCAGCGTGTCGCTCGAACGAAGGACAGCTGTCGTTCGAACGAGATCGCGCGACATGCTATGTCGCTCGAATGACTGAAGCGAAAAAAAATATTATTTTAATGTCCGCTTCAACACTTAGAAAAAATACTCATTCTCTAATTTTAATGAAAAAGTCCGCTCTAACACTTAGAAAATATTTTGTAAAAATATCCCAAAAGCTCTAAGTGAAAAGTTAAGGTATTAAAAACATAACCTTACCAAAGTAAACTTCGCGGAGTCTTGAATGATGAAGAACTTGAGTAATTAGGATCCATATTTGATGTATATGTCTCTTGAATGCTCTTCGATGGTGTAGCAATACATGACATAATAAATTGATAACGGACCTATGAAAATATGTCCTTACAAATCTCCCCCTATGTCTATGCCGGTACATACATAAAAAAATCCGAATTATCAAAAACCAAAATGCCTATACAAATCTACCCTCCCATTGAATAAATTTTCAAGTCCTCAAAATTGTTCTTCAATCATCTTCGTCAAATCTCAAAGCTTTTCTCATCAGGTTGTGCAACATCATGATCTTCAATTTTTGTACCTACACACATGAGATAAAGCAAAATACCTTCGTGACGCATCAAGTTTGAAATGATATAAGAATAAAGCATTAATAAATCAAATCTCCCCCATAATGCAAAAACTCACCCGTAACATGATAATTCTTTCTCCCCCTTTTATGATGTCCCCAAATAGACAGATAAAAAGAAAAAATCAAAACATGGAGTGTCACGACAAAATTCATAGCAAACAAAGGTCAAGCTACGCGTATGTAAAGGAGTATCTCACAAATTTCACAAACTATTTTTGAATTTTCAATTTTTTATACAAAAATGAGATACAAAAAAAACCACACCATGGATTTAAACTCAAACAACCCTGACCCCCTGAAATAAAATAAAGTAAAATTAATATCGGCCCCACAAAGTAAAATAATGCAGAATAATATATTTCTGTAGTTATAGAAAAATTAAATCTTACCATCATCCTATGCTCCACCTCGGCGTAAGACGTCCGGCCGGAGTAGTGCACGTCCGTCTTTTTTTCCCGGGTTTCCCTCCCCGATTGTCGAGATGCCAATTGTCGCTCCCCGATCTCATTGTCAATTAACTGCTGCCATTTTGCCAATGAGATCGGCTCCTTTGGTGGGACGGATTCACGCATTCGGATAACGGACTCTCGGGTCTTCTCAAAGTACCGAGTCTGCATATTTTTCTTCCACGTCTTGTGTTTCTCCCTCAACTACTCCAAGACAAAATCTCGTAGCTTTGGCTCCAGGTTGAATTGTTCCTATCCAACAAATACAATGTTAGTTGCGAATAAATATAAATATAAATATAAATATAAGTATAAATATAAATATAAATATAAATATAAAATGAAATTTAAATTTAAATTTAAATTGAAATTGAAATTGAAATTGAAATTGAAATTGAAATTGAAATTGAAATTGAAATTGAAATTGAAATTGAAATTGAAATTGAAATATTCATATTCATATAAATATAAATATAAATATAAATACATTACCTATAGTGCCACCCAAACAGCTAACTTGAGCTCATTTGGCACTCCCTCCAACTAGTGTACCCCGGGCCGATGATCGTCTTTACCAGCTCGAGGGATCTCGCCAATAGCCCCGTTTTGTTCTTGACAGCCATCCCTAATTTTCCATATTTATGGAGCCTAGGGGCCGAGGAGCCCTCGTCGCCTCCGCTACCACCGAGCCCAGACGATATCATCACAACCAGCATCATCATCCTCGCCTTAATACCTGAAGGAGACATTTGCTGTAAAAAATATTGTTATTAGTACAAATCAAAATGAATTAGAAGAAGACATGCAAATATGTACAATTACTACAAATCCAAATGAATTGTTACTGTTTAACACCTCAATTCTGAATTCCAAAACAACAACATCTAGCTCATAATATGTACAATTACTACAAATCCGAAGCATCCCCACCCCCACCCCTACTGCCCACACACACGCACACTACACAATAGAGAAAATGATAAAGTGCAAATCAATTAAAAGCATTAAAAATGGATTGATAAAGTACAAATTGGAATATTTATTACAAATTTAAAAATTGTTTCAAATTCGGTAGGAGAAGCCAAGTCATCCACACTACTATTTAGACGCTTTGGCGCGTATAGGACAAGTGACCACGACTCGTTGTTGATGTACACCGAGTAAAACACTTGGTTAACCTTTTGAAATGTGACACCCCGCCTAATAAAATACCGGGTGATCACTCCTATATTAAATTATGACAGGAGTCTCAAATGGATCGTTCTTAGCATCACTGTCGAAAGTCCATTTAATTACTAATTACCTATTAGACCGGTGTCAAAATTTTACTTAACTACTCTTTTTAACAATTACAAAATTGAAACATCCACACAGTTTTTGCGTAAATGAAACTGAAATGAAATAAAGTAACCGAACACTCGGTCATAATATACAACCATATCGAATGCTGTACTAAAATAATAATTAAATGCAATTGGACCATTGGCCCGAATGTTTGTACAATACCTCCTATCTAGAGTACAAGAATGGAAGTGGCTATCAAAAACCTGCATGCATCCACAACTGCTGCAGCTGACGTCTGACTCGAAAGAAGTGCCATCCAGGCGTCCCTGTGTCTGGACACCTATATATATATAATATATATAACAAGAAGTGAAAGTAGATAAACGGGTCAGAGCCCGAGTTTGAAAATATTTTGCAAGTGCATAAATGCTTTATTTATTTTTTTTGAAAAAGGTTTTCTCATATTTAAGTTTGGTATCGCACTCCCATGAGATACCCCTAACCTCTCTTCTAATAGTGCACTCCTAGCACAACCCTTTAAACATCCTAGACAAGCTACCCTGTTAAACTAGTCTATCACCCCACTACTATCAACCCTAGATAGTCCAAGTACTAAGGGCTAAGCTTCTCCCCAGTCTCAAAGCTATGCCATGTTCGTGCGTGGGGTGTCTCGCAAAGCGAAATCCAAACAAGGAACCCCCCGATACACTACTACGCGGCAAGGTCGATCGTCGAGATCCATCAGACCCTCAGTACGTAACGTGTATATATATATACACACACACACATCATATAAGAAATATTAATATTAGAGCACTAAGGATTAAACTTCTCCCTAGTCTCAACACAATGCCATATTCGTGCGTGGGGTGTCTCACAAAGCAAAATCCAAACAAGGAACCCTCCGATACACTACTATGCAGCAAGGTTGATCATCGGGATCCATTAGACCCTCGACACCCAATTTATCCATATATATATTCATATAATACAACTATATAATACACATCCGGATCTATCTCCCGGATTGAGGTGTATTATATACTCATTACAAAACCTTCTATTTCCCTTCTTATATCCAGGAAATATATTTAAAAGCCAATTCATTATCATGAATTGCTTTAACAAAACATATAACTTTTTAAAAGCCAGTTTTTTTATCATAAAAATGCTTTTCCGTTTTATAACATCCCATTCCCCTTCTCATATCCAGGGAATGTACTAAAAGCCATTTTTATTATCATAAAAATGCTTTGATCATATCACATGCTCCCATTTCCCTTCTTATATCAAGGAAATGTATATAAAGCCAATCCATTATCATGAATTGCTTTAACAAATCTAAGATCGTCCCTCCGAGTTTCCCCACTGGACGCGCCCCTAAATGGCTATCATCTTCCAGAGCCCATCAAACAAGACAACCTGGGAACCTACCAACGTCGGGAAACGTCCATATGCCTGCGAGAGAGTCATGACCACACCCAGAATCACCTCACCAGCGTAGTAAAATATATAATCGCCATATGGCCTAGGACTATATCCACCCTGCATTCATTAGCCAGGGGGCATCACCATACGCACGCAAGTTCCCTTATGATAGCGATTTAGGGAGGTGTGTAACCATAATTTATTAATTATGAAAATAGTTTCTTTTCCATTTTGAAAACATTCATTTTTATATTTTTAAAATCATTTACCTCACATCATATATTTACTTTAATCACATAGTATATACATATATACCACATATTCTTCCTCGAATATATATATATATATATATATATATATATATATATATGGCCATACTTGCCAATCACATCTAGCGATGACTAATAATCCCAAAGATTCTCTCAAAGAATCATAATCATGCATTCATAAGCATGATACTATACCCAAAGTATTTCCTTACTTTAATAATCACTTTATACCTCAATCCTATCTCAGGATTTATTGGATATCTCCAATGATACCATTTCACTATAAGTGAAATATATATATATATATATATATATCCCCAAGTTATCCTAATTATCTCGTAGGATATACTAACTTCACAATCGATTATAATTATGCTTCCTATATGCATAATTATATAGGCCTAAATGCCCACCGAAATAACCTAGGGATTTATCTTTCCCGAATAACCTTAAATTTAATGGGTTACGGTCTTCATTTCCATGAACCCAAGGACTACATCTTGTCCATATAATCATTTGAAGGTCCCCACTATAATTTAGGAACCCTAAACCATCAAATTCTACAATTATACTATTTTCCTCAAAAATATAATGTAAGGGTTATACATTTAAACCATCATTTAACCCTCCTTAGTTCCTTCAATTAGAGGACCATATAGTCCTAAAAGGTCCCTTATGTTATCACATAATTAACCCCGAAGAAAGATGAAATGGAATCTATCCCATCCAAATCACCCTAGAAAAATTGCCAACTTTCAGCAGGGGTCGATCGATCGACCCATGGCTGTCGATCGATCGATGGCTTCGATCGATCGAACCCCCATGATCGATCGATCGATCATGGCGGGCAGCTTCTTCTCCGAGAAGCTGTTTCAGCCATGGAAGCTTCCCCCAAGCTTCCATATCCTCACCCAACGGCCTACAACTCCAACCAACAACAAATACTCTTATTATACGGGTTCTAAACATCCTAGAACCCGAAATCACCAAATAATTTTGGTTAAAACCTAAGTTTCTCCAATTATTCAATTTTAGGGGTTTATTCGTTTTAACTCTCGAAAACCCGTTTTACTCTAAAATTACCCGGAACTCAATTTTGACAATCGGACACTCTTTTTTGACTATCTTGGCCATTCCGAGACTCATGGCGCAGTCGAAATTTCCATCCGAGGTACTTGACCACAACTCACTATTTCAACCCCACCCGACTTAATGTGGGTTTTTCCTAATTAAATCTTACCTCGTGTCGCGTTACTCAACGGCGATATATAATTAAAATATTTCGACCTATATAGTCCCAAAAATAACCATAACATCCATCGAAAATTATTTAATCCTAGAAAATCCCAAAAATTACTATTTAGGGAAATTCCCCAAATTCCAATTTATACTTAATTATGGAATTTAATTGTCTCCAAAAGGACGGGTTGTTACATACTCTCCCCCTTACAATGGAATTTCGTCCTCGAAATTCTGATATAACCTACACTACCAAACTAGGATCACTCCAAATCCTAATACCTCAAGGGGAACGATACTAACCCAATGGTTCCCAACCATATGCTATACGACTACCCCGATCGTAAAGTGACTCTAATATGTCGCATTGTACCCATCATCTATAATGCCTCTCGGCATGAATTTTAACTTTATATACTACACCCATCCTATTTTAGGCGGTATATAAAACCATCTCACTAAGGTGCCCATACACCTTTCTAACTTGTGCACATCTGCACAACCACAGTGAACATCCGACACGTAACACTCTCTCCCAATAAGGGTCTCCTTTCCTCGGTGTAATACTCACATATGGGTTCTCACAACCCGCGAAATGCAATTCTCCTCGGTGCCACTAACTCTATCGAACCTACATCCTAATAATGCTACGGTCTAAGAGTTACCCTACCTACGCAAAACGGTAGTCTAAATATGTCCCTAGTGCCCAAGGCCTCTCTTAACTTCCAACATTTGCTTGGTTTTATGCGTGGGACGTCTCATAAAAGAGAAATCCAAACAAGGAACCCTCCCATTACACTACTCCCTCGCGTTGTCGGTCATCGAGATATAACGACCTAAGGCACACCAGCGGGACGTCCTAAATCCTACCACACTAACCTACGAATGCATTTCTACTATTCTATCCTTCCGCCCATACGAAAGGAAAACTAACAAATCGAAGTGCCCAATCTCTGTAGGAGCACTACGAACATCAAATCGAATCATATTTCCTCAAAGTTTTCCTTTTCATTAAGTCCTGGCCATAATCCTCAAATCAATTTCTCTAAGTCCTACTTCACCCACCTACTTGTGGTGAGAGGACCACTTTAGTGCCTTTTCATAGCACAATATTTCCATAAGCATACCATTATCATATGGCTCATAGTCTATAGTGGTTCATCCATAGTATAAGACCTTTCGAAGAAACCAACATCCTTGCATCCTATAATATCTCTCCACTCCCGACGCTGCAAAGATTCATGTGTGGAGCGTCTCGCAAAGCGAAATCCAAACAAGGAACCCCTCCACACACTCCTACTTAACTTTGTCGGTCATGGAGGTCTGTTATTTCGAACGTGCAATCGAGAAAATCCTATCCCCTTTCAACAAAAGGTGGTCTGAACTCCTATCTCTAACTAAGAGTCACACCACCAAGCGCTCGTACTAATATTCAGTCCTCGCGCAAACCAACGATGAGCTTAATTTTACAGCTCAACAATAATCCCGCGGCCTTAATTCATATCGATAAGGTCGCCACGCACTCACATCATAATAATAGAGCCTCTGCTCATCGAGGTTCCATTCACCCACATCAATAAAGGCAAACTCAACCTGTATCCAGGTGAGATATCGCAACAACAACCCGTTCCCTCCAGGAACCATGGACACGATAGTCTTACCATCCTTAGCCTGCTATCGCTCCGATAATACCATCATGTATTATACATATATATATACAGAATATAAACACCCACCTCTATGACGAGTGAAAGAAAATAAAATTCCGCTACCACGGAAAACACATAGGCATACATTATATAATGTTATCGAGACTGCCACAAACTCAAATTAACCACACAAGTCTAGGGCCAACGAACGCCACAACTTCATCTAGTCATGCCGCTTACCAACATTTCTTAACTCTATGCCCCATCTAGGCACCCTAATCTTGTCATTTATTCCTATCGGGAAAGGACTAACCGTGTGATTCCGCATTCCACATTACTATTTTCATCACTGGCCTTCCTGACCATGACAAAGTCATCAGCACCATCTGACTCTATAACCTCGCTCCTCACAATCACCTTACTAATCCTCTTAACTTCTTTGTCAAAAGGAAATTCCTTATTTCAACAAATTTCTCGGGTGGATTTCCACCAACGAGGTCCACGAATACACACGTTCTTCATAAGTGTTAACAACACTTTTCTAATAAGCCCATCATTCCACTGAAGGACTCTCTCTTCGTTGTACCTACCTCACCTAGTTACAGGGTTCGCTTCTCCATATCACTCTTTATCCACTGTCGGCCTCTGGCCGACCCTTAAGTGAATAATTCCCAAAATAGACTTCCTTTCATTCTTGCTGAACCACGGGAACTCACGATTAAAACTATCCGTAAGATCCCTTTCGAATCCTTACTTCATTGGGAAATTCAATTTTAGTACCACACTCTACTATGGCGGTACTACGGTACTCATAACTACTATACTTTAGTAGCCGTTGAGACAATCCTTAGCAAACACTACAAATGAAGTGACCTCTACTACGGTCCACATTCCCAACTTCTACTAGCTGCTCCAACTAACCCTCACCTCCTGCTGCCATCCAAAGCTCACACACGAATCTCAAACGAGTGCACAAAAGATTACTATAATCTTATAATATGGCAGGAGAACGAAATCTCACAAGAGAAATCAACAATCCTAATCCTGAGGCTCTATAACAAATCGAGAGCAACGCTGAAAGCGTAGTACGTCCGCACAGATTCCTAAGGACACTAGAACCTGATGCTCTGATACCATCTAAGACACCCCGCCTAATAAAATACCGGGCGATCACTCCTATATCAAATTATGACAGGAGTCTCATATGGATCATTCTTAGCATCACTGTCGAAAGTCCATTTAATTACTAATAACATATTAGGCCGGTGTCAAAATTTTACTTAACTACTCTTTTTAACAATTAAAAAATTAAAACATCCACACAATTTTTTCATAAATGAAATAAAATAACCGAACACTCGGTCAAAATATATAATCATATCGAATGCTGTACTAAAAGAATAATTAAATGCAATTGGGCCATTGGCCCGAATGTTTATACAATACATCCTATCTAGAGTATAAGAATGGAAGCGGCTATCAAAAACCTGCACGCATCCACAGCTGCAGCAGTTGACGTCTGACTCGAAAGAAGTGCCATCCAAGCATCCCTGTGTCTGGATACCTATATATATAATATATAGATATAGCAAGAAAGGAAAGTAGATAAACGGGTCAGAGCCCGAGTTTGAAAATATTTTGCAAGTGAATAAATGCTTTATTTTTTTTAAAAAAGGTTTTCTCATATTTAAGTTTGGTATCGCACTCCCATGAGATACCCCTCACCTCTCTTCTAATAGTGCACTCCTAGCGCATCCCTCTAAACATCCTAGTCAAGCTACCCTGCTAAACTAGTCTATCACCCCACTACTATCAACCCTAGATAGTCCAAGTACTAAGGGCTAAGCTTCTCCCCAGTCTCAATGCTATGCCATGTTCGTGCGTGGGGTGTCTCGCAAAGTGAAATCCAAACAAGGAACCCCCCCGATACACTACTACGCGGCAAGGTCGATCGTCGAGATCCATCAGACCCTCATTACGTAACGTATATATATATATATATATATATACATCATATAAGAAATATTAATATTAGAGCACTAAGGATTAAACTTCTCCCTAGTCTCAACACAATGCCATATTCGTGCGTGGGGTGTCTCGCAAAGCGAAATCCAAACAAGGAACCCCCCGGATACACTACTATGCGGCAAGGTCGATCATCGGGATCCATTAGACCCTCGGCACCCAATTTATCCATATATTTATTCATATAATACAACTATATAATACACATCTGGATCTATCTCCCGGACTGAGGTGTATTCTATACTTATAACAAAACCTTCTATATCCCTTCTTATATTCATGAAATATATTTAAAAGCCAATTCATTATCATGAATTGCTTTAACAAAACATATAACTTTTTAAAAGCCAGTTTTATTATCATAAAAATGCTTTTCCATTTTATAACATCCCATTCCCCTTCTCATATCCAGGGAATGTACTCAAAGCCATTTTTATTATCATAAAAATGCTTTGATCATATCACATGCTCCCATTTCCCTTATTATATCCAGGAAATGTATATAAAGCCAATCCATTATCATGAATTTATTTAACAAATCTAATACCGTCCCTCCGAGTTTGGCTATCATCTTTCAGGGCCCATCAAACAAGACAACCTGGGAACCTACCAACGTCGGAAGCGGCCATATGCCTGCGGGAGAGTCATGACCACACCCAGAATCACCTCACCAGCGCAGTAAAATATATAATCGCCATATGGACTAGGACTATATCCACCCTGCATTCATTAGCCAGGGGGCATCACCATACGCACGCAACTTCCCTTATGATAGCGATTTAGGGAGGTGTGTAACCATAATTTATTAATTATGAAAATCATTTCTTTTCCATTTTGAAAACATTCATTTTTATATTTTCAAAATCATTTACCTCATATCATATATATACTTTAATCACATAGTATATACATATATACCACATATTCCTCCTCGAATATATATATATATATGGCCATGATTGCCAATCACATCTAGCGATGACCAATAATCCCAAAGATTCTCTCAAAGAATCATAATCATGCAATCATAAGCATGATACTATACCCAAAGTATTTCCTTACTTTAATAATCACTTTATACCTCAATCCTATCTAAGAATTTATTGGATATCTCCGATGACACCATTTCACTCTAAGTGAAATATATATATATATATATATATATCCCCAAATTATCCTAATTATCTCGTAGAATATACTAACTTCACAATCGATTATAATTATGCTTCCTATATGCATAATTATATAGGCCTAAATGCCCACCGAAATAACCTAGGGATTTATCTTTCCTGAATAACCTTAAATTTAATGGGTTACGGCCTTCATTTCCATGAACCCAAGGACTACATCTTGTCCATATAATCATTTGAAGGTCCCCACTATAATTTAGGAACCCTAAACCATCAAAATCTACAATTATACTATTTTCCTCAAAAATATAATGTAAGGGTTATAAATTTAAACCCTCATTTAAACCTCCTAAATTCCTTCAATTAGATGACCATATAGTCCTAAAAGTTCCCTTTTGTTATCACATAATTAACCCCGAAGAAAGATGAAATAGAATCTATCCCATCCAAATCACCCTAGAAAAATTGCCAACTTTCAGCAGGGGTCGATCGATCGACCCATGGCTGTCGATCGATCGATGGCTACGATCTATTGAACCCCCATGATCGATCGATCGATCATGGGGGGCAGCTTCTTCTCCGAGAAGCTGTTTCAGCCATGAAAGCTTCCCCCAAGCTTCCATCTCCTCACCCAATGGCCTACAACTCCAACCAACAACAAATACTCTTATTATACGGGTTCTAAACATCCTAGAACCCGAAATCACCAAATAATTTAGGTTAAAACATAAGTTTCTCCAATTATTCAATTTTAGGGGTTTATTCGTTTTGACTCCCGAAAACCCGTTTTACTTTAAAATTACTCGAAACTCAATTTCGACAATCGGACACTCTTTTTCGACTATCTCGGCCATTCCGATACTCATGGCGCATTCAAAATTTTCATCCGAGGTACTTGACCATAACTCACTATTTCAACCCCACACGACTTAATGGGGGTTTTTTCCAAATTAAATCTCACCTCGTGTCGCTTTACTCAACGACGACATATAATAAAAATATTGTCCCAAAAATAACCACAACATCCATCGGAAATCGTTTAATCCTCAAAAATCACAAAAATTACAATTTAAGGAAATTACCCATATTCCAATTTATACTTGATTATGGAATTTAATTATCTCCAAAAGGACGGGTTGTTACATGAAATGAACAAACAAATGGCTCATCGCTCACGTAGTCGTTGCTCTTCAACTTGGACAAGTCAACCATGATCAAATTGGTTACAGGATCAACTTTACAAGCATTTTTATCCTCAACTCTTACCCAGTCACAGTAAAATACAACCTCTTTG
The DNA here is from genome assembly GCA_949130495.1 of Sambucus nigra. NCBI lineage: Eukaryota > Viridiplantae > Streptophyta > Magnoliopsida > Dipsacales > Adoxaceae > Sambucus > Sambucus nigra. Next base: position 159,667,986 of record OX422219.1, on the reverse strand, counting down.
AAGCTTATATAATCCAATTCAAATATATTTCGAATTACACCATAGTAAGTCATTTTAGCTTCAACGAGGTTTTTATCTTTTACGCTCGCTCGAAAGAAAGTAAGAGCCTTGTATGAAATGCCCGAGTTCTGTACATTTGTACTTTTCTCATACACTTTAGCGCCAAAAACGTAACCGTTCAATCGATACTTTTTGTACTCTTGTGCCACGAACAAGGGTCCAGTGGCTAGATGAGCAAGCCTTGATGTCGCATCACCCGTCTTTAAGAGCTGAGAATATAGATAAATTAATTATATTAGTTGTAAAATTTGAGTGTAATGTAACATTATATAACGACCATTTTCATTATAATTACCTCTTGTGTCAACCACAACCTAAATTTGCTGTCTGATTGTACCATTATTTTTTGTCTTTTATTTTTCTCACAGGCTTCATATTTTCTGCATATTACAAAATTAATCATGTATAAAATAATCTAAAATAATGTTAAATATTATAGTAATTGAAACTTACTTTTTCCATTCTTCAACATCTTCATGTGTGTCAAATAGATAACGAGCTACTTGTTCATGTTGTAAACTCATTAATTTCATTCGTTTTCCCATCACATGACCACCATTATTGACGAACTCATCATTGTCATCAACGCTGGTCGAGTCAGGCATATATTTCCGAGGATATAATGATGACTCCACGGCGATGTATTTCTCTGCAATTGATCATGTAATGTATCACGTATTCTTGACGTAATCTTTAAAAACTTTCATCAATCTTTCAAACAGATACATCCATCGATATCTAACTGGACCGCAAAGAAGTGCCTCGTTGTATATAACCAAATGAATGTTGCGTTGTTCTCGAGTAAAATCGGAATACTCATAATTCATCATCATCTAGGCTGTAGAATCAATAGGATGACGCATGAGATTCCCCCCTACTTCTGCCCTAGCATGCCAACTCATTGCCTCCGCTATCCATGATACTGTGAAAAATCGCTTTAATCTAGGGCCAACGAGAAAATATTTTAACACTTTTTGAGTCACTTTTGAGCTTGTGTCTTCCTTACTAGTAGATTGGACATATTTAGGTTCATCGCATATCGGACAACCATCGATATTTTCATACTCCTTTCGATATAGTATGCAGTCATACATACAAGCATGAATCGATTTATACTTCATTCCCAAACCTTTCAAACTGTTCTTCATAACAAGATAGCTATTTGGAAGCGTATTCTACTTGGGTAGTAACCCCTTCACCCATTTCAGAATTCTATCATGCTATTGCCAGATAAACCGTACTGCATCTTCAAACTATGCAAACCTAAAAAGTGTTGATCGCTTAAATAAGCTCTGATACCAATTTGAAAAGTGGTGATCACTTAAATAATCTCTGATACCAATTTGTAGAATCGCTATGGCAAAAATATTGCGACTTCTCGAATAAAATCCAATTTTAATTATTCTCAAATTTTAGTTAAACCCTAAAGCATGCATCTAGATGATTTATCCAATAAAATAAAGCATGCATGATAAAATAAACAATTTCAGAAAAAATCCCCCAAAGGGGCAAAACCTTTTATTTCACTATAATTTGTAAGAAAATGGCTTACACGGATTACAATGAAATAGGGTGTACGAAATACTCGCCGGTGTCGGTTCTGATGTCTCGGCTGGAACTTTCCCTTTCCAGGAGGGCAGCAGTGAAGAAGAAGACGACTTCTCCACAAGTTACGACTGGAATTTTTCCTTTCCAGGAGGGCAACAATGAAGAAGAAAAATGGCTTCTCCACAAGAGTGAACTTTATAAGGACTCCCTCCACAATAGCATGCAACTATCGGTTGTAGAGCTCTCCCCACAAAGTATAAACAAGAGCAAAGTATGTTGTTGAAAACCAAAACTATTCACTAAAGCATATGGGAGTTTTGTGGATTGTTTAAAAAAGGGATTAAACCCTAAAGGAAGAAGCCTAAAAGAATTATGCTTTCGCAGTTTTTCTGTTCGTCAAAATGCTCTGACTTCTTAAGAAAAATGTTACCATTTATTGAGTATTTATAATAAAAACGCGTCGCCTCGAAATACGAGCTCGTTTGAACGAGATCGGCGTGTCGCTCAAATGAAGGACAACTGTCATTCAAACGAGATCGCGCGACATGCTATGTCGCTCGAATGACTGAAGCGAAAAAAAATATTATTTTAATGTCCGCTTCAACACTTAGAAAAAAAACTCATTCTCAAATTTTGATGAAAAAGTCCACTCCAACACTTAGAAAAGATTTTGTAGAAATATCCCAAAAGCTCTAAGTGAAAAGTTAAGGTATTAAAAACATAACCTTACCAAAGTAAACTTCGCGGAGTCTTGAATGATGAAGAACTTGAGTAATTCGGATCCGCCTTTGATGTAGATGTCTCTTGAATGCTCTTCGATGGTGTAGCAGTATATGACATAATAAATTGATAACGAACCTATGAAAATATGTCATTACAAATCTCCCCCTATGTCTATGCCAGTACATACATAAAAAAATTCGAATTATCAAAAACAAAAATGCCTATACAAATCTACCCTCCCATTGAATAAATTTTCAAGTCCTCAAAACTGTTCTTCAATCATCTTCGCCAAATCTCAAAGCTTTTCTCATCAAGTTGTGCAACGTCATGATCTTCCATTTTTGTACCTACACATATGAGATAAATCAAAATACCTTCGTGACGCATCAAGTTTGAAATGATATAAGAATAAAGCATTAATAAATCAAATCTCCCCCATAATGCAAAAACTCACCCATGACATGATAATTCTTTCTCCCCGTTTTTATGATGTCCCCAAATAGACAGATAAGAAGAAAAAATCAAAACATGGAGTGTCACAACAAAATGCATAGCAAACAAAGGTCAAGTTACGCGCATGCAAATGAGTATCTTACAAATTTCACAAATTATTTTTGAATTTTAAATTTTTTATACAAAAATGAGATACAAACAAAATCACACCGTGGATTTAAAGTCAAACAACCAAGTCATGGAAATGGAATGAATGGGTGTGAACACATTCGATAGGTAAATTAACTCAATCAATCATATATGCACGATGCATATGTGTACCCCTAACGAATGAACATCAAAAACATCCTTTAGTGTAAAACTGTTGAATTTAGATGACATCGCCTTATGCAAATCAACAAATCAAAGTCAAAGTGATTTCCACACCAATAACGTTCAAAACTATTTAGCACTTTTTCAAGATTTTCAAGGACGTGCAAACCCGTTTAAATCTCCAACCAAACTCCCTCAGAAATGGTTTCTTTTAGAGGTGTATAAACTAAATTCTCAAACTTTGGAGAATTGGTGCAAAAACATAACTGGCCCATAATTGGCATGAATTTCTTTTTATTTCCTTTAAACTTTTTCGGGCTTTTTTAAACCTCTTTGGACCTCGGATAATAAACTTCCTCAAATTTTAAGGTCCAATTTAAACGTCGGCTTAATCGCAAAGAATAAAAAAATAATCTTTCGTAGCCCTTCATCGTTTTCAAACAAAGCACACAAACTCACAAAAGGCTCTTACATGCACAACTTTCTTATCAAGTTTTATCGCGCTTGATTCGTTTTAAGGACAGGATTAAAGTGAAAACACCCAATCAACATGTGATAAGACAAGCATAATAATCAAACAAACCCGTGCATGTGTGCCATAAAGGAAATCATGAGTCAAGCATGTATGAAGTAACACTTAATTGCATCTTAATGACTCCAAACATTATAAAGCACAAAGATGACATGATATATTGTCTCAAAACACCATCAAATAGTCACATGAAAAAAATGGAATGATGTTGTGACTTGGTCATCCTAAGTGTCCATCCATAAAAGGTGCAAATAAAATACAAAAATCTATTTGGATTTTTCAAAAAATTTATCAAAATAAAATCTTTTTGTATTTTTCAAAACAAAAAATCTATACAAAAAGTACATGTCACAACGCTAGCAAAAATATATCAAAAAGCATAACTAGTGAATGGCAAACATGCAAACACAATCATCTAAATGATATGTCAAGAGAAGAATCATGTGCAAGCAAATGGGAATCGTGGACAAATAAACCATAAGCCTCTAAATCTGATTTTCTAACCCAAATGGATTTGTACCGACATGTGGGGCTGTGGGGAATAGAATTTATTCTTCTATTAACTTGCCTAGGTCCTTTTGAAAGCTTGTAACAAAAGTGCCTAAGATGACCTTGCTACCGCAATGTGTGCAAGTGTAAATCTGGCGGTGAGTGTTACCTAAAGGCGGCCTTCTCCTCAGATTCCTAGGTGGTGCTCTCTGAATTTGCCTAGGTGGCTCTCTCCTAATGATCCTAGGAGCTTCTCTCACGATGTTCCTAGGGGGATCTTTCCTAATAAACTTAGGTGCTTCTTTCTTAACAATCCTAAGAGGCTCTCTCACACGTGTGGGAATGCACCCCTATCCTTTTTTATCTCGACGGTGCCTAAAATCTTATCAAGTTTTTCAGACCTAGACTCCAAATCAAATTTCACCTTACTTGAATCTTTCAATTTCACCTCAAGTTCACCTATCTTAGATTCAACTACACATCTAGAATCCTCAAACTCTAAAAGTTCCTTTTTCATAGTCTCCATCAACCCTCTAAGACTATCTCTCTCACCATCGACGTACTCAAGCTTTTTTTTCAAAATTTTCTCATGTACCCTAAGTTCTTCAACTAAAAAATCATTATTTTTTAAGGCACACTCTTTCAATTGAACTTTCAATTTCAAATTTTCTTTCTTCATTTTCAAAGATTCAGCATAAAGTTCATTGAAAATAGTTTGCAAGTCACGCTCATCTACACTTTCATCCTCACTCCCATCCCCCTCACCATCATCACTAATCACATGGGTGGGAAGCTCTGATACCAATTTGAAAAGTGGTGATCACTTAGATAAGCTTTGATACCAATTTGAAAAGTGGTGATCGCTTAAATAAGCTCTGATACCAATTAGTAGAATCGCTACGGCGAAAATATTGCAACTTCTCGAATAAAATCCAATTTTAATTATTCCTAAATTTTAGTTAAACCCTAAAACATGCATCTAGATGATTTATCCAATAAAATAAAGAATGCATGATAAAACAAACAATTTCAGGAAAAATCTCCCAAAGGGGCAAAACCTTTTATTTCACCATAGTTTGTAAGAAAACGGCTTACACGGATTACAATGAAATAGGGTGACATACGAAATACCCGCAGGTGTCGGGTCCGATGTCTCAGCTGGAACTTTTCCTTTCCAGGAGGGCAACAGTGAAGAAGAAGATGGCTCATCCACAAGTTACGGCTAGAATTTTCCCTTTCCAGGAGGGAAGCAATGAAGAAGAAAAACGGCTTCTCCACAAGAGTGAACTTTATAAGGACTCCCTCCACAATAGCATGCAACTGTTGATTGTAAAGATCTCCCCACAAAATATAAACAAGAGAAAAGTATGTTCTTGAAAACCAAAACAATTCACTAAAGCATATGGGAGTTTTGTGAATTGAAAACAAAAGGAGATTAAACCCTAAAGGAAGAAGCCTAAAAGAATTTTGCTTTCGCAGTTTTTCTGTTCGTCAAAACGCTGTGACTTCTTAAGAAAAACGTTACCATTTAGTGAGTATTTATAATAAAAATGCGCCTCCTTAAAATACGAGCTCGTTCGAACGAGATCGACATGTCGCTCGAATGAAGGACAACTGTCGTTCGAACGAGATCACGCGACATGCTATCTCGCGCGAACGACATGCTATGTCGCTCGAACGACTGAAGCAAAAAAATATTATTTTAATGTCCGCTTCAACACTTAGAAAAAATACTCATTCTCAAATTTTTATGAAAAAGTCCGCTCCAACACTTAGAAAATATTTTGTAAAAATATCCCCAAAGCACTAAGTGAAAAGTTATGGTATTAAAAACAAAACCTTACCAAAGTAAACTTCGCGGAGTCTTGAATGATGAAGAACTTGAGTAATTCAGATCCATCTTTGATGTAGATGTCTCTTGAATGCTCTTCGACGGTGTAGCGGTATATGACATTATAAATTAATAACGGACCTATCACCACACCAAAAACAACAATTTGGCACACTTTGATATTAAAAATATCCCACAGTTGAAAACTGTGCCAAATTCTGGCACGGTTTAATAATAATCTGACACACTTAACTAAAATATATAATACCCTCCAAAAAATACTAATCTGGCTTTTGGTCTCCTACTCGTTCCTCTCTCTCATTTTCACGGGTCCCCGCTCTTTGGTCGCCCCCCTCTCTCTCTCTCGTCCATTTTCTTTATCAACAGCAAACCATCTTCATTTTTCATGAAAATCCCATGTTAATTGGATCGACCAGCAAACGACCAGACCGAGCGCCATAAATGACCAGCAAACGACCACCGACTTTACCAGCAAACGACCGTCGACCGTTAGGTAAACAGGTCCTTCATTTTTCATTTCGTTTTTTTATTTCAATTTCATTTTTCGTTTCGATCCTAGTCTATATATTCGTCCACACACTCACATTAGCTCTTTGTCTCCCCTACGCTATTTTTTTCGAAGCCGAATTTTCTTTCCAGCTGTGATTTTTATTTTCTTAGCTAAAATCCTCGGTGCCTCTCTCTCTTTCTGGATCGGCATGTATTGTATTTTGCCTCTTTAATCGTTAATCTATTTTTTGTGCTTTTGATTGTGTTATGTTGTTGATTTGAACTATTTTTTTTAGCTCCGAGGATTGAAATTAAATTTTTAGGTTAATGTTGGAGATGGTTTTAATAGTATTATAACCAATCTCTACATATATGATATATTTGCATACACTTTTATTGAGGTTGCGTTTATTTTTTCATCTGAATTTTGAAATCTGAATTTGAAAAATATGTTCGTTTTTATATCTTTTTGTGCTTTTGATTGTATCATACTGTTGATTAGAACTTTTTTCCCCTACCTCTTGAGGAGTGAAAGTAGCATTTTAGGTTAATGTTGGAGATGCTTTTAATATCAATATAACAAATCTCTACTTATATGATCTATTTGCGTACACTTTTATTTAGGTTGTGTTTATTTTTTCATCTGAATTTGAAGTCTCAAATTTGAAGGCTGAAATTTTAATCTGAAAAATATGTTCGTTTTTGTCTTTTTGTGCTTTTGATTGTAATACTGTTTATTTGAACTGTTTCTTTACCTTGAGGAGTGAAAGTAACTTTTGAGGTTGATGTTGGAGATGCTTTTAATAGTACTATAACAAATCTCTACCTATATGATCTATCTGTTTACACTTTTCCTTAAGATGTGTTTATTTTTTTGTGAGTAGGTAGGAGATCCCAAGTTTTTATTTGATGGCAAAACCATACAAAGAATGGCGCTTCTTGTTTTGAGCACCTTGAATGGAGATCCCAAGTTCTTTCATAGACTACTTTCTTAAAAATATTAACCATGATCATCTTCCATCACAATCTTTGATCTATATTTCACACACGTGTGTGTATAATCATATATGGGTATTGTAATATTAAAGAGTATGATCTAGTGCTAGGTGGGAATTGAATGCAGGTATTGGGGAGGTTTGGAGATCAAAAGGCCAGCATAGGCTGCAAGTGATTTGTTTGGTTTTGTTTTACAAAGGTTCAACTCGGTCCAGTTCCATCCAATCTTAAGCAAGTTACTACAGGTAACTATTATTTAGTACCCATTTATTAACCTTTTAAAATGCAATGAATTATTTCTACTCAGCATTTATAGTTTGTCTTTTTCATTTTATATCTGATCATTCCTTTTAAAGTTTGAAAATCACTTCATGACTTACTTTATGAGCTTATTTAGTTAAATTGGTGGAAGGGATTTGCTGGTGGTTTTCTTTTGGAATTTGCTGTTGTTGTTGAGTGGTTTGGTTTTGGAATTTGCTGTTGCTGTTGAGTATATTTTAAATGTTAAAATATATTGGATTTAACGAATAAACAAATGAAGTGACCCCGTAGTTGCGGGTCTCCCCATTTGACAATATGACGATAATTTCAAAATACATAGATTAGGCTTAAAAATAAGCCGTTTGAAGGTGAAAACCCAAATCGGTCCCCAAACGACCCCGTAAGAGGCTTGAACACCTCGTACGGGACCAATGTAACTTGTACGAACTGACCGCGTAGTCGCGGGTCTCCCGGTGTGAGAATATGACGATAATTGGAAAAAATCGACACTTAAACTTAAAAATAGGCCGTTAAAGGGTGAAAACCTAAACCAGCCCCCAATCGGACCCGTAAGAGGCACGAACACCTCACACGGTACCAATGTAACTTGTAGGAACTGACCATGTAGTCACGGGTCTCCCGATTTGAGAATATGATGATAATTTGAAAAAATTAACACTTAGACTTAAAAACAAGTCGTTAAAGGGTGAAAATCCAAACCAGTCCCCAAACGACCCCGTAAGAGGCACAAACACCTCGCAAGGGACGAATGTAACTTGTACGAACTGACCGCGATTTGAGAATATGATGATAATTTGCAAAAATCAACACTTAAAATTAAAAACAGGCCATTGAAGGGTGAAAACCCAAACCAACCCCCAAACAGGCTCGTAAGAGACACGAACACCTCGCACGGGACCAATGTAACTTGTAGGAACTGATCGCGTAGTCACGGGTCTCCCGATTTGAGAATATGATGATAATTTGTCAAAATCAACACTTAAGACTTAAAAACAAGTCGTCAAAGGGTGAAAACCCAAACCAACCCCCAAACGACCCCGTAAATGGCACGAACACTTTGCACGGGACCAATGTAACTTGTACGAACTGACCGCGTAGTCGCGGGTCTCCCGGTTTGAGAATATGACTATAATTTGCAAAAATCAACACTTAGACTTAAAAGCAAGCTGTTGAAGGGTGAAAATCCAAACTAGTCCCCAAACGACCCCGTAAGAGGCACGAACACCTCGTAGGGGACCAATGTAACTTGTACGAACTGACCGCGTAGTCCCGGGTCTCCCGGTCTGAGAATATGATGGTAATTTGAAAAAATCAGCACTTAAACTTAAAAACAGGTCGTTAAAGGGCTAAAACCTACACCATCCCCCAAACGGACCAGTAATACACACGAATACCTCGCACGGGACCAATGTAACTTGTAGGAACTGACCGCATAGTCTCAGGTCTCTCGGTTTGAGAATACGATAATAATTTGCAAAAATCAACACTTAGACTAAAAAAAAAGCCGTTAATGGGTGAAAACCTAAACTAGCCCCCAAACGGACCCGTAAAAGGCACGGACGCCTCGCACGGGGCCAATGTAACTTGTACGAACTGACCACGTAGTCATGGGTCTCCTGGTTTGAGAATATGACAATAATTTGTAAAAATCAACAATTAAGACTTAAAAACAAGCCGCTAAAGGGTGAAAACTCAAACCAGCCCCCAAACGGACCCAAAAGAGGCACGAGCACCTCGCACGGGACCAATGTAACTTGTACGAACTGACCGCGTAGTCACAGGTCTCCCGGTTTGAGAATATGACGATAATTTGTAAAAATAAACACTTAGGACTTAAAAACAAACCATTAAAGGGTGAAAACCCAAACCAGCCCCCAAACGACCCCGTAAGATGCACGAACACCTCGCACGGGACCAATGTAACTTGTACGAACTGACCGCGTAGTCATGTGTCTCCCGGTTTGAGAATACGATGATAATTTGCAAAAATCAACACTTAGACTTAAAAATAAGCCGTTGAAGGGTGAAACCTAAACCAACCCCCAAACGGCCCCGTAAGAGGCACAAACACCTCGCACGGGACCAATATAACTTATAGGAACTGATCGCATAGTCCCGGGTCTCCCAGTTTGAGAATACGACGATAATTTGTAAAAATGAACACTTAGACTTAAAAACAAGCCGTTAAAGGGTGAAATCCTAAACCAGCCCCCAAACGGACCCGTAAGAGGCACGAACACCTCGCATGGGACCCATGTAACTTGTACGAACTGACCGCGTAGTCCCGGGTCTCCCGGTTTGAGAATATGATGGTAATTTGAAAAAATCAACACTTAAACTTAAAAACAGGCCGTTAAAGGGTTAAAACCTAAACCAGGCCCCAAACGGACCCGTAACAGGCACGGACACCTCGCACGGGACCAATGTAACTTGTAGGAGCTGACCGCATAGTCCCGGGTCTCCCGATTTGAGAATACAATGATAATTTGCAAAAATCAACCCTTAGACTTAAAAACAAGCCGTTAAAGGGTGAAAACCTAAACCAGCCCCCAAATAAACCCGTAAGAGGCATGAACACCTCACACGGGACCAATGTAACTTGTACGAACTGACCGCGTAGTCCCGAGTCTCCTAGTTTGAGAATATGATGATAATTGGCAAAAATCAACACTTAAACTTAAAAATAGGCCGTTAAAGGTTAAAAACCTAAATCAGCTCCCAAACGGACCCGTAACAGGCACGAACACCTCGTACGGGACCAATGTAACTTGTAGGAACTGACCGCATAGTCCCGGGTCTCCCTGTTTGAGAATACGATGATAATTTGCAAAAATCAACACTTTGACTTAAAACAGGCCCTTAAAGGGTGAAAACCTAAATGAGCCCCCAAACAAACCTGTAACAGGAACGAACACCTCGTACGGGACCAATGTAACTTGTAGGAATTGACCGCATAGTCTCGGGTCTCCCTGTTTGAGAATACGACGATAATTAGCAAAAATCAACACTTAGACTTAAAAACAGTCCGTTAAAGGGTGAAAACCTAAACCATCCCCCAAACAAATCCGTAAGAGGCACGAACACCTCGCACGGGACCAATGTAACTTGTATGAACTGACCGCGTAGTCCCGGGTCTCCCTGTTTGAGAATATGATGATAATTTTAAAAAATCAGCACTTAAACTTAAAAACAAGCCGTTAAAGGGTAAAAAACTAAACTAGCCAGCAAACGTCCCCGTAAGAGGCACGAACACCTCGCACGGGACTAATGTAACTTGTACGAACTGACTACCTAGTCCTGGGTCTCCCAGTTTGAGAATATGACGGTAATTTGAAAAAATAACACTTAGACTTAAAAATAAGCCGTTAAAGGGTGAAAATCCAAATCAGCCCCCAAACGTCCCCGTAAGAGGCATGAACACCTCGTACGGGACCAATATAACTTATACGAACTAACCGCGTAGTTATGGGTCTCCCGATTTATAAATACGACGATAATTTGCAAAAATTGACACTTAGACTTAAAAACAAGCCGTTGAAGGGTGAAAACCCAAACCATACTCCAAACGGACCCGTAATAGGCTCGAACACCTCGCATGGGATCAATGTAACTTGTACGAACTGACCGTGTAGTCCCGGGTCTCCCGGTTTGAGAATATGATGATAATTTGCAAAAGTCAACACCTAAACTTAAAAGCAGGCCGTTAAAGGGTGAAAACCTAAACTAACCACCAAACGTCCCCGTAGGAGGCACGAACACCTCGCACGGGACCAATGTAACTTGTGCGAACTGACCGCGTAGTCGCGGGTCTCCCGATTTGAGAATATGATCGTAATTTGCAAAAATAACACTTAGACTTAAAAACAAGACGTTAAAGGGTGAAAACCCAAATCAGCCCCCAAACGACTCCGTTAGAGGCACGAACACGTCGCACGGGACCAATGTAACTTGTACGAACTGACCGCGTAGTCACGGGTCTCCCGATTTGAGAATATGTCGATAATTTGCAAAAATTAACACTTAAACTTAAAAACAAGCTGTTAAAGGGTGAAAACCTAAGCCAACCACAAAACGTCCCCGTAAGAGGCACGAACACCTCGCACGGGATCAATGTAACAAGTACGAACTGACCACGTAGTCCTGGATCTCCCGGTTTGAGAATATGACGGTAATTTGCAAAGATAACACTTAGACTTACAAATAAGCCGTTAAAGGGTGAAAACCCAAATCAGCCCCCAAACGTCCCCGTAAGAGGTACAAACACCTCGCACGGGACTAATGTAACTTGTACGAACTGACCGTGTAGTCATGGGTCTCTCGATTTGTGAATACGACGATAATTTGTAAAAATCAACACTTAGACTTACAACAAGCCGTTGAAGGGTGAAAACCCAAACCAGTCCCCAAACGTACCCTTTAGACGCACGAACACCTCGCACGGGACCAATGTAACTTGTACGAACTGACCGCGTAGTCCCGGGGCTCCTAGTTTGAGAATATGATGATAATTTTCAAAAATCAACACTTAAACGTAAAAACAGGCCATTAAAGGGTGAAAACCTAAACCAGCCCCCAAACGGCCCCGTAAGAGGCACGAATACCTCGCATGGGACTAATGTAACTTGTATGAACTGACCGCGTAGTCTCGGGTCTCACGTTTTGAGAATACAATGATAATTTGCAAAAATCAACACATTGACTTAAAAACAGGCCGTTAAAGGTTGAAAATATAAACCAGCCACCAAACGGACCCGTAAGAGGTACGAACACCTCGCACGGGTCCAATGTAACTTGTAGGAACTGACCGCATAGTCATGGGTCTCTTGGTTTGAGAATATGACGATAATTTGCAAAAATAACACTTAGACTTAAAAACAGGCCGTTAAAGGGTGAAAACGTAAACCAACCACCAAACGTCCCCGTAGGAGGCACGAACACCTCGCACTGGACCAACGTAACTTGTACGAACTGACCGCGTAGTCGCGAGTCTCCCGGTTTGAGAATATGACGGTAATTTGCAAAAATAACACTTAGACTTAAAAAAACGTTAAAGGGTGAAAACCCAAACCAGCACGAGCACCTCGCACGGGACCAATGTAACATGTACGAACTGATCGCATAGTCACGGGTCTCCCGATTTGTGAATACGACGATAATTTTCAAAAATCAACACTTAGACTTAAAAATAAGCCGTTGAAGGGTGAAAACCCAAACCAGCCCCCAAACGGACCCGTCAGAGGCAAGAACACCTCACACGGGACCAATGTAACTTATACGAACTGACCGCGTAGTCCCAGGTCTCCCGGTTTGAGAATATGATGATAATTTACAAAAATCAACACTTAAACTTAAAATAGGCCGTTAAAGGGTGAAAACTTAAACCAACTCCCAAACGGACCCGTAAGAGGCACGAACAAATCGCACGGGGCCAATGTAACTTTTAGGAACTGACTGCGTAGTCACGGGTCTCTCGGTTTGAGAATATGATGATAATTTGCAAAAATAACAGTTAGACTTAAAAACAAGCCGTTAAAGGGTGAAAACCTAAACCAGCCACCCAATGTCCCCGTAGGAGGCACGAACACCTCGCACGGGACCAATGTAACTTGTAGGAACTGACCACATAGTCCCGGGTCTCCCGATTTGAGAATACAACGATAATTTGCAAAAACCAACACTTAGACTTAAAAATAAGCCGTTAAAGGGTGAAAACCTAAGCCAGCCCCCAAAAAGACCCGTTAGAGGCACGGACACCTCGCACGGGACCAATGTAGCTTGTAGGAACTGACCGCGTAGTCTGGAGTCTCCCGGTTTGAGAATATGATGATAATTTACAAAAATAACACTTGGACTTAAAATCAGGCCGTTAAAGGGTTAAACCCTAAACCAGCCACCAAACATCCCCGTAGGAGGCACGAACACCTCGCACAGGATGAATGTAACTCATACAAACTAACCGTGTAGTCCCGGGTCTCCCGGTTTGAGAATATGACGATAATTTCCACTCCTATATGTAATTTTTTAGTTTGAGTAAGTTTTTTTTCTAAATTACTAGGTTATTAATAATCGTATCTTTTTGTATCCTATTATTTTTGCAGGATAATATTTTATCGTTGGCATTTATTCACGTGGAACACACAGAGAACTCAATGGTTAACAACAAGGGGTTTATTCATGATTCTATTTTTTTTTTGTTATGGCCGTGCGGGCTTTTGTAGTTTTATTGTTAACTTTTATAGCCGTGCGGGCTTTTGTAAGTCAATTGTTATATTTTGTGGCTGTGCGGGCTTATGTTAGGCAGGTTTTGTATTAGCAGGTTTTGGAATGTCCAGAAAATAGAGAAAACTCTGCCCAATTTTTTTGGACTATGAACTATTAAAGACTTGTAATATTTTGAAGTTTGTATGTACATTAGTTTATTAACAACGTGCAATATTTTCAATTTGTGAATTTTTGTGCTTTTAAATAATTAATTTTTTTCTTTTTATAAAAAATTTGGCACAGTTCAAAACCGTGGCAAAAGTGTATCATATTTTGGCACGATTTTAAACTGTGCCAAAAGTTTTTCAAACTGTGCTCAATGTGGCACAGTTAAAAACTGTGCCAAAAGTGTGCCAGAAATATCAAATTTTGGCACGGTTTAAAAGTGTGCCAGAAGTGTTCCTGTTTGGCCAAATCTGGCACACTTTTGAGCCGTGCTAGAAAAAAATGGCCATTTTGGAACACCTGATTCTGGCACAGTTCAAAACCATGCCAGATTTGATCTGGCACAGTTTTAAACCGTACTAGATTCCTGTTTTTGGTGTAGTGTATGAAAATATGTCCTTACAAAACCAACCATGGCATGTAAAGTTGTTTGATCTTTCTCACAGCGAGAGTATAACGGTTGGGTCACCTTAAAGTTTAAACTTTGGTAGTCATCGTCAAGGTTTATCGTGATATCTTCACGAGCACTTGAACCTTGTACATCATCAGTAAACTCATTCTCCTTTGCTTCATAAACTCCGTACACATCATCAACTAAATCCTCTAACATATTATGATCTACGCCGTTCCCTTCTACATCTATCCTACTTGTTGAAGGTTGTCGTGAAGGTTTTTCAGGGACAAAAGGAACTTTCAATTCACCGTTAAAACTCCAAAATCGATAACTATCTTGAATACCCCATCTAAACAAATGTAGTTCAACTGTTTTTCACTCAAACACCTTACCGTTCTTACACCTAGCATATACACACGGAAACTCGTCATCATTATGACATCTCTTTGCATATTTCACAAATTCATTAGCACCTCTGCGAAAACACATCCCCCATTCTATTTGTCTCACCCATCCACTCTTTTTATTTCGAATATCCCATCACAGCTACCATAACTAATCACCTATTAAAGGTAAGAAGCGTATATTCATGGATTAGTATAAACAAAACTTAGATTTATAGTATGTTTTATTTAATTACGTCTTCGATTCTTAAATTTCAAATTTAAATTCAATTTATAATAGACATTCCTATTTCCTCCATCTCCTCTAAAGGGTGAGTGGTCCTATCCCATTTAAGATCGCATATTTCTGTAATATACTTAACAACTCAAGCACATTGTTACAATTTGAGAAAAATTCGGCAGCATATCCCCATAGTTCTCTTAGTACACGATGTAGATTGGCAAGTGTGAGTGTTATTTCAATTGATCAATTGAAATAACAGTTAAACTTGTCAATCTAGTATGTACCCATAGAACATTAGGATACGACTGCAGAACTTCCTTCAAAAGTAACAAATTTAAGCCACTAAGAATATTATTATACAGAAATTATGCAGTCTCAAACTGTCCAAACGGGACAATTCGAGAGATCTCATTACAGGGGTAACGACTCTCGAACGGGTCTAAGGGCTATTGAATGCGTACACATAAGAACTAGAAAGCTAGTATCTATGCGTACTATATGTAATTTCAAGTATATATATATTGTTCGTTATACAAAGTAATTTTCAAAAAAAGTTGAAAAATCCCACCCCCACATGGACAATAATCCAGTGGTCATGCCACTTTTAAAATTAACCAACCCAACATCGATCCACTTTAATCCAACAGGAATGGCAACAATAAATGTTTATCCCGTACTCCTTCTAATTCATCTACTCAATTAATTCTTTTCATCAATTAAACTAACAATTAAAGTATATAATTATTAATTTACTAATTTACAATGAGGGGCAATCCTACTTTCATATATTAATTTACTAAAAAAATTAATAATCAATCAATTCGTTTACAAGGGGCACTACTTGCATATGAGGGAAAATATCTAATAAACCAATCAAAATTTAATAAAAAAAATTATCAAGCCCCCCCTCGCCCCATTTCCCCTTGCCCCCCCCCCCCCCCCCACACACGCACACACACACATGCACGCAACCCCACCCCCCGCATCATTTCCCCCTCCCGCACATACGCACAAACACGCAAACTACACACACATATACACACATGCGCACATACACACACACACACGCAGCCCCACCCTCTTCCCCAACCACACACACACACACATCTCCACCCCCCTCCCCACCCCCCATCACACACATGCACACCCACACCCACATACACCTCCTCCCCACCCCCAGCCCCCAGCCCCCACCCACCACACACACACATGCACACGCACATATATACACACATACACACACATATATACAAATGGAAGAGAGAGAGAGAGATAGAGAGAGAGAGAGAAACCATCCTGAAAGTAGAGAGAGAGAGGGAGAGCAGTGCGTAGAGAGAGAGAGAGAGAGAGAGAGAGAGAGAGAGAGAGAGAAAGTGGAGGGAAACAAAGCGGTGAGAAAAAAAGGAGGGGAAAGAGTTATTTTCTACTAAACTTGTCACGGACATTTCACGGTCTTTGACCGTGACAATATTATAATAATTTTCACGATCAATGATCGTGACAAAAAATGTGTGTTTTTTTTGTCACGGTCAATGACCGTGACAAGTTTGGCCGGCTAAAGGGTGTCAATTTGGCCTTTTTGGTGTAGTGTTAGTTAATTAGTTATTTACCATCTCAATCATCTTTTTATTTCTTTTTAGAGTCAAGTTAGGGTTAACAGTCTTACATTTGTCGTCCCGTTCACTCGTCCTAGTTCTCTGAGGATTCGATACCCGGACTAGCCACTATACTCCGCAAGAGTGTAGTTAAAGTTTAGGTTTTTGTATTGCGGTTGGAAGCCAATAACAACGACTAGCGTATTTATACGGACGCTCGGTTTTTCCACTCGATCAATATATCAGTCACACCCTATTTTGGGAAACCCTCATTCCTCTCTTATAACACTTTTTATTTCAAAATAAGTCCTTTAAAAGGGAAGCTCTTTGCAACCAGGCCTCCAAGGCCCTCCTCTATCCAAGTATGCTAAAAATATATTCAAAATGTCAAAAAATACATTTTCTTACTTTTTCTAAAAATAAAACTTCAGTAGAAAATTAAAGTGCATGTAGATTAAGCCACTAAATCAAGATAATCAAACACAAGATGCATCTTTTTTGTCCTTTTAAAGTCTATTTTCAGTTACAAAGAAAAGACACTATATCAAGCATACAACATGATTAATGCCAAGCCCCCAGGTACGAGACGTACCCAAACTCGTGCACCAACTCATTTGGGCATGTATGCCCATAACCCCCGTGGCCATCAAAGACAAGTGCCAGGGGTAATAGGTCACCTGTTCCCCCTGCAAGAGTCTGTAGTTTACCAAAGTGCAATGAAGAGTATTAAACCATAGAAAAGATAAAAATCGATAGTAACTTTTACCCTCCCCTAAGAAACCCAGGATTCTGTGCCCTATGCTGATAGGTAGCTCCCCAGCCGTGCCTATCGGTAGACCCTAAAAATTTCATTGCAAAAGTGCCAAAAAAATCCAATAAATTACTCGAAAAATCCACAAAACTTCCCGAGAAAACCCCACAAAGTTAAGAATGTCATTACTCCAAGAAAACCCATTTTTAAAGCATTGAATCAATTACAAAGTCCTCATTAATCCCCCAGAAGATCATAAGAAGATGCATCGTCACTCACTCTCATCACCAACATACTCCCTAGTGAAACCAAAATACAAAGTGCGCCTATACCCACGATAATCTACCCCTTCCTTGACAGAGCACCCACAATTAGAAAACGCTCCCTGTAGACAACAACTTCGAGTCCAAAAATCGACCTCGACCCGTTGAATCGATCATCTTAATTCTTTAAGTCTGTAGAACTGACCTCGACTCGTTGAATCGGTCATTTCAACCTTAGGTCTGTAGAATCGACCTCGACCCACTGAGTTATTTATTTTAATTCTTTGATCCGCAGAATCGACCTCGACCTTCTAAATTGTTCATTTTAACTCTTTAGGTCCACATTTTAGACCTCGACCCACTGAATTGACCTCAACCTACTGAATCAATAATTATAATCCTTAGGTCCGCATAATCGTCCTTGACCCGTTGAGTTGGTCAACAGAATCAAACTCGACCCGCTGAATCAATCATTTTAACTCTTTAGGTCTGTAGAACTGACCTTGACCCACTGAATTAGACATTTTAATTCTTAGGTCATCTGAACTGATCTCAACCCTCCAAATCGGTCATTTTAACTCTTTATCTCCGCAGAATTAATCTTAACCCTCTGAATCGATCATTTCAACTCTTCAGGCCAAAAGAGAGGGATAGGTTCCTAATACCTTCCCTTTCCATAACTCAATCCCCTAACCCTTGAACTTCTTGGTTTTGCAAGCATTAGTATTGTCCTTCATGTCGTTCTCTCGAGATGGCAACATTTCTTTTTCCTGTTTTGTGCAAAATAGGCAGGCGACTCTATCTCTACATATTACCACATCGATGACGACCGAGCGCCCCTAAAAAGGGAGAAATCCCGCAAGAATGATGAAAAAAGGGGTAATACCTCCTCGCACCCCTCAAGATGGCCATAGTAGGTATCCCCGAGATGGAGATAAGAAAGAACGCACATCCTTTTAAAATTATCTGAGACAAAGAACTTTTTAAGAGAAACTTCAATGGAACTCATTTGCATTGCATATCAGGGGCATATAATGAAAGAATGATGCAAAAGATCTACAACGGGGAATGCGAGACCCACATGAATGGTCACATGCTTACGAAGAAGATCATCCTGCAAGAGTACTATTGGACTACCATGGTTTAAGACTGCAATGCCTATGTTTGAAGATGCATTAAATGTCAATAATTTTGCTAACTTACAACACTTGACTCCTCGAGAATTGTACAACATGATCTCTCCCTGCCTTTTCTCCACCTAAGGCATTGATATCATTGGGAAGGTCACTCCCAAAGCTTCTAATGGGCATGAGTTCATCCTAGGCGCCAGTGACTACTTCACAAAATGGGTCGAAGCAGAGTCATTCGTGGTTCTAAATGCAAAGAAAGTATATAAGTTTATCAGCAAGAATATCATTTACTGATACGAGGTTCCTCGTGAGTTTCTATCAGACAATGGAATTCACTTTGAAGCCGAGGTCACATAATTGGTTGATGAGTACGGAATGTAGAGGCACAAGTCTTCTCCTTATCGACCCAAAATCAATGAAGTTGTCAAAGCCGCTAATAAAAGCCTCAAAACCTTTATCATCCAAATGATCGAAAGCTGTAGAGATGGGTCGATCGGATCCCATATGCCCCCTGAGGCTACCACACCTCTATCAAAACACCCACTGGGGATACCCCTTACTCTCTGGTATAGGGCATGGAGGCGGTTCTCCCCGTGAAAGTAAAAGTGCTTTCTCTAAGTGTTATGCTCGAAAGTAGGGTCAATGAAGAAGACTAGCATCAGAGCCTCCATGAAGAACTCTCACTTTTAGATGAAAGGAAATTTAAGGCTTTATACCACATACAGGGTTACCATTATTGAATAGCGCGATCATTCAATAGGAAAGACAAAGATCACGATATCCAAGAAGGAGACCTTTCCCTCAAAGAGATTGTAAAACTTATGGGGACCCCAGACGGAAGTTCAAACCTAATTAGAGCGGCCACTACATCATGAAAAAAATCCTATCAGGCAGCGCCGCTATGCTCACAGATCTCGATAGAGAAAAAATGACTCGTTCAGTCAATATACACCGTGTCAAGAAATTCTACCCTTAATCTAAAATCTCGATGCGCTACGACTCTTCTCATACACCTTCTATTTTTAAAAAAGTTCTCCATTTCCCTTGCCTAGAACTACATGAGAACTGATCCTCTTAAAACAATTCCTTTCAAATGAAACTCGTAAAATTTTCAAAGCCCACAGAGATACGTAGGCAGCCCATACGACACACATGGGCCGGTCCTTTCTTTTTTTTTAAAAATACTATTCTTTTCTAACCCCCGAGAACGACGACCTATCTCATCATTTACATGAACAAAAGGATTACGTATTCCTTAGCGATTGGTATAGATAACTCAAATGAAAAATTCATCAAAGTAAAAAACAAAGTATTATCAAAATTAAAATTATTTCAAATAAAAGAACACAACCATTACATGAAATATTAGTAGAGGGAGAGAATAGACCACTCCCATTTCAATTACAAAACCAACCTATATTTCCCCTAACAACCAATAAAACCAACCTACCAAATCCTTACAAAATATACTAGCTTCACAAAAAAAAATCCTAAAACATGACAAACACCTACACCAATATAAACCACCCTCAAATAAAAATCCACAGCTTCAAAAGATACTGCCCTCAGCTGTTAGACAACCCTGCCTCATCATCATTGACTGCTCCCGAAGGTCCCAGGTCTCCGAATCGTGATTGATACTTCGTATGGGCTCCATGCAGTGGTACGCCTTGATAAACTTCACCGAAACTATGGTATTGAAATCCATAAGCCACCTTTGCCTAGTCTCTACTTCCAAAATCTTCCCAATTACCCTCTTCCACAACCATTTCAGATAATACCCAAACACATACTAAGCCCCTCTAATAGATTATGATGGACGGGTAGACGATCGGTGGTGGTTCCACAAAGGCCCCAATATCATTCATAAAGATTCGGTCACGTCCTTAACTGGGAAAAACTTGGTTATTCAAGGAGGTAATATATATTCCCACCCTACTTGGTGCAGAATTCGCTAAGGAAAATAGAAGGAAGTCTGGTGAAGGCCAACCATCTGCACATACCGATACTCTCCTAACTGCAAAATGGGCTGCAAGTCCCCCCACTATGGCACAAACACTTTTCATCAAGCATTTTATCTCCTCAGCCATATACCAACCATGCCTCGAAGGCCTTCCTCTACCCAAAATTTTCCAAAAATAATTGTTTCTCAAAACAAGCCATATACCAACCATCTCCCCTGACCTACCTATTGGTAGTCCCCTCCAAATTTTGTCCCGAAAATGCTAGAAAAATCCAAAAATTGCCTGGAAAATCCCAAAAAATTCCCATAAATCCCCCAAACTATAGAACATTACTTTCTCATAGGAAAACCATTTTTGGAGTGTTAAGCCCCTTAAAAAATCTCAAAATACCCAGTTGGATCAATCGCACACTCTTATCGTCAACATACTCCCCAACGGAGATAAAAGTGCACCTGCACTTGAAACCTACTACACCTTCCCCAGCAGGAACCACAGTCTATATAATCCCTAGTGGAATCATAAGTAAAAAAATTCCCTAGTAGAACTATTCCCCATAATTTATAACTCAAGGTTCGCGAAATTGACCTCGAAAGACAGAATTGGTTGTCCTTCTTCAGGTCCTCAAAATTGACCTCATCCCACAAAATTGGTCGTCCTCTTTAGGTCCGTAGAATTGAACTTGACTCTGCAAAATTGGTCATCCTTCATTAGGTCCTCAGAATTAACCTCAATTCGCAAAATTAGTTGTCCCTCTTCAGGTTCGCAGAATTGACATAGACCAACTGAATTGGTCACCCCTCTTAAAGGTCCATAGAATTGACCTAGACTCGCAGAATTGGTCACCCCTCCTTAGGTCTTCAGAATTAACCTTAACCTCCAGACTTTGTCGCTACAACTTTAAGTCCTCAAAATTATCCTCGACCTGCAAAATTGGTCGCTACTACTTAAAGGTCCACATAATTGACCTCTACCCGTAAGATTGGTTATCATAACTTTAGGTCCACATAATTGACCTTGGCCCACAGAATTAGGCGTCCCTCTTTAGGTCCACTAGATTAACCTTGATTCACACAATTGATCATCCCAACTTCAGGTCCTTATAATTAACCTTGACCCGTAAAATTAGTCATCCCAACTTTAGGTCCTCAGAATTGATCTCAACCCGTAGAATTCGTCACCCTAACTTTAGGTCATCAAAATTGACCTTGACTCACAGAATTGGTCATACTTCCTAAGGTCTTCAGAATTGACCGTAACACCCCACTCTTCCACCACTAATATTATCCCCACTTTAACCATCGCACCCAACCATATGGGTTTTTTTATTAGCTCTATATCCATAAACTGCTGTCGGTGGGGTTCGAACACCTGCAATTGCATAATCAATCACATGCCTTACTAGTGGAGCTAAAAGGCCTCAGTGTTAGAAGAGTATAAATCTACATATATGAACCATTACTTTTCCTCACACAGGAGATGTGGGATGTAACTCTTTGGCTACTAAATCAACCATCGCCTAGTCTGTTACATTGATCTCAACCTGCAGAATTGGTCGTCCCTCTTTAGGTTCACAGAATTAACCTTGACCCGCTGAATTGGTTGCTATACTCCTTAGATTTGCTGAATAAACCTCAGCCTACAAAATCAATCGCCAAAACTTAAGGTCCATAGAATTAACCTTGACCCACTAAATCGATTGCTACACTCCTCGGCCCTCATAATTGACCTCGACCTACTAAATTAGACGCTACACCCCTTAGGTACCCAGAATTGACCTAGACCCGCTGAATCGATTATCCCTCCTTAAGGTCCTCTGATTTGACCTCGACCCTTTGAATCGATCACCCTCATCCCTTAGGTCCGTTGAATTGACCTCGATCCCCTTTTTTAGCATCGATGTGGTGTCTATCTTTCGACATCCTTCACTTGTTCCAAGATCACTCGTCAAGAAGATCTAAAAACACCCCATCCTAGGAACCCCTTAAACACCTCCTTAGGTCCCTAGTACTCATCCGTTCACCATAAACCCTTGGTCATACTTCGAGTACTGATATGGAGGCCACTGGGAGTTCTTGGGCCTCGTTTGACTCCAGTCAACTCTCTAGCTTGAGCGAAGCTCAATGAATCTTCAAAAGGGTTGTGAGTCCCCTTTCCAACGGTCTATCCCATGTAAAAATTGACCTTGCGGTTTGGACTAACGACCCGTTTTACTCCGAGTATTGATCTAAAGGCCACCGGGCACTTTCGAGCCCTCTTTGACTCTGGTCAACCCTCCATCTTAAGAGAAGCTCAATGAATATTTGAAAGGATTTGAATAATTTTCCAAGGGTCCATCCCATGTGTGAATCGGCCTTAGGGTTCTGACGAATGATTTATTTTACTTTTGAAGGGTCTTCAGGCACTTTTGGGCCCCATTTGACATTTATCAACTTTCCAAACAGAGTGAAGCTTAATTAAATCTCAAAGGGAACTAAATTTTCTTTCTAATGGTCTGTACCGTGTGTGAATCAGCCTTATGATTCGAACGAACGATCCGTTTTCCTCCCGTCTAGAGACCATTAGGCGCTTCTAAGCCCCATTTGTGTTCGGTCATTCCCCAGACTATGGAGTGGCTTAATGGATTCTTAAAGGGCTCTGAATCCCCTTTCCAACGGTCCACCCCATGTACAATTTGAACTTATGGTTTGCATTTTATGACTATTTTTTCGAAAAAACTATTTCAGACATCTTATAGGCACCTTAGGAACCTTGCCTATTAGCAGGGTGTCCTATTCCTTGCCTAGCAAGGCAAACCCCAATGCCAATAGGCAGGACAAGGGCTATGCCGATTGACAACCCCTGGCCAAAATTCCCCTATAAATAGGCCATGACTCACCATTGGAAAAGACCCTCATAGAAAAATCAGAAAAGATTCTCCTCGTTATCAGAGCCTTTCCCTTTCCTAAAAAGTCCATTTTCCCACATTCTCTTACCTCACCTCCTTAACTCACTTAGTAATTCACCTTAACTCTCTACATAACTTCCATACCACTTTAAAATCAACACATTTGTATTCCAAACTCAGTAATAAGCATCCATAAAAAGGTTAATTTCTCACCCCATTTCTCTAGTTTATCCATTTTAGTGTTATTCATCTATATTTATTTTGTGATTTTGTTACATTATATCACATTCACTAATAGCTACACTTTATTAGTAGTATTCCAGATAATCTATTTTCATAAAAAAAAAAAGACAAAAAAGAGGGTTTACCCGTAAACTCCAAAAGCGGGACTTCCATTTTTACATGCACATAAGAGGAGTCCCACATTTGGATTTATGGGTTGAACCCACCCCTATGCTATTTTCGAACTGCGTGGATCTTGATGCCCCTTTGGGCTATATAGTCATCTTAGGCCAATCTCGAGATTCAAATCTTCCCTTTTTCATTTTATACATCTTTTATATGTTATTATATTTATTTTGTGAGTTATAGACTTCTACATACTTGTGTCTCATCCAACTCACACATTCATTCTTTCATAGTGATTTGTGATTCAGCAAAACACTTACACCATATTTTTTGTTATTGTTTTTAGGAACACTCATACGGACTCCATCCCTTCTATGAAGCGAGTTGGAGGATTCCATTCTCCCATTATTTATATTATACACATGTACACACATATCACGGAGTAAAAAAGAGAAGATTAACATTTGCCCATGAGAGGCCGAAAGGGAAGAATGGGTACCTAACACCTTTCCATTCTGTAACTTAGTCCCCAAAACTTTGAATTATTTGGTTTTGCATACACCAGTTTGATCTTGATACCGTTCTCTGGAGCCGACGACATTCTTTTGCATGTTTTAAGCAAATTGGTTGGCGACTCTATCTCTTCGTGTTACCCCCATTTGACGATGACTAATTTTATATCCGAGGCTAGACCGCAAAAAAGGGAAAAGAAAGAGAGAAGGAGGGAACCTTCTTTCCTTCCTTCTTCCTCCCCACCATCCTGACAATCGAAGGTGCTCCAGCCACGCATGCCGGAGGAATCTGACCACGGATGGACACTTCCATCATTTAACAAACCTCACGACTCTTCCCTATTCGTCCTTCATTTGTCTTGTCAACATCCTTCTCATCTCGCCATCGTCTCACCGTCGACCCTATCATCTCACCGTTGACCCTCTGATAGGTATTGACGTCTGTGCACCAGTATTGTCCTCTTCCTTTAATGGTTACTTTTAACATCTCATGCATATCCCAAATAATAGCTTTCACCTTTTGATTTGACTTGTATTTGATTTGTTTTCTATTTAATTTGTGCTGTATTTGATTTGTATTATACATAACTTTCACTTTCTGACTTGAGCCTATTAGGATTTCCCCATCTCATTTTGTATATATTTTCACAAATTAATTATTTGTTTCTTCAACTCTTTAATTAGGTGTTATTATTTTAAAGATTGAAACTAACTTTAAAATTAACCCAGTTTGATGATTACATTTTATTAATTCAAAATTAAAGTTATTTTCAACCAGTTCAATAATTCAATGTGGTTTACACTCTCATTGTATTTTGAGTACCTTGTTTGTTTGAGTTTTTGTGGTTTTTAGGAAATCTTATACAGGAAAATTCACATGTGAAGTTTGAGCAATATAAAAGGAATGAATGTTATTTGATTCATAATTGTGAAAAATTATGAGATTTTCTAAATGATTATTTTAAAGGGACAACCGATGTCCCAAACAATATTATATTTATATGCTTAAAACGGAATTTCGCTTTGCAACAAATTTCTATGAGGGTTTATGGTTTTGGATATGGGAATATATGTGGGTGTTTTATATCGTAGAGTTTTAGAAACCATCATATATGGAATAAATCATGCACATTTGTTGAAAATATTCATATAGGCCAATCATTAACATATATTACACCAACTAATGTATTTGTTTTAGTCACATTAAATCAACAAGTTATTTATATATATACTAATTTATTTTGTGCTTAACTTGTTATTACTTATTTATTAGATGTAAATTAGTTGGTATATGCATCTATATGTGTTATTTGTCTTTATCATGACTACTTAATACATGTTTATGTTTTTATTTTTTGCACATTATACGTATTAAACTCATGTAATATATCTTATGTCATGAATTAGATGGATAAAGGTTAGATGCATGAAACAAATTGATTTTGTGAGAAATATGTGATGGGAGTTAGATCATTGATTCTATTAGTAAGGAAGGTATGGGAAAAAATTATAAAATCAGGTGTCCTTGTTGCGATTGCTTGAATATCGATGTTAAGAATATTGATGAAGTAGTGGATCACTAAGTTTTAAATGGTTTTTGTACAACCTACACTCGATGGATATATCACAGGGAGCATTCTGAATACATGGTGTATGATAGTGCATATGGGGGTGTAAACAACGTTGTTGATGTAAATGATGATGGTGATGAAGGAATGGCAGACACTGAAGAGGATCATGGTGACGAAATGCATGATATATTAGAAGACGTCCATATGGGGAGAATGTTGACGTCGACCATAATATTTTGTTATTAGACATTGTGGCATGCTTTTTTTGTGAACTTTTGTTATTAGACATTACAACATGCTTTTTAGTGGAATTTTGTGGCACAAAGATGACGACTGATGTCACTTTGTGTTTTAAATATATAGACTTTGGAATATGATTTTACATTCTAATTATCATTTCATTAGTATGTGGGTGGACTTGCCAAATTTCGAAAAGTATAACTAGTAATTTTATAATAATTTATCATTTCAGAGGTGACTCTTTGATAATTGCTTTGAACGAAAATAAGTTAATAATACTAGCCAAAATAATATGGAAAAAATTGTAATAATATTAACATTAGCCACGATTTTTATTTGTGGAAATTGTGCTAAAAACATTCTATTTGCAATGACTTTTAGCTATAGAAAAAAAATGAAAATACATTCAACCACGATATTTTAAGAATACATGTATACAATTTTTCATGAAATATGACTATCTGCAACGAAATATATTAATAAACAACAACAAAAACAACAATGATTGTTGAGAAAGTTACACATTAGACAATGACTGTTTTCACTGCCAATAAGTTAACAATCGACCACGGGACTCATTTTCGTTCTCATATATCTTTAGCCATGGGGCTTTGGCCACAACCATGCAATGAAAAAATATTGTTGCCAATTGTCTTTTACAACAAAATTTCAATATTTGGCCACATTGTATTTTGCAACTGTAACACCTCGTAATTTGGAATAACTATAATTTGGCATTTAAATTACACATGTGCACGTAATTTAAAATAAATTGGAAAATAATGTGAGTATAAAATAAATATTAATTAGTGTGAAATGGATTAATATTTATGTGATTTAATATCTATTAGTGTGATAAAGTAAATAAAT
Source organism: Sambucus nigra (assembly GCA_949130495.1). Classification (NCBI taxonomy): domain Eukaryota; kingdom Viridiplantae; phylum Streptophyta; class Magnoliopsida; order Dipsacales; family Adoxaceae; genus Sambucus; species Sambucus nigra. The sequence continues at coordinate 159,640,675 of OX422219.1, read as the reverse complement.
TAATGCCATCTACAATTTATGTCGTAAGTGAGTAAATAAGACGGGCTTTGATAGTATCTCAATCAGGACGCGTCTGTAAGTTATATTAGGTTGAGATGAGATAATTATGATGGGTGACTCGAATGATGATTTTGAGTGCACGGTTAATCCAAAATATGTCAAAATAGTCAGAATTAAGTACCCGGGGTTAGTGCATGCATCTTGGGGGGTTTTAGACTAGTCGGGACTAGTATATGAGCATTTTAATGGAAGGTGAATATTCAATTTCGGGATTCCAATTATATAACGAAGAGGTAAGGTAAGAGAATTAGTCATTTTTCAACTCTAAAGGTTTTAGTTGAGTTACACCGAGGGTTTGAGCGAGAATGAAGAGAAAATAGAAGAAAAACTAAAGAGTCCAAGAAGAAAGTGAAGAGAAAGTATAAGAAAGCTCAAGAACCCTGGAGGATTGAAGAAAGTGAAAGGGATTTTGGAATTTTTAATCATCATCTTCACTAAATTTAGACTCTACGAATTCAAAGGCAAGTGGTTAGATTGCTATTTATTTATGTGTTCAATTACAATTCATATTATAATTGGGAACTGGATTTTGGGTGAGATTTATATACAAATGGGGTTTTGGATGAATGATTTCATAGAAAAATGTGGGTGATATATTATGATTGAAATCTAGAAATTTATATCCCATGTAGATAGGTAAATTCTACATTTTGAAGGAATGAGAAAATATGATTTAAAGTGATATTATGAGAATTCTAACTGGAGATTAAGCATAAATCCCATATAACCATTATGTGTAATTGAATTCTAGATAAAATTGGAGTTGTTTTACACTTGGGAATCATGAAAATTGATAAATATTATTGAGATATGAATTGGGATTGATGTGGTTGGGTTCTAATTGGATGAAAATGATTTTGGCAACGACTTGGGCAGTCAGCAGGGGCAAACCAGTTTGCCCCCTAGCCGAACCGGTTCGGCATACCTGCTACTCCCAATTTGGTTTAATTGATGGAAAATGTTATAATGTAAATGCGACAATTAAAGTATAAATGTCCGGGGACAATTTTTTTTTTTTGCAAAAATTATATGAAATGATATTATGGATTAGATTAATTGGGATTTTTAGGAATGAAATTAGAGTATGTGGGAAGGGACTTTACTCGAAAATTAGTAATTGAATTTATGATGAAAATTTGGGAAATAGGTATACGGCTGAGTGATAATGGTATGTGTCCAATGTTTATGTTTTGAGAATCAATTATTTAGTCAAGTGAAAAATTAAATAATTAAGAATGGTAAAGATATTCAGAATTTATAGGCTAGTGCTACGAGTGATAGGCATGGTTAGCCGGGACTTTTGTCATATATGAGTATAGGATAGTGCTATGTGTGATTATATATATATATATATATATCACTCTAGTGGATATGTTATTGATAGAGGTTGCAAGCCGTGACCGATCTCTCCTGGCGAATCCCAACAGGTGTAGTATCGGTCCTCAGGGTCATAGGTCAATGCATGCCTACTCTATGTGAGTTTGGATTTCAAGTGGAGTGATGTGTTATGGTTATGGCCCACTGAACTAAGACTATGACCGCCTCCAATTACGCGTACGCTTTGGGTTCGGTGGTGAAATTTCGATCCGGTGGCCCAGGATGATGTGCGTATGCCCTGGAGCATGATAGCATACTAGATATTCGCATCCATTAAGCTATTAATTTGAGGGATTGCAGTTATGTATATATAGAGAGTGATATATATGTGTGTGCTTGATGTTATATTGAAATACGTATATATATATATGAAGGAAAATAGATGAGCATAAGACGTTAAAGTGGGAATGATGGATTAATAACTCGTGAAAGTTATGAACTTGTAAATTATAATTGAGAATAATATTGGTTTAGTGGATGGGTGAGCTAAATAAGTAAATACGCGGGACATAGGGTAGCGTATAGACTCATTGGTATTTTAGGCTAGTTAGTCTGGGTAGCATAACTAGGATGTTAAAATGCATATGTTAGGCGCGCACTATAGTTGAGGGGTGAGTATTTTCTCAAGGGAGTGAAGTTCCAATTTAAATATGGAACAATGCACATATAATTGTTTATGCTTTTTAATTACTAGAAAAATATTTTTAAAAGGTTTTGGGATATAACTCGTATCATTTTTTTTAAACTTTTAGGTATCCAGCCATAGGGATGCTAAGCATGAGTCGCTATTCCAAGTTAACGGAGCTGCAACATCTACGGAGTGTTGCAAGGAATTGATATAGTTGTGTCCATTGATGTTATTCAAGACATGATTAGTCTCTTTACTGTTCGGGCATGTTGCCCATGTCAATCTGTTTTATTTCAATTGATTTTATTTTAGTTACGAGGATTATTGTATGGATGTTATACCGATGGTTTATTCGGTAAACTTTGGCATGTAATAGATTTCAGTGTTCAGACTCGATGTGTAATTGTGGATTGATTTGATTATTTAAATGAGTTATGTTTTACTATATTGTGTTATGGCACTTTAAAAAAATATAGACAAATTTGACACGACTTAATTTAATAATAGATGGTTAGTAATTAATTAAAGTTTCTACAGTGATGCTAAGAATGAGCCATATGGGATTCATGTATTATTTTAGTAAAGGGATGGCCACCCGTTATTTTAATAAGCGGGGTGTCACTACAATAAATTGTACAATTTCTTATAGTTAGGGTAAGCCTGACAGGGATAACCTCTGTTTTAGTATAAAATAAACTGGCGACTCTAAACAACCAAAAACCTCTTATGTGAAGAATAGTTTAGGCCCATAGGGGTGCACACCAAGTTGTATATGGTGTATAATAGCTTCTATGGCATAATCACAAACTCAACCTCAAAAATAAAAATGAAGATCGAGAGACAAGCACTCTCGCATCCCCAGGAACAATACACTCACATGAACGGCTCACACACGCCTCCCTTGTGCACACATCCCACTTTCCCGTCGAATCATCCTGTCAAACTACCCGCAACACCACACTTTGATTTATTTGAATTGAACTTAGCTCATTCTTGTCAAATTTGACTCACGTGCTATAATTTTAGAAATACGTACATAGTGTGTGCCCTTAATGATCTCTGGTCAAAATGAATTTATGTGAACTTCAAAATCCAGTATGATCCAACAATTTGTTTGAATGAGTTTCATTTGTTATGTGATACTCTACCGTGATAGAGCTTCTAAAAATCAACAATTCAACAATATGTTTGAAAAAAGAGCATAAAGATTGTTTCAAAATATATTCAGATCACCTGTAAATAAATCTCAATGCAAACTAGAGTGGGGATTTTATGATTAATATAAGGTGCACACGTGCATTGCACATGTGACCTTAGGTTGCAAGGAAGAAAAAACTTAATTGTCAAAAAAGTTACATGAAATGATAAATGAAGTATTCTACAAACTACATAAATTACTAAAGAGAGCATTGTGGAAGTCATCATTAATGAAACCATCACAATCACACAATATGATAGGAAATAAATTTATTCCTTTTTTCTCATCCCTAAAAAATTTAAGAACCACCCGTCAATGTCTAAAAATATTAATTTTTCGTATATAACAACAAAACCATCAAATAGTCTTGGATAAATGCAACCAATATTAGAAGAAAAAATATAGGGATATTTTGAATTTACTCCCTAAGATAAAAAATTATTTGACTAAAATTATACCTTGAACAACTAATAAATGAGGAGTTGGAAGTGTTTTAACAATATTATCTTGAATAAAAATTCAAATATAATAAAATATATAACAATTAGCCCATATTATTAACTTCCTCTTCACACCAAAAGTTTTAAATACGAAATAAAATCTAAAGGAAAAACCACGTAATGTAAGTTCCATAGATAAATAGGAGTATGTCATGCACAAATGTGTAGTGCAAATACAATGTATCCTTATAATCATATTTTGCTTCTCACTACAGTTATACACCTAATAATCATACTTGACGACAGTTAATCTGATATGTTGATGCTTTGACCTATTCCTTTCCTCTCAATAATATTTTCCTCATATTTAACATTATCATAGAATTTGGAATAGAGCTACTGGTATATATTTACTTTGGTAACATGGGATTCGAAATTTGTAAACGTCAACACAAGAGTTGTAAAATAATGTATTCAAGACATAAAATATATTGTTGATGAAAACTTCTACCCCAAAAGAATATCACCAATCAAAGAAAAAATCACAAAAAGATACAATAAGATTTGGACGTATATGCTAAACTCCCATTTCTTCCAATTCAACATATAAGTTGAGCGTCTTTATGAGAAAATCATTTTCTTCAACACACATAGGAGGAGCACTGAATGTCACATCATTCTAAGAGTGTGATTCTCCGTACATTGACAATGGTGCTAACACATTACCATATCAATGGATGGACGATGTATACGTGTCCTCTGGTGTGACCAAGGCGTAACTTGTGCCCACAAAATTATACACAAAATCAATGCGTAAGGGTAAAAATTGAAATTCTATTTTATAGTTGACGAATGGGAGTGTCGTGAAAATCAACACCTTTCAGTTGTCGTGGAAAAAAATTGTCATTAGAAATACAATTTTAGGAAACTTGTATGCATGTAAAAATATGTTTTAAAAAATTTTCTACAACTAAATTCGAGTATTTTAAATAATCTTTGACGGTTAAGACTGAGTCGTGAATAATATTTTACGACATTTTCCATCCATCATATTAGATTTATTTTCACAATACCTAAATTTGTATCATTTTTCTCCTTATAACACTTAATGTCACTTAAATTAATTTATTATATAACACTTCAATAATTTTACATAATTTGAAAGTATAATCCAAAATCATAATAGTAATTGAAAAAGTAAAATCGATAAGAGCTGGAGTCATTTTCATTCATAACCATTATAATAGTCTTCACATCAAAACCAAAATGGATTTAATGCAAATTTCTCTATTATATTGATGATAGAAATGACAAAGTCTAAAAAATTAAAGAGTTGAAAGTAGTCTTCAAAATCCATAATTTTTTCCCCAAAAACGTTTCCATTCAACAAATGCAATATTAGTAAATGGATGGACTTGAGATAAACTAGGTATAAAATAAATGTTTGTCACTTTTTTATTCTTTCATCATTTAAGATTTCAAAGTTACAATTCCTTGTTAAGAATTTTCTCCACTATCCATTAAAAACTCAACACTATTTTTGTAATACAAAATCCGATATTGGTTTGGAAAGGGTTTGTATTAAAATGATTCAATCCTTTTTTAAAACTTAACAATATTTTTAGATCTTTCTTTTGAACCAGTAGAAAATTTAGTAGCAAAATTTAACTTATGGCTGGTAAACGACAAAGAATAGCATCGAATAACTCTCACATTTTTCCGTTTTAAGGAGGCAACCCAGTGGATTGAAATCATCATTGAACATAAAATCCCTAGTTTATTTCAACCATCATGGATCCCACTATGCTCTGTCATATTTGACTCTTAAACTTACGCATCATGATTAGTCAGCACATCTGCGATAAGAAAAGTCAAGATATTAAAAACTCAAAATCTACCCACCTCTCCACCGCACAATCCACCCACCATATCACATACCCACAACCCCTAAATAAAAAATAAAAAACTTAAATCTCAATTTAGTATCACCAAATCTAAAGAAAATGATAATAGATGTATTGAGAGGAAAGGGTAAGGAAGAGAGATGGGGAGGTTAAAGAGACCAAAAGTCTTATTAATCGTGTGTGTGTGTGTGTATGAGTGCATATATATGTATGTATGTATGTATGTACGTATGTATACACAAAGAGCGATGGACGATATAAAGGCTTCCAATAACTATTTATAGAGGAGAGAGATAGAAGGAGGGAGAGTGTGAAAATAGTTATTAATATATGGGACCAATTGTGATGAGAGAAGTAAATATTTATTTGAGGGAGAGGGATGAGTACATATAACGAGGCATTGTTAGAGAAGTTTAGGCATCTTTGGTATTTCAGGAAGAAATATGGGTATTATAGTCAAATTAAGAGATTTATTATTATACATGCTTTTTAAAGTGGTGTAAATTATCATTTAATTCTATGAATGATCTTCATTGTATTCCGAAATTCCTTCATGAGTAATGTAGACACCTTATCCCAACACCCCTACACTCTTCTATAGGGTCCAAATAAAGTCCTTCAACTCGGACCCCCGATCCTCCTTTAAACCCTAACCGAAGAACAATAATGTTGTCCCCTCACCTATTTAGCTTTTGTTAGATTGAGAACCTCAGAATAATTCCTTTATAAAACCATAGATCTCTGAATTCTCTTTCCAATGATCCAGACCGTACGTGAATTGAACTTTCGATTCAAAAGTTATGGCCCAAAAATAAAACCCCTTCAGGACTAGCCTATATTCAAGACACCTCACCTACCTATAGCAAGATGTGATTTAATTGGCGTGATAGTCAAGATCGTCTGCCTATAGGAAAGCCAGGGAACCTACCGATCAGTAGATTCTCGAGTGCAGACTTGTCCTATTTCAATTTAATGTTTCCTTATTTAAAGAGACCTTGACGTCACTTGCACACATTTTTCCACACATTTTATCACACATTCCCCTACATAACCCGACCCTACCATTCACCACGACTCCACCACTATCATCCATACACTAAAAATCAACAAACATGTAAGAGCCAATTTTATAATTGCTCATTTTTATTTGTATTATTATTTTGGCTTATCTCGTTACATATACACTACACCTACATGACTTCTCTAGATTTGAAGACAAAGTTGAAGACATTTAGAAGAGTGAAGAATCATACGTCTCATTGACCTTAGAAGAAGTTATGGATTCATTTCATAAAGAGTTAGTTTATTTTTTTAAGGGTTTTAGAATTGGTTTTAAAATATTTTTAAAGATTTTTTTTTTGAAAACTCACCGCCTCGTTAGAACGAGTTGGATATCTCATTCGAATGAGAATAACAGGGTCGTTAAAACAAGTCACTTAAAAGATCGAACGAACCACTTTTCGTCATTCGCTGAAATCTCGTTCGAAGTCTCATTTTATACATATTTGAATAAAAACAAGTGTGTCGTTCACGCGAGAAATTATATTTTTTTATTAAATCTGATCCAAATCCTTGATAATTATCTCTTTGTAACAAACTTCCTTATAAAAGAAAAGACAATATTTGAGACTTAAAGTTGAAAGCAACTTTTTAATATTTTTGAGTTTTCTTTGTGATCAAACACTTATGTTGATGCAAAAGACTAGACGGGGCTAATTAATTGATAACAGATAAATAGAAATAAGAAACAAGAGATTTTTAAAGTGGTTCAACTTAAGGAAAGAGCCCACGTCCACTGTTGTGTATTGCCTTGGGATTATTCAATTGCCTCTCTTTTTGTGTCCCCCGGTATGTAGGGTTTACAATGTATTTATAGTCCTCAAGGGGTGTATAAGAGATGGAATATAAAGAGATGGAATGTCATTATATCATAGACATTTACATCTGTACAATCATTAATATATACAAATCTTGGTGTTTGCCTGTCACGTTGGTCGATATTCTAAGAGTTGGTCAGCATTCATTCCTTAATGACTAGGATTAATCTCCCACTGTATAACACGTGTCAGTATCTGAATGGTCTATGTAGATGGATAATTTTTGGTATCAACAACTTCTATAATCATTCCAAACCCCTTGGAATCATATAGATCACTTTATCAAATTAAAAAGAAGATTTCTAGCACAACAACCTTTGTAGAGAGAAATCTTTAGTGCTAAATTATGGAACTGTGGCTTCACTGTTGAAGAAGGAAAGGCTAATTGGTGCATACCATGGGAAGATTTCTTCTCGTGGACGGCTCTGGATTGGGTCATTTTCTATAGAAGAAATTAAAGACTCTGAACATCATACTTAAACTATCTAAGTACTTTGGGACTCGACTGTCTGTCAATTATTTTGTAGTGTTGAATATAGGTTTTGCTCTATTAAGGGGTTTTTCCTCACTTGTTTGTGTTGTTTGCATACTTGGTATGTTCCTTTAAAATTTGGATTACATCTTTGTATGATCAAATATAAAATTTGGTAAAAGTTGGATTTGTGTGTGGCAAACCAATATACAAATCAATCCATCGAATCCCAGCATTCTTAAATTGGTATCAGAGGCATCTGCACAAAATTAATGTGTGATTATTTTTACAAAAAAAAAATTGATATCAATTTTTTTTTAGAAATTTTGGATGTAATGAATAATTTGTATAATAGGATGCCTATATTTGATGGGTCAAATTATGCGTACTGAAAAGCTAGAATGAAATCCATTTTAAAATAAATTGATGAACATGTTTGGTTAGTTTGTGAAAGAGGGTGGACACCACCCACAGAGTCAGTTGATAATGTAATAAGTCCAAAACCTATTTTTGCATGGATAGAGGATGGTTTTAAATGGGGTAATTTTAACTCGTGCGGTCTGAGTGTCATCTCTAGAGTCATCACCCCTGATGAGTTACGCTTCATTATGACGTGCACCACATTTAAAGAAGCTTGGGATACCCTCAAACTCACTCACAATGGAACTAATACAGTAAAAAAAATTAAACTGCAAAATCTCACCACACAATTTGAAATGACCACTATGCTTGAATTCAAATATTTTGATTAGCTTTACACTCGTTAGTCAGATATAGTTAACTCGAGTTTCAATTTAGGTGAGAAAATCCCAGAGACGCGTGTAGTTAAGAGAATTTTGAGATCACTTTCGGCCTGTTTATTCCTAAGGTTACCATGATAAATTTGTTAGGGATATAAGATACTCTTAGGTTAGAAGAACTCATAGGAAACCTTCAAACGTATAAGATAGATATGTTTTCTACAAATGTTAAACCTAAGGAAAAGGAAATTGCGTTGAAAGTACAATCTAAAGAGAAATAGGAAGTCTCATCTGACTCCAAGTATGATTTTGACTTGGATGATTTATCTTTTTTGTAAAAAAAAATCAAAAAGTTTCCCAAACTTAGAAAAGAAAATACTTCTAAAGAAAAGAACGGTTTTGTGAAAGATAAAAAATATAAATCGAGCAAGAAAAAATTTGATGAAGAAAAGAAAGATGAAGAATGATGTTATGAGTGTAAGGGTAAGGTTCACAAATCTCACGAGTGACCGAAGAGATTTAAGAGATAAGGCAAAGGCAAAGCTTCCTTAAATGCCATGCTTAGCGAGAACGATGTTGAGTCGGTGGATTTTGGGGACGAATCATCGCATGGACATAATTTCACCGCTTTCATAGCTACTCATGTTAGTACATCCAGTGCACATCACGCTGATGAGGAAACTACCATGCATGGTGAACTCGATAGTGAGTTTAGTCATTCCGGTGAGAGTGGGGGATAGGATATCTTAAGTGAGAGCGAGAGTGACCATGAACGCGCTTACGCCGATCTTTACACTGAGTCCTTTAAGATGAAGAAATAAAATAAATGTTTAGCGACTAGAGTTTTAGCTTTCAAAAAAGAGTTGAGAAAGTTAAGAGAGAACGATTCCTCGGAGAGAGTTTCTTTGGAAGAGGGAGTAGTTTTAGTTGAAAGGGAAAACGGTGAATTGACCAACAAGATGGGTAGTCTTATGAGATATCTTCAAGAAGTCATGAAGAGTCATGAGAAACTTAAATCCTCTTATATCCTAACTTGAGAAAGATCTCAAACGTGCCCAGAATGTCATGGTTACTATAGAGGATACATCGAAGATGGTAGTAAAGATGATCCTCGCTCCCACCTTAGGCTTTTGGGAGAGGCAATTAATAGGTTATGACGGTGCATCCACTTCTCATACCGCACCGGAACCGGTTCCTAAATTTGTGGTAGATCCTCATTGGCCTCGACCCAAACCATAAAAGAGAGTTCATACTAAGAAAGCAAACCATGGTAGACCCAAACAAGTTTATATTTTCACCCTTTGCAAGAAGAGAGGTCACCTTACAGAGTTTTGCTACAAGTTAGGTAGAATTAGATGTACATAAACTCCCACACTGCTGTAGCAACTTTGCTTGTCTTAGAAAGCAAGTTGAGTTCCTAGTCGAAATTTCACAAAGCTTAATAGAAGAATTTCAATGAATATATATGTCACTTGAGAATGCTTTTAACGCTCCGACTAGAGACAATAATGACAAGGGAAAACAAAAGGTTACCTCCACTTGGGTACCTAAGCTAGACGATAAAGCCCTTATTGTTCACGTTGCTCTCAAGGTTCAAAATACTTCCCAATGATATTTTTATAGTGGGTGCTATAGGCACATGACTGGTGACATATCATTTTTTACCCACCTTGAGGATCACATGGAAGGTAACGTCGCTTTTGGAGATAGGAGTAGGTCTAGTATTTTAGGACATGGATGTGTTGAGATACCCGAATTTCCTAAACTAGACAGTGTGTTGTACTTAAAGGGTTAAAAGCGAACTTAATTAGCATAAGCCAACCGTTCGAAGGAAACTTTGAGTTAAAGTTTAATCGGTCCAAATGCAATATTTTTTATCAATCCGATGAACTTATAATACAAGGTGTGAGGACTGAAGATGATTTCTATGAATTATTCTCAAACACTCCTTCATGTGCAACAATGCTACGGTCTCCTCTGTGGAAGTTTGGCATCAACGACTAGGTAATGTGAACTTAAGAGATCTTAAGAGATTAGCGAAAAAGGACATAGTACGTGACTAACCATCGCTTGGGAAACCAACTTCCTCTATTTGTGGAACTTTCTAATAAGGAAAAAAATTTGAAGTCCCCATCGAAAGTTGAATACCATTACCACCACCCATATTTTGGAGTTGATTCACATGGATCTTATGGGTCCTACTCGCCCAAAGAGCTTAAGTGGTAAAAGATACATTCTCATGATGGTCACTGACTTTTTTAGATATTCTATTGTAGTATTCCTTAGAGAAAAGTTGAATGTGGTTGAGTTCCTAACAACCAAGTGTCGTGTCCTACAAAACCAACATGGTTCTACAGGAGGAAGTTTACGTGGAACAACTAAAAGGGTTAGAAAACCCTAAGCATCTAGGACATGTCTATTATCTTAAGAAAGCCTTATATGGTTTGAAGCAATCACCCCGTGCTTGGTACGAGAGTATAACTTCCTATCTCTTAGCTCGTGGCTTCAAGAAAGGGGGAGTGAATAAAACGTTATTTGTGAGGAGAAAGAGTGGTGATATTTTGATTGCCCATGTCTATGTGTATGACATAGTATTTGGATCCACATGCTCCCTCCATGGTCACACCTTTGATGAGGAGATGAAGAGTGAGTTTGAGATAAGCATGGTTGGTGAGATTACGTTCTTCCTAGGTCTCCAAGTTCGTTAGCTTGAGGATGGGATATTCATATCTCAATCCAAATATGCAAGGGACCTGGTAAAGAAGTTTGGTCTAGACTCCGCTAAGTACTCACGCACCCCTAGTATATCGATAAAGTTTAGCAAAGACACTTTAGTCAAGGGCGCAGAGCAAACTATTTATCGAAGTATAATATGTATTCTCCTCTACTTAACTGCTAGTCATCCCGATATTGCCTTTAGTGTTAGAGTCTATGCATTATACCAGGCATCCTCCAAAGAGTCTCATTTGCGCTCACTTACACGTATCATCAAATATATGATTGTCACTCTTTCCTATGGTATTTGGTATTCCTTTGATACCGATTATCATTTGTCCTCCTATTCGAATTTCGTTTGGACTAGGGATGTTAATTGTTATAGGAGCACCTCGAGTGGGTGTTTTTACTTTGGGAGTGATCTTGTCCCTTGATTGAGCAAGAATCGAAACTCCATATCTTTGTCCACGGTGGAGGTTGATTATATTGTAGCCGAGAGTTTTTGCACACAACTCTTGTGGATTAAGAAAATTTTGGAAGATTATGGGATTTCACAAGGCACAATGACTATTTCTTGTGATAATACGAGTGTGATTCATATATCTCGTAATCGGGTGCAACATTCATGCACAAAACACATTAGGATACATGGGAATTTTATACGTGATCTAGTTGAGGAGAAGATCGTGTCCTTGAGCTTTGTGAGTACCGAACGTCAATTAGTCGATATTTTCACAAAACCTTGAGATGCACTTAAATTTGAGGATCTTAGAAAATCTTTGGGTATTTGCATTGTTGATTGAGTTCGGGTACTTTATCTAGTATAGGATGCTTATCATATTCATATCTTACATTCCTATTGCTAGATTGTATTATCATTGTATTTATCTATTTTTCTTTTTGATATTTTTAGAAAAATTCAAAAGGAGTTCACTATTTTTAAACCTAAAGTATACTTTGAGTTCTTTCCTTAAAAGTGTCTCTAAACTTCGTGCACCTATGTTATAACTGTTTATGTTGATTTATCCATGAAAAATATTCACATAATTATATTCTTCATTCACGATTTCGATATTTTAGTATTATTCCATGGTGTGTTGTATTTGTACACTTTATACTTTATATTTGAAAATTTTAAAAAAAAATCAAAAATAGTTTGTGGAGAAAAGTTCCCTTTTCAGAGTTTTATTACATGTGAGTTATTGAATATCTTTGTGATGATATCTTGCTTCTTCATGTGATGGTTACGTTTCATGATTAGTTTCTACTCCTTTGTCTATTACGGACAAAAAGGGGAAGAACAAATTGAGGGGGAGTTTTATTTTTTCGTTAAAACTCGTATGCATCACAGTATTTTATTTGTCTCATGTGTGTAGGACGTTTCGCCTAAATGATGATCACATGAACCCAAACAAGATAAAGATAAAGTTACTCAAAGTGTAAGATCAATTTCATTTGAAGACACTATATAATACTTTTTTGTTTCTTGATTTAGGAGGGTAGTTATTGTGATAGTCTTTAGGATACATTTGGCTTTGGTTTGTCTTTTGTACCGGAATAGCCAAAGGGGGAGATTTTTAAAAGCAAGTTTTATAATTTCTTATTTTTATTTTTATTTTGGATTATCCCGTTATATATACACTGCACCTACATGACTTCTCTGGATTCGAATAAAAAGTTGAAGACATTTGGAAGAGTGAAGAATCATACGTCTCAACGACTATAGAAAAATTATAGATTCATTTGGTAAAGAGTTACTTTATTTTTCTAGGAGCTTTAGAATTAGTTTTAAAATATTTTTAAAGATTTTTTTAAAAACTCTCCGCCTTATTAGAAGGAGTTGGATATCTCGTTTGAATAAGAATAATAGGGTCACTAGAACGAGTCACTTAAAAGATCGAATGAAACAGTTTTCTTCATTCTATGGAATCTCATTCGAAGTCTCATTTTTATTTAATTATTATTCAAATCCTTAATAATTATCTCATTGTAATAAACTTCCTTATAAAAGGAAAGACGGGATTTGAGACTTGAAGAATTCTTTTTGAACGCTTTTTTCAATCTTTTTTAGTTCTCTTTGTGATAAAAAAAAATCTATAATCATTCTAAACCCCTTGGAATCAAAAACATCATATTAACAAATCAAGAAGAAGATTTATAGCACAATAACCTTTGTAGAGAGAAATCTCTACTACTGAATTGTGGAAATGTGGTTTCACTACTGAAGAAGGAAAGCCTAATCTATGGATATCGAGGGAAGATTGCTTCTTGTGGAAGGCTCTGGATTGGGTCATTTTTTATAGAAGAAATTGAAGACTCTATGCGTTATACTTAGTCTGTCTAAGTAGTTTGTACGTCTATTGTCTATCATTTTCCTCACTTGTTTGCATGCTCGGTTTGTTGCTTTAAATTTTGGACTACCTCTTTGTATGGTGTTCAAAACAAAATTTTAGGAGCTTGAAGGTTCAAAATTCTTTTATATTTACTAATCTAAAAAATGCTACTTTGCATATTTTAGTGTTTTCTTTCGTATTATATTTTTCATGTCCTCTCATTATCTTTAAGAATTCATTAATTCTACCTTTTTATTACCATATATACTCTCAAATATTTTTTTTCATAAAACAAAAAAGGGTTTAAGGCATATTCTCAATTTGAAGTGTTCTCACCACTTTTTTCGTTACTCTCAACATATTTCACCCATTTTTCATAAACCAAAATCAACACCCTAAATTCGAATTATGACTCAGGCCCACCCATGTTTATTATGCGAACTACGCAGACTTTGGTGCATTTTTTTGGCTACATAGGCATCCCATAGTTATTTTGGGATTCAAGTCCGTTTTTATTCATTTCATTTAGTTAATTCAATATTTTATAATTTCACTCATGTAGTTGGTATATTTTATTCACACTATGACAAATATCGAGAATTGCTAAAGTCAATTACAGTTCAAAGTTGTGGGTGGTCACGATCCAAAACTATGACCCTTATCAAAATACCGTGACCAATCATGTGACCAGCGTAAAGGGCGACATCAATAAGTAAATGGTCACAGTCTGGAGCTATGACCAAAGGGGCCATGGTCTAGAATCGTGATCCATACGTGACCCTTTAGGTGCCAACGTTCATACTAAAATTGTCACCATGATGGCCATGGTCCTAAACCATGATCCACCCATAACCAATCCCAGTGAGTTATGGTTACGATTTTTGACCGTAACCCCTAACTCTAGTTCAAAATGGCCACGTTATTATGGTTACAGTCCAAAATCATTACCATTTTTTGATATGTAATTGGTCACCGTAGGGGTCAGAGTGTAGAGCCACAATCAAGTTTCAGTGTTCCATTGGTCACAGTATGGGTCATAGTTTTGAATAGTGATCAAGTTTGGACTATAAATTCGAGAACTTAGGTCAGATTTTACACCACAGCCACATCTCTCTCTCTCTCTCTCCACCACAGTTGCGACCCTCTCTCCACTGGTGATCACCACTGACCACTTTCCGTCTCTCCACCACAATAATCTCTCTCTATCTCTCTGTATACATTTTAGTGTGTGTATATGTTTCAGTGTATGTGTGTCTTTCAATGTGTGTGTGTGTATGTCTTTCATTGTGTGTGTTTATGTGTGTATACACACACACACACACACACACACACACACACAGAGATATATATATATATATATATATATATATATATAGAGAGAGAGAGAGAGAGAGAGAGAGAGAGAGAGAGGAAGGCTCACCTACATCATGCACTATACATCACACCATACATCACACTTAATTCTAGGCCCTAGAAAATCTTTTTTTCAAATTTTATATTTTTCCCTTGAAATTAACCTTCCAATCAACACATATGAAAAAAATAGATCAAAATACATTTTGTAGCTATTTTTAAAAAATCCACAAAAAAACTGCTGGCGCAGACTCTTATAAATAAGGTATTTTTAGCAGTTTTTTGTGGATTTTTTAAAAATAGTTACAAAACGTATTTTGACCTAATTTTTTGCATATGGGTTAATTAGAAGGTTAATTTCAAGGGAAAAATATAAAATTTGAAAAAAAAAAGTTTTTTAGGGCCTGTAATTAAGCGTGATGCATGGATGATGTATAGAGCATGATGTAGGTAAGCCTTCTCGTATATATATATATATATATATATATATATATATAGAGAGAGAGAGAGAGAGAGAGAGAGAAATTGGTATATTGAAATTGAAATTGGGTATATGAATGTGAATATATATACGTGCACACACACACACACACTCAAATGCACACATATATATACTCACACGTGCACATATGAATGTTACACGCACACACATACTCACACGCGCATATATGAATGTTACACACACATACATACTCACAAGTGCACACATATGCACACACATATGAATGTTACATGCATACCCATACTCACACGTACACACATAGTCACACACGCACACATAATCACACACACACACACAAACATATATATATATATATGCGAATAAGTATAACACATGAATTACTATATATACATGAAGTCTCTCGTATACTCACACGCGCATACATACACACCCACACCCACATACATATACTTTTACACAATCTCATATATATATGCATACAATTATTGATACTTGTTTAGAATAGACGTAATTAGTAACATTTTAGATTACATAATATGTTCACACATTTTCTTCTCGTTCCATGTGCGCATGCAACTTGAGAACAATTATTGAAGCTCAACTGATTCATGGTGCTTTCTTGATTTAGGTAATTTTATGTATCTTTTCTTTTATATAACAGTCTTATATATAGTTATAACTTCTTGGTTAATTTGTTGTGGCAGTGTTCACCCATTCCTTAAGTGGTTGCTGCTTAGGTGAACACAAATTGGTGGAAGGGCTTGCACATTTGGTGGACAAAATAGTAATTTTAGGTTTAATTTAATTAAAATGAACTTAAATTAGACTTGGTGATCGTTTCTGTGTGAATATTAATGCATATAACTTCTTGGCTAACTTGTTATGGTCATGTCCACCCCTTCTTTAAGTGGTTGCTATTTGGGTCGATACAAATTGGTGGAAGGGCTTTCATAATTGGTGGATGAATAGTAATTTGAGGCTTAATTTAATTAAATTGAACTTAAAATGGACTTGTTGCGTATGATTGATCGGATGAAAAATAATTATTTGTTTAGGATTAATTAGAGCCATTACCTCTACGACTCATATTCACACCTTCCTTCTATATATTTTCTTAGGAAAAATGAGTCACTATAGTAATTAATTTCAATAAAAGAACGAGAGGGTGCAATTTGACCTCACTAAAACATATCTCATTAGTGCGCGTCATATAGTGGTAACTCATATTTACAAGTATGGGAAAGGAATATTGAATAATTTAATTACCTTACAAACCATAGAGTTGATCTCTTGCAAGCGTACATGTCGATCGTATTTTATTTTCCATGCTAGAATGCTGGGATGAGGTAGTAGTGAATATATTTTTCCTTCATAATCCTGACAGGGGAATTGATGTTGGTGATACGGTTAGAAAATGCTAAAAAAATATTCACCCATTGCGGATACAACTCCATAAAGAGAATATTCACCCAGATTGTGACGTCTCGCCATATATGCACAATAAAAATGAGCTTGCAAATAAGTTGAATAAAAAAGAATTATGAGTTCATGTCACGGACCTTTATACGTCAATCATAGATATGCATTCGCCCAATTAGTCGCGTGTAAAATGTCATATATTTTTAAAAGGGAATACTGATTGGATGGAAATCATAAACATCGAGCATGTTTTAAATGTTTTTGAAAAGGTATATACATATATATAGTCGTAAACATGACTTTCGTACATTCGTCGCTATTTTTTTTAATTGTAGAATATGTAGACGGGAACAAAAATAATTTTCCAAATAGAGGAACACCGCTAACTCGGTGCTCTCCTACACCTCAACATCAACTCTCATCTCCTCCGGGTTATCAATATTATTCTCCGCCAAAGATTCATTCTACCACTCCATATTCAGGTCATCAAACTCAACAACCCTTATTAATCCAACACCCCAACCTCTTGCTACCGAGGAATCCTAAGTAAATCCTAAGAAGCCCATTCGGTTCTCCTTGGTCAAGAATCATCCTATCAGTAATAAACCTCGTGTTCGACTTATTAAAATCCATTATCTGTCTCTCGAAAAGATGATTATGGGCATAGAGGACTCAAACAACTGGAAGAAAGTTGATCCTGCCGTAGAGGATGACGTGTGGAAACAACTTGATAAGAGTTTTTCATTCCCAAATGGTTTGAAGGCAAAGGTTCTTTCCCGAGTAACTAATTAATTGAAAACCTATTGGAAGGACTTTTAGAAGAATTTTTTAACAAAGAGGACAACGAGCTCTAATATTTTGGTGTTGAAAGAGAGATTTCTCCTCAAATGTTCAAATGATCATCGGCAGATGGAACGAATTCTTGGAGAATGAGGCCAGGAAGGGAAAATTGACTGAGAGGGAGAAAAATAAACTGAATAGATCAAAGAAAGTTGATGTCCACAAACTTAGGGCAAAATTTTATGATGATCTAAAGGGTGAATGGGTGGAATGGACCAAGGGAACTCCGAAAAAAGGTAAAAAAAACCTAATTAAGTCAACATGTATATGCACGCCCGACGGGAAAAAATCATAATGAATTTCCAGACAAATTCATTCTGACTCTAGTGAGTTTGAATTTAGTTATTATATATATATATATATATATATATATATATATATATATATATATATATATATATATATATATATATATATATTATAATAAATAATTGTTAAAATCATAGTCCTAAATATAATGTTATATTACAGGAAATGATAAAAGGCCTCTCGAGGAGTTAGTTCAAGTGCAACCCCTATGACATTAAAGTAGATGCCCTAAACAAGGTAATTAGCAGGGACAAAAGGGGAGGATAAAAGGTGTGGGATCACATATACTAAGTAGAAAAATATAACACAGTGCACCTCTATTGGATGAGATCCCTTTGGTGAGGAGTCACATGTCGATCTAGGCGAAAGAATATGCTAGGATAAAAGGATATGTGGCAGAGCTTCGGATGAAGGTGGACAATGTTAGCGACAATATGGCAATCCTAATGAATGAAATAAATGGATTGGTTTGGTTGTTTACTCAACAACGTGGTTTCCCCTCTCTGATACCTCCTTAAACATTACCCTATCCTACACCTCAAGTTCTCCTCTCCCAAATGCATCATCCTGGAATATTTCCCTCCCAAATGCCTCTTCCAACATCCTGTGGATCATTTCATCCATGCGCGGTGACTATGGAGAGCAATATTATATAAGGGACTTGTCCAATAGAAGGGTCGTTGGATTGTGCACTCTTATTTCCATGAATGTCGAAAAACCCGTCCACAATTGCCCTTTAGCGGTGGGTACGGATCAAATCTTGGCTGATACAATATACAAGGGTTGCAGAGATGATCTTTGAACTTTGACTACATGCAAGGTACTCTGTTAAAATATTATCATAGTTGTTTTATTACCCGTCTAATATATTTATTGGACGTGATTAGGCATTGAACAATCTTTTCTTTTTGGATAAATTTATAATATTTTAATTACATAGGATATCTGTTTGGTTTTATTCCATATTTACTGAATGATTAAGTCAAATGAATTTTCTTTGGTTGAATGAATTTTCTTGAATTATAAATTGAGACTTCTTGTATCCAACATGACTTTCATTTCAACCTATTTGTATAGATGACTTGATTTTTGAAGACTACTTACTTTCCCATAATACAAAGAGTGGATGGAAGAGAGTCATAGAGTATTTGATAATCATGTAAAGGGAATTCGGGAATTTATAAAAAAATATGAAAATTAAAATCTTAACAGTGATAACGTTCTTTGTCTGTGCAACCGTTGTATGAATGGAAAATTTAAGTCCTTGAAAGTTTAACTCCATTTACTAATGTGGGGTATGTTTTAAGACTATAAGATATGGACAGTCCATGGGAAAAAGAATGTATTATATCTTTCAAAATAATTATCGATAAATGACTGCATGACAGAACCCCACTGGGTGGAAATGGTGAACGATTTTCCAGCATGTCATCCTTTAACTGACCAAGTTGATGATGCATACCGAGTCCACTGCAATCAAGACCACTAAATTTTGGATACGGATAATGTGAGTTATGGCAAAGTCAATGAACAAGTTGATGTTGAATTACCCAAAGATCGGGAATATATATGGTTGAAAGCCGATGCGGTAGACCTTTGTATACGAAGATCACTCGGTATTGTATGTAATGATTATTTTGCATAATTTGATGAGTTAATTTGGTTTGTTAGGCAATAGAATAACTGAAATTCTCCCGAAAGAGAACACGTTACCTGATAATTATCCGAGCATGAAC
Source organism: Sambucus nigra (assembly GCA_949130495.1). Taxonomy (NCBI): domain Eukaryota; kingdom Viridiplantae; phylum Streptophyta; class Magnoliopsida; order Dipsacales; family Adoxaceae; genus Sambucus; species Sambucus nigra. The sequence continues at coordinate 159,620,811 of OX422219.1, read as the reverse complement.
AAGAGCTTGAAGGGTGAAGTAAAAATCTATTCATGCATGCAAGTATGATTACATATTGTACTGTAATTAACACGAAATGAAGGATGAATGTCCCGTATGCAAGGGGCCAAAATATATGGTTTTGAGAGTGGAAAATATAATAGAGTAAAAATTTTCAAGTGATCGCAAGTTCCACAGAAGGTATTAAAGTATTTTCCCCTCAGGCCGTGATTAAAAAGATTTTTCACTATACCGTGGATAGAAGAGGCCATGGCATGGAACACTCGATTCCAGGTGGGTGGGAATCTCATGCTTCATCCGATTGATTCACTCACATGGAAGTTTTTTAATGCATGACACCCTGAATTTATAAAAGAACCACATAATTCCCATCTTGCATTATCAATCGATGGGTTTAATCCTTTTAGTAATTTAAGCACTAACCAAAGTTATTGGCTAGTTCTCATGGCACCTTTAAGTTTTCCTCCAACATTTTGCATGCAAAAGAGTTCACATTATTGTCATTGTTGATACCCGAGATAATGGCTCTCGATGATGATAGTGATAAATTCTTAGCCCCGTTAATCGAAATACTCAAATAGTTATGGGAGGAAAGAGTGAGAGAATTTGATGCTCACAAGGGTGAAATGTTCACACTTAAAGCAATGGTTATGTGGGTGATCCATGACTTTCCTGCCCATGGGATCTTATCTGGTTGCAATGTTCATAGTTATTATGGATGTCCCATATGTGGGGAGGAAGATGAATTCACTTAACTACATTATAGTGGGAAGATGAGTTATGTCAATCATCATAGATTTCTTCTAAGGAGTAACCTTTTAGGAATGATAAGTATAATTTTTTACCTATCGATCAAGAGTGTAAGGAGGAACTTACTCGACTTTAAAGTTATCAAATCGAGGAGAAGGCAATGACTGTGAATTCAGGGAATAATTTTGTTCGCAAGCACCCTCAGTTTGTAGCCCAAAAGTGTAAAGCTAAGGAGTATATGTAAGATCCTAGTAAAATGAAGACATGGTCCAGACGGTCAATCTTATTTGACTTATCGTATTAGAAAGAGCACGATATAAGGCATGTAATTGATGTGATTCACACGGAGAATAATTTTGCAAAACATCTGGTACTAACATGTCTGGGTGGATCTCATCAAAATATAGAGCGAGGGCGCGTCGCAATCTTAAGGAGATGGAAAAAATTTATAGCTAAAAACTGACCTTACAACTAGAAGAAATTCGATTCCTGTGGGTGAATTCACTTTGACTACTAGTGAAAAAAAAATCCTCCTAGACACGTTCAACTTGAAAACTCCTAATGGTTATGTCGTTAATTCGCGCAAGATTGTAAACTAAAAAACTGACATGAAGCAGTGCAAGTTTCACGACTAGCACGTCATCATTTAATTAGTCCCTCTATTCTTTAGGCATTGCTTTTCTGAGCATAAAAATCTCCTCAAGTAAATCATGCAAATTAGTTTGTGCTTAACCTTACTCCATGCAAAAGTGGTAAATGGGAAGCAGATTAAGGCTGCAAAAGCCACTTTAGCCGAGGTGACTTGTATCTTGGAGAAGTATTTTCCTATGTCGTTCTTTGACATCAACATCCCCTGCTTGTGCATTTATGCAATGAGGCTTTATTGTTGGATGTATCTTTTTGAGCAATTGATGAAAATCTTCAAAGACTACGTTAAGAATACATAGTATACAGGGGGGTCAATTGCATAAGAAAACATAACAGTAGAATTATCGTTATACGCCCGAGAACATATGACAAAACAAGGGCTTATGAGGTTCAATCCTCGTGGATCAACCTTATTTGTATCATATGTATTGGAACAACCCTTGAATTTATATACTTTGTGTATGTTCTACTCATATATTTAGTTCTCCTACACCCCATCGCTCACATTTTGCAAAATATCATTCTCTAGATCTTCTTATGTTTTGAATGCAACACAGATTCTGTTGATGTTCAATATTTGTGTGGTTGCCTCGATTGGTGGTTTGCATTATGTGATGATCACTAATACATAAGGCATAAAATCCTCTTATTGGTAATACTAATTCCATTATCTTATATTATTATTTGCAGGCCTAGTTAGAGAAAGAACAATTTGAAGTCTTGTCTTGTGGAAAGAAAAAATCACTGCATTTATTACACCAAAACACACCTTTAGTAACAGTATTTTACCATTACAAAAAATATTACTAACGGTAATTTTTCGTTAGAAAAAAGGCATAAGGAAGAAAATTAATAACAATATTTTATCGTTACTAATTCGGGATTTAGTAATGGTATTTTACCGTTACTAATTCTTGGCTTATCAATGATATTTTATCGTTACTAATTTAGAATTAGTAACAGACTTTTCTGATTTTGTAACCATAAAGGACCGTTAGTAATATTAATATATATTTAAAAAAATATATTTCTCAACATTCGATATCATATCTTGAATTTAAACTAATTCAGTTATGCTTACAACAATATTAAAATCCTAATAACATATGCAAAAATAGTCCCATAAACAAGGGCATTCAATTCAACATTTACATTTTATATAAGCCACCACTCTTGATTTACAACAAAAACTAAACCAATCAAATGAAACATCCTAATATAATCACCTCAAAAATGACATCTTTTAAAATTATAACCAAGAAAATGAAATATAAAAAAGAAGTCCTTCAACTCCATCTTTAAATCTTCATCAACGGGTAAAGATCATGATGCTTTGCCTGCACCTCGACCTCCACCTATGACCATGTTTATATAGTAAAAAGTTCAAAGAGGAAAAAAAATAATAACCAATACGAGAGTCAAACCAGATACCGGATAATTATATCAAATGAGTTCAAATATGGTGTATAAATTCACTTTATCGCATCAACCTTGAATTTGGATCTTGAAAACCCCATGCAAACAACAAAAAACATACAAACAAAAAATGAATATAAGTATCTCAGAGACTCATATTATACAAGTAAGCGAAAAATAAATGCCAACAACTCAATTAAGGTATATAAGACAAAGATAAAATGTGTGTGGTTAAATAACACTCAATGTTGTCGCAATAATTGAAATAATGAAAGATACCAAATCTGATAATGTTAGCAGATGAAAATGGTATATGAATTCGAGTGCTGGCCTTCAGAGACTGCATTGCGTTGATTGAGAGAATTGAGGGACTCGAAGCTCATTGAGGTGAAGCTAATCGCAAGTCCAAGCAACCCACTCAGTGTTACTACCACCCAAAATATAAATAGCCTAATGACACCGCTGAAAATTGACACCAAAGAAAATGAGAAACCACATACCAACACTACACCAAAATAGGAGGATGGTAACGGTAAGTTGGTCATGGTCTTGGTCCGTGACCAGCACAACCCAAAGTCGTGAACATCATAAAAACTCACTTGACCAGTTCCATGAACATACACTTTCGTGACCTATAGGCTAGTGAAGAATTATTATTTACGGGTTGGTTGGTAAAGTCCGGGTATTTCATAAAGGTTATGTAATGAAGCTTAATTTAACTAGTGAAGAATTAAATAACTAAGAGTCGGGGACAGACTCATGACTTATAGGCTAGTGCTTCGGGTGTTAGGCACAGATTAACCAGACTCGGGATATATATATATATATATATATATATATATATATATATATATATATATATATATATATATATATATATATATATTTGCATGGTATTTATGTGAAACATTCCTATTCTAGGGAATATGCTATCGGTGGAGGTTGTGTAGTACTGTTTCCCCTGGGTCATAGGTCTGTGCATGTCTACTCTATGTAGGGTTGGAGTCCCACAGAATAATGTGGTATGATTATGACTACGGACTTAAGACCATGACCACCTTCGGTTTTTGTTATGTTTTTAGGTTCAGTGTTGAGATTCCGAACCAGTTGCTCAGGTTGTGGTGGACTCCCTGGAGCTTGATAGCGTGTCAATGATTTCGCATCCAGCGAGGTAATGCTCAGAGGGATAACGGTTATATACATATAGCGAGTGATATTTACGTTATATGCATTTGATGTGTTTCAATTATACGTATATAAAGAGGTAGGCAAATATATATGAACATAAGAAATTAATTGTGAATATTATTAATAACCGGAGTAAGGTTATGGGAATGGATAATAATGAGATAATGAATTAAGAAGAGAAGTAAGAAGTAAGATAATGATTAAATTAGTGATAAATAATACTTGAGATAGGGTAATACGTTATATTGAAATTAAGGATGAGGCTAGTTAGGCAGGGTAGCACAACTAGGAGAGTTAAGAGAATATGTTAGGTGCGCACATTAGATGAGGGGTGAGGATTATCTCATGTGAGTGTGCTACCACTTTATATATGAAGATTGCTTTACATTTCAATAAATGCATCTTATACACTTGCTAAATATTTTTCAAAGGTTTTGGTCTCTGGCTCGTATCAAATATTTTCAAAAACTTTTAGGTGTCCAGCCAGAGGGATGCCAAGGATGATTATTCTTTTCAGGGACACGTAGCTGCAGCTGATGTGGACGCTTGTAGGTATCAAACTAGACGCTTCATTTATTGTTATCTAGGGCATGTTGCCCGCCTAATTCAGACTTATATACTTCCGTTTATTTTATTCAGTTGGTTTGGATGTATTAGATTATTATCCAATGGTTTATTTGGGGACTTTATTTATTTATCTCAGCTTCAGACATTATAATGTGATCTCATTTATTATGATTATTGTGCATGGAATTATGGTGTGTCGGTTAATGTTTTTATATGTTAATGGAATATGAAAATTGACACTGCTTGTTAATTTAATTAGGTGGTTGGTATTTAATCATATTTCGACGGTGATGCTAAGAATGAGTCATATGAGACTTTTATTTTATTTTGGTAGAGGGTCGGCCACCCATTAATTTAATAAGAGGGGTGTCACATCTATTCCATTCATTTACCTCCTTTTCTAATTATTAAAATAGTTTTTTTCATTAAAACAGTTAGTGTAATTATATTATCCTTTTATTTACATATTACATTGAAATTTATTTTATAACACAAACAAATATAATTTGTATCATATTTCACAACAATTTGGTAATTCATAATTCATTTTCAACTTTTTATCTCCAAAAGGGTCTTCATGGTCCCTTTTAATTAAAACTATTAAAACACGAGTCAATTGCGCTATGATGTAAACTCATCCCTAGTTGACTGTTTTAAACTACATGGGCTTTGATTTCACATCACGTGGGTATATAGACGTTTTGATTTTATTCCCAAAATTTAAGTCGAATCACATACGTATCTTATTCTCTCCACTACACATTATTTATTGCTCGATTAACTAATCTGCCCTTGGAGACAAACATGAACAAGTATTAGCCCATCATGAAAACATAATTAGTCTAAGCCCCCTGCACATGCTTATAGTTGTTAAGTTTTCAAAAATATCCTTTGGATGGTAACAGGTTAATAACAACTAAGTAAAATGCATGTGATTACAATGACAATCCATGTGTCTGATATCGTTTCAAATTTAACGATCATCTCAATTATGATATTTAAGATATCCTCCACGATTTTAGGTGAGTTATATGTTACACAAGATCTTCTTATGCATGTAACTCTTCTTCATTTTCAAATTTTACAATTCTATTAGGGTTCTTATTATTTGGATCTTGGGAATTTAGTCTTGTTTAATGCGTTAACAATGGAAAATAATTTAGTTACATGTTTTGTTAAGCATGGTAAATTGAATGCTACCATAGTGATATATTCTATGTGTTCTTATGACGAATTAATTGAAAAAATATCTCTGAAATGGGAAAAGTTGAGACCAACTTCATTTTATATGAGTTATGATCTGAGGAAATCCATGTTGTAGATGATAAGACTGACATGGATAATATGATTGGATATATATATATATGGAGAGAGAGAGAGAGAGAGAGAGAGAGAGAGTCAGGCTCTCCAACATGCCTTATAGCAACATACCCATTTTTTAAAATAGTAAAAAAATAATAATTTTGAGACGATATTTTTTATATGGTTTCATGATATTTCACTGTGGCCTTATAAAAAAAGTAACAGAAAATAATGTTTTTTGTTAATTTTAAAAAATAGGTCAAAAAACTGATAATTTTTACCCTTTAAAATTTTCAGTTTTTTTTACTTATTTTTTGAAAATAACAAAACACATTATTTTGAGCTGAATATTTTTATAGGGGCACATTGAAATATCATGAACACATATAAAAATATCAACTCAAAAGTAATTTTTTTTACTATTTAAAAAAAATAGGTATGTTCATAGGTATGTTTAATGACGTATGTTAGAAAGCCTGACTATATATATATATATATATATATATATATATATATATATATATATATATATATATATATATATATATATATATATATATATATATATATATATATATATATATATATATATATATATATATATATATATATTTAATGAGGTATGTTGGAGAGCCTGACTATGTATATCCTAATAGTTTGGATAGGGTTTATATAATAGAGAGTCTTGAATGGCATGCCTTTGAGTCTAGATCCAATGAAGCTTATAACTCCTCTAGCAATGAATTACACTATGTCAAAATTGATAGAGAAATAAAATCAAATTGTTAGACGCTGTAGAATATGAAATTGATGTCAACTGTTTGGTCACAGTTAATTGTAGGAGTTGGCTAGATATTTAAAGGTGGTGAAAGGCAATTCAGAATGGATTCGTGCAAGTATGCTATTGAATTTGGATTTGACTTTGATTATTTAAAGAATGAAAATATTATAGTCACTACATAGTGTTCAATAAAATCAAAAATTGGTTCTAAATGGCGAATTCACGCTTTAATTGAGGATTGTAAAGTTTAGTTTATTTCAAGGACGTTCAGTAGTGATCATTCTTGTGGTTATATCGTGCGCACTACAAAGAGTTGTAGGGTTACATCGAAGTATGGAGCTATGATGTAGGGTTATATTCAGAGTAGATTATGGATGAGATACATTCAAAACCTTTAACTAAAACTTGTGATGTTATTCAGGAGTTAAATCCAAATTATGGAATATAAATGCCTTATCATGCTTCTTGGTTATGTGTTCGAAAGGCAATGGCGATGTTATATGTGATGTATGTCTTTCATTTGATCAACTTAGGTAGTACGTTGATGTTGTGAGGACAATAAAAATTTAGAAAGTGTTGACCTGAGTTAGAATTCGTCAACAAAGAGGTTCAAAGGTCTTTTTGTATCTTTTGGTGCATGTATCACTAGTTTCAAGTTTTGTCGACCAATTTTATTTATAGATGGTGCATTTTTGAAAAGTCGATATAAAGGGATTTTACTTGATGCTAGTGAAAAGAATGGAAATCAAGATATGATATGAGTTATATTTTGGAATTCATATTTTAGAATGGATTATATTGATGCAATTTCACATTGCGATTTCGAAGTGAGAAATGGCATATTATGCGAAATTAACAGATATTCCATAGGATGATTCATTTGTTGTTAAAGTCTTTGCTAAAGGAATTTACATTATAGTTCAATGATTAAGCAATTATTTACATAGTGATTTTCTTTTTGTTTTATATGTTGTATTTAGTATGCGAGTGAACAGTGTGGAATTGGAAGGAATATATTTAAGTAGGTAATGTTACATATGTGTACAAAAACGTGATTGAACATTTTTGCACTGGGAATTTCATCATTTATCATTGCTAAATGGGTTATTTCACATTGCGAAATATATCATTTCGTAGTGCGACATTTATGATGATGCACTGCAACTTTTATAATTTCACATTGAGAAGTTATATATATCATAATTTCTTTAATTTGAATACAATGCTAGTATATTTTGCCTTGCATTTTTTGTAGTAGTCGCAGAAGACAAGGGAAATTGAATATGGTTCTTAAACCATCTTTGCGGTGGTGTTCGTTGTACTAAAGAGATTACATTCATTTCGGATCGTAATTATAGGATAAAAGAATCTCTTCATCTTATTTTCCCTCGCAATCACCACTCATACTGTGTACAACATCTCAAGAGCAATTTAAAGAATTTGTTCAGTGGTAGTCATCAATACTCAAAGTTTCTACATGAAATAATTAGCGACGACTTCAAAGCTACAGCTTGTGCAAGTATAAGAGAGTTATATGAGAAAATAATGGATGAACTATGAAAGTATGGGGGTGAAAGGCTTAAAAATTTCCAAGAGGATTTTAATCTAAAACATTGGGCCAATGTTGAATTTATTGGTAAATGGCATGGTGAGTTTTATTCCAATGTCATTAAATCTTTTAATTCATGGATTAGGTATGCTCGTCTTTTACCAGTTACCATAATGGTTTACAATATAAGAGTAAATATGATAATCATGATGTCATAAAGGTGCACACAATCGAGAGAATAGACTGGTGTGTTGTGTCCTAACATAGAAAATAGATAACAATTTAGTGTAAAAAAGGGTCGTACTTAATGTGTATCCCAGTCAACAGATGGCTTATATGAGGTTGTTTGACTTACTTATTTTATGTCGGTCAACATTGAGAATAGGACTTGCTCATGTGGAAAGTGTCAAATATGAGGATTTCCTTATTCTCATGTTGCTACAACATTGCAAAAGGGTGTCAAAAACTTTTACAACTGACAGTTATTTATACTTCGAGACATTTCAAAATGCTTATAGATATTTCATTGCACCAATCCCTACGATTCACAAACTTGACTTCAAGATAAAATATGTGCTCATTATACCCTCAAGTACAAAGAAACAACCTGGTCGTCCAAGGAAGAAGAGGATACCATCTAAAGGAGAGGCGAGAAGGTTGACCGAATGTGGTAGATGTAAAAGATTTACACTTCATAATAGTAGGACATGTAATGATAGAATAACTGAGGGTGAAATTAATGAAAATTAAAAATTGTCCTTTGTCTGTCCATAATTTTTAATATTTCTCCATATATTCAAGCTCAGTGAGAATTATTTCCCAATTTTGCACTGCTAAATATGAAAGTTCGTATTGCAAAATGTAATAATTCGCACTGCGAAATGAGTTTACTTTAATTTTAACTTGTTATAAGACTTATTGTAATACCTTGCTAGAATTTGTTTCATTATATATCCTAACTTTTGTGAATTAATTACGTGTTTTCATCAAATGTGCTATTAATTATAACACCAAACAATGTTTTAAGTAGGTTCAACGTAAAACATAAAATTTGCAATCCCTCTAGACCAATAAAGACTATATTAAATTTGATACGTAATAATGCCTGATACACGTTGCGAAGTTCCAATGTACAAACTAATTGCAAATAAACATTCTTCATACGATATATCTTATAAATGAATGTTGATTAACTATTTGTGAAAGCATGAATAAGAAAAAAAACATAAAAATAACTAATAAACTAGAAATATATTTATCAGGGGAATTAACTATCTGGGTAATCAAGATAAGCATTCCCAATACCCTCAAGGGTCTTTATGAAATTGATAATAGTGTTGAGCCTTGTTGGAAGCCATTCTTCAACCAACCGCATATAGGCATCCTTTCTCGAAACCAATTCCTCATACTGTGGTATGATTTGAAGGACATATAAAGTCCATAAATCATCAAAGTTGTGAGGAATGTCAATCCCTCAATTTGTTCAAGTTGGGGTAATCCTATCCAACCTTGTCCCATATATATGAAGAACTCGTGGTATGCAACACTTTACTGATGGAAAACATCCTCAATATCTTCAAGTTATGGTCTCCACTTTATTTTCATAATCGGATAGTCTTGCAAACATCTGATAAGTCGATCCATTGTTGACATAAAATAATGATCAATATAAGGGTTTGTGTCTTGATGTTATGTAGAGAAGATGTGAATGAACATTGAATGATAACGCATTTAATGTATATATAGACGAATTCGTGTAGAAACGTGGGTAACAGAAACGTCACGACATTTGATTATCTGGTGTTTTAGATATCAAATCAACCTTTTTTACTATGCAAAAACCATTCATTCATTCCTTTCGTTAAATAGATAGCCTATCATCATCACTCTTTGTATATTGAGTAACTTATCCATTCAGTTCATTTAATGATATCCATCATTACAAAGAAGATTATTCCAAAATATACATATATATGTCTACTTACATACACAACTGTATTTGCATATCCATCTACGTATACATTTTTGTAAATATAATATTAATTATTATAGTATTGGTCCTCGCTAGAGACATCAAGAAACGTTTTAATGATGTAAAAAACATCCATTTACTTCATTAAATATGCAAGCCATCATCATCATTATCATGTCTGTATTATAACTTAAGTGCTCAATTCATTTAATGAAATTCATTATTAAGTGTATTAGTATTCCAAAATAAAAATGAAGTTTAATAAATTATAATTAATTGGAATAAATTTCTAAAATATTAATTGAAATTTTGAGTGCGGAAAAATTCACAATAAAGGATTCACGAAAGAAATAACAAAGGCAGAAAGTAAATGAAATCACACACAACAATAATATACGTGGTTCGACAACTTGCCTACAACGATGTACGTGGTTCGACAACTTGCCTACGTCCACGGAGAGGTTACTTGTTTTCTATTAAGTGTCTCTCGACGATTACAATTTTCCATCCCTTTGCCCCGGGTCAGGGAGTACAATTTATAGATGTGTTTGTTACAGAGTTTGAGTTGTTTAAGGAACTCTATCATAGTACGTGGATTGGCCATGAGGTGATTGAATATCTCGACCGAGATTTTTAGCACCTAAATTGACTATATTTTTTAGTATCCTCCTCTAACTAAACTGTTCGTATCAAAGTTAGACCATAATTTGGGTCGGGCCAAATAACTCAAGTTATCTTGGTCACTAATCTCTTGGTCTTGTAAAAAGTGGGCTCCCATAATTGCCCCTGAAATCTTTGGGCTATTAACAAAGGGCTGATAGATTTCAACTGGGTCGAAGGTCCAAGTCCTTATAATGTAGTGAGTGTCTATGATGGCATCTTTGTAATAATAATGCTTGAAACAAGGGCACGCTTGTCTTAAAAAAACTAAAGCGCCAAAAATCTTCCTAGGAAGTTGAAACTCAACATTTAAGTGCTCTAGTCATCAGTCATTGCTTACTCAAGCATTTTTTTGATTGTTTTTGGCCGTTCTTACACATAGTCCATTCCTAAGCTCTTCTCCTACTTCAAAAGTCGAGGTTTATCACTTTCTGTGCTTCCTCAAAGCTTTGTTACCGCCTGTAATTCATAGTCCCTTCCTCTTCTTGATTCTTTTTCTTTGTATTGGCTACTTACTGTAATTAGGGTTTCTTTTTGCTTTTTTCAGTTATGACAATGTTGGATAGTAAATTTGTAGGAGAATTTAGGCGTAATTATAACATTCCTGAGTGGGTAATTATCGACTGTGCCCCCTTTCTCATAATGTTCGCAAAGTGGATGGGGGGCACTGGATACATACCCTGTTGATAACTCAAGGGGGTCTAACATTTCCCACAAATGAGTTATTTCTTAGATTTTTTTAGATATTTTTCCATTGTTCCTACTCACTGTGCCCCCAATGTATGGAAGATAGTAAATGGTGTACATAGGATAAATACTCTACATGGAAAAAGGTTGGGACTAGTCGAGATATGTTACTATTACGTACTCTAGAAAATCAAAGAGGGTGTATTGTATCTGAAGACCAGAAAAGCTGAGCGAGTTCTAGTGGTTAATCTTCCGGATTCCCATAAGGACTATTGGGAAAGTGGGTTCATCGTGAGGAACTACAAGCACCCTCCACTGTTAGAGGGGGAGAGACCACGTGACCTTCCTATTTTTTATTATGGGGAGGCCGAGATAGGTCGCTTCCTCTTTTTTTCCTTTTTGCTAACTTCTTTTGAATTCTTCTCATTCTTGTGGTTGATATTCCACTTCTTTGTTATTGTAGCGCGTGCTAAGAACAGGGAGCATGACATTAGTGAGATCAATACTGAGGAGCTCACGAAGGCCTGGAGTATAAATGAGAGATTGTCAGAAGGTGAGCACCTTATGTCGGCGGACTTTCTCTTGGAATACAATAACACATGCACCATCTTTATTGCTCGACCAGTTGATCAAGTCCCAATTTTAAGAGCTCTAGAGATAGGTCCTTCTAATTCGGTTCCTATTAAGGAGGAAAGTTCTAAAGAGGAAGATAAAGAGAGCGAAGAAGAAGAAGAAGAAGAAGAAGAAGAAGAAGAAGAAGAAGAAGAAGAAGAAGAAGAAGAAGAAGAAGAAGAAGAAGAAGAAGAAGAAAAGGACATGGCTCCTTTAGTTAAGAAGAGGAGGTTGAGGCTTCCTGATGATGATGATGAGGAGGATGAGGATGATGATGATGATCATCATCATCATCATCATACATTCCTGTCTAATAAGATTTCTTCTTTAAAGGTTTCTGTTGCAGACTCTCCTAAGGGTAATAGTTTTGGCCCATTCGATAAAGGAAGAAAGTAAGAGAGAGAAAGAGATAAGAAGGAGAGAGAGGAGAGAGAGAGAGAAAGAAAGAAAGAAAGAAAGAAGAAGAGAAGAAGAAATAAATAGAAAGGAAGAAATAAGAAGATAAGAAGAAAGAGAGAGAAAAAGCTGAGGCTAATAAGAAGTTAGTCTTGCAGTCTGTTAGAGGTCACCGTCCCTAGTCTTGAGTGGGATAGTGTGGGCGATTCCCCCTTTTTGCCCCTTGACCTACTGAAGATGTCAAAGCTCGCTGCTGATCACGAGCGTTCCTCGAGGTTGGGTCCATCTCAACTTAACCTCAAGACTTCACAGGGGATGGCTCTGGTAAGTCTTTCTTACTTGTTTCTTTTCTTTGCTATTTCTGATTTCTTTTCTGATTCCTACTATTTTTTTCTTTCTACAAATATCGTCTAACTTCACTACCCTTCTGGATAATCATTCTGATAGCTTCAGAAGGGAGGAAGAGCTGAAGAAGGCCCTGAAGGTCGAGAGGTGGCCTTAGAGGCTGAGAGGTGGCATTAGAGGTCGAAAAGTGGCCCTTACCAATGCTCATCGATCATGGGAGCGTGAAAAGAGTGAGATGTTTAAGGCCTATAATGCGCTGGGGGCTTCTCAGAAGGCAGTAATTGCTGAGAAGTCCGAATTAAAAGAGGCTAATAAAAAGTTGACTGACAAGGTGGCCAAGCTGAAGGGCAACCTTTCTCAAGCCAAGGATGATAGCTATCGTGAAGGTTTCTATAAATATTACAGGGATAATGAACTCCGAATAGTTTATGCCTGTAAGGTCTCCTTTAACAGAGGATGGGGATAGGACTTGAAGGCTACTGGTACACCTATAGATTCTGAACTCTTCGGCCTTCATTATCCTAGTCCTGATCCTTATATTGAAGAAGAAGAAGAAGAAGAAGGAAAAGGCAGCGAATAAGTTACTGGCAGCACTGAGATCATTCCTGTTGCGATTGGCGAGAGTGCTGGTGCTGGCCAGGAAAAACAAGTGGTCGACAAGCGGAATACCAAAGTTAGGGAAGACCAAGTGAAACACTGGGGCTCTTGTATACTAGGAGTTTTCACTTTTGTTAGTTTGTACCTTTATTTTGAGAACTTCATGTACTGGCCAGTGGCCTTCTTTTCATTTATATGATAATGAAAACTTCCCTTTTGTTTATATGTTCATCTGTTTGCATTTATGTTCATACTTGCTTTTGGTTTTATATGTATTGTTTGTAGTCTGTTAATTTATATCGCTATATTTATCTTAATTCGCAACTGGGGAGAATTCTTGGGCCTGATATCCGCCTACACGCTCGCAAATACTTCGTGAAAATATGCAAGTCACTAAGAGCTAGGAACAAACAATACAAAAACCAGACTCAAGTGATTGTAAAACTGAAGGATGACCCCCAGGAGATGGAGGAGATAGGGGCCTCCATTTAATAGGAAGTTAATTCCCTGAGGGCCCAACTTCTGGCGAGGACTGAAGTCAACTAAGTGAGTGAGGTCCTACAGTCAAAAAATGATGATTTGTGAAAAGAATTGGTGAGCTTGAAATATTTTATAGGAGTATTAAAAGACAATGTCAAGAAGCTGAGATACTCCTTTAAGGTAGGACCCAAAGAGGTATGGGGGAAGGTTATAATGTTGGTTTGGAAGTTGTCCCAGAAAAACTTAAGGAGGCTGAAAGCATTGCTTTTTCTCGGGGAGATCGCTCTTAAAGAGGTGAGAACCTCAAAAGAATCCAAGTTTTGGTATAAGTACCAGGTTGAATGTCATGCCTATAGACATAATCCTTTTTTGAAAGACGATGAATGGATTTCGACTGATGTGATTCCTCCCCAACTCTTAGATCAGGATCTCGACGAAGATGTCGAAGAGTTTTCTCCAAAGCCAAATGATGGTCAGAGGGCAGCTATAGCAGAATATCTTGATCGACACCCTAGATCCTCTTAGGATTTTGTATATATCGTTTTGGTCTTGTGATTATAACCTTGTATTCTTAATAAAGAACTTTCTTATGTTTTGAGTGTGTGCTGACTAAATATATTTTGATTTCACATGCTCGTAGGTTACTTAGCACTTTTACCGACCAAAAGTGATATTGATTGACCGATTATAGGCTTTAGATAGACTCATACTTATTTTAAATCATTTTGGGCTTTTTTGATCGGGTAAATGATGTTTGGGTGATGGAATTCTGCCTTTCATATGTTTGAACATTCTCCCAATCCAATAGGCCTAAGCAGTATCATTCCATTCACTTTACCTTTTAAGTCGTGTCATCACACTTCCTTCGGCCTAAGTGAGATGATGCCAAGAATGTATTTGGTTATTGGGAAATCCACCCGATCAGGGGTTTTTTGCGACCAACCAAAGTTGGATTTATTACCTAAGGATCCCCAGTAGGGTTTTTATTGTTGCTGAGGCAACTTATGAGGTTTCTTGTGTTAATAATAAAAGCCTGAGGGTAATTCGAAGTGTTTGTATTTAACTTGCTAACCCTGTTCATTAAACATTCAAATATGCACAAAGGAGATATCATTGGAAAAGGCCCAAGTTAATTAGATATAATTGAGATGTGTTAAGCAGACAATGCAAACTTTAAGAATAGATGGGCCAGTCCGGCCTTTATTTCATTGCAAATTGTCTAAAAAATGACAATAGAAACTAAAATTTTTGATAACTTCAAAAAGGAAGAAGATATAAAAAGTAAACTTCTTGAGATTGGATGCGTTCCATGCTCTTGGTATCTCCCTGAAGATCATCTCTCATCACTCTAGATGGTCTTTTCTAGTTTGGTCCCAGTTTTCCATCTGATGGTTTTACGCCACTGCCGAGGACTTTTCGCAGGACATAGTCTCCTATTAAAAAAATTCTCGAATTGACCCTTTTGTTGTACCGCTTGGCTAGTTATTGTTGGTAGGAGGCCGACTTGATCATAGATAGCTCTCATCTCTCATTTGATAGGTTAACTTCAGTGCGTAAGGCTTCTTCATTGAGGCCTTGTTCGACTAGTGTGGTTCTCATAGTAAAGAGGCATGTTTCCAAAGGGATAATAGCCTGCATGTCGTAAGTGAGGGAAAATGGTGTTTACCCAATTAGTTTCTTAGGCGTCGTGCGATAGGCCCATAGAACATGAGGGAGTTCATTCACCCAAGCGCCCTTAGCTTTTTTCAATCATTTTTTATCCTATTGATCATGGTTTTGTTGGAAGCCTCCGCTTGCCAATTCCTTTGGGGATACGACACAGAACTGAAGTGGTCCTTGATGTCGTGCACATCACAGAAAACATGAAAGAAAACACTTTCGAATTGTGTACCCTTTTTGGTGAGGATAGTTCTTAGTATCCCAAAGAGAGTGATGATGTTCCTCCATATGAACCTGGTCATGTCAGAGTCTCGAATATTCGCCAATGATTCTGCCTTAACCCATTTAGTGAAGTAGTCCGTGGCGACCAACAGGTACTTACGATTTTCGAATGCAGTAGGTAGTGGTCCCACGATGTCTAACCCTAATTGAGCAAAAGGCCATGGACTACTAAGATAATTTAGGTCGTTGGTGGGATGGTGAACCATAGGCAAGTGCTTTTGGCACTTTTCACATTTGCGAACATATGTGTCAGCGTCTTTCTGCATGTGAGGCCACCAATATCCCTCCTTGATTGCTCGAAAGACTAGCGAACTTCCACCTGCGTGACTCCCACATATGACTTCATGAAGTTCACTAAGTACTTGCTGGGCATCTTGTGGGTGAATGCACTGGAGGTAGGGTCTTGTGAATGACTTCTTATAAAGTTTCCCCTCATGACTAAGGTAAAAACGAGCAGCCTTGACTTTGATTTGGTGGGTCGACCTCTTGTCTTCTGGTAGTCCGTCACTCCGTAGATAATTGATGACGGGATCCATCCAACTAGGGGCTTTATCTATGAGGAAGACTTGCTCAGCTACGAATGTATGATTGATACTGGGTTGTGCGAGGAACTCAATTTGTATTGTCCTTTTTAGGTCAGCATTATTTATTGAGCTTAGTGATGCGAAGGCATCAGTGTGATTGTTCTATCCTCACGGGAATTATTGAATTTCCACCTGCTCAAAGTCTTCCATGAGTCCTCTTACTTCATTAAGGTATGATGTCATTCGATCGCTTTAGCATTAAAGTCTCCACTCACCTACTTGGAGACTAGTTTGGAATCACCGAATACATTGAGGCATTTTGCCCCCAGTAGTTTGGATTTCTGCAAATCGGTGATCAACGCTTCATACTTAGCTTCATTATTGGAGGCTTCAAATCCCAGCCTAATTCCATACCCGATTATTGTGTCTTCGGGGGTAACGGGAACAATTCCTACTCCTGCCCCTTAAAATTTAAGGCTCCATGAAGATATAGTGTCCTGTCTTTGGACGTTGCATCATATGTGACCAATTTCTCTTCATTGAGCTGATCTGCTAGCCAATATCATGTTCCTTGATCGCCGTTCAGGGTTGGAAGTGGATGTCAAATCTTTCAAGCTTGACCGACCACTTCAAAAGATGCCCAAAGAGGTCAGCTTTTTGTAAAATGACCTTGAGTGGGTAAACGGTAATTACTATTATGGAACGAGCTTCAAAGTAGTGCCTCAACTTCCTCAAAGCGATCACTAGGGCATAGGTAAAAATTTCCAAAGGCAAGTACCGTTGTTCAAAATCTAGTAGCGTCCTGCTAGCGTAGTAAACCGGATGATGTTCTATCTCCTTTTCACAAACAAAGGCGGAGATCACGACATGGCTTGATACTGCCAGGTAAAGGTACAGTTGTTCTCCATCGTTTGGAATTACGAACAGTGGGGGCTTACTAAGATAAGACTTGACCACTTCCAAAGCTTGCGAGTAGTTTTTATTCCATACTAGACCTTTGCCTTTCTTTAAGAGTTGGAAGAATGGTCGATAGCGCTCCGAAGACTTGGAGATGAAGCGACTGAGCACAGCGAGCATTTCACTAAGCTTATGAACATCTCTCAATGTCTGAGGAGGCTGGACATTGGTGATAGCATCTATTTGATCTAGGTTGGCCCCAACTTCTCTTTTACTCACTAAGTAGCCTAAGAATTTTCCTGACTGGACCCCCAATGAACACTTACTTGCATTAAGCTTCATTCGGTACTTCCTGAGGATTTTGAAGGTTGTTGTAAGGTCTGAGAAATGATAGTCCTTGTTCTTCCTTTTGACGAGCATGTCGTCGATGTACACTTCCACCATGAATCAGGTCAAGGACCCAAAATAAAAGGTAAAAAGTAAAATTTCCACCATGAATCTGGTCAAGGACCCAAAATAAAAGTCGAAGATCTCGAGTCTACGAGTGTGTAGGAAGAAACGACATTTAAATCTGAGTTCTGGAGTTGAAGTTATGAAGATCTAAAGATCCGAGATAATCATCAGAAATTGAAGAAAAAAAATGAAGAGAAATTGAGAAGGAAATTTGGACTGATCCGGATGGCCTAAAAAAAATCGATCCGGACACTAGAAGCCACTGCCTAAGGATACATTTACCGAATCGATCCGATTTTCATAAAAAAGGATCGATTCGGCCCCTATAGTTCACTGCATCAAGGCCATTTAATAGACCAATCCATTTTCCAAAATAAAGGGATCAATCCGGTCTCAGCGGACCAATCCGAAATATTACCACCGGATCGATCCGGGGTTCGAGATTTGAGTCTATCCTATTGCAGCTAGAGTCTTACATGACTCCAACTCTTGCAAATTTCGTAGTGTATATATTTCAATGTCCTCCCAGACATTAAGGGGGGCTTCTAATTAATTTTTAGAGGAGCTTTTTACTTATTTTTTAAGAGAGAATTTATGGAAAATCCTAAAAGTACAATTTGTTGATTCTTCAATAAAGTTTGTTAATTTACTTTCTCTACTCCTTGGTATATTGATACTTTATGCATGCTTAGCTTATTTCCAGTAGTGAACAAATCCTTTTCATCATCTAGTTCTAGTTTTACTATGATTTCAGTCACCTGCACGGTAGAGACCCTAGTTTTTCTTAATTGCACCATGCTAGGCTAGACTTTTAGTGGTTGGAGTGCAAGAACTCCACTCGATGTGATTCATCATAATGGAAATAGATTTTTGAATTGAATTTTAAACGAATCGTGTTGCGTAGCTATCGCAACCGTCGTAGTACTTTTGATCTCGTTTTCCCTAGGTAATCGGGATGCTTAAGAGTGCGACGCGCGCGTAGTTAATGCGACACTGCTTTGTTCTTACCTTTGATTTCGTATGATGCGGGCTACGATCATTCATATATGAAATTCTTAGGATTAATAAAGACCGAGTTCCTTGTAAATTTTAATTTCGAAATCTAGTATCCTACAGGGTGAATTACTAAGGTGTGGACGATTATAGCCCAGCCTCTCGTTCTCATTTGAAGTTAATTTTGTTAATAGCTTGCCATCCATTTTAGGTTAATTATCTCTTCTGCATCTCAATTAGGCATAGTTTAGTCAGTTCGTAATTTAATTACACATTTAATTATAGCAAATCTCCCTTTCAAATTACTTTTTTATTTCTTTTAGAGTTTAAGTTAGGATTCATTCATCTTTCCAACGTCGTTACGAATTCATTCGCCCTTTTTCCCTGAGGATCGATACCCGGCTTATCGGGATATTACTTGAGCGAAAGGATTGCACTTGAGCCTACATAGCACGGACTTTAGAACACTTTTTAATTCACGTCAAGTTTTAACGTCGTTGCCGGGGATTTAGGTAGACTTAGGTTAGATCGAGTCAATCTAAAGCTTAGACCAAAAATTCAAAAAATAAAAATAAATAAATAAATAAATAATAAAAATCCAAAAAAAAAAATCATCTCTCACAAGCCTTTAATGCAAAATCCTGAACATACTCAAACTCCTCAAAATACTCCAACCAGAATCCACGAAAATTCAATTGTTAAGTATAACTCTGACAGTCCCCACACGCCTCGTGTTCCACAGTTTTGGGTTCCACTTCCTACTCCTGAGCACTCTATCAGTAGTTACACCCTGAGTCAATCTTTGAGTTACATATTTAGGACACCGAGTGAGTATTCTGAGTCATTTGAAGAGAGTGATGTTTAACGCAGCTAGTTTCGGTATTGAAGAGGGAAATCCACCATATCTCCCCATGAAAGACTTACTCTTTCCTGAACGAACTGTCACCCCTGGTTGCATTTTACTCCCATATAATGCCGGTCAGTTACACTTCCGCAATGGGATGATACAGATTCTCCCTACTTTCCATGGCATGGAATTGGAGAAACCATACCTTCATATAAGAGAGTTCGAAGAGGCGTGCGACACATTTAGTGACCAAGATTTCATGCAAGATGTCGTTTGCCTAAAGCTTTTTCCTTTTTCCTTAAAGGATAAAGCCAAGACCCGACTATGGTCTCTACCCCCGAACTCCGTTATTTCCTGGAGGGATGTGAAATCCAAATTTATCTCAAAATTCTACCCACAACACAAGACCAACTCTGACAAGACTCAAATCCAAGGTTTCCGACAATAAGATAATGAGCCTTTTGATAAGAATTGGGAACGTTTCCAAGATTTGGTAAGTGCATGCCCCCATCATGGTTTTGAAAAACACCATTTGATCTATTTATGCCATAATGGGTTAACAATGGCTTCCAAACAACTTGTGCAAACAATGTGTGAAAGACCTTTTTGGTATTTAGACTCCAAAGATGCCGAGGCCCATCTTAAGTATGTCGCAGAGACTACTCAAGCATGGGACACATCTGATCCTAATACCCAAGTCTTCCCTAGACAAGCATTTATCGCTCCGACTGCATCCGGTCTATACCATTTGGATAGTAATACCTTAATAGACCGATAATTCGATCAGTTTCAGAGAGATATGAAAGATTTGCTTAATAGCCGGCTGAGAGATATCTTCGGATCTAGCCATGTCACGAAAGAAAAGGTGTGTGCTATCTGTGAGGCAGGTCATTCCACAAATTCATGCCCGATGATTTTTGCCTACAAAGCCATGCACACCGAGAAGGTGGATGCTATAGGAGGGTTCAAGGGAAATTTTAACGCCCCAAATGGTAACTCATACAACCCGTCGTGTAGAAACCACCCTAGTTTTAACTCTGAACAAGCACAAGATGCGATGAACCCACATTCACAGGTTGTCCCACCTCTACCCCCTCCTCCATTTCAGCAGGCACCACCTCCTCCAGCTCCATATATTACTCCACCGTAGAGGACTCTCAAGGATATAATAAGCCAGTTTATCAACTCTCAGAGTGCAACCAATGCTAGATATGATCACATGTTCGCCAACATGAATGCGAACATCTCCAATTTGCAATCATCGTTGAGTATCCAAGAGAAGGGAAAATTTCCTACCCATGGACAAAGACCTTCCCAAGGTCAACCTAGTGTTAGCTCCACCTCTACAGAACATCAGGAGTATTGCCAAGCGGTAACCACTCTTCGTAGTGTGAGAGTTGTTGATTTATCACCTCCCCCACACGACACTTCAAAAGCAGAGGAGACTTCGCCCGGCACGAAAGAGGCTGAAGATATCCCCTTGAATGAGAGTGAAAAGTAAGACACTAGTGATCCTGTGGTAGTTATAAAGCCACCCTCTGCTACGCCATTTCCTCAAATATTGGTCCCTTCCCACAAAGGGACCATAAGTGATGAAGTGCTAGAGGTGCTTAAAAGCGTGAAATTGAACTTACCTTTCCTCGATGCAATAAATCAAATTCCAGTTTATGAAAAAGTCATTAAAGATTTATTGACTGTCAAGAGAAGGATGAAGGTAAATAAAAATGTATTCTTAGCACAAAACGTGAGCTCCGTTCTTCTTAATGATCTCCCACCTAAATATAAGGATCCCGGTGCACCCACCATTTCCTGCACCATTAGAGAGAACAAAATTGAGAGGGCCTTACTCGACTTGGGGGCAAGTGTTAATATCCTCCCCTATACAATTTATAGGCAGCTTGATCTGGGCGACCCTAAGCCCACAAGGATCACTCTCCAGTTGGCGGATCAAACCGTGAAGATACCGTGAGGTATAGTTGAGGACGTGATAGTCCAAGTGGACAATTTTTACTTCCCAGTAGATTTTGTCATTTGGAACACGGAGCCCTCCTTTGCCTTGAAGAATCATGTTCCCATCATTCTTGGGCGCCCATTCTTATCTACGTCTAATGCACTTATCAATACTCAAAATGGGCAGATGCAACTCACTTTTAGGAACATGACATTAGAAATAAACATCTTCAATATAGCCCAATAATAAGGGGAAGAAGATGATCTTCATGCGGTGAGCTTAATTGACGAAATCATAGAAGATCACATCGAGGAAAATTTCTATGAAGACGCCTTAGAAGCTTGCCTAGTGTCTAGTCATGAGAGAGAGGGAGATTATACCGAGTTTGTGAGAGAGGTTGAGTAGTTGAGAGAGCTTCTTGATGAGAGAGCGTCGGAAGAGGACACGAGAAATTTTAGTTGGGTTTCTCGATTCGAAGATTTACTGCTGAGGGAGGCATGCATAGTTCCCTCTAGTGACACATTCTCGACTCTCGAGTTTAAGAAACTACATTCCAACATTAAATATGCTTTCCTAGGAAAGGGTGAGACATTTCCTGTTATTGTCTCCTTTAGCTTAGATGAAGAGCAGGAGGGTAAGCTATTAAAGATCTTGAGAAAGCACCAAAGTGCTTTTGGTTGGTGTGTAGCAGATCTAAAGGGGATAAGCCCTCTAATTTGCACTCATAAGATTCACCTCGAGGAGGATGTGAAGCCCTCAAGAGAAATGCAAAGAAGGCTAAACCCCACCATGATAGAGGTGGTGAGGGCCGAAATCATCAAATTGTTGGATGCCGGGATTATCTACCCAATCTCGGATAGAAAATGGGTGATCCCATCTAAGTTATCCCAAAAAATACGGACATGACAGTGATTGAAAATGCCAAGGGAGATCTAGTTCGCCAACGTACCACCACTGGGTGGCGCTTTTGCATTGATTATAGGAAACTCACTGCCGGAACTAGGAAAGACTATTTCCCCTTGTCATTTATCGATCAAATGCTTGAAAGAGTAGCGGGCCACCCTTACTATTGCATCTTCAATGGTTATTCTTGATATAATAAGATTGAGGTCGATGTACTTGGTCAAGAGAAGACTACCTTCACTTACCTTTTGGTACGTTTGCCTACAAACGTATGCCATTCGGTTGTAGAATGCACTGGCGACCTTTCAAAGGTGCATGTTGAGCTTATTCAGCGACATGGTTGAGAGAGGGCTAGAGGTGTTTATGGACGGCTTCAGTGTTTTCGGTACCTATTTAGATCTATGTTTAGCTAATCTTAAGAAAGTACTAGCCCAATGTGTAATGAAGAACTTAGTATTTAATTGAGAGAAATGCCATTTAATTGTAACTGAGGGCATAGTTCTTGGACAAATTGTTTCATCCAAAGGATCGAGGTTGATAGAGCAAAAATCGATGTCATAGCTGACCTACCCCCACTTCGGTGTGCCGAAAGCGATAATCAGTGATAATGGCACGCATTTTTGCAACAAGACATTTGAGAAGCTCATGAGAAAGTATGGTGTCGTTCATAAAGTTGGAACAACGTATCACCCACAAACGAATGGGCATGCCGAGTTGGCAAATCGTGAAATCAAAAATATACTCGAGAAGACCGTCAATCCTAACCGAAAAGATTGGTCCCTTCGATTGAATGATTCGTTATGGGCCTAACGTACCGCATATAAGAACCCACTCGGAATGTACCCATTCCGCTTTGTGTATGGAAAACCTTGCCATATTCCCAATGAGTTGGAGCGCAAAGCGTATTGGGCCATTAAGAGGGTAAATTACGATATGGACAAACCCGGTGAAGCTCGCAAGCTTCAACTGAATGAGTTAGAGGAGATAAGTAATGATGCATATGAGAATGCGAAGATTTCAAAAGAACGGATGAAACTCACGCATGATAAGATTATTCAACAGAAAGAGTTTCAACCTGGATAAAAGGTACTCCTCTATAACTCCCGGCTTCATCTATTTCTGGGTAAATTACGGTCTCGGTGGACTGGTCCATTCGTTGTGAAAAGTGTATTCCCCCACGGAGCAGTGGAATTGGAAGATCAAAAAGGCGGGAACACGTTCAAAGTCAATGGACAATGCCTAAAGCCATATATAGAGGCGTGCGTAGAAGATATCGACACCATTTAGTTGTTGGACCCCGTTTACGGGGTAGAGTGAGCTAAAATTGAGAGGTTGTCGCACCCCCGACGTGTATGGGGTGAATTCTTATGTATAGTAGTTGCACATAGGTTAGGGTAGTAGAGTCCGTAGGTTCACATCATGAAGATAGAGGAATTTGAGCACTAGCACGCATTACGAGGTGAATGTCTAGGGCCGCAGTGTCGAGGTGAGAAGTTTTCAAAGTCAAACGTGTGTAGGACCATTAGTAGGAGCATCTGAAAGTCATGAGAAAAGAGTATACCATCAAAAAGGTGCATTAGATCTGATCTAGGAACCCGGATCGGTCCGGTTTCTGAAACCCTTTACATTCCCAAGGTTCTTCCCCCCTTTTCCCCCAATCCATTTTTTTCCCTCTAATTTTGTCCACCACCCTTCCGAACCACCTTTTCCCTCCCAAATACTCCCCCCTTTTCCCTCCAAAACCTACCCTACATTCTTCCCTCACCACCTATAACACCACACCCTCTCCACCACATTTTCACCACCACTACTCATTCTCTTGCTCTTTTTCTCTCTTTCTGTACAGCAATTATGCTACCTCCAGGTACCATGGCCAACCAATCAATTTCCCAAAAATAAGAGTCCACCCAAATTCTTGGCGACGGAGCCGTCGGCTACTGTTCCCTTCAAGAACAAGTTTGGTGTGAGCGTTTCTTCGGGCAAACTCGCAAGCTCCAAGTGGAGCATCAAGCCATTTGGAATGACTTTCCAAACTCCGTCACTACATTTTTTATGGCACGGGGTTGGTGTCGTTTCTTAAATGAGACTCATGACGTGGTGTGGCCCAACGAAGTGCGATCATTCTATGGCTCAATTGTCCGCACCGGGCACAAAGAGGCTGAAGCATATGTAGGCGGCATCCGCGTTCCGTTCTCTTTGGATCTTCTGCTCCAGATGTTGGTTGCCAAAGATGTCCCAATCCCCCATCCATACACATACCCCAACCCTCTTCCCCCACTTGCCAAAGACGTTCATGTCCCGCAATGACCCCAACACTAACTGGATCACCGAGACATTCCCGGTGGTCCAGCTGAACGAGAAAGTACGCCTCACTTTCAAAATCATATGCGCGAACATTTTCCCAACGGGAAATGACTCGGCAATGCGCCTGTGTCAAGCCACCCTCTTATATCACCTCTTCGACCACAACACCCCCATCAATCTGGCTCCCTGCATTTATAGGAACGTATTCTACGCAGTCACGGATAAAAAGGGAAAAACCCTCTCCCCTATGACCGGCAAATCACGTCCATGCTAGCGAACGCCGAAATTGCCCCCCACAGGATTTCCCTCGCCTCCTAGCTCCTTTGGGGGCAACCACCCGAACTAGAAGTGAAAGACAACGGGCAATCATCCAAGACCGACTAGCACAGGAGGATAGTGATGAAGAAGAGGACGCGAGTGATGATGAAGAAAGCAGTGAGGAAGAAGAGGAGGATATCGAGATGGGTGAAGGTGACGAGAAATATGATAGTGACGAGGACTCTGATTTTTTATCAGCAAATGCAGAAATTAATCGACGTATTTCGGCGGTGGAAACACGACTCGAAGGGCTCATAAACCAATACAACACTGACAGGGTGGCCGACCAAAGGGCTTATCAGCGCGACACCAATATGATGCACCGTCTCCACGCGGAGATGTATCAGATGACTATGGGTACACCACCACCACCATATTTCTATGACCTATATGACCTGAATGCCCCCGATGGATCCCATGCCCCGCCCAGTGATGACATTTTTACATTTTTGGTTATGAAGTTGTTGGTTGTTATAACAGTTGGTTGTTTGTCTCCCTTTTCCCTTGTAACTCATGTTGGTCATTCTATATAATATTCTCCAGTTTCAGTATTTGTTCGTTTTATTTCTTCGCACTTTTAATTCGCTTTGAGTTAGATTTTAGTCTTTTTTTCTTGAGGACAATGCAAAAGTCTAAGTTGGGGGGGTGTCACAAGTGCGTCTTTCTAAAACATCACAAATTTTCAAAAATTTCCAGAAATTTCAAACAAAATTTAAAAAATCCATAAATATTTTTCTTCAAAATAAATAAAAATTAGAATTTAAAAGCTTTAAAAATGTCCTAAATATTTTGTCTCGACTTGTAAAAATCAAATGCACAAAGCCAAAATTGGCCAAAGATGGAAATTGAAAGAAAATTGACGACTTTACAAATAAGTGCGGAGATTGACAAACCCGGTGAGAATTCGAACCTATCATTTCTCTGAGTTTATGAATCAATCTGAGTTAATGGTTAACTCAAAGTTCTTTTTAGCATGTTAAAAAGTCGTTGATGATCTCTATTTTATTGTTTTGATCGATTACGGGAAACGTGTGAGATGTTACCTCGAAAAGCGCGCTAACATATCTCTAAGCTTAATTCATCTCGAGACGCATATGGTAATGTAATTATCAATTTGGACAATGAAGTAGGCCCTCGTTTGCCACCCAAAAATATTGGCCAGAAAAAGTTGTGAAAAATTATCCATTTTTTTGTTAACCCAAATTTGAGCCGAATATTTTTTCCTTTCGTTTGACAACCCGAAAAAACCACATTGACCCGAAATTGTGAAAGTTGAAAATCCCAGAAATTAAGTCCGAAAATTGCATAAAAGTGGCAAGAAAAATATAAGTATGCTCAACAAAAATAGCAAGAAAAGGAAAACATGAAAAAATAGAAAAGGGAAAGAAAATGAGCAAAATCCCGGATATCATAAGAACACTTCCCAATTCCGAAATTCCCATTCCCATTTTACCCAAATACACTTCAAAACCCAGAAAAAGTCCTAACCGAGTCCATACTGCAAAAATTGACTACCGTGTGGAGAGCTAAGGCACAAAAGATAATAAAAGAGAGTACATGGCGTGAAAAAGAGATGATGTTTCCCATTTTCCTATAACCGTATTCCGATGAAGAGATCTTTTCACCACAAAAATTCCATCTTTCAAAATGGTGTGCATGAATTTGTGTCCATAATATTTACTCCTTGCATCACTCACACCGAGAGAATAGCCACACTTCCGAGTGATTCGTTTGTAAGTGTATTCAGTGAGATTTTGAAATCAAAGTGAATTTTCGAAAAGTAACGTAATGATCAATTGGTGGAAATTAACGGTTCGATTTTTGGCTTTGCACACACACACTATGGCTTGAGACTCGTGAATATGATTTTATAGTGACCAATTTTGGGGGAGTTTAAATCGTATAATTTTTAAGTATTTTGATTTTTCTTTGAGTCAATAACGAATTTTGTGGGTATATTCACTGCAACCCCTCACGAGACACAACTCGTCCTACTAGGGTCACCTAGAGGTTTAAAGGCTTGTTGTATACGCTAAATGCAATCGCTCGCCCGCGAAAGAGGTATGTTATCTCATTTTAGAGTTGGACCATGTTTTGATTCTTTTACATTGCTCGGGACGACCAAATTTCTAAGTTAGGGGGGTTTGAATAGGCATAAATTCTTCTAAATTTTCCCCTTAATTTAGAAGATTTTATTACCTCGGATAATGTAAAAAGAGTTGATTTATCTCATATCATTGCTAATGGCTTCGTCTAACAAGTATCCCGAGTTTCGTGTACTTCTTATTGATTTTACAGGTATTTAATATATGAAAGAAAGAAAGAAGCCGGAAGATTCAAGAGAGAAGAAAGAAGACGAATCAAAAGGGCAAAAGTGTAATTTCACCAGGAATCCGATCAAGGACCCAAAATAAAAGTCAAAGATATCGAGCCTACGAGTGCGTATGAAGAAACGGCATTTCAATCCGAGTTCTAGAGTAGAAGTTATGAAGATCTAAATATACGAGATAATCATGAGAAATTGAAGAAAAAAAATGAAGAGAAATTGAGAAGGAAATCTGGACCGATCCGGATGGCTTAAAAAAGGAATCAATCCGGACACTAGAAGCCAATGTCTAAGGATACATTTTCCGAATCAATCCGATTTTCATAAAAAAGGATCGATTCGGCCCCCAAAGTTCACTGCATCAAGGCCATTTAATAAACCGATCCGTTTTCCAAAATAAAGGGATCGATCCGGTCTCAGTGGACCAATCCGAAATATTACCACCGGATCGATTCGGGGTTCGAGATTTGAGTCTATCCTGTTCCAGCTAGAGTCTTTCATGACTCCAACTCTTGCAAATTTTGTAGTGTATATATTTTAATGTCCTCCCAGACACTAAGGGGGGCTTCTAATCAGTTTTTAGAGGATATTTTTACTTAGTTTTGAAGAGAGAATTTATGGAAAACCCTAGAAGTATAATTTGTTGATTCTGCAATAAAGTTTGTTAATTTCCCTTCTCTACTCCTTGGTATTGATACTCTATGAATTCTTAGTTTATTTCCGGTGGTTAATAAATCCTTTTCATCATATAGTTCTAGTTTTACTATGAATTCAATCACCTGCACCGTAGAGACCGTAGTTTTTCTTAATTGCACCATGCTAGGCTAGACTTTTAGTGGTTGGAGTGCATGAACCCCACTCGATGTGATTCATCGTAATGAAAATAGATTTTTCAATTGAATTTTAAAGGAATCATCTTGCGTATCTATCGCAACCGTCGTAGGACTTTTGATCTAATTTGCCCTAGGTAACCGGGATGCTTAAGAGTGCGACGCGCGCGTAGTTAATGCGACACTACTTTGTTCTTACCTTTGATTTCGTATGATGCGGGCTATGATCCTTCATATACGGAATGCTTAGGATTAATAAAGACCGGGTTCCTTGTAAATTTTAATTTCGAAATCTAATATCCTACAGGGTGAATTACTAGGGTGTGGGCGATTGTAACCCAACCTCTCGTGCTCATTTCAAGTTAATTTTGTTAATAGCTTGCCATCCATTTTAGGTTAATTAGCTCTTCTGCATCTCATTTAGGCATAGTTTAGTCATTCTGTAATTTAATTACGCATTTAATTATAGTAAATCTCCCTTTTAAATTACCTTTTTGTTTTTTCTAGAGTCTAAGTTAGGATTCATTAATCTTTACAATGTCATCACGAATTCATTCGTCCTTTTTCCCTGAGGATCGATATCCGACTTATCGGGATATTACTTGAGCGACAGGCTTGCACTTGAGCCTACATAGCACACACTTTAGAATAATTTTTAAGCCGCGTCAAGTACTCATTAAGGTGCCCTGCCAGAACTAGCTCCTCCAGATGTGACTTCAGAGCTTTGCAATTCTCAGTTCGATGACCACCCTCCTTGTGGAATGCACACCTTAGTGCATTTTTTCTCTTAGTAGGATCTCTGCCCATCTTCTTGGGCCATTTGATGAAGGGTTCATCCTTGATCTTTATGAGAATCTTGTAAATGGATTCCTTAAAGACTATGTTAATGGCCTGGAACACCTTGGAGGGGTCATTCTTACCTCCA
The DNA here is from genome assembly GCA_949130495.1 of Sambucus nigra. Taxonomy (NCBI): domain Eukaryota; kingdom Viridiplantae; phylum Streptophyta; class Magnoliopsida; order Dipsacales; family Adoxaceae; genus Sambucus; species Sambucus nigra. The sequence continues at coordinate 159,591,649 of OX422219.1, read as the reverse complement.
CCTTTGGAGCCATTCTTGCGTTCCTTTTCCTGGGTGTCATTCTTCTCTGTCCTCTTATTCGCCTTTGCTAAACCATTATCTCCCCCATTAGGATGGACCACATCTTTGACCTTGGCGTACGTCTCGATATGGGCCATAAGATCATCGATGTTTTTGGCTTCCTTCTTGGTGGGAGATTAGTGCAGCAGAATGGTGGTCGGTAGGTTAACTTTGAAGGATGCTACGACAACTTGCTACAAGAAGTCCTCGATCTCATTAAATATCTCCCAGTATCTTTTGGCGTAATCTCTGAGGTTTTCCTGAGGATTTTTCTTCATAGTGAGCAGTGTATCCATCCGCTTAGGATGAGAGTTGCTCATTGTGAACCGTGATGTGAAAGACTTTGCTAATGCTGTAAAATTCTTGATCGACCTATAGGGGAGCCTCTCAAACCACTTATATGCTACATTATGTAAGCTAGAAGGGAATATCTTGCACATCAGTGCATCATTGTGGCTCCATAAGGTCATTGCCTGCCGATATTTCCCAACATGATCTATGGGATCTATTTTCCCGTCATAGATCTTGAATCTGGGGATAACGAATTTCTTGGGGGGCTCGTCACATTCAATTTTCCTTGAAAATGGGGTATTCATCTTAGTGTTTAGAGATCTTCTAGCCAGCTCTCATGTCGATCTATCTCCTCGGTGCGTTGGATCTTGGTCCATTTCCCTACGGACCAGAATCCTCAAATCCTCACTTGGTCGATCATTATTCCTGTGGCACCTTTTCTAGTGGCCATGCTCTGATCATGCTCAATCTGATCTGCCATTCGGTTATTTCCTGGTCACGCCTATTACTCCTTCCTCGATTGGGGGAATCTCCCATCTAAGGGCAAAGAGTTATGTCTCGACGCCGCCTTGTGTTTCTATGGGGATCTCTCTCTATTCTTCAAGTCGCCTCTTAAGGCGAACATTTTATTATTCTTGGCATCAAGTTGCCTCTTCATGTTCTCGAAGTCGGGCTTCATAGGCATCGACCAACCTAGAAATCTGAGTGGACCTTGGAGGTCCATGGCTCTCTTCTGAAGGTTTCCTTTCCTGGCGAAATAGTGGGTTTGAATGTTGGAGAATTTCAGACCTAACCCTAGGAGGGGCTGGCTCTTCCTGAACATCACCGGCTTGTGGAATGTTACTGTTATGGTGAGACATTTCTAGTTTTCTGGTGTTGAATGCTTTCGTAGGAACACAAGTCTTTTCCCATAGACGACGTCAATTGTGAATGTAGAAAAAATTACAATAAAGGATTCACGAAAGCAATCACAAAAGGAAGAGAGTAAATTAAATCACACACAATAACGATGTACTTGGTTCGACAATTTGCCTACGTCCACGGAGATGTTACTTGTTTTCTATTAAGTGTCTCTCGACCATTTCAATTTTCCATCTTTTTGTCCCGAGTTAGGGAGTACAATTTATTGATGTGTTTGTTATAGATTTTGAGTTGTTTAAGGAACTCCATCATAGTACGTGGATTGGCCATGAGGTGCTTGAATATCTCGACCGAGATTCTTGGCACCTAAATTGACCATATCTGCGAGTATCCTCCTTTAACTAAACTATCCATGTCAAAGTTAGACCATGATTTGGGCCAGGCCAAATAACTCAAGTTATCTTGCTCGGGTACTCTCATGGTCTTGCAAAAAGTGGTCTCCCAGAGAAATAACAGTCAAAATAAAAATAACGAATTGGTGTGTAGATAATGAGAAGTATTACTCATTTTTTATTGAGATATATTAACATGTGACATTTCGCAATGTCATTTTGCACTGCGATATTGCTATGAAGTTATTACTATAAATCATTACCTAGAGACAAGTGTTTAAACTACCATCAACTTATATATACTTCATGATAACTTTCAACCCAAGCGACACATTTTTCAAGGAGTGGCATTTGATTTTTCTTACATAAATATTTTGTAAACTTTCTTAACATGTCACTATCTCTTCATCTTCTATAATTTGAAGAAATATCCTATCTTTAGAAATTACAGGCTCTAAAAATGGCACAAATGTCTGATCTCAATGATGAAGTCCTAATTAATATATTTTCACGTTTGACCATTGTTGAGATTTTGAAGATACTTCCTACTTCCAAAAAGATTATGGAAATATGTTTACATGATGATACATTATATGAAATTTCAATGGGATATATTCCCATTAGAAATTTCAACAATAGTGACTTGTTAAAAAAATGGTACCATACTAGATATGCGAAGCCTACAAATGGCATTAAATATAGTTGGGCTATAATGAGGTTTATGGAAGCAAAAGCTGGTGGGGAGTCACACTCTATACTTAAAGATTTGGGCGCTCATAGAGATATTTATGGTTTATACGCTTTTGCAATTTTTCTGTTCACACTGGATTACCAAAGGACAAGAAATTTGTAATAGAATTGTTGAGGGGGATATATTTTTCAAGGGATTGGACTTTTTGGAAGGAATCATTTCGAAGTTTTGAAATAATTGCACTACATTTAAGGTTCTAGGATCGTTATTGGGATATGAATATGTTTGTAAGATACATGAAAATTATAGGAGGGGCTTATCTACGGATGAGTATGAACAGTTAGATTGTACTGGGTGCAAAATTGATGAAATGCTTAGGAGAACCACTTTTATTTAAATGTAAGAGTCAAATTATCAATGTTAATTATTTATATTTTGCAGTCTAAGTTGTTAATTTTTATTATGATTTGTGTCATATTGAATCTTGTAAGGCATTAGTCCTCGCTAGAGGGATCAAAGAAAAAAAAGTTAACATAATTAGACCTATAACCATATCAAAATGGTGTAATAAGAATTTCGCATTGCGAAATAACAATGCTATATTGTAGTGAGAATTAACATTGTTATTTTGCATTACCAAATTGTTATTGTCAATGCAATTTTGCATTGGTAATTTCTTAAACAACAAATCATGTACTTACATCTATGTTTTGTTTAAATTTAACATAATTTCTTCTTAATGGCAATATTAGGAGTTGGGCTTTGGAGAAGGTGACAAAATTGGATATCATAGAAAGAATAAAGAAAATTAGGCAACCTTGTTTCAAGTCTAACTACAATAAAAGAAGAATTATTATTGGTTATTAATCATGCTTAATATTTGTTATATATTTTAGTCCCAAAAATGATGTCATGCAGATGATATAATACTGAGCAAAAATAGTGAATTTTATATGCTTTTGCAATATGAATTCCTTTGGTTATGGCTATTACCACCAAAGGAAATAAACATATTAATACATCAATTTCACAACCAACTATTAAAAATAAAAGAAATGATAGCAATTTTCATACATTTGGTACATAAATATATCTATTATTTCACTTCGTAATTTGGTTGTTAAATGATTGGAGTAATTGTAAATGTATATTAAAGTTGAAGTTAAATCTATTGGAATTGCCAAATATGATTTCGCATTGTTATATTACAATTACAGTAAGAAAGATTTATTTTGCACTTTTATTTCACAATGATATTTTGCACTGTTATTTCCCAGCGCAATATCACAATGCAACTTCACATTTTGAAAAAGTGGAATACGATAATGACGTCATGTATTTCGCACCGTTATTTCGCATTGACCAACATAAACTTTTCTGAATGTTAAATCGCAATGAAGTTTCACAATTTTATATAGCATTGAGAAATAACATAAATTGTGGGGAAAAAATTAAATCATATTTCGTAGTCGAAATAGAAATATCGATCGAATTTTATGACAATCACTGACATTACAAATATTAGTGTAATATCAAGGTATTACTAAGAATAAATGGATTCAAATCATAGATAAAAACACCGATAACAAAAAAAAAACACAAAATAACCTATTGAGTATGAGATTTTGGATTATCAGTTGTTCGTTTTTCTAAAGCTGCTTCAAACTCAACGTTTTCACTTCTTTTTGTTCTTGACATTTACTAATATAAAAATACCACACAATAAGATTGATATCCTACAGTCTATGAACATGGTACATAGCGGAATAAGAAATACATCAAAAACTTACATTTCAATCTTCAAATGGAGCAACTCGAGATTTGTATGAAAATGGTAATGCTGAGAAATTTTAATATACAACAATGAAGAACTTTTGCCTTTTGGAGCTCCTTTGATATAAACAATACACATGTAGGGACAAGGGTTTTGTTATGGTAGTTGGTTATAGCCAGTTAACATTTTTGAGTTGTCAATTTTCAACTCATATATTGCGCGCGTTTCAAGTATATTTTGGTAAGGTTTGCGTCTAATATATGGAAAATAGCCTTAGACTAACCGTAATTCAACAAAGGGGGTTTTATTTCCAAACGTTTCATGCCATGAGTCGATCGTTGATCGCCTCTTATTTATTTTACTTACCATAATCTATTTGCGCACATAAGCACGCCCACAAATACACACTTGTTTACATCCACTTACTTGCACATTCTTCTCGCGAGCACTTTTTTTGCACACTTGGGACACATTTTCACTCAAGTGCACAAACGATAGCATGCGTATATTTTTATTTTCACGCCCCTAGAGACCGAAAGAGCGAAAAGGGCACCCAACCTTTTTCCTCTCCATAACTCAGTCCCCGTTCTTATTTCTCAAGTTCACATTTGATCATTGTCATATTACCCCACAAGGTCATTAATTTTACTTTTGCCCATTTTTAGTAATATAGATTGACGTGTTATAATTTCATCACACTATCACACACGCACCACAACAGGCCTATAACTCTCCCTCTTTTATGCGAGACGAAACCGAGAATACCTTCACCAAATTTAGCGCGTTGCGGGACTTGTACATTACAACCAGGTGAATAATGACCACATTTACACACATCAAATTTTCACGAATCTGGTATAATTGGAGGATTTCATAAATATTTACGCAACTACAATGGATGTTATTTTTTTCAAATATATATTTTGCAACACAAATTTTCATGTGTTGAAATTTCACAATGGATAAATTTGTTTATGTGAACTTTCGCAATGAGAAATTTTGATGATTTGGCAGTTTTGAAAAGAGAAAGCTTAGGGTGGGGGTGACAAAGAATGGTCATCTAGACTGCAACCAAATCATTGTTAGTAGATCAATGTTAACAACGTTAACAAACGAACTACGGAGCCGAAGGCAAGGCTATTTTCGATCATTTCTATAGAAATATGTCGTGCCAAACAACTTCGACTCTAGACATACATGTGGATAGTTATGAAATTATTACGAATCCAATTCACATATGGATTGGAGGTCCTCTAATTGAAGTACTCATAGTTGTGCTTCCTAATAAATCTTATAATTGGGAGGAAAATGACTTTTCTAAAGAGAAGAATGTACAATTTATTAAAAAACTTTATTTTCTCTCCATTTCTTTCCGATTTGGAAATAAAGTTTTGCAGAGAAATGAAGGGAAAGATTTTTAAAAAAATTTCTTTCTTTTCTCACCTTTTAAAGTTCCAAACGAAAGAAGATACTTTCTTTCCTATTTAAACTTCCAAACGAAGAAAAGGAAAATACACTTTCTTTCCTATTTAAACTACCAAACGAAGAAAAAGAAACACAATTTCCCTTTCTTTCTTTTCTTTTCTCCCCAAAATAGAACTCACAAACAAGGCCTCTAAATCTTTTCCATGATAATGTGATCAACTCTCACTTTTCTTGCCACAAATAAAGTTGCTTCCACAAAGATTATTGAGAGCATAACCCAACTCCATGTGAAACTGCTCAGCCTTCTACACGAATCAGTACTTAACAAGCCAGCCATAGCAACAGACTTTGCATTGTTCCAAAATTGCCAAAAATCAAACAGATATTCAATCTAATATAGTCCGTTTCAAAAGTGTGAATGGATCTCAATCGTTATAATTAATTTGAGCTCCTATTGTCATCATCTAAAGGAACATCATTTGGGAAAGATAAAATACAAGGCTAAATTTAAAAGAAAAAAAAAACTGAACTGGCAATTTTTTTGCAAATAACCTCCCGAACTATGAATTTCATTGTAAGTTCCCCTTTGGGGGAAACTTATTGTTTTTATTTTGGGTAACATATGCATAGTTCAGGGGTATTCTTATATAAACTGAAAAGTTCAGTTTTTTCCCCTTCTTTTTATCTTTTTGCACTTTAGCCATACATTATAAAACTTGTAACAAAGCATTGGCTGGCCTTTCAGCTTAAAGTTCACCCTACTCAACTGGATATTCATTTAAAGGATGTGGATTGAGGAATATTGGCCATTGATGCTTGTATCCTATCCTCTGAAAAAGACAAATCAACCATATTTCCTTGCAAATACTTGTCATAAGCTGGTAAGTCAAAATGTCCATGTCCACACATTGCCATGAGAATCACTTTCGATTCTCCGGTCTCCTTGCAGTGGAGAGCTTCTCTAATGGTAGCAGCTATGGCATGAGTTGGTTCTGGTGCTGGTATCAATCCTTCAGACCTAGCAAATTGTATGGCACCTGCAAGAAATCGATTTTCAACTAGTATTCACTCTATACTCATGGCTCCTTATGCAATTTCACAAGTTAATTCCAACATAAGATCAACTTCAAGAGCCAATATTAAGTGATAAGCTATATTATTATACAGGAGTTTTGTTTGTGAGATGTTTTAAACAATAGTGATTGGGATATATATATATAAGAATAAACCAACGACTGAGAACTACATAAATACTCAACTTGATGGAAACTGCTAAAATAATGATACAAAATGTCTGTAAAATAACTCAAATGCCCCCTGAACATTTTGAAAACTACAAAAATAACTAAAAAAGTTTTCGGAAGTAATAGTTTTATCCCTACCCAACTTCAAAAAAATATATAATTGTACCCCTATTTTATCACAGTACTGACTCCTGCCATAGATATGGGTCGAGCCACGAATACACCACAACAAAACTAAGACAGTGCCACTGGCACAATCCTCCCCTAGTTATTATGTATGTTAGCTTGATATACCTTTCTAGCCCACTACATAACAACTTAAACTTTTAGATTAGAAGGTGATCTGACCATCAGGTGTGTCGTTGCAATTTATTCAGGATATTTTATCAGTTGTTGGTTTTAACTTCTATTAGAGACCTTAGAGACATTCTCCTCTGAGATTTTTTTAGAGAGAAGCTTTTCTTTGACCCCAAGTCTTGTAAGGCCTATAGATAAAGGCCCTTTCATCCTTTTGATAACACATTTAACTACGATTTTACTAATGAGGATGAGATAAAGATGAGAGGAACTTCATTCCTTTTTGTTTGTGAGCGTGTATAATTGATTATGCTGCTCAAGTTAGAATGGTGTCATAGCATATGGTTCTCTTGTGCGTATTGTTTGTATGGCCGGAAATCTCACCATTGTCGATGATTGGGAAGCGGGTTGGTGCACGGAGTGTGTCGCGTTAACCACCGTTGTGGAATGTTTCAACGCTGCCCCACCCAACTCAACTACTTGCTCCACCCTGACGACTTCCTTCTCTTGTAGCCAAGGATGGCAGCCTACTGGCCTAGGGCCAACCATTACCATATCCCTTTCTAGCAGCTCAAACTATAGGCCTTGCACTTCGCAACCAACAAAACAACCTCTCCCTAAAACTCACGACCCATCACAGCATTGAGTCAAACCAACAAAACCCCAACTCTCCAATTTCCTTCCCAAACCCCGAGTAGAGAGCAACTTCAGCGCCGAGGTCGTACAATGGAGTCAGTTTTGGGTGTTATCATCTTGGTGATATCTTTTCACTATTTTCAAAGGAAAATGTAAGATTACTTGTACAGAGTTTAAATATATATGTTTTTTTTGCTATATTCGAAGAAGTCCAGAAGCCCTTGAATACTAGTGACTTCTTTATTATCTTTGCTGCTGTTGGTTTGGTGATGCGTACCAAGTTCAAGAGTACAGTGTCGTTTTGTGTTGGAGATTTCTTCCCAATTTTTGGGAGAGAGGATGAATTTGCTGGGTTGGTGTCTACAAATGGTGTTTCTGAGATTGGTCCAACGACTATGTGGATCCAATTTGGAGTGAATTTCAATCTCGATGTTCCCTCAAGGTTCAACGTGTGATGATGAGCAGGTGGGTGTTTGTATGTGCAGCCTATTTGGCATGGTCCTCATGGTGGTAGCTGATAACGCTTGCGTATGGCCTCCCTTCGTTGGTGGCTCGTTGTTCTATTCCTTGCAATGGCAAGTTTCGGGGAAGAGTTTGTGTCAAGTGTTAATCTCTTTGGTTTGTGTGTCTTGCAGACTGTTCGTGTGATTTTGTTAGTGGATATGACATCAAGTTTATTAGGAAGCCCTCTATCCAAGAGGGAGTACTGCACCAGTGGTGTTTGTGTGGCTACAAGATAGAAAATTCACATTCCAACATTGAGATCAAGCTTTTCTAAGTAGGGGAGAGCCACGTGAAATGTGGCAACAATCAAGGGGATTATTTAGGATATCTTATTAGCTGTTATTTTTAGCTTTTGTTAGGCACTTTCCATACAGATATTCTCCTTACGGATATCCTAGAGAATCTCTAGTAGAGATATGCTTTTCTTTGGCCCCAAGTTTTGTAAAGCCTACGTATAAAGGCACTACCATCCACTTTTAAGCAGTTTTAATAGGGAAAACGAGAAAAGGATTAGAGAAACCTTATCCCTTTTTGTGTGGGAGTATGTATGTATTGTTATTAATGCTGTTAAGTCAATCAATGAAGCATAAATATGGATACATGTGCTGTATCCGACACGACACGGCCACACCGACACAAAAAATCTAAAAGAATTAAGACACGACACAGCAGACACGATAAAAAATAAGTATAATGCACCTGTTGATGTCTAAAAATAGAATGGGTCCAACTTTATTATCACAGATAAATAAACAAAATCCATCTAAACAAGCACACAAGAGACAGATTTTTAAAGTGGTTCAGTTGTAAAAAGCCTAAGTCCACTGTTGGTATTATTTTTTGTGATTACAATAGCTCAGTACGGTGTGCTTGTGATTGATTGAATTGTCCCCTGGAGCTAAGGGAGATTATACATTTATCGTGGTCCGTAACCCTAGAGAGAAAATGCCTTTATATTTTCAGGCATTTACATCTGTATACAATAAATGAGATTCTTGACACTTAGTGCCGGTCACTATTCCATCCAAGTAACCTTTGCTATTCCTGAAAGTTCATATTCTGAAAGTTCATATTCTGGGAGTTGATCGGCCTCCCAGCCAACTAGGTGTCTCTGATGCCGATCAAGATAGCTGAATGGCCATGTAGGAGAACAGGTGTCTACTTTTCATAGGTCCACATAGGAGAGTAATGCCCCCAACGCTCCATGCTTGATGATTGATCGAAAGCAAGGAGTATTTGTTCAAAACTTTGCCCGGCGTAATGTCTGAGAGTTGGGTCAGCAACCGACCTCCCGGACTTATAAAAATTTTCACTAACACTTTTGATAATGGCATATTTGTAAATATTTCAAACTTTTTTGAACCGTCAAAGGGAATACTGGTCCTTTTGCGCGTTGGGAAGCGTGCAGTCGGCGGTAGCACAAACATTCATGCAGTTAATCATTTCGTCCCTATTCTCGAGGCAACCTATAAAAGGACAACAATTTCCCTCCATTTCACTTACCTCAAACCTTCTGCACTTTAGATTATCTCTTCTTTCTTAAGCTCTTCTTCTCCACTATTTGTTGCTTGCTATTCACCGTCATTTTTCAATCTCTGCCGTTACCTTTCGATCTCTGTAAGCTATCCTTCCCTTCTTTTCTTTGATTTCCCCGTATTTCAGTCATGGTGTATATTGTTGAAGGAATTTAGGAAAATAAAAAAATCCTCATTGGGTAGGTTTAGAAATCGCTCATGGCCCTGTTGATGTATATTCCTTAGCTGAGGGTTACTGGATTCCCACTCTGTTTATTTTGCAGAGTGTGGCATTAGCTTTCCTCTAAACCCGCTTTTTCTTCAATTTTGTCAACACTTTGATGTTGTTCCAGCAAGAATATCCCCCAACACATGGAGGGTTATGAATGGAATGAGTAGGTTGAATGAAATTTATGGGACCCATATTGGGATCCTTGAGTTGATGTTTTGCTACAAATGGGGAACTATTGGGGATAGTACATATTATTTGAGGACTAGGCAAGCCAACAGTGGTCAAATTGCCAGATTCCAATAAAGACTACTGGGATTATGGTGGTGGTGGTGGTGTCAAAAATTGAAAAATGCCCCCCTTCCTGAGGGGGTAACATACACTGGTCCCAGGTGCCCCGGGAAGGACGTGGCGTAAGGCATAACTTTATTCTTAAATTTCTTCTTCCTATTATATGTTTAAAGATTTGCCAACAAACTTTCTTGTTCTGTTTTTGGTGCAGAGGAGAGCAAAAAGAAGTGTCCCAAGGAAGCTGAGGTGAACATTGACGACCTCAAATACTTGTGGGGCATTAACCAACATGCAGGAGAAGAATACCCCAGAGTTGCTTCTGTACTGTTAGAGTACAAGAGTTCAATTACTTCATTTGTTGCCTGACCAACACCTGTATTGCCTCAGTCTCCTATCAACCTAGATGAGGAACCGACATCCACTTCTTCAGCTACAGAGTCAGTTGGAGCAGGGCATTCGAGGAGGAACATCTTCCTCTTTTGAATCCTTGATATCACCACCATCCCTACTTTCCCTACTACCGAGATAGTGAAGAGGAAGATTCTAAACTTGTTGGTTGGGCCTGGATCTTCTCCTCCTGCTAAGAAGACCACTAATGCTGACAAAAGGTCTCAGGCCATTGAGAAGAGGCCTCAAGTTCTTACCACTGAGGAGGCCCGAATTGAAAAACGTCAATACAAGAGGTTGAAGAAATGTTTGCTTAGCCATCAAGAACCCGTCAGAAAGTCCACTGAGTTGGCTAAATCTGCTGAGTTGGCCAAGAAGTATGTTGCCGAGTAAGGCAGAATTGAGGATGCCTCTGTGGCGATCAACCTTGGGTTGGCCGGGGATTTGATAAAAGCTGGTACTTTTCCAGCAGATAGGTCAGTTGCAGCCCCTATGACCAGAGCCCGACTAACTGAGAAGGCTGCCCAAACTTTAGCCTTAGTAAATTCATAACTTTTCTGTTGATATTTATTAATGTTTAGTTCCTTTCTTCTATACTAATGTAACATACTCATTCACTTGTTGTTCCTGGTAGATTTCAACCAAATGCTAGAGAAAGACGACCAGCTAAAGTCTTCCTCGGCGAATGTGGAGGAAGCTTTTGAGGGTTTGCAGAAATCCTTGAAGGCTTGTGGGGAGGCTTTAGAGAAAGAGAGGAAATCCTGGCAAGACAAGGTCAAAGTGGCAGAAGATAAGGCCAAAGTTGCAGAAGACCAACGAAAAACAACCCGTGACCAGCTTACCCAGGCCGAGCAAAAACTTGATGAAGCTGAGCACAGGGCAAAGACTGCTAAAGTTAAAACTTTCAGTCTGATTTCTGACAATAATGCTCTGAAGGCCAAGGGCAAGAAGCAGTGTTCTAAAAGGCGCGCATATGCGGCGCCAATGCGCACATATGCGTGATGCTTTTTAGAAACGCAACGCATAAAGGGTATGCGTGGAAAAATGCGTGGTCAACAATTTTTAAGGCGGTTAACGGGCGTGATGCGCGCATTAAGCGTTTTTTTATTAAGCAAAACGACGTTGTTTTACCTTGAAGTCGCCCGAAGGGCCCCGATTTTAATTTTCTCAATTAAAATGATTTTAATTTTCTCAATTAAAATATTATTTCCTTTTATATATCAAGATGCGGAAGCGTAAAGAAGTGTGATGGTTCACAAACAAACGAATTACCAAATTTTAATTTTCTTAAACAAATTAAAATTAAACCGAGTGAAATTAACTTAACGCATCAAAATCATTTTCACTTAAACCAAGTTAACTACACAATACCCAAATTAAACACGTAGAGATTAAATGAAACCAATTTTTAATCTTTTACCTAAGCATGTGTTCTAGGTGATTTTGCAAAAGATAAAATAAACAATTAATCCACTACGCCGAGATGTACGAGGAAAAAACCCACAACGGGAAACAACCTCGGACGGCCCTAGCCACAAATCCACTAAGTACGGAATTTACAAATACAAGACAGAAAGGCTTACAACACACGACTCGATCCCTCTCAAGCCCCGACGCTTCTTCTTGTAGATACCTCTTCCTAGCGGATAACCTTGGAGCTCCACCGCGGTCTCGGAATTCACCGATCGGACTTTATATGGTCACCGTCACCCGAGCAAGGAGCCTTTCTCCAAGTGGGTAATGCCGCAACAAAACTCTTCTTCTTTCTTTATGGGATGTAGAAGAAAACCCGAAACTTCTCTTTGAACGGAAGAGATGAACCCGGTGCCAAACTCCAAACAAGATATATGAATATGGGAACTTGGAAGAAACTAATTTGGGTGTAAACAAGAGTGGTGTATATTTTTTCTCTTTGATAAAAACACACTCAAAACATGATCTTTTTCCCTCTTTGATTTTACTCTCAAAACACTCTCTAGGAGTCAGTAGGATATGAAAAAGATTAATATTCAAAAGTGATTCCCGCACATAGTTATGCTGTGAAAAGTTGGTTAAGAAACAAGTGGGGAAGTGGGTGAAAAACTGCTTAAAACTGCCAAAAATTGTTCTCGCCTGGCATCTCGTTCGAACGACATTCTCGTTCGAACGAGTCTTCTAACGAAGTTCCAGTATGAACTCGTTAGAAACTCGTTGAAAATCTCGTTAGAACGACAATCTCGTTCGAACGACATTTCAAACGAAGTTCCAATATGCCTTAATGGGAAGTCGTTGGCAATCTCGTTCGAACGACATCTGGTTCGAACGACAATCTCGTTCGAACGACATATCGAACGAACTTCCAGAAAGTTTGAAAAATTCGATTTTAGCCCAGAAAACTTTATAAACTTATTTTAAAGTTTTAATTAATTCTTTCTGAAAATAAAACACAGTTTTAATTAAACCTAACACCCAATTAAACTTGTTCCAAGCTCATATATATATAATATTGCATTCATACTTTGGGAGCATGGAACCATAGTTTGATGACGTAGAAACGAGGCACGCAAACCGGCATGATGATGAAGCTTTATACTATTTGCCGCTACGTCTTCAAACAAACTTTTCATAGGCTTGAGAATATTACAATTAAATACAATCCTATGTATAAATGTTTTTGTCCGGAATTGAGCCAAAACTATATATGGACTCAATTGGAAATTTGTGTCCTTACATACCTGTTTTTTTTTTTTTTTTGCTTTTTTTTGGGGAGGGTTTCCCTTGTACTAAGTTGATTAAACAGATATAAAAAAAAAACAGTGCCATTCCACATCTGTTTTTAACAAACTTGTATAAAAAAAAACATTGTAATGTTTACCCGTTCCATTCCAAAACAACAACAAAGCGTAACCTGCTTTTTCCAAAACTCCTTTCGCCGAAAACCCTAAAACCAAAAAACCTCCGGACGAAAACCCTAAAACTCCAAAACATTCAGCAGAAAACCCTACTTCCAGCCGGCCTTTACCGGCTTTTGCCTTTGATTTGAGTTGTCAAATGGTAAGTTTTCTGATCTCTTTCTTTACCTCTGATTTTTTTCTTTTTCTTTTGATTTCTTATTTCTTTCTTATTTCGCCAAAAACCCAAAACATTATAATGTTTATAAAAAATTTAATGTTTATATTGTTTATGATTTATGATTTTATAAATTATATACCATAAACATTGTAAGGTTTCTTATATCTATTTTGGTTTAAGAAATGTTTATAATGTTTAAGAAATGTCAACAGTTTATAATGTTGAAGGCAACGGTTAATAAAAAATTCTCCTCTTATGCACTGAAGGCAACAATTAAGAAATATTTATAATGATTTTATAAATTCTCCTCTTCTTGTTGGCAACAGTTACTAAAAATGTTAATGAAGGCAGTGTATAATTTTAAGAAATTATACACTGAAGGCAGTGTGTTCTTTCCATTTTGTAATGAGCCATTTTTTTATGCTTTTTAATTTAGAAGATTATTAGTCACTTACTTAAAAATTTTGATTGCATTCACATTATATTTGAAATATGATTAAAAAATATTAAAAAAGGCAAAACGTCTTTTCACGCATAGGCGCACCCATGCCCTTAATGCTTGATGCTTGACCTCCACACATCGACCACGCATCGCGCCTTTAAGAACCTTGGCAAGAAGGACAAAGAAGAGGCTGTCAATAAGGGATGGGAGAAAGCCTTTGCTGTAGCAGCCATCCAGATAGAGTATGCTAAGAAGTTATCCTTCAAAAAAGGTTGGTCGAAAGCTATGAAGGAGGTCGGCACTCAGGCAGACTCTGAATTATTTCAGAGACATAACCCAGGAACCCCTCATAACCTGGATGAAGACTTAGATGATTAGGAGGAGGGTTCTGGGGAGCATGGTTCAAAGTCTCGGTATCGGTCCCGGTATCGGCCACTCGATTTTCAACTTGGTCTCGGTATCGGTCACGGTATCGGGCGATACGCAAAGATACACTATTTAGAGAGCGCAAAAAATTCAGAAAAAAATCTAGAAAATTTAAAAAAAATACGATTAACAATGTGGACCAATCAGATAAGTTTAAAACTATCCTTTAATATGCATAACATTGTACAATTGATTATATTGACGTGGTGCGAACTTGCCAGATTCAATGTTCCATAATAAATCAACGTTTTTTTTCACAGAGGATACAAATATTATGTTTTTACAAAGAAAAACAAATATTACTTTTTTAGTAAGAGGATAATTTTTTTTTTACAAAGAGGATACAACTATTATATTCTTAGTATTACATTTAGTAAGAGGATACAAATATATTTTTTAAGTATGTTATATTTTTCTAAAAAGGATAGAAATGTTTCTTTTTTAGTATTGTTATTTTTTTACAAAGATGATACAAATAGTGATTTTGACAAAACATTACATTTTTTTTACAATCGTTTTTTACAAAAAGGATGCAAATGTCATTTTCTTACCAAAAATGATGCAAAAGTTATTTTTTTATAAAAGGAATGTAAATGTTATCTTTTTTGTTGTTGTTGGGTTGCAAATGTTTTTTTTTTAAATTGATGGAAATGTTATTTTTTTACAAAGAGGATGCAAATATTGTTTTTTACTTGTGTTGCAAATGTTATTTTTACATAAAGGATGCAAATATTATTTTTACAAATGTTTAGAGGATACAAATATTATTTTTACAATAATTACAGTCGTATATTTGTTTGTAAAAGAATAACATTTACGTTTTTTTATAAATAATAACATATTAAAAAATAACATTGGGAACATTATTATAAAAAATAATAACAAATAACATTTGGATCATTTGCATTCTTTAAAAAGAAAACTGGCACATATACAACGCACTAAATTAAACCTACATGATGACCAAATAACCCACACACACAGCACACTAAATTATAAAAACAATTAGCATTTCGTAAACCCCAAAAAAAATCCCGCTTACCAACATAACACTGGAGAGAGAGAGAGAGTTTGATGCTTAGTAACTTATACCATCTCGGCCGATATATCACCGATGCGGCCCCCTCCTGTAAAGACTCCTTATGGCACAGACCCCGGTACATACCATTTTTTTAGAATAGTAAAAAAATGATTTTTTTTAATGAAACTTCATGAATATGATCTCCACGGTGAGAAGATCATCTCCAATTATTTTCATCAAAAAATTCAATAAAAAAACAGTTGAGATGAGGTGATATGTGAAAAAATGGTATAAATATGCATTTTTTACCGTTGAAATATTGGCGGTCATCTCACCCACTTTTTGATTGTATTTTTTTTATGAAACTTCATGGATATGATCTCGGCAGTGAGAAGATCATATCCGTGACGTTTCATCAAAAAATTCAATCAACAAAGTGGTTGGCGCCGACCCAACATTTCAACGGTTGAAAATGCATATTTATACATTTTTTTTACATATCACCTAATCTCAACGGTTTTTTTATTGAATTTTTTGATGAAAAAAATTCGAGATGATCTTCTCACCGTGGAGATCAAATCCACGAAGTTTCATCAAAAAATTCATTTTTTTATTATTGAAAAAAATGGTATGTACCAGAGTCTGCGCCATAAGGAGTCCTTACAGGAGACTTTATGTATTACCTATATGGGTCGATACTATTGTGATATCGTCGATATGGGCCGATTCCTTCGCGATATCGCCGATTCTACTGCGATATTGTCGATATGGGCCGATTATACTGCTATATCACTGATACTACCAAGAAATTACCGATATTGGGTCGATTCACATCAATAATTGAAAACTCAACTTGTAACTCGGAATTGAATCGGTGGGGGCACCGATACCTAGTCAACTCGGCCGTATCGTCGCGGTATCGACCTTGACTTTGAACCATGCTGGGGAGTGTTTCATGTTGCCTGCAAGTCATGCCAACCTACCTGTTCACCAATACAAGACCCAAGACCAGGAGAAGGACAAAAAGAAAGTTTAGCTCCTTTTAACCAGTTTATTTTTGCTTTCTATCTTATGTATTTTTCATTTCTTCTTCTTTGTCTCTTATAATGTAACCAACTTTGTAACCCTTGAATGATCAATGAAATGACATATTTTTGCTCAATCTTTCCCCATTTCTTGTGATGTGGATTGCTTGTTGTTTGTTAGCTTCCATACTGTTTATATTGTTTGTTTTTTTGCTCGGCCTAGATGCCTCCGACCAAGTGAAAGATGCTTATGTTCACCTTCATTGCCTTCTGGATAGAGCAGTGGCGAACAACGCTAGGTATTATGAAATGATTGAACAAATGCAAGAAGACCACAAACTCTCCTTAGCGCTGCTTCATTCCGATTATGAAGCTAAGTACAAGGCCTTGAGTGAAGGTTGGGGCTTTGATAAAAAAGTGTAAGATATTACTTCTGCCATGAGTAAGAAGGAACTGGTGTTGAACCAAAAAATTGAAAATGCCCGATAAATTGTTGCTCTTTTGGAGAAAGAAAATAATGCCTCAAGGACTAAACTGGAGAGTATGAAAAAATCAACCAATATAGGACCGGATGAAGGAGTGACATTCTTGAAGAAGGCGAATGCCATGTTGTTGGAAGAGTTGGAGGCTTTGAAGAAGAAGAAACCTAAATCTGGCCAATCTGCTAAGCAAACCATAATTGTCCGGCTAACCATTAATGAAGAGAGAACCAAAAAGGCTTTGACCGAACAAGCTGCTCTACTCCAGGAAAAGAACAAGGCTATCAAAAAACTCCAAGACAGGGTGGATCGACTAACTTTCCACTTCTATAAGCAACCCAAGGCTGTTTGGATGGACGGGTTTGATGATGCCTTAACTTACTTGGATAAACACATGGAGCACGCTAGGAATAAGGGATATAAATGGGGTTGATTGAACTTGCTTGATTTGATGAAGATTCCCAAGGGTACTGAATTGTGGCATAGGCATGATCCTGCAATGTTGGATTATCCTGATCCTCCTTTTAAGATTGATGTTAGCTCAGAAAGTATATTGGGGACTATGGTGAGAAGATACCAGCTGTGTTGGATGACAAGATACCAGCTGTGTTGTGGGCCTATCGAACAACCAAGGGGAAGCCCACAAGGTATACTCCGTTCTCCCTTGTTTATGGGGCTGAGGCGATTCTCCCGGTAGAGTTGGAAGTTCCCTCTGCTCGATATGCCTTGCGAAGTAGCATGCTCCCTCAGAATAGACATGTGTAGTTGGAAGTATTGGATGAACACAGAGATAATGCGATGCAACACTTTCAAATGTACACAAAGCAGCTCTCCAGGGCATATGATAACCTGGTGAGACCAAGGAAATTCGTGGAAGGAGACCTCGTTTTGAAGGCAGCAGTGAAGCACATCAGGGAAGGACCTTTCATTGTAAAAGAAGCTCATAATTCAGGTTATTGCTTAATTTCTAAGGTGGAAGAAGACAGTGGAAGAAGACAAACTGCTGTTGTGAATATACAAATTCTTCTTTATTATAACTCGAGTGGAGATGAAAGAATTATAAAACTTCATAATATACGCAAACAGTTGTAACACAAAGAAATGACATGTGAAAACATACATTTTTTTTCTCATTCATAAACTTTGGGGCATTACAAAATTGGGAGCTATTGCCCAAGAATTACATAAAAGAAGAAAAGGAAAATGTTTACAACAAATCATTGACCTAAGAGGAACCAAAGATCTGGAGCAGAGAAAAAATCTCCAGGAAGGCCCGAAGAAGCTGCTTGGCAAGACTGTTGAGTACTTATAGAAACCTCCAATCTCGTTTGCGCTTGTGTACATTCGATGAGGAGCTTCTCTCGTTTCAGCTTCACTAGCCGCAGAGCTTCTTCGACATCTTCTACCTCCTTATTAACAACTTCAAGCAGAGGTGCTAGCTCAACCAACTTAGCCTCCTCAGCCCGTTGATCCTCCCGATGTTTCTGCAGCAGCGCCCTCTGACTATCCAGTCGCTGACTCTTCAAAGTTTTTAAGTGTGCAATAAGCCAGTCAAAACGGAAGCCATCACGACCCAACTCACTCAGGTAGCCCAGGAATTGGTTGAGGAGGGCTCTGGTAACGTTTGAAGTGGGAGTGCTGGCGATTTTAGCAACAACGGTAGCCATGCCCTGAAGTCTGTAGCTCATCACGGGGATGTTGGAACACAGGCAATCCACAGTAAAAGTCTCAGGATGGTGGCTTTCAAGCTGCTCAACTACCAAGCAATGGCTGGCAGGCATTTGAGGGGAACGCTGAAGGACCATGAGGCAAAAGGCATGAGGAGCTAAGTCGGGCAGAGGGAGCTCACAACCAGATTCACTCTCGGCAGCAGCACCAGTCATGGAACCTTGATCGTTGTGACTAGAACGTTCTGAGGTAACGAGTTCCCGATGGGGTGAAGCGATGGGCGAAAGAACTGGTGGAGAATCCTCCCGAGCAACTTGAGAACAGGTAGAAAAATAATGAGTTTATGAAAAATCTTAACAAGCGTTTTCGTTGTTAAGTCACCAATATAGGTGGAGTTTATGAAAAAATCTTAACAAGTGTTTTCGTTGTTAAGTCACCGATATAGGTGGAGTTTATAGAAAATCTTAACAAACGTTTTCGTTGTTAAGTCACCGATATAGGTGGAGTTTATGAAAAAATCTTAACAAGTATTTTCGTTGTTAAGTCATCGTTATAGGTGGAGTTTACGAAAAAACCTTAACAAGCGTTTTCGTTGTTAAGTCACCAATATAGGTGGAGTTTATGAAAAAATCTTAACAAGCGTTTTCGTTGTTAAGTCACCGTTATAGGTGGAGTTTACGAAAAAATCTTAACAAGGGTTTTCAGTGTTAAGCCATCATCATAGGTGAAGTTTGAAAGGTTGAGAAATGCAGAGAAATTAGCGAAGTACCTCAGCAGCAGTGGGAGCGAGAATGGAAGTCACCGTGGAGGCCATAACGGTAGGAACCGTTGGGGGCAGGCTTATTTCCTCAGAGGCCTCAACGGCGCCCTTAACCGAAGAAGGATTGAGAAGTGAGGCACCGTTGGGGCTTGTCCTGACCATCTTAGATACACATGGTAAAAACACCGAAAGACCCTGACCGTGGAACCTCGGGGGGAAACAACCTTGAGTTCCATCGGGCGTTGAGTTATGAGTCAAACAACCCTCTACTTAAGGTCACATCCACTTTATCTTATGTCACTAACCAGCTAGGCAATGTTAGACTTGCACTTGAGTAAACCACCGTGGTATTTAGGGTTGTCAGACAGTTGGTGAGCCACCTCTGTGACGGCAGTACCCTGACACACAGTGGTTAGGCAAAAAGGGATGTCTTGGCATTTAATGCTTATGACGTGGAGATAACTAGTGCATCAGGTATTTAATGCTTGTGACATAAAGTATGAGGGAGATCTTTCACAAGCATTAATGGTTGAGTTGCCTCGGGGGTAGTGTGGGGGGTTATTTAAGGACCTCAACCACCTTTGAGGAGGGGATTTATGATTGAGAGTTCAGAAGTTATTACAGGAGAGATATATTACGAACCAGAGAGTCTACTCATGCACCATTGTCATTTATTACGAAGCTTTAATATTTGACAGATCATTGAGGGTGGTATGGGTGTTTTGCTGTCTACCAAGGTGTATCTAGGGTGCTCGTTTTCTCTCTCCCTCTAAGAAAAGTTGCTTCTAAGTTCCCACGACGAGGTCGTTCGATAGAGCATGAAAGCTCTCCCAGGCCCTACCAAGCCCCGTTCGACCTCACACAGAATCATTATACTCATTACATCTTTACCATAGTTATAGCTCATAGTCAATATAAACAAAAGATACAACAAGACTAAATTATCAGAACTAAAGGACGAGCTCTCTCGGTCAGCTTCTTCGCTGGAAGGTCCCTCTGGGCTGCCACGCTAAGTTGCCACGCTGAGCTGCCTTAATCCCAAACACTGTTGTAAATGGGGGGATTATCTCTAATCTCAGGATTACCTTCAAGCCCCCTCTACAGATTCAATACATTGAAAATCTACACTTATAATCTGCTCAATTTTTTGCCGTTTCGCGATTACGTACTTTCGAAATTTTCGCCTTGCCTTCCGGCACGGGCATTTCGCTAGTATATATATATATATATATATATATAGAGAGAGAGAGAGAGAGAGTGCAAATAGAGGATGACCCTCGAATTCCTATAAGTTTATTAATTTTTGGCCTCACTATATCTGCGTCGTGTCTTGCAACACATTACGTGGCCTAACGGACATGTGTCAAGAGTATCCAAGACAGGTACTTCACTTCCGCTGAAGTGTCCATGCGTCCTAAACGTCAATAGCTCTAGGAAGTCTTGGGTTTACGTCTAGCAACCCCAATCTCTTATCAATTTTATCTGGTTTGTGTTTGCTCTCCACGTGCTGATATTGGGATGCACGTGAAGGAGGGTGTTAGCTTGATATACGCATTTGACAGTATTAGTCCCATTACCAAAAAACCTAAGCCTTTTAGTAAGATGGTAAAACAATAACAATCTACATACCTCGAAAACATTCAATCTGAGGAATTGCAAGAGCTTCCATAAAACCCAATTCAAAGACGTGTGAAATCAATGGTGACATACCATGGTAACGCAAACCTCCTGTAAAACAGACCACAAGCTCAAAAATAAAGAAAATTAAATGAAAGCAAGTTCCCAATAATGAAAAAAGATTTACCAGAATGAATAGGATCTGGTATGAAGTCATGCCCAAGCGTATGCATCTTCATCAAAGGAGTCATCCCTGCAGTATCCCCATAATCATACGCGTAAACCCCTTTTGTTAACGAAGGGCACGCGGTAGGTTCAACTGCTCTTATAAGAGGGTTGATTTTCCCTTTGAGCTTCTCTCGAATAAATGGGAAAGCAAGCCCCCCAAAATTTGATCCACCCCCGGTGCATCCAATTATCACATCCGGAGTCTCCCCTATATCCTCCATTTGCTTTATACACTCCTCGCCTATAACGGTCTGATGTAACAAAACATGGTTGAGAACACTTCCTAGACAGTACTTGGTGTCAGCATTTGCAACTGCAACCTCCACGGCCTCAGAAATAGCAATTCCTAAACTGCCCGGGCTTGATGGGTCCATTTGAAGAATTCTCCGACCAGCCTCGGTAATATTAGAAGGAGAAGGGTGAACCTTGGCACCCCAAGTTTGCATCATCAGTTTACGGTATGGCTTTTGATCGTAAGAAGCTCGAACTTGCCACACCTATAACGCAAACAGAAAATAAGAGGTCAAGGGCGCTCAGCATGTCAAGCATCTTGAAATAAGACATACCTTATCTTTGGGGAAGTGGGAAAAAAACCTGCACAACTTTTTTTTTATGATAATTATGCACAAGAGCACACAGTAACAACTACTCAAAATTACAGGTTTTTTCTTTCTCGTCTTCATTCGTTCATAATCATAATAACGAGTATAGGGGGAGGCCAAAGGCCTTTAATTCCTCACCATATTGTTGTGTGTGCAACAAAATGCATAATTCAGGGGGTTGTTTGCATTATAAATAGATAAAAAGTTTCTTTCATAACAAAAATAGTTCAGGATTTGTTTTTTAAACTTTACAGTTGATTTTTATACCATATTTTACACATATAATGTGTATGGTGCATAATTCATTTTAATTTTGAATAATTTTTAGTTTATCTTACAAATCATAAGCCTTCATTCAAATCCTATCAGGTAGGTTAATTGAGGCAATGAAACCAATATAATCCCACTAAATCAAATATATATCAGCGCTCGGGATAATAGCAACATCATTATTAAAGTATCTTACTTCGCAGTCAAGACCAAACAAGCTGCACGCGAAAGCCAAGGAACTCCCCCACTGACCAGCACCGGTTTCTGTCACAACATTCTTGACTCCTTGTTGCGCATTGTACCAGACTTGAGGGACAGCAGTGTTGGGTTTGTGTGACCCAGCCGGGCTTCCACCTTCATACTTGTAATAAATTCTGGCAGGTGTACCCAGCAGTTTCTCCAACCTCTTGGCTCTAAATTAAACCGAATGATAGAAGATTTATCTTACCATGGTACGTGAAATAAGGCCCCATTGTCTCAGGATAAAATAATTATTTTCACCTATTTGGACTTAAAAATGTTTATGTGAGTTTGGACAAAATAATGAACAAAATTGAACTTCGAATAGTTGGAAATACTTTCACCATTTTATTTTTCACCTTAGTTAAAAAAATCACCTCAAACCAAACTAAATTCAGGTGCAAAAACTAGTGTGGATAAGCAGAGCCAACCTGATCAGAGGGGTTGGGCGCCAAAGGCTATAAACATCAAGAACCTCTTCTGGAATATCGATAAACCGGTCATTGCTTGCCTCTTGCTTAATCAACTCATCAGCAAATAGAGGAGCTAAATCCTCAGGTTTCACTGGTTCAAAGGTCTTTGGATGCAACTGGGGAGGAGGTTTGACTGGGAGATCTGCAATTAAATTATACCATTGACGAGGTATTTCGATTGCTTTACGGTAAGCAGTACCAGACACTATTGTTCTTGCTCCACCACCACATGGAACTTTGTAATAACTTGGCTTTGTCCTCTTTTCATAACAACCAAGCCATTGCTCCTCGCCTAAAGGTGCAGCGGGTATTTTAGTGATAAGATAATAAACCAACACTATACTAGTAAAATAGAAAAGGACAACAAATTAAAAAGCTACAACAAAATTTTGTAGTTTTACCCTCTTAACTAAACTAAGAAGTAAGATGTATATTTGGTCTTACTTGATTAAGGATACCAATATAAAGTATGTTGACTTTTGACATGAAAATGAGAGTCAGGGAAGCATGGAGATCACATTCATATTTAAAGGGTAAAGAAAACCTTAATAAAAACGTTTTGAGAGCACTAGTCTTTTCCCTTTTACAAAGGAAAGGGTAAATCCTAAAATGCTCAAAAAGGAAGCCACATTCATACATTTACCCAAATCATTTCAAGAGCCTCCAGCAAGCATATTGAAGAAAAACATGAATCGTGAATTGATTATAGGAGAAAATAACATCCAGTCCCAGTCCCAGTCCCAGTCCCAGCAACAAATTATTAAATTTGCATAGCCTTGATCCTTGGATATAATTAATAAGCATGAAATTTTGATTGAAACTTTTTTGGTTTGACTCGTAAGTTTGATGAATGATAAGTGTAACAGAAGAAAAATAATGTAAATAATTGTTGAACAATGAACATGTAGTGTAGGAAAAGAAAAGTTACCCTTGAGGAAAATGTTTGGAGGCGAATGGAAAAGAGAGTGTGCCATTTATGGTGAGTTGTTTGTACCAGAGGAGAGTGGGTTTTGTTTTTTGCTCAGTAGCCAACGTTTGACTCTCCTACTCTGCATTTACAAGTCTATGTTTTGCGGCCCACTAGCTCGGTTTATGCGCGAGCTGATTCGAACATTCATAGTATTTAGAAAAAAATCATTATTTCTTTATCACCAACGATTACATCCTCGTGATAATCGCATCACTAAAAGCCGCGTAATCGGTAAGTGTTAATCGGCCAACAACTGATTATCATAACAAAACACTTATTCTCGCATTTATTGAATTAAAAAATATTCAAATTAATGAAAAACTTTTTTGTTGTTATTTCAACAAAAACAAAAAATCATCATTACACTGAGTTGTCCTATTTGCCGATTGAAAGGTAAGTTTTTTATACATTTCTCATTTTGTTATAAATCGTCTATTGTAATCATGGAATGTAAGTTTTTTATACATTCCTCATTATTTTTATTAATCTTAATAAATACAAGTGCCAACATCAAGTAAAAATTTGATTTTGAACCAAATTCGCAAAAACGAGTTCGTGAACTTTCCTTTTACTTTTGCAAATAAAGAACAAACAAAGTGCTGAGTAATTATATTGTTTGTTATTTTTTGTTTTCAGTTGAAATTATGTCGAAATTGATTGCAAATGTAATTGTGATATTATAATGTGAAAATAATAATTATATTTTTAAATTTTTTGTGCAAAATTGCATCACTAATATATTTATGTAATATTCTTCTAATAGTCGTTGTTATAATTTATTTAGTTTTTAACTTTTTTGTGAAAGGAAATCATTAATATATCTATTTCGTTTGGTGGTCATAGTCCTCGTTAAAGGAATTCATACTGCAAAAGAACAAAAAAATCAATATTTTTGTAAAATATTGCACTGGGTTATTTTATAAATCGCATTTCGAAATACATATTTCACACTTCAAGTTATATATACTTCGCATTGCAAGATGAACATTGGTTAACCATTTTTTGAATTGAAAAACATAACATATGTTAAGCATTATAATTTCAATTTTACATTTGAAAATATTGGTCCTCCTAAGGATTGCATCATTTTTTTTTTTACAAACAGCAAGTGCCTTTAAAATATTAGTAATTGATAAAAGTGAAAATATCATAATTAGCAATTCATGACTGAGATCAAATATCTCTGTCATTTTATATGTAATTTCTAAAGAGAAAATATATCTTTAAATTATATAAACAGAAAAGATAATGACACATGTTACCGCCAAATTTACCAAATATTTGTAGAAGTAGATAATATCCCACTCCTTGACAAATGCGTGGCTTGTGTTAAAAGTAACTATGATTTATATACAAATTGACGATAGTTCAAGAGCTTGTCTATATGTAATGATTTCATATAACAACTTCTCTACAATTTGGCACTGGGATTTCGCAGTGCGAATTCTCACTGATCTTTGTTAATACACTCAATATTAATTAATTAATATTGAATTTTTATTATGGAATACTAAAACAAATCATATTGTATTATATTATTTGAAGTTGTATTACATTATTTGACGTATGTGTTACCAATATCTCTACACATATTTATATATTATTTAAGTAGTCCCCGCTAGAGGAAATTGTAAATTATTATTATATATTGATAATTATTAAAACTTTATTTTCTCCCTCTAGCGATGGCTAAAAAAATGAGATGTATTTATGCATGTGTTAGAATTATCTTCTGTGTAATTGAAATTATCTACTTCGTAGTGATGGATTTGATTCAATGCACTGAGAGGAGAAGTGACACAACTTTTCATATAGTAATTGTGAAAAATTACGTATTCAATAAAGTTAATTAATGATCTCTGTAAACTAAAAAGGTGGATTCGATATTTGAAAAGTTAGATAATGAAACGAAGTGACGTTTTTATTATCCAATGTATCTACACGCATATCTATAAATATACATGAATCCATCACCATTCAGTATTCATTTGTATCCTCTTTCTACAAAATATGAGCACTAAAACCCTAATACTCTTTCTACTTTTTAATCACAAATTGTTCAACTGCTCAGAAGTTTGTAAGACTATATGAATATGAAAATGAAGTGGAGACAGGAGCTTGAAGGCATTGAAGATATTATCCATCAATTGGAGATGTATGTTTCACGATATTGGTTTCCTCAAATAGCCAGTACATCAGTAATGATTGTATGTATTGGCTTTGTGGGGAAACTAATATTTCGAAATCAATTGTTCACATCTTGCTCTTAAGAAAATGAAGAAAATTGAAGGCCTTTTTAGTCGATTAGATTTTTTAAATGTATTTTTTAATTGTTGCATATATTCCAAGTAATAGCAAGATTATCTGGATATGAAAACGAAGCGGAGGCGAGATACTAAAGACATAAAGAAAGTCTAAAGACCACTTTAAAAACTTTGGCATTTAGGAAGGCGATTTAAATCTATTTTACCCTAGTTGTCTCCTCCTTTAACTTTGTCAGGGTGGTGATGCTCGGATGAAATACTTGTATAAAATCAAAACATCTCCTTTTTACTAGTATAGTATCGTGTTCATATGTTGGTTTTATAATACTAATTCCCTCATTACTCCTTAAGCCTTACATGCTCAGAGGAGTAAACTGCTATTATGAAGCCAACATATGCATTCAAAATTGTACTAGTGAAAAAGAGATCATTTTGGTTTCATACAAGCAGTTCCTTCAGAGCTTCCCCAACCTGCAATAGTAAACGACTATCGTGAAACAAACATGGACCTCTGAAGTGCCACAATTTCTAAAGAGGTCTTTATGCATGTTCAAGAGAGAGTGAATAATACAAAAGGTTGGTTTCGTCAGTTACCCGTTTTAAATGTATTTCGAATTGTTGTTCATGTTCCAAACATATTCAAAAATTGTATTCGAAAATTGTATGTTGTGATTATGTTCCAAATAATAGTAAGATATTGTATCAAAATTTGTAACGAGTTGTAGTTATGAAATATGTATTTCTCACTGATAACTATTATATTGCACACTGCAAAATATAGTTTTTTGCAATGCAGGCTACTATAATTCTCATTAAGAAATATATTAAATAGTTATAACATTACATGAAGTGCATGTCATAAATCCCTACATGCGTTTAACTGTTATTTCATTAGTCCTCACCAGAGGAAATCAACAAACTTATTCTTTCATAATTTAATTGTTTTAGAAATCATATCTTGAGGAAGCAAACAAAGTTTTAATTGAAACATAAAAAAATATTGAGATATTTTCAAACCAAGTTTTATTTGTCAAAAATAAAATAGTAATTTTGTATCAAACTTAGACTCCTAACAACATAAAAATTTGTTCCAATTAATGTTTGAATTTATATCATTAATTGCTTAACTTAATGGCAATTTTTTTTCTTCTTAAGACTCATTATCATAATATATATAAATTTCATACGAAGATAAGACTTAATATTTCAATGCGAAAAATAATAATTCACAGTGCAAAATTTAAAATATGGACAATTACTTAAAATCAATCAACACAATTTTTACTTGTAGTTTAGTGTGCCCTCGGTTATTTCCTCTTTACATATCCTACTATTATGAGATACAAATTTTTTATATGTACCACATTTAATAAAACTTTTAGCCTCTCCTTTTTATGGAATCCTTTTCTTTCTTGGACGACCATGTTTCCTCAAACGAAAGTACTTATCGTTTCTTAGGTCGCGTGATACCTCATTTCTTAAATGCATCTAACGATCACGTGCTGTTTTGGTTTTTAATACTTCGTTTCCATAGTCGCTCCTTAAGGTATCTAACAACATTTAGTGTCGTTCAAACGACCTAGTAGATGTCGTTCGAATAACATTAAGTTGCATTTTGATTTTTTTCTGCTATAAATACCTGCTTTAAAATCAAGTTTTTGTAAGTCTTTTACAACTCCGTTTTTTTGTATAACTGCTGCGATTTAAGACTTCAATCTTTTAGGTTAAAACCTATTTTGATTTTATTGCCCATTGTTGGAGTACATCTTGTGAATCATTGATACGATTATCATATATGTGAATCATTATTAAACCCTTTTTATCGTATTACCCATTCTTGGAGTACATCTTGTGGAGAAGGAAGCATGGCTCCACTGCTGACTGTTGGAGCTCTTGAGGGATCTCTTGCTGACCATTGGAGTTCTTGAGGGAATTCTTGCTGACGATAACGAACCGACGCCTGTGGGTATCCGTCTGTCAAACACGTTGTATTTCTCTATGTATATGTAAGTCGAGGGTTACAATATGTAGTGAAATAAATGGTTTTGCCCCTTTTGGGTATTTTTCCTAAATATGTATTTGTGATTGTTTAGACTGCATGTTAATTAGTTTTTATTGATTCCAATCACATTAGATGCATGTTTAGGTTTTGATTAAAACTGGAGATAAAATTGGAATTCAATTAAATAAGTTCAGATATTAAACAAAAGCGCACTCTCAAATTGGTATCAGAGCCAATTACACAATTTATATCGTGCAATTTTTTCGCAAAATTTTTCTGGATATCAATTTTTTTGAAAGAAAAATTGTTTTTTACAAAAGCTTAAGTTCAATGGAAAACTTATATAATCGGATGCTAGTATTTGACGGGACAAATTATGCTTATTAGAAAGCCTGCATGAAATCTACTCAAAAGGCTATAGATGAATATGTCTAGCTTATATGTGAAAGAGGATGGACTCCTCGCACTATCATCGTAGATAATGTGACTAATCTAAAACCTATGTGTAACTGCACTGAGGATAGATTTAAATGGAGCACATATAACTCACGTAGCCTTAGTGCAACTTTTGAAGTCATCTCACCCTATGAGTTCCGACATATCATGACGTGTACCACATTAAAAGAGGCACGGGACATCATGCAGCTTACACACGAGGGCGCAAATGTCGTTAAGGCACCTAAACTGCAAAATCTAACTACTCAGTTTGAAACTATAACTATGGTTGAATCTTATGCACGTCTATCAGATATTGTCAAAACTAGCTTTAATCTTGATGAAAAAAATACCTGACACAAGAGTAGTTAAAAAAAATTAAGGTCACGCCCAAAGTGCTTCATCCCTAAAGTCACTGTGTTGAATTCATTAGGAATGTTAGACTCTCTTAGGTTAAAAGGACTTGTAGGAGACCTCCAGACTTATGAAATTGATATGTGTGCTAAAACAGTTAAACCTAAAGAGAAAGTGATAGCACTTAAAGCCCAGTTAAGGAAAGATGAGGAGTCGTCTAGAAAGAGAGAAAAGTCGTCTAAAAGGAGAGAGGAACAAATGTCAGATTCTGAATATGATTTTGATTTAGACGATTTGACCCTGTTTGCTAAAAATTTCAAGAAGTTTCTCAAACTAAAAAATAATGGCAATTTTAAAGACAAAAAGAGGTTTGAGAAAAATAAATCTCGAAAGAAATTTGATAAAGATAAAAGGGCAGAGAGGAGGAGAGGTGTTATGAGTGTGCTGTGAGAGGTCATAAAGTCTTTGATTGTGCAACTAGATTAAAGCATCAAGTCAAAGGCAAAACTTCTTAAAATGCCACCCTTGGTGACGACAGTGAGACCGAGACAGTGGATTCAGGAGACGCATCACTACATGAATGTAAATTAACCGCATTTATAGCTAGTCATGTGAGCAAGTCCAGTGCATCTCACGACGATGAGGATGATACTTCACAAGGACACCTCGATAATGAAAACGATGTGAGTGAGGGTGAGGAAGCTACAAGTGAGAGCGAGGGTGACCTACGATGCTCATACAGCGATTTATATGTTGAGTCTTTTAAAACTAAAAAGTAAAACAAAAGGTTAGCTCTTAGGATCATCGCGTTAGAGAAAGATCTAATAGAGACGAGAAAGAAAAACTCTACGATTAGCATGACTTTGAGAGAGAGAGCGAGAGAGAGAGAGAGAGAGAGAGAGAGAGAGAGAGAGAGAGAGAAAGAAAGTTTATATAGAAAGAGAAAGAGTTTGTGTAGAGAGAGAGATAACTTTTGGAGAAAGAGAGAGTAGTTTTGAGAAAGAGAAAGGGGACTTGACCAAACAAGCGGCTAGCCTTATGAGTGATCTCCTTGCATCCGTGGAGGCTCGAAAGAAACTAAAAGCCCTTGCATCATAACTCACTTATGATCTTGAGAGAGCCCGTGAGGTCAAGATAAAGATTGAGGACATATCAGGAAAGATGGGAAAGATGTTCCTCGACCCCTCTTTAGGGTTTGGTGAAAGGTAGGGAATAGGTTTTGACGGTGCTTCCACGTCTCATATCTCACTGGAATCGGCACCCGAGTTTACAGTATATCCATATGGTCATCAATCAATTCTCCAAAGAAGAGTTCGATCAAGAAAAGCGAACCAAGGTCGGCCTAAGACCGTGTACTTTGGTATTTATTATAAGAGAAAAGGCCACATTAGAGAGTATTGCTATATTTTGGGTCGGGCTCGACGTACACATGCTCCATCACACCACACTAGTGATCTTACTAGTCTTAGAGAGCAGGTTGAGTTTTTAGTCGCCACTTCTCATAGTTTGATGGAAGAGTTCCAACAAATGTCTTTACCGTTAGTGGATACTTCTAACATATCGGTTAGAACCAATAATGACAAGGGAAAACACAAGTTTACCACTTCTTGGGTGCTTAAGCATGACGTAAAATCCCTTTATTGTTCACGTTTCTCTTAAAACTCATAATACCTCATAGTGGTATTTTGATAGTGGGTGCTCCAGGCACATGACAGGTGATGTCTCATTTTTCACCTACCCTGAGGATGGAAAGGAAGGCAAAGTCACCTTTGGAGATGGGAGAAAATATAGCATAGTAGGATGAGGTACAATAGAGATACCCGGGGTTTCCTAAGCTAGATAATGTTTTGTACGTCAAAGGTTTAAAAGTAAACCTTCTCAGCATTAGCGAGTTATGCGACGATGACTTTGCGATAAAGTTTGATCGGAATGAGTGTAACGTTTATGATCAAGTCGGTAAACTTCTATTGCAAGTCATGAGGATAGAATATAGCTATTATGGAATTGTGCCTAAGTCCTCATTTATCTGCAACAGCTCCATGATGGATATGTGGCATCAACAACTAGGTCACATTAATTTTACATATTTGGAGCGCTTAGCTAAAAAGGACCTAGTACGTGGCTTGGAATCACTTGGGAAGCCAACTTTCGCAATTTGTAGACCTTGTCAGCTAGGAAAACAAGTCCGTAGTCCCCATCGAAAGTTAAACTTTATTACCACTATACGCGTGCGTGAGTTGATTCATATGAATCTTATGGGTCCTACTCGTACCGAGAGTTTAGGTGGTAAGAGGTATATCCTCGTGATAGTAGACGATTTCTCTCGTTATTCCATAGTAAGTTTCCTGAGAGAGAAATTTGATGTTGTAGATTTTCTTACGACTAAGTATCGTGTCCTTCAAAATCAACATGGTGTCACTATCAATAGAATGCGTAGTGATAATGACACTAAATTCAAGGAGGCAAGAGTGGATATTTACTGTGATAGCCTTGGAATCAAACATGAATTTTCGATTGTAAAACTTCAGCAAAATAGGATTGTTGAGGGAAATAATCGGACGATCCAAGAGATGGCTAGATCCATGCTTCTTGATCGTAGAGTGCCTAGGAGGTTTTAGGCAGAGGCGGTATCTACCGCGTGTCACACAGTGAATAAGGTATATCTTCATCCACACACATTTTAGACGCCATATGAGTTGTGGATAGGTAAGAAGCCCAACCTTTCGTATTTCCATGTCTTTGGGAGTAAATACTACATTCTTAGGGATAAAGAACAATTAGGAAAGTTTGACTTCTAGAGTGATGAGAGAATTTTGTTAGGATATTCATTGACAAGTAGAGTATACTGGGTATTTAACCTGAGCAGCTCTAAAGTTATGGAGTTAATAAATGTCACCGTGCAAGATGATGAACCGTCGATGTATGTTAATCCTAGTTTTTTGTGTGAGGATAACGCACCTCTATGTGATGATCCCATTGTCCTTCACACACCCAGGGTGGACCTTACTCCTGATTTAGGGGACACGCCTCCTTGGGTTCGCAGGAGTCATGACCCTTTCGCCATCCTAGGAGATCCTACCATATGGGTCAATACTCGCACCTAGATAGAAAATATAGTTATCTTTTTGTGCTATATGTCAAAATTCGGGCCCAAGAACGTCAAAGAAGCACTCAAAAATGAACACTAGATATCCGCTATACAGGATGAGTTGCTTAAGTTTAAAACGAATAATGTCTGGGAACTTGTCCCCCGACTTAGTGAGAAGAATGTAATTGGTACTAAGTGGATCTATAAGAATAAAATGGATGATAATGGTACCATTATACATAACAAGGCTAGGTTGGTCACTCAGGGCTACACACAGATTAAGGGTGTAGACTTTTAGGAGACATTTTCTCCTGTTGTGAGGCTCAATTCCGTGTGTTTATTACTCTCCATCGCATGTCACTGCTTCAAGTTATATATGATGGATATCAAGAGTGCCTTTTTGAATGGAATTCTATAGGAGGAGGTTTACGTGGAATAATCGAAAGGGTTTGAAGACCCTAAGCACCTTGAACACGTCTATTATCTGAGTAAAGCCCTGTATGGTTTGAATCAAGCACCTCGTGCTTGGTACGAGAGGCTTACTTCCTATCTTTTGGCCCGTGGCTTTAGGAGAGGGGGTAGATAAAATGTTATTTGTTAGGAGAGAAAAAGGTGATATTTTGGTTGCCTAGGTCTATGTGGATGACATAGTCTTTAGATTCATGTGCTCCTATCGTGTTCACAACTTTGAGGAGGAGATGAAGTGTGAGTTCGATATGAGCATGGTTGGCGAGCTTACATTCTTCCTTAGTCTCTAGGTTCATCAACTAGAGGATGGGTTATTTATCTCCCAATCCTAATATGCAAGAGACATTGTGAAGAAGTTTGGTTTAGACTCCACTAAGCATACACGTACCCCGATGAGTATTTCAACTAAGCTTAGCAAGGACACTTCAGGAAAGGACGTAGAGCAACCCTTGTATCGGAGTACGATAAATCGTCTTCTCTACTTGATTGTTGTTCATCTCGACATAGCCTTTTGTGTTGAAGTCTGTGCACGATATCAGGCGTATCCGAAAGAGTCACACTTACTCACTCTTAAATGTATTTTAAAATACGTGAGTCAGACTCTCTCATACGAAATTTGGTATTCCCTTGATACTGACGACCGTTTATCCGTCTATTCGGATGTCAATTGGGTCGGGGATGTAGATGGATGTAGGAGATCTTCTGGAAGGTGTTTCTATTTTGGTTTTTCTATTGACTTTTGGTTTAGCAAGAAGTAAAACTCCATATCTTTGTCCACTATGGAGGCTGAGTACATAGCCGCTGGGAGTTGTTACCCGCAGCTTCTGTAGATGAAGCAGATGCTGGAGGATTATGGAATTTCACAGGACACCATGACTATTTCCTATGATAACATAAGCGCGATACACATATCCCACAATCCAGTTCAGCATTCGCGCACAAAGCACATTAGGATATGCGAGCACTTTATCCGAGAGTTAGTAGAAGATAAAGTCGTGTCCTTGAGTTTTGTGTCCACCGACCTCCAGTTGGCCTATATTTTCACGAAGCCTTTTGATGCCCTTAGATTCGAGAGTCTTAGGAAGTCTTTAAGAATCTTCACAGTTGACTACGGGGTGGTTACCATGTCTAGTATAGGATATAATTTTCATGCTCGTATCATATGGTTCCTATTGCTAGATTGTATCATTTGTATGATTTTTGTGTATTATATTACATTTTTTCTTAATTTTTGAAAATACAAATTTTTTTTTATTTTTTCAGTAAAGAGATAAATACAAAGATATTTTCGGTTTTTAAGAAAAAGAAAAGGACAAAAAGATTTTATTTTTATAAAAAAATTTAAAAACACAAAAATATTTTTGTAGTTTTGTAGGAACAAATTTCTATTCGAGTCAATTTGTTTGTAATTGGCTTAATTCCGGACAAAATAATTTGAGTTTAGGCTAGTTTTTAATTTGATATTAACAACCTACGGCAGTTCAAGATAGAAGAATTTGCAATTAAAATCTTTGAAGAAAAAATCAAGTCAAGTTGCATTCTTCAGACTTAGTTTGTTCTAGATATGAATGCTTAAGAGAATTGATGTGATTTAGAATTTTGATTAAATGATGGATGAGTCAAAAGGTTTTTAAATATTGGAAATTAAATTTAATATTTGCAAAAGAGTTTTTAAATAATTCTGAGTTAATATATTTATGAAAATTCGAGGAATTATTTTAAAACAAAAATCGCATTTTTTTAATCTGTCGCTCAAACGACGGTGTATGTCGTTCTAACGACATGCACATGTCGTTCGAACGACTTGTCGCCTCGGTTTTTGTGTTTTAGTTTTCTTGGATTGTTGTTTGCTCAGAAATAAATACATCATACTGCTTAGACGTTTTTAAGAAGAACGTTTTACAAAAATTCTCATATAGTCCTTAATCATCTGGAGTTTATTCAAGATCAATTTACTCGGTTCTAAAGTTTATGATCTTAAACACGTTTGCCGAAAGATATTTCATCTTTGATTACACAATTACTGACTGCGGTCATTGGGGATGCTTGCGGGTATGCCTTGCTGAAGACGAAAGCTGCGGTTCTGGAGGGTTCTTATGGGAGTCCTTTGCCGAGTTAGACTGCATGTCTATGTGGATTTGCTGTGGTAAATTCATTTTAGATCTTTCTATGTTGTAAGTTCATAGTGATATAAAAAGGTTTTACCCGAAAGGGTTTTTTCCTGAACTTGTTCTTTTACCGCATGCTTTAATTTTTTAATGGATTAAATCACTTAGATGAATGCTTAGGGTTTAAGAAGATAAAATTGGATTTAACTAAAAATTGAAAAAAAGTTATTTTTACCTAAAGCACACACTAAAGGGCCTTCTTAAATTGGTATCAGAGCGTATTTCACTATATTATTGTGTTTGTGATCTCGTGACTTTAGGTATGCCTTTCGGTAACTTTGACGATTTTAGAACTCGCGTGTTTGAATCTTCTAATTGGAAATCATGCATAAAGTCTGCTCTTAAATTTTTTGTTAAAAATGATGATTGTGAGAAGTGTCTTTGCTATGAGGGGTTTGGCCATAGGATAGATGAGTGCCCTACTAAACTTAGGGAGAATTTTAATAAATCGATAAATCGTGTTTCTACCCTTAGTGAGAGTGACCCGAAAGAAGAAAGTTTTTATGCTAGTAAGCGAGACCTTCCCACCCTTGTGGCTAATCATGTGAGTGATGACGAATGTTTGCATCATTCTTCCGCAACTATAGGTTGTGATGCCATAGAGAGGGAGGATGAGAGTGAGAATAAGAGAGACTTGCAAACTAACTTTAATGAGTTATACGAAGAAACTTTTAAAGTAAAGAAGGAAAACTTGAAATTAGAAGCTAAGTTGAAAGAACTTGCCATAGAAAATAATAATTCCATTTCTTTAATTGAGGATCTTAGGGCGCGTGAGAAGAAAATTCAAGAGAAGATATAATATGTCGAGGGTGAAAGAGATAGTCTTCGAGGGTTGATGGAGTCTATGAAAAAAGAATTGCTTGAGTTTGCAGATTCTAGGCATTTACTTGAGTCGAGGATAGGCGAGCTTGAGGATAAATTGAAAGATTTGAGTAAGGTTAAATTTGATTTGAAAGTTAGGTCCGAAAAGTTAGATAAAATCTTAGGAACCGTCCAAATCAAAGATAATATGTGTGGTATTGGCTTCGATAAATATGTTGCACCCATTCCCAAAGTCAAAACCATGCAAGCAAGAAAGTCACCTAGGGTCGTTAAGAGAGAGCCAATTAGGAACGTTAAGAATAATTATCCCGTAGCACTTGCTCCCCGCCTTATCTACACGCGTACTCATTGCGGTATGAAAGGTCATCTTAGATGATTTTGCTAAGATCTTAAAAACACTCCTAGAAAGTCTAAGAATAAGGCCATTCTGGTTCCCCAAACTCCCATTCGTCATTTCACACCTACTTGGGATAGGAAGTCAAATTTAGAGGCGTTAGGTATTAGGCTTGGTGATACGTATGTCATTTCCCGTGGTTCTCCCATATTTCATCTTCTGGTTGAGTATGTTTATCGATTTGTCATACGCTAGTCTTTATATCATGATTTATATTTAACTAGTGTTATGATGTGTGTATAGTGGTATTTTTCTTTTTTTGGTCTTATTAAAAAATATAAAAATATTTATTTGTGGGTCAAAAATATTTTTGACAAAAACAAAAAGAACTCCATTTTTTATGTCATGAGTTTACATGTTTGATGTGGCATATTGGCGTGCTTGGACCCCCTTCCTTTTATTATCCACATGGCTAGGACATTTGGTCATATTTATTGATGCTTAGAATGATCTTAACCATTGTATTATGGGGTTGTTTCAAAGTTGATATGCATTTTGATTCGACTATATATATATATATATATATATATATATGCCATCCTTACACACGTGCACGAGTTTATATGAATGTTTTTCTCTTGCATATTTGCGTTTGGTGAGACGTTCTTATCTTGATTTTATCATCTACACGTAAGTAAACTTAAGGAGGAGGTGTGCATGTAAGAACCGTTTTCAGTTAGAGTTGAAATTAAAATATGATGAGTGCTCACGAAAAATGGCTGCTCGAGTGAAAAATTGACTCGTCGTGAAAGCCACCGTTTAAAAGAGCTCAAAAGAAAATCATGGCAATAAAAAGATTCAAATGCCAAAAATAGGGCCAATAGGATTTTCTCTAAGTTGAGAAAAATAGAAACTTTAAAAAAACTTGAAAAATAAATATTCATATGAGGAAGTTTGGTAAAAAAAATAAACGGGTTTGCACCACGAATCCTAACGTTGAAAATTGTGTCATGATGCTATTGTTTGTAGAATCGTCAAAATTTTAGATTTGTGTGCATGATGTTTGTTTAGTTCATTAAACTCATCTCTTTAGTTGCCACATATGGCTAAAATAAAGTTTGATGATATTTCGCTATCAATTAGTGCTTCTTGAACATTTTGACGTGTTAAAATTTTAATTCATTTGTTGTAGTTCACGTCCATACATTTTATAACCATGTCTAATCACATCGGTACTATGCTAGCACGTATCTCACATCGTTTTTTATTTTTTTCTGTATTGAGTCTGTTATATTACTGTTTTTCCGTTCCAGTAAGCTTTTTAAGAAAAAAAAATCACTGGACTAAGCCTTATCATTTTTGGAGTTTTTTTTAGAATTTCTTCATGTCTCTCAAGCAACACATCTATCTCGTTCGAGCGAGATTACTTAGCGCGAGAAGCTATCATTCAAGCAACAATGTTAACTGTTCGAGCGACATTAGGGTTTTTGCTTATATCGCTCTGCCGACGTCTTTATTTCACTTATTTCCTTGTCTCTCTCTCTGATTAAGCAACCCTTGAGCAATTTTTCAAAAAACCTCCCTTATTCTAAATTAAAGCTTCGATTTACTCCACATTTTTTAAAATTGACTTCATAAACGTTTCCCTTGGTTCGGGTTCTCACTAGTTTGCACCATTCTCGAGCTAGCTTGGAGTTTTGAGAAACATTATTTGGGGTTTCTGAGTTCTCATGTATTTCCCTTGAGTTGGAGCTTGGTTTTTTTTACCATTGTCACCTGTTTCGTTCTCAAAATCTTCACAGAGATCAAGTCTCACTATTCAGAGGTATTTTCTTGATTTTTATTGATTTTATTGTTGGTGTTGCTAGAGCTTGATGGTATTTGACTCCAATTTTTTTTGAAAGGAACATACACTGCATTCAATCAATTTTTTAACTCTACATGTGTAGTTTTCATGTTATATCTGAATCGAATATCATTAAGCTGTGAGTGTTGTCTGATTTTTTTTATTTAAAAACATATAAATAACCTACTGAATTATTCTTTTAAATGAGTATGTAGGAATTTTTATGGTGTTTTATCTCAAAAGATTTCGATTTGGGGCTACACTACTATGTTAGGATTTTTTTTGCCCCTATATGCACCTTAAATTAATCCAAATAATTTTTTTTTGGTTTATTTGTTGCTTTGGATTTTGGGGGGATACCCACACTTGTGTCTTTTTGTTAGATTGTATTAGTTGAGTATTTTTATTTGATTGTTTGTGCTACTGTTGTGGTTGGTGTTCGCGGTGGTTAGGTTGGATTTGTGTACGTAGATGGGTTCGTAGTTGTTTGTGTTTCGACATCTGTTACACCTATCTTTCCACACACACCATGCGGTATTTTTTTTCTCACGGTAGCTATGCCTCCTAGACGTCGAGGTTCCCTTTCTAGTCAGCTTGTTGAGTTCCCCTCGCGCCCAGCGAGCTTGAACTTACCACCCTCCATACTCTTTTGTGAGATGGTCAACCCATGTCGAGTACAATCACTATTATTTGCTCGGACTTCATATCCGTGCAGTTGTTAGGGAGAGAGTTTTTAAGGTCTTCGAGTTCAACCATTTTCCATTCCTCGTTAGATATTCAATAGGGGATGGAATTCTTTATTTGCAGCTTATGGTGTGATCTATCCTGACATCGTTAGAGAGTTATTTTATCGTACTATTCACACTCCTGAAGGGATTCAGTCTACCATTCGGGGCGTTCCTATTATTGTCACAATTGATCTGATAGCCGAGACGTTACAAATTTTGCGCGTGCCTGACTCTGTATTTCCCAAGATTACTGACGATAGTCCGTCATCTGAGGAGATTCTCCGCCATTATTTTTGGGAGATCCCTCAGGGCGGCACTACTATGTATTACCACCAGCTTCGCCTTGCCTTTCGTATTCTTAATAGGTTTAAGTCATCAGTAATCTACCCGAGGATCAATCACATCCAGATTGGTTTTGATATTATTTGTTTCATGTACGCTGTATCCCAAGGGTGGGACATCGATTTTCCCACTATTATGCTCCGAGTGATGTCATCTGTTACCATCATCAGTAACACCCTTGTTCGCACTGCTCTTCCCTATATTTCGTATCTTTGCATATCTATTGGAGTTCCCATATTAGAGGATGATTTGTGTCTCTCCTAGCCTGCTATCATGGATCATGTCACGTTCACTCGTTCAAGAAGTCATCTAAGTGCTGAGGCGGTAGAAGGATCTTGCTCAGGATCTAGATGTTCTTCCCAGCCAGCTGCTCCCACTGATCCCAATCCTAATGCCTCTCAGCTTTGCCCCTCCACATCTGAACCCCCACGCTATA
The DNA here is from genome assembly GCA_949130495.1 of Sambucus nigra. Taxonomy (NCBI): domain Eukaryota; kingdom Viridiplantae; phylum Streptophyta; class Magnoliopsida; order Dipsacales; family Adoxaceae; genus Sambucus; species Sambucus nigra. Next base: position 159,552,515 of record OX422219.1, on the reverse strand, counting down.
CCAAGGAGTTTTTTCTGCTTTACAGGCACAAGTGGCTGCTCAGTCCAGGATGTATGATACTATGATGGCCAGATTTGATGTTGAGGCCGAGGCTCGTGCCCATAGAGATTCATGAATGGTGGTATTCTTTGATGAGATGAGGCGAAGAGAGCAGGGCAGAGGAGTTGGTTCTTCTGTCTTAGGGCATATTGTAACTACATACTCTGATGATGATGATGATGATGATGATGATGATGATGATGATAAGGACATTGTATTTGATACTACTGATGTGTATTATGTATTTTTTATTTCTTTGACGCGATGTACTCCTTTATTTCTGGACATTTTAAAACTACATTTTTGTGTATTTATGGCATGGATGTACATTCTTATTGATGATGCATTCTTATTGATACTGACTTTTATCCATTTACTGCTATCTTTTACTATCCATTGTCATGCTGATACTTAGATTTATTTATCTAGTTATGCAGTTAATATCCAGTTATTCCTACTAGATTTGGTTTGTTTGTCCCACGTTTTGTCTATTACAGGCAAAAAGGGGGAGAGATATGCGATGTACGGGGAGTTTATTTATTCATACTTTATTGATATATTTTTGTTCCTACATACCTCACTTGGGTATTTGTTTTTGTCTTGTGTGTGTAGGTATATTTTTTTAGATATTCATCTCTACATCACATTCAGAGACATATTCTGATTCAGATGGTTGTCGGTTCTACACTTTCAGATTATGTCTTGTATCTTTATCATTTTGGGTTTTAGGAATAGGACATATGTATTACGGCTTATAGCATTTTTTTTGTACTGTCCCGAAATAGCCAAAGGTGGAGATTTGTAGGAACACATTTCTAATTGAGTCAATTTGTTTGTAATTGGCTTAATTCCGGACAAAACAATTTGAGTCTAGGCTAGTTTTTAATTTGAGATTAATTGAAGCCTACGACAGTTTAAGATTGAAGTATTTGCAATTAAAAGCTTTGAAGAAAAAATCAAGTCAAGTTGCATTCTTCGGACTCAGTTTGTTCTAGATCACTAAGGTATGAATGCTTAAGAGAATTGATGTGATTTAGAATTTTGATTAAATTATGGATGAGTAAAAGGTTTTTAAATATTGGGATTCAAATTTAATATTTGCGAAAATATTTTTAAATGTTTTCTTAGTTAATATATTTATGAAAATTTGAGGAATTACTTTAAAAGAAAATTCACGTTTTTTAATCTGTCGCTCAAGCGACAGTGTATGTCGTTCTAACGACATGCACATGTCGCTCGAACGACCTACCGCCTTAGTTTTCTTAGACTCTTGTTTTCTCATAAATAAATACACCATAATGCTTAGACATTTTTCAGAAGAATGTTTTATAAAAATTCCCATATAGTTCTTCATCTTCCGGAGTTTATTCAAGATCAAATTACTCAGTTCTAAAGTTTATGATTTTGAACACATTTGCCGAATGATATTTAATCTTTGATTACACAATTATTGACTGCAGTCATTGGGGGTGCTTGCGGGTATGCTTTGCTGAAGACGAGAGTTACGATTCTGGAGGGCTCTTGTGGGAGTCCTTTACTGAGTTAGACTGCGTGTCTATGTGGATTTGTTGCGGTAAATTCATTGCAGGTCTTGCTATATTGTAAGTTGCAATTTACAATTTATATTAATATAAAAAGGTTTTACCCGAAAGGATTTTTTCCTGAGCTCCGATGGGATCCATCCAGAAAGGTCCCATATCTACTGCAATGAAATTAATCATCAAATCTTCATCAATACTCTGACTAGCTAGAATCTCAATGGGGATTGTTCTCCTAAGTTCAATCCTTATTGCCGATGCTAGCCGAGAAAGTGCATCATCTCGGGCATTCTCCAATCTTGGAATCCTGGTCATCCAAACAGCGAGCAATTTGGATATAACCTCCAGAGCTTTAGCGAGGTACCTTGTCATCAATCACCTTTGGCTCCATACAAACCTAAGATTTGATTGACCACCAATTGAGAATCACTGTGCGCCACAACTTACTCGACGTTTAGTGTTTGATCCAAACTTAATCCCACAATTAATGCTTTATACCTCGCTTCTTTGTTTGACATCTGAAACTATAATCTAAGTGCGTACTCAATATCAATCCCATTAGGGGTATTGAATATAATACCTGCTCCACTTCCTGTCGCACATGAAGATCCATCCAAGTATAGATTCCATATGGGGATGTTGATGTCAAAGCCTTGTTTTGTCAATGTTCCATAATATAACATCTTCTTTTTTGCCTCCTTATATTTCTTAGTCATCTTATGTATCATGGTTGACTGTTTCGATAGGTCGGCAGTTGTTTCGTCTGAGCTCTCCCCAACTGGGGGTTGCTCGGGATGTTGATCGAAGGTGAATTCGATTGAGCTTACTCCTGTTGGGGCCTGCTCTGCCAGAATGCCTTGTTTCTCGGGAATCTATGGATAAGTAAACTCTGCATAAAAGTCTGCTACAGCTTGACCCTTGAATGAGGACCTTGGTTCATACGCAATGTCATATTCTCCCAATTCTACTGCCCAATACATCAATCTTCCAAAATTTTTAGGTTTATGAAGAGCTTAACGAAGAGGCATATCAGTGTACACCACTATAGTATGTGCTTGGAAATAAGGCTTCATCCGTCTGGTTGCCTCTATAAGCGCCAAAGCTAATTTCTCTTGTCGTGGATATCTGATTTATGCTCCCCGAAAGGCTTTACTTGTGTAGTAGAGTGACTTCTACACTCCATTATCTTCTTGTATCAAAGCTTAACTTACAGCCGACTCAGAAATGGCTAAGTACAAATACAATTTCCCTCCCAAAACTGGTCGAGAGAGTAATGGTGGTGATCCCAGATAATTCTTCAGCTCTTGAAAAGTTTTATCGCATTCGTCGTTCCATTCAAAGGTTTTCCTCAGCACATTAAAGAATGGCAAGCAACTGTCTGTTGCTCGGGACATAAATCTGTTCAAAGCAGCTACTCGCCCAGGTTGTCTTTGAATATCCTTCTTGTAAGTCAGGGACTGCATTTCAATCAACACTTTTATTTTATCTAAATTAGCTTTAATTCCTATTTGGTTTACTATGTACCTGAGGAACATTCCTTTCTGCATGCCGAACACACATTTGGTTGGATTCAGCTTCATCTGGTGCTTTTCCAACTGATCAAAGGTTTGGCTGAGGTCGGGAATGTGATTAGAGTCTTTTTCTACTCTTCTCCAACATATCATCCACATACACCTCAATGTTCTTGCCTATTTGATCTTCAAATACCTTGTTTACCAACCTCTGGTAAGTAGCACCTGCATTTTTCAAACCAAACGACATAGCAATATAACAGTAAGTTCCTTGGGGAGTAATAAAAGAGGTACTTTGTCTATCTTCATGCTTTAGTTTAATCTAGTTGTAACCAGAATAGGCGTCCATAAAACTCAATAGCTCGTGTCCCAATGTAGCATCCACAAGATGGTCAATCCTAGGTAAAGGAAAATGATCTTTTGGACATGCTTTATTCAATACAGTGAAGTCCACACATATTCTCCACTTATTATTTTTTCTTCTTGACCGTAACAACGTTGTCCAACCAATTTAGATATTTCACATCTTCAATGAATGAAGCTTTTTGAAGTTTCTCTACCTCCTCCTGAATAACTTGATTCTTCTCGGGGCTGAACACCCTGCGCCTTTGTTTCACTGGCTTGACGTCCTTATTGATGTTGAGTTTGTAGCATAGGAAATTGGGATCAATCTCAGGCGTATCCTCACGACTCTAAGCGAACACATGCTTTCTCTGTCTTAGGAACGTCACTAGTTCCTATTTAAGAATAGGGTCTAGCGTTGAACCCACCTGTGTAGGTCGCTCTGGCTTGTCATCGTCTCGGATGATATTCTTCGTTGCTTCCACAATTTTGCTTTTCACCAGCTCTGTCTCCTCTTTTAGATCTAAGGGTCCAACCTCCGATTCGCTATTGGGCTCAGTAATGTCTACTTGATAAGTGGTGGTCTTCTTTTTTATTTCCTCAAGATCCTCTTATTCGGTAGAGGAGTAATAACATTCTCGAGCCATTTTTTGATCACCCTTCACTACACCTACTCCGAAGTTGGTCAAGAACTTCAAACACTGATGGACTATTGAGGGAACTGCTTTAAACTTCTTCAACCCTACTTTTCCCATGATGACATTATAGACTAACTGCACGTTCTTGTCCATCACAAAGAAATGAACTTTATCGGTTCGACTTGCTGGCTAGGTGCCGAGCAATACCTCCAGCTTGATTGTGCCCAAAGGATAAACTTTTTCACCAGAAAAATCAATCAGGGGCTGATGGTATGGATCTAGCTGACTGAGCTTCAAATCCAGCTTTTAAAAGTAGGAATAAAACATGATATCTGTCGAGCTACTATTGTTAATCAACACCTTGGAAATAATTGTATCCTGATATCTGAATTTGACCACTAGAGGGTCGTCATGGGGGTACAGAACTCCTGATAGATATTTTTTGGAAAACCCAATTTCTAATTTTTATTTATTCACCTTCCTCGGCTTATCTTCCTCAACTAAATTGATCCTCTGGATGTAAGAATAAGCTAAAGCCTCATTGAGGTAAGATTTTCTCTCTACAGTGTGATCTCCACCTCTAACATCTCCACCTGTAATCATCTGACAATCAAAGGAACCAAAACTAAGCATAAATACCTCGCGTTTCGGTTGTTTGGGTTTTTTGGGGAAATTGGGATCATCTTTAGGATTTCTTTTCTTTTCTTCCCTCGTCTTGCATGGAGACTTTAACGTGCGCTGAGCTCCTCTATCGTCCTGTCGATCAACAAACTTGTCCTGTTTTCCTCGATGGATGAGGTTTTCTATCTCATTTTATAGAGCAATATAATGATTCGTCGTATTCCCATGGTCTTTGTGAAATTCACAATATTTGGATCTGCCCTTTTTCCCAGCAGGTGCTCTTAATTTCTCTGGCCAACGTACCTCCATGCTATGCTTTATTTCCTCCAAAGTATGGTGAATTCCTATCGTTAATGGAGTGTAGTTATTGTACTTCCTGAGTCTGTCATCAATTTTCTTTTGCTTTGAATCTTTTTGGTCTTTATGCTCCTTTTGATCCTTCTTCTTAGTTTTGACCTTAGGCTTTGTGATCGAGCTCTGCTTTGCTGCTATTACTTCCTTGTCATTCATTATCTTAGTTGCTTTGGTTATTAATTCAGTCATAGTCTTGGGAGGATCTTTGGCAAGAGTGTGATAAAGATTTTTGGGAAGTATTCCACTCATGAGAGCTGTAATAGTTATTTTCTCCTCGTAATAAATCACCTCTAACTTTTTATTGTTAAAGCGAGTGATGAAGTACCTGGTGCTTTCTCCCACTCGCGGTCTTACGCTTAGCAAGTGAGCTACTCTCTTTACTAGCTTGTCCCTGAAGCAAAAATTACTAATGAATAGCTCGGTCAATTGGTTAAAATCAGCAATTTGTCCCCAAGGTAGGCTATTATACCATACTTTGGCAGGACCCGTTATGGTACCTGAGAATGACCTATATCTCATCTCGTCGGGGACAGAGTAAATGTGTACTGCTGCTGCTTGGTACTGTTCTATGTGAAAAATAAGGCCAGTTTTCCCATCATACTTAGGCATAACAACAGGAGATTTGAACTTCAAAGGAGTAGTAAAATTCACAATATCTTGAACAAAAGGAGATCCTTTCACAAAGCTTTGTTACAAAGGGTTTTTCGCCTTCACCATTTCTCCAAGTTATCTTCCAACCTTTGGATTGAGCCTTTCCATGCGTGATTACCTGAATTAGAGTTATGCGATGCAGCTTGGCTGTTCCGACCAACTGTTTATGTTGAGCTCTTCTCTTGAGAGGTCTGCTCGACATGGACAGATTATCGGGCACATGATCTGGATTGGGCTGACACCTCATGTTAGTTGACTGGTCATCGAGTATGCCTCGATAATGCCCTGGGAATATTTTTATTCCTTCTAGGTCCCATACTATCAAAGGGAGATGCTCGGCTAAGCCTTTATAAGGCACTTAGCCTTTACGGAGACAACGAATTCTCATCATAAGGCTTTAAAGTCCTGAGGGAAGAACTTGCTCCTGGACGATAGGACGTGTCTCTGGAAATTCTGGAGTGGCTATACCTGCTTGTTTTTTAAGGCAATGGTGGTATGTTTCTATGAATAGAGAAGGTAGGAGATCCCACTTGTAGCGTTTGGTCCAATTGCCTGGTTGTATCTTGCGTGGCCTCTTCTCCTCTAGCTAGACTAGCCAAGATCCCAGTCAAATCATTATTTATTAGAGGAGCGAATGAAATAGGTGGATTTCCATCATTTCTGGCACTGGACTCAGGAATGTCAGTCATCTTTGAGTTATCGTAAGTGAATGAGAGTGAAAATGTTTAGAAATATATTCCCACAGATGACGCTAATTTGTTGATGTAAAAAACTAGACTAGGTTTAATTATTTACTAACAGATAATATATGTAAATAAAATAGAGACAAAAAGGTTTTTAAAGTAGTTCAGCTATAAGGGAAGTCCTATGTCCACTGTGCTTCTTATTGCCTTGTATTCTGTCTTGCCTTTCATACTTTTGAATAGCTTGAACATGCCCTTGATGAAGGGATTACAATGTATTTATAGTCTCGTAAGGAGATAGAGAGGTGGAATATAAAAAGATGGAATTCCTTTATAAATTAAGCCTTTACACCAGTACATAGCGTCCATAATGCACTTGGCTGTTGACGTTCTGCTGATCAAGTTGCTTGGTCTTCCCACAGTTGGTCAGCATTCAACATGTTGGTCGGCATCCCAAGTTTTGATCGGCGAATCTATATTTGTCTTACTAGGATTCTTGTCATGTTGGATGATCCGTGTTCGTCTCTGATTGGTCCATGTAGGTGGATAATTTTTGGTATCAACACTAGATGTTAATTTTTTTTATCCAAATCAATTAAACCCTAACACATGCGTCTAGGTGTATAAATCATGCCATCACAAATCAACATAAATTGCTGACATACATATTTCAGGAAAAAATCCCCCACAAGGGAAAAACATTTATTTTAATAAATTTTACAGAAATCTATAATGAATATTCCGTAGAACACTCACTTAGGTCAGAACCTGGAATCATAAATCGATTGACTGCAACAAACCCATAAGAATCGTAACCCTATCTTTAGCAAGGAACACCCTCAAGCACTCCCAAGTGACCGCAGTCGTTTGCCAACACCTCCCTCAAGAACTACCAAGTCAGTCGTAGAGATTTCATCTCTACAGGAGAAACTTCACCAAAGTTGTATCTTGGGTTCTAAAACAATTCACTAAATCTATTGGGATGATTAGTGAATTGAAAAATAAAGTTAAAAACCCTAAATAAGAAGACAAGAATTATGCAGTTCGCATTGTTCATAGATTGAAATACTTAGGTGTTTAGAAGCAAAATAGACTCGTTTAACAGGTATTTATAAAAAAAATTGAGTAAGCGGTTTCGTTCGAATGACAATGGGAGGTCGCTCGAAAGTCTTCAAATGTCGTTCGATCTAGGGATCGTGCAACCTAATAAACGAAGTAATAATACAAAAATAGTAGCATATCGTTTGATGAAACTGATCAAGTGAGCTTTAAGCGACCCTTTGCGCGAGATGCAATGTCGCGTGAAGGAGTCGTTTAAACGACATGCTCCTGTCATTTGAACGACATCAATAAAAAATTATTTTTTATTAAAACTCCGCCTCAGGACTTAGAAAAAAAAAATTTAACAAAAAATGACGCCTCATATGTTTAAAAACATTTTAAAAAATTATCCCAACACTTTAAATGAAACAATAAGGGACTTAAATGCAACCTTACCAAAATCTATCTCGTAGAGGCTTGTTTGTTGAAGAATGTTGATATTCGGATCCATCTTGACGCATGATTGGACTTAAAATTTTCTATGACGGTTGTAGCGGTATACAACATACACTAATGTAAACTGGAGTATGTAAAATATGTCCTTACTCCCCATTTACTTATAACCCTCGGTCATACTCCGAGTACTGATCTAGAGCCCATCGAATGCTCTCGGGTCCCGTTTGACTTTGTCGTTAACTTCATTATCAGAGTAAAAGCTCAATGAATCATTGAAGGTCCCTAAATCCCCTTTCCAACGGTTCACCCCATGCATGAATCGGCATAACAGTTCAGACAAACAGTCCATTTGACTATCAAAAACTGATTTGGAAGCCACCGGGTGCTACTGGGCCCTGATTTAAGCCCAATCAACTTTATCACCAGAGCAAAAGCTTAGTGAATCTTCGAAGGGAACTAAATCCCCTTTCCAATGGTTTGCCCAGTGGGTGAAATGGCATAAAGATTCGGACGAATGATCCATTTTCCTCTGAAAATTAATCCGGAGGCCACCAGATTCTCTCAGACTTCTTTTGACTAAAGTCAATCTTCATCTCGAACGAGACTGAATGAATCTTCCAAGGGAACTGAATACCATTTCCAACGGTCCACCCTCATGTATGAATCATCTTTACGATCCAAACGAACGACCCATTTTACTCTGAAAGGTCATTGATTGCTTTTGACCAAAGTCAACTCTCCAAACCGAGCAAATCCCTTTCGAACATTGAAGTGCCTCACATAACCTTTCTAATGGTCCACCCCGTGCGCGATTAGAACTTATGATTTGGATGAACGATCCATTGTCGTCTAACGATATCTTGTCCGAAGGACAGACGGGCACTTTCGAGCCCTGTTTGACCTGAAGTCAAATCTCGAATCCAGGAGTAGCCTAAAGGATTCTCAAAGGTCTCTGAATAACCTTTCCAATGGTATGCCCTGTGGACGATCTAGACTTACAGATTGCGTTTTACGACCATTTTTTTGAAAAATCTACAAGAGATTGCCAATTGGTAGGTCAATTTCCCTGCCTATCAGCAGTGTGTCTAGGTTACCTGCCAATAGGCAGGACAATAACAATGCCGATTGGAAGTACCTTGACCCTATATAAGGAGAGCATGAGCTCACTTTGAAGGGGACCATAGAAAACATCAACTTCAGTAATCTCATCAACATTATTCTAAAGTCAGCGAGGTTCCTTATTTGAAACCTCTCTCCACCTTTCATTTCCATCATTTTCACATCTAATTTATCAAAAATCCCCCTATATTCCTCACCCACTTACAAATAAGCTCATCAACAATCAAGATCAATCTCTAAGTCTCCAAAGAAGGTCCAAACGTTATTCTCTCTCTTTAAGTTTATTTGTTTTTACATTAGTTATATAAGTTCCTAATTTAGCTTTTACTTTAGATCATGCACATATTAATATTCAATCCTTTATTAGTAGTATTACATATAATATGTTTTCTAAAAAAAACTAAAATAAGAAAAAGAGGGTCACACCGATAAATTCCAAACGGGATTCTTCACTATATTTTCTCAAAAGTAAAACCCCTTTTTTACACACACACACACATACACAATAAAATCCATGTTTGAATTTATGGGATAAACCACATCCTCGTGTCACATGCGAACTACATGAACTTTGATTCCTTTATAGGCTACATAGGCATCTCGGGCTAGATCCTGAGACTCGAGTCCTATTTTTCTAATTTCCTATTTTTCCTATTTTTTCCGTTCATTATTATACTTGTGATTCATATTTGCGCTTTATCTAACACATATTATCGTTTCATCGTAACAATTGATATCTTGATAAGTGCACACATCATATTTTTAATTATTATTTTGGGAACGATCCTATGGATGACCTCACTCCGTCTTTTCCTATGATGCGAGTCGAGCGATTTCTATCTCCACTTATTACATGCACACACATTTCACGGAGAAATTAAGGAGAATAATAATATAAACCCATGAGATACCAAAAGGGCGAGATGGGTGACTAACATTTTCCCATTCCATAACTTGGCATCGAACCTCTGAACTAATTGGTTTCACAAGCATCATTTGTCTTTGATGCCGTTATCTGAAGGCAACAACATGTTCTTTTGCCTGTTTTGTGAAAAATAGGTTGGTGACTCTATATCTTTACATCACCCCACATCAACGATGGTCGAAGCATTCCTACTAAGGGAGCGAGACTTTCTCTCTCTCTCTCCACCGCACGAACGAGCACCTACCCCAAGAGGAGAAATGGGGATGGCCACACATACTCTTCTCAAATACCTCCATTGTATTTGCATAAACTACAAATTTGAACTTTCTTATAATTGTTTCACGTAGGATTTTAAGGTATACATGATACTCATGACCATTATTATACAAATTCCTTAAATTACCCTTTAGGTGTTACACGTAGTAGGAATGGTAACTCCAAGGGAAAACTTTAATCAGTGATTTTTTCCATCCGTAGTTACAATAAAAAATGAAAGTCAGTTCTCGATCATAACCAACAACAAGGCGAAGCTAGTTTACCAGGGTTCAATTTTCCTCATCCTCAGAAAATGCAACGACAAAAATACATGAAAATAGATCAAATTAAATAAAATATAATTGATTTTTAAGTAAAAATTATTCTATTTCGCAATCCGAAATCATATATTTCTCAGTGAGAGATCATATATTTCGAAATGAGAAATGATATAATTTGCATTGTGTAATTAGCCAATCACGTTTTTTGCATCCATGTCTAAATTAGATAAACGTGTAAGATACATAAATTAATAATGTTTAACTATAAAAAAATTTGATGCTTTTATGATGATCTAAATAACATGAAGTCGTTCATGATAGCTGTCAAGCATGTCAATGGCGACATTATTGAATTTCTTCTTCGATTCAATTATACGACTCGAAAATAGTTAGGTTTTTACAACGTGTACAAAGATATCAGATGCACATTCTATCCTAAAATCATTGATACTAGAAACGCTAAAGGGATCATAAAAAGAATTGAGAAAATCTGTGTGGTTGGACTAAAGAATTATTGTGTATTTAACATGGAGTTGATGTATCATTTCTTCTCTGAATATGTATATAGGAATCGCAAATGGTTCCTATCTGTTGTAACGATAAAATGCATATAATTTCACTCTAAAGATATAAAGGAACATGAAATCTTACTAGGACATACAATTGCTTCATCATTAGAAAAGAATACAAATTCCTCCAGTGAGAAATTCAATTGCAATTGATTCATTTGTTAGAATATTTATTATATTTGTACTGAAATCAATTACATATTACAACATAGTGTTAACTCTCGTCATCACATTTATATTCACATTTCACAGTTTTATTATCTCAATGCTATACTTTATAGTTATATTTACTTTTTGAAGTTCAATTTTAAAATTTTTTGTTTCAACTTAGTAATCCAATTTGAAAATAAAATCCTCAATCATTGATATTTCGCATTGCAATTTCTCATTAAGTATCATTTCACATTACAAATTCGCAATGCGAGATATCACTACGAATAAGAAATAGAATTGCAAAGTCACAATGTGAAATTTCATCAGACACAACTCTAAAATATGAATTCCAAAATACAACATATTATACCTTGGTTTTCATTCTTTGTTGTAGCTTCAAGTAGACTTCCTTTGTTTAGACTTTTTAAAAATGTAGCATCTAGAAATATCATTAGGCAACAAAATTTAAAACCATTGATGCTTGCGCTAAAAGAAATTAAAAAAACCTTTAAATCTCTTTGTCGATGAATTATAAATTAGTCAATAAAACTTTTAGGATTTATTGTCCTAATAATATCAACATACCACATAAGTTGATTAAATGAAAAGCAGGAATCACCATATAACTGCGCCCTTATCTTTTTAACACCCAACCAAGCTATATGATATGTCATTTATACTCCATAATTTGAGTTGAACTCCTTATAAGAACAAAATGTATGATTTCTCTTTATGTTTTAGTTTGGCGTATTTCGTTTCGCTGCTACATCATCATGTACATTCTCAATTGAATCCAAGTTAGTGACCAAATGCGACAATCAAATATCGAAAAGTTGATTTCATCACTACAACATATGGAGAAGGTATATGAGATTGATTTTGTGCCAACATTAAACATAAAATATTTTTCCAAAAAAAAATCATTTTTAAGGCTTCTCGTTAGAACGAGGTATCGAGGGTCGTTCGAATGAGTTCCTTAAACTCATTGGATGTCATCCGTTTGAACGAATCTTCAAACAAGCCAATTTCCTCTTTGCTCTGGAATGCCATTCGATCTCTCGTTTTATGTCGTCCAAATGACTTGACATCGGTCGTTTGAATGGGGTACATTTCGTTCAAACAAGCCTGCGAAGAAATATTTTTTACTTGTTTTCAAAAGAAATCTTTTCAAGTTTATATCTTAGTGATTTTTCTCCCCATTTAAAGATATACGAACTACACTTCTTAAAAAGGCCCCTTTCCATATATTTTATGATCAAACACTTTGGTTTTTTAAATCCAAACTGCCTAAATATTCAGTGATTACTTTATTAAACCTTAAAGAACCCATCACATGTTCATATCCCTATGAAGTTGATTCTTCACCGTTGAAGATAGGAAAGCAGGTTCCTTGAGGTTAATCAGTAGACACCGTTGCAAGTGGAGCTTGTTGTGTGGCGTTGCTAGATCTGCACTTCTTTCTTTTATTAACAAGGAATGAGACATAACTATGATACTTAGTGGAGTCTACGTCTTTAAGTCTGTCTATATCTTTGTGTGGTTGTAACAGTGCTGAGAAAGAGTTTTCTCAAAAAGGTTTTTTCATAATATCATGTGTTCTTATATATTTGCTTAGATTTAGAATCAATATCTTTCATATTTATTTTCACCTAATTAATCAAGATAAAATTTAAGTAACTTGAATTTGGATTTTTTGTGACCTAATTTATGAATTCTACATTTGACCATATAACTGGACCACTATAAATGTTTTTTTAATTTGTATAAGACTTTATTTATATAAGTTATTTAGATGAATTCTGGTGGTTATATGGAGAATTCGTATAATAAGACATCTCTGTTTGATGGCACGAATTAAGTTTATTGGAAGGCTCAAATGAGATTATCCCTAAAATCGATCAACATGCGCATTTGTCTTGCTGTTGAAAGGGGGTAGACTCCTCTTACTATTACTAATGAAGATGTCAAGTCAGTCGTAAATTGGACTGGAGATGACTTTAGATTAAGTAATTTTAACTCTTGTGATTTGAATAATATCTTTGGTGTTGTCACGTCTGATGAATTTCAATGCATCATGACTTGTACAATGTTTAAAGAAGCTTAGGATATCCTCTAACTCACCCACGAGGGTACCAATTCTATCAAAACTTTTAAGCTTTAAAACCTCACAACATAATTTGAGACTATAAGCATGATTGAAACTGAAAGTTTTCATGAATTTTTTGTTCGTATGTCTGATATTATGAATTGTAGTTTTAATTTGGGTGAGAAAATTTAAAAAACGAGAGTTTTTAAGAAAATTTTGAGCTCTCTCCTGTCTCATTTTAATGTGAAATTTACCATCCTTAAATCTTTGGGAATTCTAGAGACACTTAGGCTAGAAGACCTCGAAGGTAATCTCCATACTTATGAATTAGACATGTTCCTCGACATCCAAATGAAAACTATATAGCTTTATAAAAGCTAAACTAAGGAAAATGAGGTTTCTGACTCCAATTCTGAAATTGGTTAAGATGTTCTTATCCTATTTACAAAAAAAAAAAAATCAAAAATTTTCTCAAATTCAAAAATCAAAATTCATCCAAATTGGAATATAAATTTTTGAGTAAAATAAAAATTTCAAAACAGGTAAGAATTTTTCTAATAATGATCAAAAGAAAACTAGAGGTGAGTATCCTAATAAATATGAATATGAGAAATGTTATAAGTGTGAGGGGAAAGGTCACAAAGTCCATGAGTGTCCCACTAGGCTCAGGAGAGAGAACAAAGGCAAAACCTTCCGATAATATCACTCTAAGCGATAGCGATGTTAAGTCAGTGGATTCCGAGGATGAATCATTGCATGGACGTAACTTTATCGCATTCATAACTAATCACGTTAGCACTTTATCTCAATCTTTAGGTCCGCCAAATCTACCTCGACCCTCTGAATCAGTTATTTCACTCTTTAGGTCTATATAATCGACATCGACCCTTTGAAATGGTCATTTCACTCTTTAGGTCTGCAGAATCGACCTCGGCCCTTTGAATCGATAATTTCACTCTTTAGATTTACAGATATGACCACGACTCGTTAAAATGATGATTTTAATCTTTAGGTACGTAGAATTAAGCTCTACCCACTAAAACGATCATTTTAATCTCTAGGTCCGTAGAATCGACCTCGACCATCTGAATCGATCACCTCTATCCCCTAGGTCCGTAGAACCAACCCTAATCCTCTTCCCAAACATCGATGAGGTGTATATCTTTTGATAACCTTCACTTGTTCCAATCTCGCATTAAGGGGCTCTGTAAACACCCCATCCTAATACCCCCTAAGTACCTTCTCAGGTCCCTAACACTCATCCTCCCTCCTTAAACCCTTGGTCCTACTCTGAGTATTGATCTTGAGTTCATCGAGTGATTTTGAGCCCCGTTTAACTCTAGTAAACTATCTAATATGAGAGAATCTCAATTAAATATTTAAAGGCTCTGAATAACATTTGTAACGATTCATACCTTGCGTGAATCAGCCTCATGGTTTGCATGAATGATCTTTTTTACTCCAAGAACTTATCTGGAGGCCACCGAGGGCTTTCGAACCCCATTTGACTCTGTTCAACTCTCTAACCTGAGTGATGCTCATTATAGGACTTTGAATTCTCTTTCCAACAATCCATACCGTGCATAAATCGACCTCACAGTTCGCACAAATGACCCTTTTTACTTTAAAAAAACATTGGACACTCCCGAAGCCTGTTTAACCTTAGTCAACTCTCCAGACTGAGCGAAGATCAATGAAATCTCATAGGGCTCTAAATTCCCTTTCTAACGTCCCATGCCTTGTGCGAATCAATCGGCCTCAAGTTTCATATGAACGACCTTTTTTACTCCGAAAACCCCCATCCATAGACCATTGGGTGCCTTCGAGTCACGTTTGACTTCGATCAACTCTCAAACTCGATAGTGGCTCAATGAATTGTTGAAGGTCTTTGAATCTCTTTTCCAATGGTTCCATCCATGCATGATGCTTAAGATTTTCATTTTATGCCCGTTTTTGTGAAAATGTCTATTCTGGAATGCTTATAGGCACCCGAGACCCCCTACATATTGGTAGTTTTTTCCCCTTACCTAGCAAGGCAGGCAATGTGCTGATAGGTAGGCTAAGGTCCATGCCAATCGGTATCCCCCTAAACCCTAAAATGACACTATTTAAGGAGACCATGAACTCACTCCTAGGGACCTCCTTTTTCAGCAATAAGAAACATTCTCTTAAAATCAGAGCGCCATCATTCCTAAAAAATCTTATTTTCCAACATTCTCTCCATTTCTCTTACCTCACTTTCTTACCACCTTTGGTCACTTACCTCACCGTACTTTACCCCTACTATATCACCATAAAATCAGTCTACTCTCCTTCAAAATTTAGTAGCAAAAGTCTTCTAGGAGGTTTATTCCTACCTTTTTCTAGTTTATCCATTTTAGTATTGTTTACTCTCTTCATTTACATTTTGACATATTTTTAGTCTTACTTTATTATATCTCACATAAAATAACATCCTTTTTTATTATTAGTATTCACATAACCTATTTTCATAAAATCCAAAAGACAAAAAATAGGGTTTATTTATAAACTCCAAAAGTAAGATTTCCTCACCTTTTCACATTTTTACCCTTGAGCATGATTTTTTCAAAAAAATAATTAAAGAGGAGTTTTAAATTTAGGTTTATGAGTTAAACTCCACCACGATGACTTATCGAACTGTGTGGACTTTAACGCCCCTTAGGCTACGTATGCGTCCCAAGCTAATCCTGGAATTCGAGTCCTATCTTTCCTATTTTATGCTTTTATACTATTTCATATTTATTATGTGAGTCATAGACTCCAATATATTTGTGTTTCGTTCGACATGCACATTCATTTTTTTATAGAGACTTGTGATTCGACGGACACTCACATTATGCTTATTTTTATGTCATTTTGGGTACACTCCTTTGGATGATTTCGCTCTGCCTTTCCCATGACGTGAGTCGGATGATTTCCTTCTCCTGTTTTCCATATTACACATATGTACACACACATCAAGCATTAGAAAAAATGAGAATATTAACATATCCCATGAGATACCGAAAGGGAGGAATGTGTACCTAATACCTTCCCATTCCGCAACTTATTCCCTGGACACCCTCAATCCATTTGGTTTCGTATGCACCAGTATGACCTTGATGTCGCTCTCTCGAAACGGCCACATTTCTTTTACCTATTTTGAGCAAAATAGGATGGTGATTCCATTCCTTTGTATGATCCCCTGTTGACGATGGTCGATTTTATATTCGAGGCAGCTCGTGAAGATACCACAGCAAGTGGAAGACAAAAGGCCCCCATATCCTCGAATCACTTACATGAGCATAGTGGGAAGAGAGGGAGACGATCTCCTCTAGGTTATTCTTCTCCCATCTCTATTTTGGGAATGGCTCATGCCGTAGGAATCCTACACAGATGGCCACACCATGGTTATCCTTCCTGCAAAGCTAACCATGGCATGGTCACTTCTTGAAGGTTTTCTGCTCACAAGTTGAGTTTGTTAAACATCTTGAGGTACATGAACTCTCAGGAACTCCATTGATCCACCAACAACTTATCCATATCCTAGTTGCAACTCTAAGAGTGATTACAAGTGTATCATGATGAGGATTCCTCGCTCCAACCAAATCTTCCTCGGTGAACACTATGTGTTTGGAATAGTCAATACCCTCAGGTCATCGACATTTACCCGCAATTGACTTGGCCGGATCAATCGGGAATGCCTCTATCACCGCTGTGAGTTTTTTCATATAATACCCCGTAATTTTAATGAATTAGTTAATTGGTAAAATTTATAAATTATTATTATATGTAGTGACACGTGATGTCAGTATTTATATTTTTATATGGTTATATGCATATGTTATGTGTATATATTATTCAAAATTGAAATCAGACTTAATACACGATAATTAATTAATAATTAGGTTAGGAATGGTTTCTTGGAACTCGTACCGAGTAGAATATTAGGACGTTGGTTTAGCATTTTGGGTTGACGTTTGGAGAATATGGGGTTATATATTAAAATAATGAATTTTAAGCCCTATAGGTTGTTACATGGTTTGGGAAAGGTTTTGAGCCTATTAGATTAGTTAATGGGCTCATGGGATTTAGGTTTATATGGGACCTATATCTAATTTCGTGGTCAAATAGATTAAGAGGCCATAAGGGCTAACCTAATTCATCCTAGCGGCTAGAGAAAAGAACCCTAGAACTACAAAGAGGAAGCACTCAAGAAGATAAGTGAATTTGGGGGCATTTGGGCTGGATTTCATCCCTTAAATCAAGGCAAGTTTACCTAGTATAAGATTTTAATTATTTTTTTGTTATAATGTAATTATTCATTAAAATCTAAACATAATTTGATTAAAATCTGATTTACAGATTAATTAACTAGTTTATTAATCAAACTAATATAATTTAGGATTCTATTCACGTTCTTGGTATATAAATTAAATTTAGTTGACTTCCTTATAAATTGTTGATAGCAATGATATGTAATTATTAGAAGAATGTTAGGCATTGATAAATACTCAAAATTTCCTTATTATTGGTTTGAATATGAGTAAAATTAGTTGGATTGATGAAACTAGGGTTCTTAAACCCATGAACTAATTTTAATGTATAAATCTTGATTTATTCTCCTCAAATATGTAAAAACTAGTTGGTATTGATGTATTAGATCATATATCTAAAGATATTTAGGTTTAAGATTGATTAAAGGTTTGGAAATGAGGTTTCAATATTGTTAATGGTGGATTTTACGAGTGAGAGAAGAAGATACGCATCAATCTCGTTTGAACAGGTCGTTGAAACGACCTTACGAATCTCATTCAAATGACCATAGTAATCTCGTTCGAATGGCCTTGGAATGACTTTGAAAACATTAAATTATAGATATTTGAATTACGAATGCACGGGCATTGGTTTAATATTTTTTGAATTTTTTATGATTTTTTTATAAATTTTTATGAATCTTTTTGCCAAAAGTGCGCAAGGCTAAAATTCTAAGTTGGTGGTTTTGGTTTGGGATTTGTATTGTGAATGGTTGGTTGGAATTTGGGTCTTAGGGCTAGGTTAGTTTGACCTTTAGGTTGGTTATACTCAAGAAGCGAGGGTATATTATTATTTTTTAGGTTATGGTTTGGGTATTTAGATCGTTGGGTATTTTGACCTCGTTGGATTTATAGGAGTTAAATTGAGTAGAATGTATTGACAACCCTTTGAGTAGGGTATTAATTGTACTAAGAAAATGATTGTAAAGAATGGGCATTCAAGATACCTAGACTTGGAGAGCCTTGATAAATCGGGTTAGTGCTAGAAATAATATATTATAGTTAAACGTGCGTATTAGCTAATAAGAGTAAGAGACTATATATGTAACCCTGACAATTGGGGTTTGTATTTGTTTGTTTTACAGGTTAAGTAGGTTCGTACTTGATACCGAGTGTATGTACTCTTGGAATACATACTAGAGAGGATATCCTTATGGGGGAGATCGATGATGACTACACTGCTACCCTATGCGAAAGATGGGTTTTCCTTATTTATTTTACCTCGAATACTACGTGCTAAAATTTCGATTGTATCTTGCAGAGACGTACACGGGCTGATCCTTTCATATAGCTATGGGGCTATATGACTAGTGTGAAGTTATAATGATTATCCATAATACATGTTTTGATGGTTATGGGTGTGGGATAACCTATAACTGTACCTAGTACGCACAAGCGATCCCCAAAGGCATTAGGGTAGGCCTTCATTATGTGAAGGCTTGAAATGGACCCTTTTATGTGGTACGTGTTTTGGACTGTGCCTGTATTATGTGGTTTTAGATTTAAAGACTATTTATCTTAGTACATTGACATATATACTATCTTTCTTTATATGTTCATATAGTTGAGATGTATAAACTGGTATAATTATGAAACCTTTACTTAAATTTAAAAGAGATAAATAAAACATAATCATAGTGTTCACTTGGGTTTAGGATTAAACACTTGTGATAATAAGGTTGTTTGGATTAGGATAACTTAAAAACTACTAAAATAAGAGAGAAAGATGCGTTGTTATATTATATCCCAAACTCAATTAAAATTTTACTCTTTGTAAACTTATTGTAAACATTGTTGTCACCTCCACCTAAATATCTTATATTCATCTTTATCCGTTACTGCTCGGTTAGGATGTAGGTGTCAAGCTTGCATCCTCATTCTCTCCACTATTCTTTATATTCAGTCAATAAGGATTTATGTAGTAGTATAATTATAGTGATTTGGATTATGTTGAGATAATTATATTTTATTGTTGTCATTTATGGTATCAGATGTGTATGGGTTGTTAGCTTACTTTCATAAAATTATGTATTTTATATACTTTGTTTTATTTCTAGTCATTCTTAGAATGATATTCAATTATTTTTTTCCGTGATTTTTGTATGAGACTTGATCAACTTTATACAGATTTTTTGGGGTGTCACATTTCACCTCCATTTTGATGGTGTTTCTTTTGATCTGACTTAGGTTTGATTCCCCATGGATTACTATAAACTTATGACATACGTCTTCGTCCATAACAATATTTGGTCTCTCGTTGCATATGGGTTGTGCCTGGTCCTCCTTCTTTTCAACACACTCATTGAGGTGGCCATCTTGAGCCAGTTACTCAAGGTTGGATTTTAAGGCCTTGCAATTCTTAGTCTTGTGGCCATGATCCTTGTGGTACGTGCATCTTAGTGTCATGGTAATCTTCTTGGGACCACCTATCATATTTTCAGTTCATATGAAATACTGCTAACCCTTGATCTTGTAGATCGATCGAGTGAAAATGATCTTGATGGCCTCGGTTCCCCTTTGCTTCCTATTTTTCTTCTTCCCTCTTTTTTTATTTTCTCCTTCTTTGTCTCCGTCTTTGGACTGCTTGGTCGATTTCCTTCCTGGTCCACTGTAGTTATGGCATCTTTAACCTTGGCATACTTTTTAATCCTAGCCATGAGGTCGTCAATAGAGATGACCTCCAATTTAATGAGAGATTAATGAATCATAAAACTGCTCAACCGTTAAATTTTTAAGGAAGCCACTGTAACCTTCTTGGGGCAGTATTCCACTTCATTGTACACTTCCCAATATCGTGCAAAGCATTTCCTAAGGATTTTTTTCCAACATAGAGGAAATTTCATCCATTTAGGATGGGTACTTTTCATGATGAACTTAGTCATAAAGGCCTTGGAGATCTTCTTAAAGCATGTGATTGATCGGTGCGACAACTTCTCAAACCATATGAGTGACTTCCCCAAGACTGGAGGAAAATATGCGGCACATCAAACTCTTGTAATTGTTCCACACCTTCATAGTGGCATCCTTCTTCCTATCTTAAATTATGGAGCAGCGAACTTTTTAGGAGGTTCAAACTCATCAATAGCCCGATAAAACGATGATTTCATCTGGATGACAAGGGTTATTCTAGTAATCTCACTAGTTGTAAGTATCCTTTGATGAGCATGGTGTCTCTTCACTTATCTTCAAATCAAATCATATAATTTTTTTTTCCTCACCGGTCATCGCAGAGTGGCCTTCGTCCGAGTGACATATCATGAGGAGATCCTTCATTTTGGCATGGGGCACTCCTCCCTTGATTGCAAGCTCTACTTGCCTAAGGATTAGGGGTACGCGACCTTTGGCCACACTTATGCTTATCCTTCTAAACCTCTCTCTCTATCCTTCCTAGACATCATAGTAGCATCATTCTTCTCCACCTTTAGTATTAGCCTTCTCATCTCAACGAAACTTCTTATAGTTATCAATTAGCCTTGAGATCTGGTTAGATCATTAGGGCTCATCACACTTATTTGTACTCTCCTCTCGAGTATGATAACATGCATCAGGAGGTTGGTAATAGATGCATATATTTGATCCTACCCTTTAGGTTAAGGGAGAAGGCTAACGATCCACCTATTCATTATTATTGTAGTAATCCAGATGGTGACCCTCTTAGTCTCCATGGATTTACTGGTGATGACCCTCATAGTCATCATAATTTTGGTGATCTTAGTTGGGTGAGTGAGACATCTCAGAAAATTGGCTAATGGCAGAGAACTAAGATCGTTCCCATAGAAGGTGCCAATTGTAGGTGGTAATTTCCTACAATTTATAATATTAAAGACTCATAAGACAAAGAGAAATAATAATTGCAGAATAGAATTAAATCACACACACACAACACGAGATGTACATGGTTTGGCAACTTGCTTACGTCCATGGGGTGTTAGGATTTATTCTTTATTAATCAAGGACTCAAGTCGGTAGAGTTATAATATTGATCGATATTACAATTGTGCATGCCCCATTCATATAGGGCGAGTTTATATTTACGAAACAACTTAGGAGAGTCCCAAGGCCTGCTAACAGTTATCCTCTATACTTTGGACTTATTCTTAATCATGGTCAACCATTACAAGTGAGAGATTTAGACAATTCTTCTCAGATTGGGAGTATTAATTAATCATAGGCACACGTGGTTGGGGTGCTCGTGGACAAGCATGTGCTAGTGAAATTATTGACCCCACACATAGATGTAATAATTGTGTCATTATATTCCATTCGACGTTCTCTAAAAATATGGCAAAAAACAATGATAAAATATATTAAGTCATGACCCTAAAATTATATTATCACATACACATGTACTATACATGTGATGATTATATCATCACACATATTATTCTCATGTTACTACATACACTTATAGTTCCATTGCGAAAACAAATGAGAAAACACGTAAATATAAAATATGACACCCTCAATTAAAGAGGAAATGTGTTCCTTGTCCTACTACAAGTAAAATGCCACTTCATATACATACCAACAGTCTGGTCATGACATGAGGCCACCGATTATTGTACCACTAGCAACATATCCTACACATTATTTTGTATTTAAATATTATATTTCTTCTTTTTCTTTCTTTAAATGTTGTCCAAAATATTATTTTTAATTAAATTACAGAATATATAAACATAAACATATGTATGCATAATAATCTGAAATGACACAAACAACTTACAGTGATAGTGTGAAGAAATATAAATAATTGAGGTAAGTCTTGAACACTGTTCTTAAGACGAGATTTGCCCTACAATATCACTGTATAGACTCAATGACAATTGTCCCCCAGGATACAACAATCACGACTTGCAATAGTGTGACTCCAAATTACAAGTTACAGTCGAACCAACAATGAAAGAAACTCTATTTTATGAACACAAAATGGGATTGACTTTAGACATAAATAATAACTGAAAAGTAACAGAAAAATGAAACACAACCCACCAATTTATAGCAATATAAATGGCAATAAAAATAATTAAAACTGTCTAAACTGTCACAATAGTTGGGAACAAAAACTATTAAAAAATAGAATTAAATTTGGGTCGAAAATAAATAAAATACACACCAAAAAATTGAACTTATAAATTAAATAAAAGGACCAATAAAATATGGCCCAAAAGTAAATGCTTTGGCCAAGTCAAAGCCCACAACCCACGCTAATGCCAAGCCGGAGCGGATCAGGTCAGGCCGGACATGCATGTGGGCTTTAAAGTCAATCCAAGACCATGTAGAAGAGTTGAAATACCCCAAGGGCACCAAACTCATAAGCCAAAATGGGTCCTTGTGTACTACACATGTTTCTTATATTCTATTTATGTGGAACTTTGGGTTTAATATAACACTTCAACTAAATTCCATGTTCTAAGTGGGTACTTTGAGCTGTAATTTCTAATTCATTAAATTATAGTTTTACTCATATGAATATACCTCGTTATACTCCTTGCGAATGAAAATCGTTACCACTTATATCCATCTCGAAAGACTTGTGGGTCCCATATTAATTTAACCCTAGTTTCATGAGTGCTTTATAGAATTCTGGCATTTCAAAATTCTCATAAAAACGTCCTTGTCACACTTACATAGGTGACTTCCCATTAAGAGTATCCTACTATACCCCACTTAAAATTTTAAAGAGTCAACTAAGATGCGGTTGCCCATTTAAACCTATATCTTAGGATCCCCAATAAACTAGGTAGGGTTGTCATCAAGATAACTCTTTATTTTGTATTCTTTAATCCCATTCCGTCAATAACTGATATACCTTCTCTCCATTCAAACCTTTAGTTAATGGATCCGTTATATTATCCTTAGACGTAATGTAATTAATGGAAATAATTCCACTAAAGAGGAGTTATTTAACGATATTATGTCTTTGACGTATATGTCGAGACTTACCATTATGTATATATAACTTTATGCTCAGCTAATTGCCAATGGACTATCAGAATGTATGCAAACTACAAGCACAAGTTTTGGTCATTATTTTTTAAAAAGTGTCAAAGCCACTCTACTTATTTTCTAGAGTTATCTAAACCTATAAATTCAGATTCCATAGCGGATCTATTATACAAGTCGGTTTTGAGGATTTCTAAGACACAATAGTACTACAAAGGGTAAATACATATCCACTTGTGGATTTAGAATCCTTCGAATCAGATATCAAGTTAGCATAATTGTATCCTTCAAGTACAACTAGATATCTTGCAATCTATGGTTAAGGATTTATCTTAGATATTTAAGAACCCTTATTATGGCTTTTCAATAGTCTTCCCCTAGATTACTTGTATTATCACTCAATTTGCTAACCAAGTAAACAATATCTAAATGAGTGCAGTTCATGCCATACATTAAAGTGCCTACGATACGAGACTACTCTAATTGAGATATACCATCCTCAGTATTTTTATATAAATGACGATATGGGTTAATAGGTGTTTTAGTTATGCTATCACAAACTTTACTGAACTTATCAAGTATCTTCTCAATATAATGATATTGTGAGAAAAGACAAGTCCATCCAATGTTTTAGAAATTTCAATTCCTAATATAATATTCGCAATACCCATATATTTAATATCAAATTTATTGGCCAAGTTCTGTTAGTGTACTTAATTATATCCTTATTACGACCAATAATAAGCATACCATCCACATAGAGACAAATAATGCCATAACCACTTTGAGTGTTTTTAATGTTAACACATTTGTCACACTATTTTAAATCCATTTGACATCATTACGTTGTCAAATTGCTCATGCTATTATTTTGGTGCTTGTTTTAATCCATACAGGGATTTAATAAGTCCACACACTTTCTTTTATTTTCTTGCAATTTTAAACCCTTCTGGCTGTTCTATGTATATCTCTTCATTTAACTCTCCATTTAATAATGAGATTTTCACATCCATTTGATCAATATAAAGATTATGTAACACTACAATAACAATTAATATACAAAAGGATGTTATTCTCGTAACATGTGAGTAAGTATAAAAATAATCCAATACTTCTTTTTGCTTATAGTCTTTAACTACAACTCTAGCTTTGTATTTTTCAGTTGATCCATCCACTTTTAATTTTCTCTTGATCTATATCCACTTGTATCCAAGAGGTTTATTACCTGGTGGAAAGTCCAGTAATTCCCAAGTATGGCTTTGCATGATAGATTAAATTTTACTATTGACAGCTTCTTTTAAAAAAAGGACCTTCTGGAGTTAACATCGCTTCTTCAAAGGCTAGTATCACTTTCGAACATATAAGTTAGAAAATACAGACTAAATGACTTTGAAGTCTATGTCCTTTTACTACATTTAGATTTGAAGTCATCAACTTTTCCCACTAGATTCATAATCTATATTTTCTTGATGACTACCAGATGCAGTGTCATAAGTTCTTTTAGAAGAACTTAAATCAATGACTTTATTACGAGGGAATATATTTACCAAGAAATATGCATTTATATATTCAATAATAGTGTTTATATGTAGATCAAGAATCTCTTATTTCTGAACAAGAAATCGATATGCACTACAATTGATTGCATAACCAATAAAGGTGCAATAAATAATTTTTGGTTCTATTTTAATTCTTTTAGGATCAGTAACCACCACCTTCGAAAGATACCTCGAAATTTGAGATATTTGTAAAACGGTTTTCTGATTCCATAACACATATGGTGTCTTATTTATTTTTCTTATGAGGCATTTTATTAAAAAAGTAGTTTGCAGAAAGTGCTCCCCCATAAGTTCCGAGGTAAACTCGATACATCATCTCTTTTAGAGTTCACTTTTTGCGTTCAATAATATCATTAGATTGAGGTGAGTAATGAGAGGTAGTTTGATGAATAATTTCACGTTTCGAATAAAATTGCTCAAAGGGGAATTATATTCACCACCTCTATCGCTTCAAACCACTTTAATCTTGTTGTTAACTTTATTTTCAACTTCAATTTTGTAATGTTCAAGGACATTAGCAACCTCATCCTTGTTTTGAAGAAAGTAAACATAACAATATCTAGTGCAATCATCAATAAAAATAATAAAACACTTTTACCCACCTCTTATTTGTACAAATTTCAAATCACATATATTATTATGAATTAATTCAAGAGGGTTCGAACTTCTTTCCAGTGATTAAAAATGACTTTTAGTTAACCTGGATTCCACACACATTTCACATTTGTGATTGAGTTAATACTAAATTTAGGCATCCAATCTAAATAAATTAATCTACGAATAGTTTCATAATCAACATGACTTAATCTAGTATGCCATACATTACAAGACTCAAGAAATAAGCAAAAAATACATTCTAATTATTACCAATAGGCATCAGAGGCATTACATTGAGTTTGAAGAGCCCATTGCTTAAATATCGTCTTCCACATACATACCACTTTTAGTGAGTACAAATATGTCAGATTTAAATACTAGTTTGAATCCTTTATTCCTAAACAAGGATCCCGAAAGCAAGTTCCTTCAAATTTTTAGAACATGAATCACGTCGTTGAGAGCAACTTCCTTTTCTGAAGTCACCATGGGTATAAATTTTACTTTCCCTTCAACCTTCAAAGTAAAAAAATATCCCATAAAAAGTTTGTCAAAGTGTTGGTAGGAAGTAAACATATTTTTGTCAGAACATATGTGATGAGTGGTCCCATTTTCCACCCACCATTCCCTAGTATTTCTTACTATGTGGACTTCAGAAACCACGCTCGAAAGGCTCAAATCAGTAATATTGTCTGAAAAGTTCTCAACTTTAGTGACATTGGCTTGTGCGGGTTATGTTTCTCATTCCCTTGATTTTTGCACTTACGACAATCTTTAACATGATATCTCGACTTGTCACAAATAAAACATTTGGCATCGAACTTTTTAAAGTTTCCACCTTTTGGTCCTTTGAATTGACCACCTTGGTTCCCACGCTTTATTTTCATATTCTTGCTACTTTTACCTTCTTTCACAACATGTGCCTTGGATTCCGTAGGGTTTCAATTTTCTTCACCTCTACACGATTACCCTCTTCAATCCTCTATCTAACAATCAATTACTCAAGCCTTATTTCTTTACTTTTATGTTTCAAATGATTTTTGAAATCTGTCCAAAATGGTGGCAATTTTCAATTATTGCAGCCATTTGGAATGATTCAATCAATCCATTTTTCAGAAAATATTTCATGAATAATTAGTTAGAGCTCTTGCAATTTATTCATGACAGTCTTTGAATCAACCATTTTCAAATCCAAGAATCTTTCAATTACAAATTTCTTCCTTCCGGTATCTTTTGTTTTTTAATTTTTATTCAAAGACTTCCATACCTCTTTATCCATTTTAAGAGGGCTATACACATCATATAATGTGTTTTCCAGATTGTCGAGAATATAGTTTTTGCATAAAAAATTAGAATGTTTCCATGCATCCATTGCATAGATTACTTGTCGGCCAATCTCACATTTTTATGACTTGGTGCCTCCTCGTGCAGGAATTTAGCTAAGTTCAAAGTTGTTAAATAAAATAACATTTGATGTTGCCAACATTTGAAATCAGCCCCTTTAAACTTTTTAGGCTTTTCGCCATGACCAACATTTGTTTGTACAATTGCAACAAGCAAAGTAGAAGTAAAAGCCATATATGTTTTTAATATAAATTATAATGATTATTTTATCACATGATATATGAGTGGAAACTAGTTTTATCTAATAAAAACATATAATTAACATTGAGTTTAACGTTTATAATTCACATGCAATAACACTAAGTTGTATTTACGAATGAACATAACATATTATATATCACATAATTAACATGCATTATATCTACACATGTAGTAACATTAAATTAGTTTTTTGAATGTACATAAAATATTTTTAAGTACAAACTTATCAAGAACTGTATATAAACAATTTTTTTTTATAAACAATTGAAAGTATAAAAATATTTTTCTGGTATACAAAAAATAATTTTTATAACACATATATTATTATGAAAACTTTTTCGTTATTAATTAATAATGAAAATAGTTTCAGAATTAAATAACAGTAATACAAATCTCGTCTTAAGGTTGTTATCCAAAAATGATTTTTAATTAAGTTACATAATATATAAACATTAATATATTTACGCATAATTATCAGCAAGCCTTGAGATCTAGTTAGATCATTGGGTCTCATCGCTCTCATTCGTCCTTTCCTATTGAGGATGATAGTGTGTGCCAGGGGATCGGTAATAGATGCCAATATCTGATCTGACCCTTTAGGGCCTCCTATTCATCATTACTATCGTAATCCATATGGGGAGCCTCCTGGTCTCCATGGCTTTGCTGGTGATGACCTTCCTGGTCATCATAATTTTGGTGATCTTGGTTGGGTGAGTGAGACATCTTTGAAAATTGTCTAATGGAAAAAAAATAATATCGTTGCCACTAACGACCCAATTGTAGGTGGCAATTTCCTAGAGTTTATGATATTCAAATCACACAAGCTAAAAGGCAATAATTTCATAAAAAATGAAATCATGCACACAACGCAAGATGTACGTGGTTAGACAACTTGCCTTCATCCATGGGGTGTTAGGATTTATTATTTATCAATTAAGAACTCAGGTCGACAGAGTTGTAGTACTGCTCGACGTTACAATTGTGCATGCCCCATTAATATGGGGTGAGTTTACATTTATAAGACAACTTGGGAGAGTCCCAATCCTCGCTCATAGCTATCCTCAAGATTTTGAACTTATCCTTGATCGTGATCAACAATTATAAGTGATAGAGTTGGAAAATTCTTCTCAGATTGGAATTCTTCATAAATCATAAGTGTAGGTGCTTAGGGCACACATTGCCGAGCACGTACCAGTGAAATTATTGACCCCACACATAAATGTAATGATTGTGTCATTATATTTCACCAGACGTGCTCTAAAGATATGACAACTAACATGGGATAAAATATTCAAAGTCATGGAAATAAAATTATAATATCACATATACATGTACCATATATGTGATCATTATGTCATCATGCATATTATTCTCGTGTTTCTACGTACGTTTATAGTTCCACTACAAAGACATAGGATGAAACACATAAATATAGTATGGCATGCTCAATTAAAGAGGAAATGTGTTCCTTGTCCTACTACAAATAAAAAACCACTTCAAATACATACCAACATTTAAGTCATAACATGAGGCCACCGATTATTTTACCATTAGCAACATATCTAGAACATTATTTCGTGCTTAAATATTATTTGTCTTCCTTTTTTTTTCTTTAAATGATATCCAAAAATGACTTTTAATTAAATTACATAATATATAAACATAAATATATGTATGCATAATAATCTGAAATGACACAAACAACTTAAAGTGATAGTGTGAAGAAATATAAAATATTGAGGCAAGTGTTGAACACTCTGCCCTTGAAATGATATTTTCCCCACAATAGTTCTTGATATACATCAGTATGGTTTCGTCAAGATGGCACCCTGACATCCATCCAGACACCAAAGTCTCATCCCACAGATGACACCAGCCTTCTCATCTGTACCTGATATATATAGTAATAACTAACCACTAGAGTCTTGTAGCACAAGGGAGACCAACCTTGCTTGTACCAGTGGAAGAGTGTTGGCCTCAAATGACACTCATGTTATAATACATTAGACTCAAAGTCAAAGGATAAGTATGTTGATCACAGACGACCATCATATCTCGTCTCGACTTTTAGCATAAAACCAGGCACTGTATAGACTCTCAACAAGGCCGATACCTCCAGTATCACCCTAGATGATATCTACTAAAAATATATTCATCCAAGCATAGAATTCATAATAGGGGCATTTCATTCATGTCCACATAAAATCGTTATTTAATATCAATAGCCTACATGTGGGAATCTTCATTATAAGGACCACGCTTTATGAACAGACAAATAGCACTCTGTCATAGGCCCTCACCCTTAGCTGGGCATGGACCACATATTGAAGGTGACACTGTGCACCCCCAAGTTATAAAAGTCACATGCCATCTCCTGTATTGGGATCAAATCCCAAAAACCCTCTTGTTACTCTAATTAATTAGTTCTAGAGAGAGATATAGATAGAGAGGGAGAGAGCTTGTATGTGTCATTAATGGAAGTTCATGACCTATTACAGTGAAACATTCATACTTTACATGGTGGACATAGGCCAACGGCTGAACCACTTAAACACTTATGTTAATCTTCATTCCTCTTACACTAAATTACTCATTAATTATTATTTTATTGTACCTCTGTAATACATACATCGAGGGTGAATTTAATGTATGATCTTAGTATCATCTATTTGGCACTATCTGTGGAAATGTTTTCATCATTCTTATCTTAACTTGAATTTTCTCTTTCATATTTGGTTGTGATTCAATTCCACCATTTTGGATCTGAATCACCATTGAAAGATCTTGGGTGGAGAAGTTAATCAACTTCCCTATCTGATTCACCCTTTTTTTAGGTTTTTACATCATTATTATTTCTGTTTACTTTCTCTTTGATCGATGATGACTTATAGTCCTCCATCAAATATCGAGTCTAGTTCCAACTAATAACCTCTATAGTCTGAGATGGCCAACA
The DNA here is from genome assembly GCA_949130495.1 of Sambucus nigra. Lineage (NCBI taxonomy): Eukaryota > Viridiplantae > Streptophyta > Magnoliopsida > Dipsacales > Adoxaceae > Sambucus > Sambucus nigra. The sequence goes on along the minus strand of OX422219.1, from coordinate 159,522,280 downwards.
TCGTGGAACCATTGAGATCTTTGGTGGCTACCCAGTAGACAATGCAATACCAATTGATGGTATTCAACTAGGACATAATGAATCGGATCCCATATGATCCGACCATAAATCCTATTAAATCGATCATCATGAGAGAAGATACGCCACCAATAGCCATGGGACAACCCCCAGTTCCAAACAAAGAGGTTTCATACGGGATGAGGAGAAAAGAGATTATTGATCCCCTTCGTCTCTGCCTTAGCAAGCAGAAGCATGGAGGACTTGAGAATTCAACGTACGAGGAAGAGCATAACTGGGACTACGATAAGAAGTATGAGATTTCTAACATGTAAAACTGACAATTTAAAACTCTTCCTCTTACTTATTAAGGTAAAAATGTCCAATACATCTCCCCCAAAGTCAACACATAAATATCACATACACACGACTAAGTAGAGGGCCAACATTTGATCGCCTTGGCCCAAAATGACATTGTTGTCGAGACATAGTCCCAAATAGTATTTGTAAGGACATTTTTGTCCATTATCAATGTATTATGTCGCACGCCGTTACACCGTTGAAGCAATTCAAGATTCAAGATTCAACGGATCCGAATATCAAAAGAAGAAGAGGAATCATAGTCTGACAGTCGGACCGATCCGCTGAAATAAAAGAACCGATCCGGCTAACCGAACCGGTCCGCCTAAAGACCCGGACCGATCCGCTTGTTTGTCAGAAGGCCAGTATACCCCGGACCGCAAGCGAACCGATGAAGCCTGGAAGCGAACCGATCTGATCATCAACGGACTGATCCGCCTCAGAATAAAAGAACCGATTCGGTCGAATTGGACTGATCCACCTCAGACCCGGACCGGTCCGCCTGGGATAAACTCAAACCGATCGTGTTCAGATCGTGTTCAGATTTTTAAGGCCCGACTCCTCTTATTTAATCCCACTACGGGAAGTGGTTTTCCAAGACTTATTTACACGATTTCCAGAGTACAGAAAGCCCTAAGTCTTCACCTATTGAGCATCTAGACTCTAGGTATTTTGATTCACACAATTGCCAATCTTTTGTAAATCACTTTGTAACCCAGGAACGCATTCTTGCTGTTCACACCCTTGTGGAGAAGCCGTTCTCTTCTCCATTGCAGCCCTACTGGAAATGGATAGTTCCAGCCGCCAGCCCTACTGGAAAGGGATAGTTCCAGCCGCCAGCCCTACTGGAAAGGGATAGTTCCAGCCGCGACTACAGAATCCGATACCTGAGGGTAATTCTTAGTCACTTGTATTTTCATTGTAATCCGAAATTGTATAGCTACAATATTATAATGAAAATAAATGGTTTTGCCCCTTTGGGGGATTTTTCCTCAATTGCATGTGTTTGAATGTTATTGCTTAGATTATCATCTTATTCAATCACATACTGTTGCATGTTTAGGGTTTGTTTGGGTTAAAAGGGTTTAATATATAATTTGCTCATTTGAATGCAAGCACACACGTTCTCAAATTGGTATCAGAGCAGGTTACGCTAATCTATCGCGTATTCCTATTTTTCGTAAAATTTTTCTAAGATATCAATTTTCTAAAAAATTGATTTTTGAAAAAGTACGTGTTCAAATGGAGAATTTAAAACGGGTTTGCACGTCCTTGAAATGCTTGAAAAAATGCGCTACATAGTTTTGGACGTTATTGGGGTGGAAATCATTTTGACTTTGATTTGTTGATTTTCATAAGACAATGTCATCTAAATTCAACAAATTTTTACACCTAAGGATACTTTTGATGTTCATTCGTTAGGAGTACACATATGCATCGTGCACATCTGATTGATTGAGTTGATTTACCTATCGAATGTGTTCACACTCATTCATTCCATTTCCATGACTTGGTTGTTTGAGTCTAAATCCATGGTGTGATTTTTGTATCATATTTGTTCAAATTGGTATCCTATCTTTGTATGAAAAATTTGAAAAATTCAAAAATAGTTTGTGAATTTGTTTTTAAGCATCTCCTTGCAAGAGCACGCTTACCATATTATTTGATGCCCTATTTTGTGTACCGTGACACCCCGATTTTGCTTATTTGATTCATTCTTCTCATTTGTCTATTTGGGGACATCATAAAAAGGGGGAGAAAGAATTATCATATTATGGGGGAGTTTGAATTTTGGGGGAGTTTTTGAGATATAGCTTATGTTTTTATCATATATTGGTTTCCATGTTTATCCCATTTCAAACTCGATATGTCACGTGGTATTTGCTTTGTCTCATGTGTGTAGGTATGAAGATTGAAGATAATATATGTTGCACACCCTGATGAGAAAAGCTTTGAGATTTGATGATTATTGAAGATTGAAGAACAAACGATGAAGATTTATACCTTTGTATCTTTCCATCTTTAGGGTTCATGGGAGGGTAGATTTGTATAGGTCATTAGTTGATAATTCGGATATTTTTTATGTATGTACCGGCATAGACATAGGGGGAGATTTGTAAGGACATTTTTGTCCATTATCAATTTGTATGTCGTACGCCGTTACACCGTTGAAGAAATTCAAGATCGCATCTACATCTACGGATCCTAATATCAAAGCGTCTTCAACATCATAGCCTCTGTGAGAATGAACTTGCCGGACAGGTCCGCCCCTCAACCGGACCGATCCGTAACCGTACCGGTCCGCCCCTCAACCGGACCGATCCGCTTGCTGCAGATCCAGTATACCCCGGACCGATTGCGAACCGATGAAGCTTGGAATAAAAGAACCGATCCGGTCACAACCGGACCGATCCGCCTCAGAATAAAAGAACCGATCCGGTCAATCGGACCGATCCGACCCCAATCCGGACCGGTCCTCCTGGGATAAACTTCGCCAGATCTGCTGAGATTTTTTAGGCTCAAAGTTTTCTTATTTAAAGCCAACTTCGGGGAGTTGTTTTTTAAGACTTTTCAAGACGATTTTCAGGAGTCCTAAATACTCTAAGTCTTCACCTATTGAGCATCAAGACTCTAGGTTTTTTATTCACACAATTCTTCCAATCCTTTGTGAATCTTTTTGTGTAACCCAAGAACACAACTTTGGTTTGTTCAACCCTTGTGGAGAAGTCGTTCTCTTCTTCATTGCTGCCCTCCTGGAAAGGGAAACTTCCAGCCGCCGACATAGGAACCGACACCTGCGGGTATTTCTGTGTCACACTGTTTCTAGCCGTTGCTTTGAAGGTTTATCGAAGACACCGTGCGTTACACTTGTGGGCGATTATTAGGTTGTATGTAAGTCAATGGTCTTGTAAATTCTTTAAAGTTCTAGAAATAAAAGGTTTTGCCCTTCGGGGATTTTTCCTTAACTTTGTGTCGCATGCTTTATATTTGATGGGTTGATTTAGATGCATGTTTAAGGGTTGATTTTATTTGGTTTAAAAGTAGACGCTAATTAAATAAGGGTTCTTGGAAACTTGCGAATTTAATTTAAAATCAATATTACACGCGTTCTCAAATTGGTATCAGAGCACAAAACACATCAGGATACGTGAGCACTTTATTCGTCAGTTAGTTGAGGAGAACACTGTATCCCTGAGTTTTGTTACTACCGACCGTCAGTTAGCAGACATTTTCATGAAACCTTTAGATGCCCTTAGATTTGAGAATCTTAGGAAGTCTTTGGGACTTTGCACAGTTGACTGAGAGGTTGGTCTATGTCTAGAATAGGATGCTTTCTCATGTTCATATCATATGCTTCCTATTGCTAGTATGTTTTATATGTACCATTACTTAGTTGTACAACTTTTATTTATTCTTTTTGCTGTTTATATTTCTTTTGAAAAATACAAAAAGATTTTCCTTTAAGAATTTTTTTTTAGAAAAGCACAAAAAGATTTTTATTTTTATGCTTCTTTTATGGATGAGCATTTAAGGTAGCCAAGTCACAACTTCATTTCATTTATCCATGTGACTGTTTGATAGAGATTTGAGAGGCTACATCATTTTATTTATGTGCTTTACATTGGTTGGAGTCTTTGAGATGTAATTAGTGATATCTTCCTACATGTTTGACTCCTATATCCTTTATTGCACACATGCACGGCTATATTTGATTATTGCACTTGCTATCTCATATTGGCTTGAGTGTTTCTATCTCAATTCTGTCTATACAATGTACAATATGCGATAAAACTTGACAATATTTGAATGCATATAAAAACCTTTTTGGTGAGACTGTGTGTTTTTATATAACGGGGAGGGGCTGCGAAAGGTAATCATCTATCCTTTGCGCAAAAGCCACCGTTAAAAAAGGACCTAAAAAATTGAGGAATTTTATTATCCGAGGTCCAAAGAGGTTAAAAGAGCCCGAAAAAATTTAAAGGCAATAAAAAGAAATACATGCCGAAATATGGGCCATTTAGGTTTTTGCACCAATTCTCCAAAGTTTGAGAATTTAGAATGCCTCTATTCAAAATTATATCTGAGGGAGTTTGGTTGGAGAATCTTTAAACGGGTTTGCACTTCCTTGATAGTCCTGAAAAAGCATAAAATCATTTTGGACGTTATTGGTGTGAAAATCACTTTGAGCTTTGATTTGTTGATTTGATTGAGTCAATATCTTATATTGTCATTATTTTACACCAAAGGAAGCATTTGAGTTCATTCGCTAGGAATATCCAATATTCATCGTGCACATATGTCATGTTTGTATGCATTGATTTTCCTATCGAATTTAATCACACCACTTCATTTATGCTATCATTGTCTTGGTTGCTTTGTGTTCATTCATGGTGTGATTTTATCCTAGTGACACCCGACACTTGCTTATTTGATTTATTTCTCTCATTTGTCTATTATGGGGACATCATAAAAATGGGGAGAATGAATTATCTTATTATGGGGGAGATTTGAAAGTTTGAGTTTGCTCATAAATTGGTATATATGTTTATCTCATTTCAAACTCGATATGTGACTTGGTATTTTTCTTTGTCTCATGTGTGTAGGTACTACAAGGATTATCATTGGATTGCACACCCTGATGAGAAAAGTGTTAAGATTCCTGAAGAATTGAAGACCAAACGCTGTAGTCTTATTCAATTGTATCTTTCCAGTTTTGGGTTCATGGAAGGGTAGATTTGTATAGGCATTTTTAGTTGTTTTGATAATTCGGATGTTTGTTTTTATGTATGTACCGTCATAGACATAGGGGGAGATTTGTAAGGACATTTTTGTCCATTATCAATGTATTATGTCGCACGCCGTTACACCGTTGAAGCAATTCAAGATTCAACGGATCCGAATATCAAAAGAAAAAGAGGAATCATAGTCTGACAGTCGGACCGATCCGCTGAAATAAAAGAACCGATCCGGCTAACCGGGCCGGTTCGCCTAAAGACCCGGATCGATCCGCTTGTTTATCAGAAGGCCAGTATACCCCGGACCGCAAGCGAACCGATGAAGCCTAGAAGCGAACCGATCTGATCATCAACGGACCGATCCGCCTAGGATAAACTCAAACCGATCGTGTTCAGATTTTTAAGGCCCGACTCCTCTTATTTAATCCCACTACGGGAAGTGGTTTTCCAAGACTTATTTACACGATTTCCAGAGTACAGAAAGCCCTAAGTCTTCACCTATTGAGCATCTAGACTCTAGGTATTTTGATTCACACAATTGCCAATCTTTTGTGAATCACTTTGCAACCCAGGAACGCATTCTTGGTGTTTACACCCTTGTGGAGAAGCCGTTCTCTTCTCCATTGCAGCCCTACTGTAAAGGGATAGTTCCAGCTGCCAGCCCTACTGGAAAGGGATAGTTCCAGCCGCGACTACAGAATCCGATACCTGAGGGTAATTCTTAGTCACTTGTATTTTCATTGTAATCCGAAATTGCATAGCTACAATATTATAATGAAAATAAATGGTTTTTCCCCTTTGGGGGATTTTTCCTCAATTGCATGTGTTTGAATGTTATTGCTTAGATTATCATCTTATTCAATCACATACTATTGCATGTTTAGGGTTTGTTTGGGTTAAAAGGGTTTAATATATAATTTGCTCATTTGAATGCAAGCACACACGTTCTCAGTATTCGTGGGATAAGGATCACTGGTCGTATTGGCGCAACTTGTCTAAAGAACAAGTTGTAATAACCCTTACTTTTGAGTAATTTATTTTATATTAATTTACCATATGAGGTGATTATATAAAATATTGGATGATGGAGTAAATATTATTTAAGTGAATTAAAAGATATTATTTACTAAATTGTGCCTATTTACTATTATGTGAATGTAGATGGCATTACGTTATGATTTATGGGGTCATTGTGCTTTAAAGACATTTATGGTTTAAATGAAGTTGGAACTTGAAATGATTTATATAATTCCGGATGCTAATTTAGAGGGCGCAGTTAGTTCTGAAATAGTCAAGATAGTCGAATTAAGTGCCATATTGTATTTTTGAGTTTCGAGCACTTTTGACAGGTTATGACTCAATTATGTAGTTACGGGTCATTTTAATGGAGTATTAACATTTTAAAGATGGGAATTAATGATTAAGGCCTGATTTAGTCTTCCAACCCTCTTATTTCCTCATTTATATGTGTTAAACTTAGAGAAAGTTAGAGAGAAGAGAGAGTTTGGGAGAAAATGGAGAGAAATGAGAGAATTAAAGATTCGGAGCTGGAATCGTTACTACGGGAAGGAAATCCGAGACTACAAACTTAAGGCAAGTTTCTAACTTGCTAGTGTATGATTTAATGTGGGTAATTTGCATATATAGTTGTGTTTTTGGAGTGTTAACCATTATTGGGTTTTATGATGATTTTTGTGCTTAAACCCTTAACATGGGATTAAAATTTGATTTGAGTTGGAATTACTAGTTAGTTTTTGTGTAGAAATGATTTGGGTAGAAAATAAGTTGAGTTGGTTGAGATTTGAAGAGAGAAATTTAAATTTTGGGAATTTAGGGTTCTTAAACTCATAGCCGAAACAGGGCATTCTAGCCCAGGCGAATCGATTCACCCCTAGCGGATCGATTCGTTAAAGGGGTAGGCAACAGGTCTGTGTTGGGAGAATTGATTCGGACTATCCGAATCGATTCAGAGTTATGCATAATGTTTGGGTCCTCTTGACCAAATCGATTCAACCTATCCGAATCGATTCGCTTTCAAGACCGAATCGATTCGGCGAGGGCGAATCGATTCGGAATTTCTGTATTTTTAGGATACTTTTCCAACTTAGTTTCTAGTCCTTTTCTTTTAGGTTTAAGGATTAGGAACCTTCCCTTGGGAAGTAATAAATAGGATTAGGGGTTCATATTAGGACGATTAATACTCTAGAATGATATGGGGTAATTGGGCTTAATTCAGGGGTTATTCAATAGAGGTTAGTGTCGTTTTCTCTACTGGGCTAGCTTCGGACTAAGAGAGGGTTAAATGTTATGGTCTAGGATCTTTGGGAGCTTAGTATTGAGGAGAATTACTATTAATGGCTTATGGTATTACTTTGAACTCTTGGATACTAGTGTGAGGATAATTGCACTTCGTGGTGTATATTATTAATAAAATATGACTTAGTGAATAAGAGATAAATATTTTAAATTGGTACTTAATTGTTAAAGTATAAATGATTTTGAGAATGTAAAAAAGTGAATGTTTTAAATGAGAAAAACTTGTGAATGATAATTTGCATATACACACCTCTCTAAATCGCTATCATATGGGAAGTTATGCGCATGAGGTGAAGTCCCCTGGCTGGTGAATGCAGGGTGAATATAGTCCTCGGCCATAGGATCGGTTATTATTGTGTGATTATTGTTCTAAGTGAGGTAATTTCGGGTGTGGTTATGACTCACTGTCGAAGGTATATGGCTGCTTCCCGACGCTGCGATGTAGGATGCCCAGGTTGTCTTGTGCGATAGGCCCTGGAAGATAATAGCTATTTAGGGGCGCGTCTAGTGGGGAAACTCGGAAGGGCGGTCTTAGAATCGTTATATGATGTGATTATAACTATTATTAATAAAGTGAAATCTCATAAAGTGGAACTTAGATATTCCTCTCATGCGTATGTGAACATTTAGTGGTATCATTGATATTGCGTTAAGTTGTGCTTTTAGATTGAGAGGTGAGAATTATTATTATTGATTGTGAGAGCGAGATAAATTTATGATGATGACATAGAATTCATAACTGTCATGCATTTTATTCACATGGTGATCATATCAAATCGGGCCCTGACCCGTTTATATATCTTTGTTTTGTATGAATTCTATTTTCGCCCAGGTGCTCCACCGCAAGGATGCCCGTATTGACCTATCCATCACAGTTGTTTTGGAGCTATAACATTTTTTTTTTTTTTTTTTTTTTTTTTTTTTTTTTTTTTTTTTTATAAAACAGGAATTTTATTGCAACAGAAGAGAGAAAAGCCCTCTCACATGGCTTACAAGCAAATCAAACAAAGTCCTTTACTGAAACTACTAAAATGGAGCTATAACATATTACGGATGTTGTAGGATATTAGTTATAGACGCTTCTCTTTTTTGTACTCTAGTTATGACCAGTTTACACATTCGGGTGTGTTACCCAAGTTTTGTACTTGTTTAATATAATGTGATATTTATTTGTAATACTCGTTGTAACTTGTTTTTATTGGTCTGTTAACCGACAGCTTATTCGATTATTACTTTGTGCTTTATTGTTATAGTGTTGTTCGTTTGTTTGTGATATCCACCTTCTTTTCAAATTGATTTGTCTAAATAATTTTCTTTAAACTTATAAATTAAGTTTTAACACTCCGTTTTCTAAAATAATTGGTGGTTATCTCGTACTATTATTTTATCGACAGTGATGCTAAGAATGGACCATCTATAATTCCTATAATTATTGGAGTATCAGGCTGGCCACCTCCTATTTTAATGAGCGGGTTGTCACTGATGGTATCAGAGCATCAGGTTCTAGAGTCCTTAGGAATCGATGCGGATGCACTACGCCTTCAGCGTTGATTTTGATTTGATGTATAGCCTTAGGATTAAGATCGTTGATTTCTCTTGTGAGATACCGTTCTCCTGCTATAATGCAAGATGTTAGTAAATCTTTTACGCGATCGTTTGAGATTCGTGTGTTGATTCGAGAAAGGCAACCAGGGAAGGCCGTTATGAGGGCGCCAAGAGACAGGGCTAAGTTAGAATTGTAGACTAAAAGCAGGGATAAGGACCGCATTAGAGGTCACTCCCTTCGTGGCATTTTCTTAGATTGCTACAACGGCTACAAGGATATAGTAGCTATAATTTCCCAAGTACCGCTACAAGAAGAGAGTGGTATTAAACTTAGATTACTCAGTGAAGTTAAATTTGGGAAAATATTTGAAACGTCCTTGATAAGGACCATACATTGAATTTAAGTCATGCGAAGGCAGTGTAACTTCATTCGGTGGAAGTATTGGGATCAAAAGTATTGGTTTAGAGAGGGGTATAAGAATACCCAGATGTGAAAATTTGAGGAAAATTTTCCCACCGACTGGATCAATGTTGAAATGGTAGGAACGGTAGTCCCCATATTTGAAGGAGCAGGATGTTTTGTTCGTAGAGGAATCTTATGGATGGTTCTAACAGCAAATAAAACAATTTTTGAGGCATGTGGCGTTGTTTTAAAAATGTTGTAGTGAGTTAACCACGAGAAGATTGGTGGGTTGATTTTAAAAAGGATTGGGTTTCCAGGAATAAGGAATATGAAATCTTGAGTAACTTGGGCCACCAACCCGAGAAGAATGTGAGGCCCATCTCGAGAGAAACTGTTATGTCTATGACTTAGATTTTATGAGCTGAAGGACAAGTTGACTCCTATTCATAAACTAGTGTTGCCAAGATCAGGAGTGAACTATTCGGTCATTATAGACGCATCTTCGCAAGAATGGGGCGGTGTGGAACATGTGACCATTGTGTATATATATCTTGTGGCTTAAACCCCGTGAGGAGAACCATCCCATGCAAGACTAAAAGCATTCCACGATAGTGTTAGCCTTAAAGATGTGGAGGCATTACCTCCTCGGAGGGAAATTAAGTCTTTTCACGAACCACAAGTCGATAAAAGTTTTGTTCTTACAGAAAGATTAAATTGTGCGGCAAAATCAGTAGTTGGACTTCGTAAAAGACTATCATTTTGACACTCATTATCACCCAGGAAAGGCAAGGTGATAGCGAATACTGAGTAGAAAAATCCGTAGGGGAAACTAGTGAAGGCATGGAAAGCCAAGTGGAAGGAGCTCAACTATAAAGATGTTGTTATAAGGGAGTTTATATAAGTGTGGACTGCTACGCCTGCTAATAAGATGAGAGTCGGGGAAGAGCAAGGAAGGAATATTTTTTAGTTCATCTCCCTATGCACCACTGGTTAATTGGTGAATGTGGGCCACCAACAACATATGGGATTGTTGCAACCGTTAGAAATGATGGTGCGAGAATGGGAGAGTGTATGCAAGGATTTCTATCACTGGATTACTGATGCTGTAAAGCGGTCATGGGTATGGTTGGAGGATAATATGGAATTTATGAAACTTTATGGGGTACCTATCAATATAGTGTCGGACCGAGACAAGACTTTCGTGTCCCATTTTTGAAGAAGTTTCTAGGAAATAATAGGATCGGTTAAGGTTGAGTACCTTCTACCACCCGAAAATAATTGGCCAAAACGGGGAGAATCAACGTATGTAAGAGAACATACTTTCGATGTGCATACTTAATTTTTGGTGAATGAGAGCAAAACATTCTTCGGGTCGAATTTGTATACCATAATTCATACCAATCCATAATGGGTATCGCACCATAGATGGCGTTGTATAGTAAGCCACGTAGATCACCTGCTTGTTGGTTGTAAGTTGAAAAAATAAACTTCTTGGACCTTGAATGATCCAATACATCTTTTCGAAGACTGAGTTCATTCGAAACCGCTTACGAATGGCCCAAAATGGTTAGAAAGGCTATGTCGACGTGAATAGAAGTCTTGTAAAATTTGAGATAGAGAATCAAATTTAATGCGGGCCTTTTTAATGAAGGGTATAACACGATTTGTGATGAAAGATAAGTTTGTGCCGGGTTAGGTAGGTAGACCCGATAGTTCATGTGAGGAACCACCGGTTATTAATTTTATATTGTGGAGAGTATAGATGAAATTACTTGGGAACGAGAGAATAATATCGGAGAAATGTGACCCTTAGTCTTTTTATGAGATACGCCTGAATTTTGAGGGTAAAATTCCCTTATAAGGGGGGGGGGGGGGGGAGTGTAATAACCCTTACTTTTGAGTAATTTATTTTATATTAATTTACCATGTAAGGTGATTATCTAAAATATTGGATGTCGGAGTAAATATTATGTAGTGAATTAAAAGATATTATTTACTAAATTGTGCCTATTTACTATTATGTGAATGTAGATGGCATTACGTTATGATTTATGGGGTCATTGTGCTTTAAACGACATTTATGGTTTAAATGAAGTTGGAACTTGAAATGATTTATATAATTTCGGATGCCAATTTAGAGGGCGCGGTTAGTCCTGAAATAGTCAAGATAGTCGAATTAAGTGCCATATTGTATTTCTGAGTTTCGAGCACTTTTGACAGGTTATGACTAATTACGTAGTTACGGGTCATTTTAATGGAGTATTAACATTTTAAAGATGGGAATTAATGCTTAAGGACTGATTTAGTCTTCCAACCCTCTTATTTCCTCATTTATATGTGTTAAACTTAGAGAGAGTTAGAGAGAAGAGAGAGTTTGGGAGAAAATGGGGAGAAATGAGAGAATTGAAGATTCAGAGCTGGAATCGTTACTATGGGAAGGAAATCTGAGACTACAAACTTGAGGCAAGTTTCTAACTTGCTAGTGTATGATTTAATGTGGGTAATTTTCATATATAGTTGTGTTTTTGGAGTTTTAACCATTATTGGGTTTTATGATGATTTTTGTGCTTAAACCCTTAACATGGGATTAAAATTTGATTTGAGTTGGAATTACTAGTTAGTTTTTGTGTAGAAATGATTTGGGTAGAAAATAAGTTGAGATTTGAAGAGAGGAATTTGAATTTTGGGAATTTAGGGTTCTTAAACTCATAGCCGAAACAGGGTATTCTGGCCCAGGCAAATCGATTCACCCCTAGCGAATCGATTCGCTAAGGGGGTAAGCAACAGGTCTGTGTTGGGCGAATCGATTCGGACTATCCGAATCGATTCAGAGTTATGCAGAATGTTTGGGTCCTCTTGACCAAATCGATTCTTCCTATCCAAATCGATTCGCTTTCAAGACCGAATCAATTCGGCGAGGGCGAATCGATTCGGAATTTCTGTATTTTAGGATACTTTGCCAACTTTGTTTCTAGTCCTTTTCTTTTAGGTTTAAGGATTAGGAACCTTCCCTCGGGAAGTGATACAGAGGTCTAGGGGTTCATATTAGGACGATTAATACTCTAGAATGGTATGGGGTAATTGGGCTTAATTCAGGGGTTATTCAATAGAGGTTAGTGTCGTTTTCTCTACTGGGCTAGCTTCGGACTAAGAGAGGGTTAAGTGTTATGGTCTAGGATCTTTGGGAGCTTAGTATTGAGGAGAATTACTATTAATGGCTTATGGTATTACTTTGAACTCTTGGAGACTAGTGTGAGGATAATTGCACTTCGTGGTGTATATTATTAATAAAATATGACTTAGTGAATAAGAGATACATATTTTAAATTGGCACTTAATTGTTAAAGTATAAATGATTTTGAGAATGTAAAAAAGTGAATGTTTTAAATGAGAAAAACTTATGAATGATAATTTGCATATACACACCTCTCTAAATCGCTATCATATGGGAAGTTATGCGCATGAGGTGAAGTCCCCTGGCTAGTGAATGCAGGGTGAATATAGTCCTCGGTCATAGGACTGGTTATTATTGTGTGATTATTGTTCGAAGTGAGGTAATTTCTGGTGTGGTTATGACTCACTGTCGAAGGTATATGTCCGCTTCCCGACGCTGCGATGTAGGATGCACAGGTTGTCTTGTGTGATAGGCCCTGGAAGATAATAGCTATTTAGGGGCGCGTCCAGTGGGGAAACTCAGAAGGGCGGTCTTAGAATCGTTATATGATGTGATTATAACTATTCTTAATAAAGTGAAATCTCATAAAGTGGAACTTAGAAATTCCTCTCATGCGTATGTGAACAATTAGTGGTATCATTGATATTGCGTTAAGTTGTGCTTTTAGATTGAGAGGTGAGAATTATTATTATTGATTGTGAGAGCGAGATAATTTATGATGATGACATAGAATTCATAACTGTCATGCATTTTATTCACATGGTGATCATATCAAATCGGGCCCTGACCCGTTTATATATCTTTGTTTTGTATGAATTCTATTTTCGCCCAGATGCTCCACCGCAAGGACGCCCGTATTGACCTATCCATCACAGTTGTTTTAGAGCTATAACATATTACGGATGTTGTAGGATATTAGTTATAGAAGCTTCTTTCTTTTGTACTCTAGTTATGATCAGTTTACACATTCGGGTGTGTTACCCAAGTTTTGTACTTGTTTAATATAATGTGATATTTATTTGTAATACTCGATGTAACTTGTTTGTATTGGTCTGTTAATCGACAGCTTATTCGATTATTACTTTGTGCTTTATTGTTATAGTGTTGTTCGTTTGTTTGTGATATCCACCTTCTTTTCAAATTGATTTGTCTAAATAATTTTCTCTAAACTTATAAATTAAGTTTTGACACTCCGTTTTCTAAAATAATTGGTGGTTATCTCATACTATTATTTTATCGACGGTGATGCTAAGAATGGACCATCTATGATTCCTGTAATTATTGGAGTATCGAGCTGGCCACCTCTTATTTTAATGAGCGGGTTATCACACCAGTCAACCTAGAGAGAATACCAAGAGATGAATAGTATGGAAAGGGAACAAAATAGAGGAACACTCTGCATAACCATCTCGAAGGTGGAAGGCTCCGGTGACAATGTCTCCATTGATGAGAAACCTTAGAATAACTCAATTCAAAGGCTTGAGGATGAGATTGGTTGCCTCATCAAAATTTGAGATTTTAGTCACTGGGAATATATAGAGGGTTCTCCTTGCATACCAAGCATTATTGGCTATTCGACACCTGGAAATTTTAAACCACCAGCACTAATGCTAAGGTAAGATGAAGCACAAATCGTGTTCACCACTTAGAAATGTACCAATCAGTGGACAATATATACTTTACTCCCGATGACATGGGATGTCAAACATTCTCTAGCACTCTCACTGGTTCTGCCCATGTGTGGTATATCGGCCCGCTGAGAGTAAGGATAGAAAATAATCTTTCTCTGAGTGCCGTGAGAACACTTGGAGTCTCGAGTCCTAGGCATGTTTCAATATAAACCCTGAGAGGTGGGTATAATGGTCTAAAATTGGAACTAGGATAATTATATGTCTTAGCTGAATACTTTCAATAATAAACTACAATATATATAAAATAAAATGATTAGAGAGAGATGGGAGACAGAGAAAGATACAAGAGTTTTAACGTGGTTCATCCCAAAGAGGTGCCTACGTCCTGAATGCAAAGTTACATGGCAAAGTACAAGCTCTCAAAGATCTCTCTAGGGTTAAGTGTATATAGTTTTCTCCCTCCCTCAACTAAGGGATATAGTGGGTGTAAGAAGAAAAAGAGGTGGAGTGCCTTTATATGCCAGATAATTACACCTTTTTACATTCTTGATAATAACCAATCATGAGCTAGCCTGGGTATTAACCCACATACATTTATAAAAGAGACTGTAAATATTCCCACATGTGCTTAAACTTAGACATTATGCCTTGTTGGTGTTTGGCCTTCTTGATGATGGTCGGCCATACTACCGAACAGTGGAGAACAATCAGTGTACCACAATAAAGCCTTACGAATAGTACTTAATTGAATATATTATGATTACAGGTGTCACAATTTCGTTGGTCCTTATCATACTCATGTTTTAGGGTATAAAAAGAGCCCCCATTACTTCATTCTTGATTGGATCTAGCAGTGTCTGACGAGTGAAGGGATGGAGTATTAACCACTTAGTGTTGGTTGGTTTCATGAAAATTTAATTGCAAACCTTTCATAGTGATTTTTTCATGTTGAGGTGAGTGGTCGGTGGCTGATATTTGAAAGTTTGCATCTTTCGAATTAGTTTCTTGAGTTAGTGATAATTTTATAAATAAGGGTAAAAATTGTGAAAGGTCCAGGGGTATACCGATAATAACATTCATTTAGCAATGAACCGCTTTCAAATACGAAATGGCAGGTATGTTTAATTATACCCATTCTATGCAACTCGAGAGACGTCACTGAGCCTATAAAGTGTCATTTCCCTCCTTCATTCACTTCACCCTGAATTTCAAAATCTCTTTATTCTCTTTCAAGTTGTTTTTGTCATTTGTGAGATCTGTATCCCTTTACTACCTTTTCATTGTAAGAATTTCTCCTTCTTTGCATTTCTTTGGTATTTCCTTGCTGAAAATATGGTATATATAGCATACGAGAGTTCGTTGGAGCTTTTTAGGTCCACTCACAGAATCCCATTGTGGGTAAAGAAAGAATTATTAATTGGTCCCCCATGACCTTTATGCTTTAGAGGAGGACCACTGGATACCCACCATATTTATTATTGAGTGTGGGGTTACCTTTCCCCTTAATTATTTATTTTTGGAATTTTATCAATATTTTTATGTAGTCCCTGCCCAAGTTGCCCCCAATACTTGGAGGGTAATTAATGGGGTTTACTGCATTAATGAGCAGTACAAGATAAATATCGAAATAAAAAGAGTAGATGTATTGCTATAGCTGGGGTACCATCAATGAAAACATTTATTATTTGAAGATGAGACAGTCAAACATAACTCTTGTAGTGAATTTACCTGATTCTAATAAAGATTATTGGGATCATGGATTAATTGTGAATGTTTGGCAGTTTTTCCCTATTCGTGAGGGTGAGGTGTACATTGGTCCCAGATGTCCTCAAGAGGGTCATGTCATAGGTCGGTACATGCACACATAGATTTGATATTTTTCTTTTTGACTTATGTCTTTTATCTTATAGCTGACTATATACTTTTGTTTTGTAGAGAAAAGTAAGAAAAAACTATTAGATGTTATCGTAGTTCTGAGTAACATTCCTTCCTCAAACATAGTGAAGAGAAAAATTCCTAACCTCCTCACTGGCACCGAGTCTCCTCCCCCTGCAGGCAAAAATCCTGAAGCTGGCGGCTCCAATCAACTTATTCTTATAGAGACTTCTCTTATCAAAGACCAAGAGCCTCAATACAAGAGGTTAAAGAGCGGTCCAACTCCATCTCTGGAGGTGGCTTGAAAGGATCTTGTTAGCAAGGGAAAGGGTACCGCTGAGTTTGTTGTGGTGAATCCTGAGCTTGCTCGTGGATTTATTGGAGCTAGAGTTCTTCCTATCGATGAGGCGGCTGCATCCTCCCTACTACACTCAAAGCTGGTTGACCGAGCGAATCACAATCTATCCCTTATAAGTGTATTGTCTGTTATTCACCCATTATCATATTTATTACCACTTTTTTGTTAGCTTCCTTTCCTGAATGTTTGTAGTGCAGTTCCTGATTGATTTTGACCAAATGCTGAGGAGGAACGATAAATTAAAAAGTCATCTTTCGCTGTGCAAACAACCTTTAAGGGGATGCAAATATCCTTAAGAGATGTTGTTCGGGCCCATGAGGGGAAGAAAAAGAGGCTGGAGGATGTGATTAAGATGTTAGAGCAGGGGAAAACTTAGGAAGATGAAGCTGCGAGTAATGCTAAGAGAGAGGCTGAGGAGGCTACGAAGGTTACCGACCAGGCAAAAACACTGGTTGCTAATGTTAAGGCCAAGGCTTCTAAGGACAAGGAGAATTTTTCACCACGGTATGGGATGAGGCGATCTCTAATATTGCTATAAGGAAATCTTCTTTCAAGATAAGTTGAGATACTGCCCTCACCCAGGTTGGTACTGCTGATGGGTATGGGATTTTTTTTTGTAAAATCTTGGCACTCCTCCTCAGATAGAGGAAGAGGTTGATGATGGTGAGTAAATGGATGAGTCTTTGGTGAATAAAGATCAAATGGTGGTTACTGTCTGAGTAGAAGGTGAAGTTATAACTGATACGGAGAAGGTGTGAGATATCCCTTAATAGTTCTAGGGGTTTAATGCTTTTATTTCCATTTGCTTTGTGAACTTTTGCTATATCAATGTAATTCCTCATTCTAACACCCTTCATGTTTTTAATAAAAATAAAGTTTTACCCTCTCTGTCACCATCTTGATTAATTTAGCGCAGCTTATCCTTTGTTTGCCAATTACGTATATGCAACCATATATTTTTCAGTTTAACACCAGGATAGATTATTTGGTCATTACTCAGAGTGATCTTTTATAAATGCGTAACTATTTGCTCATCATTGGTTATGAAGAGATGGACGAAGAGGAGTTAAAGAGTCATTCGGCCTAGACGTATTGGGTTAAGATAAAGATGCCTATCTGGGCAAGCGTCAGCTTTCCATCAAATAGTGGCAAGTAATACCGTATATCATGAAATAATCCTTAATCTTCAGCGAAATCATAAAGATACAGTAGCAAGTCTGGATGCTGATTACGAATTTTTTTTTATTGCTTTAGAGAAGGATAATGGTTTGACCAGAAGATTCTATCCGTATCTTCGACATACTCGAAGAAGGAATTTATCTTTAAATCAGAGCTAAAAAGTGCTAGAGAGGTTGCAAGTTTGCTTTAACAAGAGAATAATTTACTACGTAACGAGATGGAGCGCCTTTAGCATTTTGGGTCTGCCGACCAGACCGAAGGTGCCTCTTTTTTGGAGCAAGAGAATGCTTGCTCGATGGAAGGGATGGAACAATTGAGAAAGTCTAAGGGCAAGAGTCATTATTCTCAATAATTGATTAGGGTTCCTTATTCAGTAGAGTAAGAGCGAATTAAGAATACTTTGTCCGACCAAGCCACGATTATAAAGAATTGATCAGTGACCATCAAATGGTTAAGTGAAAAGGTTTACCACCTTAAATATCACTTCCATAAACAACCTTGCACTAAATGGACGGAGGGTGACGAGGAAGCCCTCACACATACGAGTGAAGAACTGGTTCAAGCCAGCAAGGTTGGCTATAAAGATGGTTGTATCAAATCCCTCACTATAATGGAAGTGTCGAAGGATAATGAGTATGGTATTAGCATAACCCTGGATGTTTGGAGATTCTTAATCCTCCCTTCAAGATGGATGCTTCTTGGATTCTTCCAGATGCTATTCCGACGAGTCTCATCAGAAAATATCTCAGGAATTATGGTTTGCATGGTGACTTTATTGATCTGTGTTAGGATTATTCCTTTCTTTTGGCCAGGTATGGTTGATATTTGTTCTCTACATAACTGAATTCACTGGATTTCCTTAATTTGGTCTGGTAAACTTCTCGTTCTTGACCCTGTGGGGTTATACATGAAGCTTTCTATTTGTAACTTCTTTTTCTTGACCATTTGAGCTTATATATGACTTTTGACTTCTCGTTCACGACCTGTTCGAAGACGAGGTCATATGTGAATTTTCTTTTTTATTATTACCCGAGATTACTTTAAATTTCTAGCACATCTCCCACTCTGAAAATAAAAATAAAAAGGGCACTAATATTCACTGAAAATTGATCTTTATTGAGCAAATGAAAATGAGTTACAGGAAATTAAAAAGAAATTATATTTCACACGCTTATTTATAGTACTTCCTCACACGTTCGACATTTCAGGGCTTTTGAATTATTCCCTCGCTATCGTTTGAATTCGATAAGCTCTTTGTCAGACGACTACAAAAAATTGATATGGACCATGCCAATTGGTCTCTAACTTGCTCACTTTCTAGAGCACCTTTTTTAGATTGTAGTCCCCCTCTCCGAGGTTGCTCGACTTCACCCTTCTGTGGTAGAATTAAGCGATTCTCTACTGATAGGCTGATCCTCTAAGTGTTACATGCTCTCTAACCTCTTCGACTAGGTCTAAATCTAACCTCCTCATGAGTTCACTTTTTGATGAGTTAAATTGATCACCCTGTGGCTTGGTAGACCAATCTCTATTGGGACCAATACTTCTGTCTCAAAGGCTAACATGTAAGGAGTTTCGTTGGTGGATATTATCAGTGTTGTCCTGTATACAAAGAGTACGCTTTGTAGTTCTTTGATGTAGTTTCCCTTGGCATCATCCAATCCCTTTTTTATCCCGTCGAGTAAAGTCTTGTTTGTAACTTTCGTCTTCCCATTGCATTGTGGGTGTCCAGGAGCGGTATGCAGCTTGTGGATTTTAGAGTGAACACAATAGCCTTTAAATTACTGGTTATTAAACTGAATGGCATAGTCGGTGATGAAGGCATATGGTATCATGTATTAGTAAATGATGTTCTTCCATATGAAATGGAATAACTTTTCATAAGGCATTTCTACCAGAGGTTAAGCCTCCACCCATTTGGTGAAGTACTCCACTACCAAGACTAAGTATTTGAACCTTCTTATTTTTGGTAGGGGCCGATCAAGTCAATACCCTATATAGAAAAAGATCAAGGGGATAAATGATGCATTGACTTTAGATCAATGTGAATAAAGCCCCCAATATTCTATGGATTACAACGTATTTTTGGCACTTATCACATCGTCTTGAATAGTTCTCACAATTTTTTTCATGGTGGCTAGTAGTAGCCGTGCATAGCTACTCATTTGACTAAATATCTCCATGTTGAGTGTGCTCCATAGGAACATCCATATATCTCCTTTTATCAAGTTACTGAACTCAGTTGGGTGGACACATCTGAGTAATGAAATGATGAACCCTCTTATGTATAAGATACCTCCTTCAAGGGCATACCTCGCCGCTTTGTATCAAAGTTTCCTGACTTTCGTAGGATTGATCAGAACTATGCATTTTTCTAGGTAATTCCGTATTGGATTAATCCATAATGGGCCCAAATTTAATTCAATTATGTTGGTGCCTTATTCATTAACGCTCCGGTGTAAGAGGATCTCTACTGGGATTGTTCTTTATAGTTCTATTTTAGTGGCGAAAGTAAACTGAGAAAGTGCATCTTCTCGGGCATTATCAACTCTGGGGATCCTTATCATCTTGATTGCTGGGAACTTTGATATCATCTTTTATGTTTTAGCTAGGTATTTGGCCCTCTGACTCCATAAACTGTCAATACCTGATTTACTATTAATTGAGAATCACTATGTGCTATTTTTTTGGTCGGTGCCTAGAGACGATGCTAGGTCAAAACCTTCTATGAGTGCTACATACTCTACGGTAATACCCCGTATGTTTGGTTATATTTATTTTGGGATTAATTAATTAAATGTGAATTAATCCGGGTAAAATACTAGCGAGTTGTGAGTTGGTATTTGACTATATTGAGCATATATGATATTTTATGAATATTGAATTATGAAATTTGTCGTGAGATTGATATACGACAATTTGGTCATTTTATTGGGACATGTGTGACAATCGCGTCGGGATATAAATATTTTGATTATAAAAGTGAATTTAAATTCTTTAAACCGTATGGTCATTTTGAGTGCCCCAACGCGTCCGGAAGGGTCGTGATAGTCAGAAAACTCTAGCCGGGGGTTTAGTTTGGGTCCCGGGGAATTTTTAGGCCATACCGGCAACATAAAGGGTATTTTGGTAATTTCGTATTTTTAGGAATTAAAAATGACGAAAATTAGGAGTCTTTATCTGGTTGGGAATAGACCCACTAAACCCACTAACCAACCCTTAATGACCCAATAAGCTACGGAGGTTATCATTTAGGTTTCCAACCTTCCCAAAGAAAACCTTAGCCACCATAGCCACCTTTGGAGAAGAAAGCTTAGAGAGGGAGAGAAGGAGAAGGAATTCTGCAGAAAACCTTTACAAAATCAACACCAAATCCAGAGACAATCGAGGCAAGTGGTTTAATATCATTTAATTTCAGAGAATGCTCTTTCCATGTATAGGAATTTAATAAAATTGATTTGTTCTTGGTGTAATATGAAAACCCATGTATTTTGGAACTTAGAACTTGAAATATTGAGGAGAATTGCATGTAGAATGATAGGTAGATGATTATACTGAGGATATTAGTGATTGGGTGAAATTAAAATGGATTTTTATTGGGTTAATTCATGTATTAAAATTTTAGGGTTTGTGTTCTTGAATAATTGGGGAAAAGTGATGAGATTTGATGATTTAATGATGATTGGGATGAATTAACTCAGTAAAATACGTTAGTTTATAACCTTGTTATGTTTAGGAGTGATTAGAGCCCTTTAAACATTGTTGGGACGAAGTTTAGAGGATATTTGAGGAGTAAGAATTGATGAAAATCGTAACTAAGGAATTCTGGGCCGAAACTGGTCCCTCGTTAGAAGACCTTCCCAGGTCGTTCGAACGAGCTCGTTCGAACGAGCTTCTAACGAGTTGACCAGTCACTTCTAACGAGGGGAGACTTCGTTCGATACCTTCGTTCGAACGAACTGTATTTCGTTCGATACATTCGTTCGAACGAGATGTCGTTAGAAGGTACAGTTCGTTCGAACGAACTGGAATCTTGTTCGAACAGCCTCGTTCGAACGAGACTTCTAACGAGCTGGCAGTTTAGGCCTTTTTGGTCTGTTTTGATTTTTGGAGTCCCGTGATCTTGTTCGAGGATATAGATAACCTTCCTTTGATGATCTATTGATAGGTTTGGGACGTTTGTATTATTTTGAGGAGTAAATTATATACGAGTGATTTAAATCAATGAACCGTTTGGGTTGAGACGTGAGTGTCTACTACGACGTGAGAATAAATTATGGCGCGTATGATGATAAACCGGAATCGTATAAAGTGTGTAAATTATATATTGGTACTAGAATGAGAATAGTACTACAATTAAACTACGGGATTACTAAGACATGTGTTTACTTAGTATTGGTATATGAATTGTGTGTATGACATACCTACCATACTTGCTATCACGGGAGGTTTGCGTTCGCTTAGGGCCCTCTAATCCTTGTGTTTCCCGGATTTAGACTGGTTACCTTGATGAACATAGGTTATAGAAAGACTTATTGGGATATTAATAAGTCCGCTGATCGTGGGAGCGTAGGTATGTGCGTGACCCATGTGATGTGTCTGTGTTCGCCTCCACTATTTGTGATGTTGTTATTTGTGAACTATTCCTGAGAGATTCGGAATATGTAATCCTTATGTACGTAATGTACCGGGATGGATCGCAGAGTATGTGTGCACCGCAGCTTAGTTCTCGGGGTGCTTGTATTGTATATTTATGATGTGAATAATATACACTTAATTAATGGGAACCTTCATGTTAATGTTGTGAAAATAATTACGGTATTGTTTCGAGAAAAACATAACGGGTTAGCTGATAGAGTAATATATTGCATATTGGGCATCTGAGTTTACGTTAAACCTCTATTTAATTACGAGCGTTATAATGGAACCAAGTCATAAGGGTAGGATCTATGACAGTCTAGCTAGATATGATGTCACCTAGCTAGTGGGTTGTGTCGTTGCAGATGGGTACTTACGTTAGGAGTGCACAGTTAGACGAGAGGTGAGAATATCATGTGAGTGCACGTCCTAACATGTACTTTGCATTTAATATTTTAAATGTTTTTAAAGCACTTGCAGGTTTTTAAAATATCTCCACATTCGGGCTCTGACCCGTTTGCTTTCAAATCTATTTTTCTTGTAAAACCATTTTAGGTTCCCAGCCACAAGGACACCATGCATAGGATACTCATTCAGGTGACGAGCTGTAGCTGCTTGTGGAAGCTACAGGGAATTGCTTTTAGACGCTTCTACCATTTGGATTCCTGATTCAGTATTTATCAGTTGTAGGGCATGTTGCCCATTTCTTTTAGAGACATCTTTCCGTTTCAGTTTTCAGACTTTATCATGAAGTGATTTCAGTATTCAGTATTTCGTTATTTACTTCAGTTGTGGGATTTGTAGTGAGGAGTTTTCCTCCAGACTTTATTTACATTATGTGATGGTTATTCTATTTACTTCGTTATGGTGAATGGTGTTATTATTCTTCATTACACTTGTTGCATGTTAATCAGACTTAAATTAAAATTTGGCAACTTACTTTTTAAATACTAGGTGGTTAGTAATCATTAAAATGTTTTTGACAGTGATGCTATTAACTGGACCAACTTGGCATTTTCAATTAATTTAATAAAGGAGTAGCTACCCGGTATTTAATTAGTCGGGGTGTCACATCTACCTTATTATTGGAGGCGTTAAACTGGAATCTGAGGGCATATTCAACGTCAAAGTTATCTCATGTTTAAGTATCAGACCTATTTCACTACTAGTGGCACATGACGAGCCATCCACATATATATTTTAAATAAGAGGATCCTCTTTGAAATCTCCTTCCATTAGGGTCCCATAGTCGAACATTTTTTTCTATTATTTTAGGTAGCGAGAGATTTCCTCTTATTAAACAATGATTTTGGTATGTCTATCACCTCGTCGACTGGTCTAGTCATTGAGCTATCTTTCAGAGAAACCTGCTCAGTAGGATGAACTGTTGAGCTTTCTTTCAGTGAAGTCTTCTATGTTGGTCTTGATGCTAAGCTTTCTTTCATAGAAGTCTACTCAGCAGGCTTTTCTTCAAATGCAAATTCAGCAATGAAATCAGCCACTTCATCGCCTTTTATCGTTGTTCTTAGTTCATACTGTATGTCTTACTCTCCTAATTCTACGGCCCAAGCCATCAGTCTGCGTGATTTCTTAGGTTTATAAATAACTTGTCATAGTGGTAGGTCTGTATAGACTATAATGGTACAAGATATAAAATATGGCTTTATTCTTAGGGAAGCCTCAATTAGAACTAGATTTAACTTCTCCAGTCTTAGGTATTGGATCTCTGCTCCTCAGTATGCTTTGCTAGTTTAATTAACTAGTTTTTGTGCCCTATTTTCTAGTTGGACTAATGCCGAGCTAACTGCAGACTTTGATACAGCTAAGTATAAGTAAAGCCTTTATTCCATAAGGGGCCTTGAGAGAAAAGGTGGATATCCCATATATTTTTTTAATTCCAAGAAAGTGACTTCAAATTCGCCGTTCCATTAAAATGATTTATTTAACTTATTATAAAAGGAAGGCATCTGTTAGTGGCTCGCGACACGAATCGATTTAGTGTTACTTGCATATTAGCTTCTGTACGTCTTTCTTGTTTGTTGGGGATTACATGTTGTTCAACACTTAAAACTTGAGTGGATTTGCCTCAATGCCTCTTTAATTTGCTATGAATCCAAGGAACATTCCCTCCTGCACGCTGAATACATATTTTGCGGGGTGGATCTTCATTATGTACTTTTTCAATTGGTCGAATGTCTCACCCAAGTTTTTAATATGGTCGACACCTATCTTGCTCTTGGTGAGCACGTCGTTGATGTATACTTCCATGTTTTTGTCGATATATCCTTCGAAGACTTTATTCACCAGCCTTTGGTATATTTCTCCAGCATTTTTAAGCCCCAAAGGCATAATTTTGTAACAATATGTACCTCGGATGGTTATGAATGAAGTCTTTTCCTTATCTTCTAGCTTCATTTTAATTTGATTATAGCTTGAGTATGCATCCATGAAGCTAAGTAGTTCATATCCGACAGTAGCGTTGACCAATTGATCAATCCATAGTAGAGGATAATAGTCCTTTGGACAATATTTGTTCAAATCCGTGAAGTCGACAAACATACGCCATTTTTTTATTCTTCTTTCTAACCATAACTATATTTGACATCCATTCAAGGTACTTGGTGTCTTAATTGAAGCTTACTTTTTATAGCTTCTCCACTTCCTCTTGTATAGCCACATTCTTTTCCTGGATAAAAGCACACCTCTTTTGTTTGATCGGCTTGGCATCCTTGACTATGCTAAGTTCATGACGCATGAATTCTAAACCAATTCCTGACATGTTTTCACGACTCCAAGAAAAGAAATTCTTTCCTTGTTTGAGGAAATTTACCAACTTCTTCCTGATAATAGGCTCCAGTGATGAGCCTATCTGTGTTATTTTTCAGGGTGTTCATTATCCAGGATAATTGATTCTACCGATTCCACAACCTGTCCCTTGACCAATTCTGCTTCTTAGCATAAATCCAACATTTTTATATGGTATGTAGTGGCCAGTTTCTTCTATTCCTCCTGATCAGTTGAGGTGTAGTATAACTTTCTAGCTTCAGTTTGATTCCCTTTAACTACACTGACCCCATAATGAGTGGAGAACTTTTGACGTTGATGTAAGATAGAGGGCAATGCTTCAAAATTTTCCAATCCAACCCTGACGAGGAAAATGTTATACGTTGAGTTGACGTTCTTATCTAGGATAAAGAAATGGATATTCTCAGTAGAGCTGGCAATTTTTGACACGATAACCCGTTTATGGTAATAACCGATATGACCCGAACTTGACACGATTAGCTTGTATAGATTTAAAAGTACCCAAAGCTTATACTCAAATAAAAATCATCGCGACTCGAAAATGACACGACTAACCCGAATTTCCACCCCTAATTCTCAGTTCGACAGTTCGCCCAGGTACCAATCACAACTTCCAGATTAATTGTTCTTAGAGGATACACCTTTTCTCTTGGGAAATCAATTAGAGGCCCATGATAGGCTTCAAGTTTTCTATCTCGCAGTCCCAGACCTTTGAAGAAATTATAAAATAAGACATCGACTGAACTACCATTGTCGATCAAACATCGTGACAACCAAATGGTCATCATGAGGTTAAAGCACCCATACCAGATCATCTTTGGAGAATTCTACCACCAATCAATTTTTGTTCACTTTTCTCGGGCGAGTTTCCACATCACTAGATAGGTTGATCTACCGAATATAAGAACATGCATTGGCTTCATTAAGGTAGGCTTTCCTCTATGCTATTTCATCTCCTCCGTCGACGTCACCCATGTAATAAAATTACAGCCAAAAGATATCATCTTTACCTCACGTACACGTTCCTTAGGTCTCCTCAGTAAGTTTGTATTATCCTCATAATCTTCATCCCTACCTCTTTTCTTGTCGTCTCCCTTTTTACAAGGGGATTTTGTTCATCTCTTGGGTTCTTGCTTGTCCAAATAATCTGTTCAACCTCCTTTATCCACGAATTTCAATAGCTTCCCTCTTCGGATCTGGTTCTCTATTTTATTATTTAGGTCTATGTAGTTATCAGTGTTATAGCCATAATCTCTGTGGAACTCACAGTATTTGCTTTTACTCCTTTAGTTTAGAGTATATTTCAGTTTCTCGAGCCATTTCAGATCTCTTATTCCATAATTTTCTTCTAGAATATGGTGAACGCCAATGGTCAGAGGAGTATACTCGTCAGATAGTTTTGACTTCTCTTCCTTTTTATCTTTTTATTCTTTGTTCTCTTAGATCTTATCAGCTTTGGAGTCGTTGGTATATTTTGTAGCCTTAACCTCCTCGGCATTCATGGTTTTACCGACTTTGTCTAGTAATACAATCATGATCTTTGGCAGTTCTTTAAATAACACATAGTATAATTTTTTGGGTCACAAGCCGCTCATCAATACAGTGATTGTCTTCTTCTCATCATAATCAATGATCTCTAGTTTTTCACTATTGAATCGGGTGGTGTGTTCGTGAGTGATCTCTCCAACTCTCTAGCGAACACTTAATAGATGAGCTACCCTTTTGGCTGGTTTGGCTCCAAAGAAAAAATTACCGATGAACAAGTCAGCTAGCTACTAGAAGCTGGAGATTTGTCCTCGGGGTAGATTATTATACTAAATCTTTGTCGACCCAGTAATATTACTTGAAAATGCTCGAGAATAAATTTCATCAGGGATCGAATAGATGTCAACGACAGATTGATATTGTTCCACGTGTAGTACTGAATCCATTTTATCATCATACTTTGCGTTTACCACTAGGGGCTTGAACTTTTTAGGTGTAGGATAATTCACCATTGAAGGTGTGAAAGGTGATCCTTTCACTAAACGTTTGTGTAAGGAATTTTTAGACTTTTCTATCTCCCCTAAACGATCTAATCGTTGGATGAAGACTTTCCACGACTAATCATCTGGATTGGCCTTAGTTGAGATAGTTTTAACTGCTCGGTCCTTGTTTTGCACTGAGCTCTCTTCCTGGGAAGTCTGCTCGGCGTGTATTGACCCTCATACATTAGTCCTTGACTTGATAGATCCTTATCGGTGGTCCATAGATCCTATATGCTCTCAATGATAATGACCTCACGTCGCTCAGGGACCTAGCCGATCAAACGTTGAGCCCCTGCTCAGCCTCTCCAATATGCTCGGCCTCTCTTCGGAGAATGATTTCTCATCATAGTGATTAGTGGTCTTGAGGGATGAGGTGGCCCCGGGGTGGTATGTCCTGTCTTCCAATGATTTAGAATATTTAGATTTTCTTCTTTTGTTTAGTGATCCAACATTCATCCCAGCTGGATTCATGAGCTGTCTATCTCCGTAGGGGGTAGGAGGCAACATTTCTCCCCTCATGTTAGAGAGTTCTCGCCCAGACGGATGGGGTTCATTATTGGCTTGCTCTGGCTAGCCTGGCTAGCCTGGAGTGTCTGAGTTTATTGTTTTACTAGTTTTTACATTGCTTCTTTACCTTTGGCTCTGATCATCGAAATTCCTTGGAGGTCTCCCATCCCTATAGGGGTGGAGGGTGAGATGATTTCATTTACCCTACTATTTTCAATATGATCCCCCATCTCTAGCGGCACAGGGGCTGACAAGTGACTTCGGATAGGGCTTTGAATAGGAAACAACAGATGGCTTGTCTAGTCGTTCCCACAGATGATGCCAATCTGTTATGGTCTAAAATTGTTACTAGGATAATTATATGTCTCTGCTGAATACTACCAATAATAAACAACAACATATATAAAAGAAAATAATTTGAGAGAGATGAGAGACAAAGAAAGAGACAATAGTTTTAACGTGGTTCAACCCAAAGAGGTGCCTATATACATTGTTGCGAAGTTACTGGGCAAAGTACAAGCTCTCAAGGATCTCTCAAGGGTTGAATGTATGTCGTTTTCTCCCTCCCTCAACTGAGGGATATAATGGGCTATTATTAGTAGGGGTAAGAAGAAAAAGAGGTGGAGTGCCTTTATATGCCAGGCAATTACACCTTTTTACATTCTTGATGACAACCAATCACAAGCTAGCTTGGGGATTAACCCACTTGCATTTATAAAAGAGACTGTAGATATTCCCACGTGTTTTTAAACTTAGACATTATGCCTTGTTGATGGTTGGCCTTCTTAATGATGGTCGGCTATACATCCGACCAGTGGGGAACAGTCAGTCGACCACGATAAAGCCTTGAGAATAGTGCTTAATTGAATATATTATGATGATAGGTGTCACAATTTTGTTGGTCCTCGTCATACTCCTATTTTAAGCTACAACAGTGGGAAACTTAACATCATTATTTTACGGTGAAAATAAAATGAGCTCTCTCTCGAAGATGTGAGAACACTTAGAGTCTCGTCTCTTAGGCATGTCTCAATATAAACCCTGAGAGGTGGGAAACTTAAACATCATTATTCTTATGGTGAAACTAAAATAATCTCTCTTTCGACGGTGTGAGAACACTTGGAGTCTCGTCTCTAAGGCATGTCTCAATATAAACCCTGAGGTGTGGGAAACTTAAAATCATTGTTCTTATAGTGAAAATAAAATAAACTCTCTCTCGATGGTGTGATAACACTTAGAGTCTCATTTTCTAGGCATGTCTCAATATAGACACCGAGAGGTTGGAAACTTAACACCATTATTCTTATGGTGAAACTTAACATCATTAGTTTACGATGAAAATAAAATAATCTTTCTGTCGGTGGTGTGAGAACACTTGGAGTATCTTCTCCTAGGCATGTCTCAATGTAAACCCTGAGAGCTGGAAAACATAAAATCATTATTCTTATGGTGAAACTAAACATCATTATTTTATGGTAAGAAATTATGAACTCTCTCTCTCGGCAGTGTGAAAACACTTAGAGTCTCGTCTCTTAGGTATGTCTCATATTAACCTTGTGAGATGGGAAGATTAACATCATATAATGAAGCTAAAAATCATAATTTTATGATGAAAAATCTCTCGCGGCGGTGTGAGAACACTTAGAGTCTCGCATCCTAGGCATGTCTCATTTAAACCCTGAGAGGTCGGGACCTTAAAATCATTATTTTTGTAGTGAAACTAAAACATCATTATTTTATGGTGAAAAATTATGAAATCACTTTCTCAATGGTGTGGGAACACTTGGAGTCTCGTCTCCTTAGCATGTCTAATATAAACCTTGAGGTGTGGAGAACTTAACATCATTATTGTTATGGTGAAACTAAAACATCATTATTTTATGGTGAAAAATCATGAAATTTCTTTCTCAGCAGAGTGGGAATACTTGGAGTCCCATCTCCTAGGCATGTCACATATAAACACTGATAGGTAGGGAACTTAACATCATTATTGTAATAGTGAAACTAAAAATTATTATTTTATGGTGAGAAATTATGAAATCTCTCTCTCGACAGTGTGAGAACACTTGGAGTCTCATCTCATAGGCATGTCTCATAGAAACCATGAGAGGTGGGAAATTCAACATCATTATTTCATGGTAAAGACGAATAAAGTCATTAAGGAAAATTCTGGACGGTGTAAAAGTCAGAAAACAACACCCAGTGGAGAGGAAATTGAGCCACCATGACTTCGGGTGAAAAATAAATGGATGAAAATGATATTAGTCCCGTAGTTCAATTTTTTTTTATCATGATAACTTTATGAATAATGGAGAAAGATGGAAAAGAAGAAACTGCACAAGTATGTAGACACGATGATAAAAACAAAGCAAAGTATCGTTCACATATCATCAACATACAAAAGCACCCCAACAAAGGGGGAAAAGTAACATTGTTAAAGTCCCAAAAAGTGGGACGAGATTAATGTTTACAAAAAAATATTTGGGCATAAAAGATCATAGTCGGTTTCCTAAAGATCTGAAATAAAAAAAGTCAAGTCTCGTCCATAAGGTTACCAGTAGTGGTAACTTTGGGAACAATCGACTCCTCCTAAACATTGGTGGTATTCTGATCACTAACTTAATTCTCTTCTTCAACAATGTGTGTCATCTCATCACCTCCATTATCATAATCAACAGTGTCTTTATTGATACCCTCAGCTTGAATCTCCTCCAAAGAGACAATTGTCTTAGGATCCAAAAAGCTCAAGGAGTTGAGAGTCTTGACCACTTCAGGATATTTTGTGAAGAGGTATGGAAATTAATTGACCACTCGCTTACATGTTACGTTAGACCCATTATCCAGGTATTGAATGGCATACCTAGAGAACTCCTCAAACTCCTTCAACCATTCCACGGTCACCTCACGGTTGGTTTTTTAGAAGCTCATTATAGGACTCAACATTTTGCTTTAAGACTTCCTTATGGTCATCCTTCAATGTTACGAGGCGATTTCTATATTGATATCGAATCTTGGGCATCTCATCATCATAAGAGGCCTTTTTGATCATCCATATATTTCTATATGTAAGATATTTTTTGCTTGGCCTGCTCAGCCAGTTTGATCTTTGTCTCACTCTCCACAACCCACTAATGAAGGCACCAGAGAGAAATTAAGTAGTACAACAAAGGATACATGAGAAATAAAAGCCAATACTTGACGAGACAACATTTCGTAAAAAATATGAAGTAAAATTATTACTTAAGTAACCTTATGTAGAGAAAAGCTGAAAATTAAAGTGCTACTTTGAGCATTAAATAAATGGCTATCACAAGGAGGAATCAGTGATGAGATTACTTCTTGGGCCTTTGATGGACTCTCGACAAGAGACTCAAAATTTAGGTTGAGTAGAGAGAGATGAGCGACCGCCGATGCATTATCAAAGATTAGGGCAGCAGGCCATCTCAGAGCTTTGTTTTTCCTTAGTTGTTGGGAAACAACCCCAAATCCAATAGTCTCTTTCTTTTCCTTGATCCCTCGGTGTTTGGGTTAAAAGTTGTAGATTTGAACTTGGTGGGGCATGTCGACTAGGCGGTAGTCTTTCCCTTCAACTTGTCCAAAATATATCCAATAATGGGAGATCCCAATTCCCAAATATGATCAGGGTATCCTCAGGATGATCTGTAAAATGGAAAATATTCGGTACTGTCACTATCAGCTAAAAATCATACGATAAGAAAAGCTATTAATATTTTCATTGGCAAAGAATATTACGAAGAGACTATAATATAACTGACCCCATCCCCACAAATTGGAGGATTTTAAACTTGCTCAGCTTCTCAAATTATAAGACCATCAGTTCCTCTTAGTTGATCAACCCTTGAAGCACCTTATACCTTTGACTTACTTAAGTCTATATTGTATAAGTGTTCATCTAGATTGGAAATAGTGACAAAATTAGTTGTATAACCTAGAATCTAAAGAACCTTAGACTTATTCACTCTCTAATCCTCTTTAATGATCCAAATAAGGTATAAATTGAATCACACTACACACATTAGAAGTGCATACATGTGTATATATTGCTCATATTGATTGTGTGTTAAATTCCCCTTAAAATGTTGTTTTAATAATTTTTTGGGAATTTTTAATCATTTTTAAAATAATGTTTTCTTTAATAAAAGTTTGTTTATAAACTTTGTGGGGTTAAAATGATATTATGCAAAATTATTTTTTCATGAGAATGTTTGATTGGGTAGAATATCATTGCGCCAGAGACATTAGGGTGTTGCCTGTAATTAGTTTGGACGCGCGTTTGCCAGCCAATAACATGTCAACACTTGTCAAACTCCTGTTATCTCTTTTGTGTTTGTTTTGTGAGAGAGTAACCTGGTGAATTGTGGATCTTTAGATCAAACGTTATCAACGGCCTGCATGTGTTTAAAGACTATCCGTGTGTTATCACTGTGGACCAATCATCTTCGTTTTAACCACCGCTATCTTAGCACCCTTGGATCAAAGTCAATATAGGAAGACTGAATCTCAACCATTGATTGCTATCTTCGATCCAGAACCTTCCTTGGCTCCTATTTAAACCCTCTCATTCTCAGCCTTTTAAAACTTTTGGCAGTCGTCTAAATTGAGAGAAAAAAAAAGAGAAGAGAGAAGTGAGAGAGAAGAGAGAAAAGAAAGAAGAGAGAGAAAGGGAAACTGAGTTAGAGAAACCCTAACCCTAAACAACTTCAAACCATATTCAAACCTTCGTAATTTCAAAACCCCAAACACAACCTTGAGTGTTTGAGAGAGAGTGGTGTTACTGGTTTGATAGTTTGTAGCTGTAACCTCTTGATCTGTGATCTTGTTACCAACTTAGACATTTTGGTGAGATCTGTATTTCTTTATTCATAGAAATCTTAGATCTACACTATTGCATGTTATATATCACTAGATCTGCATATTTGTTTCTCGTTTTGTGAAAATATTTGTTGATTTAAATCTGTAAATGTTTTCTGTTTCTTGTTCTTGTGAAACTAAACCTTGACCTAGTTGGATTCTCACTTGGAGGTTTTCAATCTCGAAAATATTTTCAAAACTGAGATTGATTAAGATCTTGACTGATTTTGAAGCAAGATATCCGTGGAATCTGGGATAGATTAAAAGGTCAAAAGGTTTCAAGTTTTGTAAGAAAGAAAGAAAATAAAATCACAACATATAGTCTTTATATGTAATTTTCTAGGACTGTCTGTACAAACTAAGTGTGCGTGAGTTCATGCATGTGGATAGAAATCACATCACAAACACTTGACACACTACCACACTGAAAGTGTTGAGAATAAGATCAAAGATTATTGAGTCGACGCAAAGAAAGCTAAAGCAAAGTGGAAGTTATCAAACTGGAAGAACATCATCCACAATCAGATCTACAAAGAAGTTAGAAGGACACCAAGTGGGGTATATTCCTAAACTTAGAATAGGCTGAGTTGTGTGTATGTATGTTGTATTGTTTGTAACTGCTATTTGTTTTTAGTGGATTTTTTACTTTCGTGACTTAGAAGTCACCGTGGATGTTTCCTCTATTGGGAGAGGTTTTACCACGTTAAAAATAGTGTGTTCTGATTATCTTCATCTCCTCATCTCATTATAAAGTGTGCTGACATTTTGAAACTTTCTTAGTTTTAAAATTGATTACAAAGTCTTGGTTATTCTCGAATATAAGTTTTTGTAAACACAACTTGTTGTTTATCTATTTTATTTTCAAAAGAAAAGGGTTTCTTCAACAAATAACTCGGAGTTGCTTATACAGTTTAATCTTGTATTAAACGGCATTAGTAACGTCTTTTTCAATTGGTATCAGAGCCCTGTAAACTTTTATTTCAAAAAGGATCTTGTGTTTCTGAAATCGTTTTCTGAAAATCTTAACTATGGACGAGAAGAATGAAAGGTTTGGTAATCTTTCCAAACCTCCACTCTTTGATGGAAACAACTTTGCTTACTGGAAAGTAAGAATGGTTGCTTTCATCCAAGGGACTTTAGGAGATGATGTCTGGGACATTATTGAAAATGGATATACTTATCCTACTAAACCAGCCACTGAAGGAAGTGATGAGAGGGTAAAGAAAATCTTAAGTGAGTTTACCCAAGATGAGAAAACACTTTCTCGTAATAACAATAAAGGCAAGAATGCCATATTTATGTCTATTAATGAGTATGAGTTCAAGAGAATCTCATCTTGTGCCACTTCCAAGGAAGCTTGGGACACATTAATCACTGCCCATGAAGGAGACTCAAGAGTTAAAGCTGCTAAAACTCAAATGCTTACCCAGCAGTACAACTCTTTGATTATGTCCGACTCTGAGTCTTTTGATGACTTTTATATGAACCTAACTGATATAGTTACTAAGTTTCATGCTAATGGTATAACATATGATAGGAATGAGATTGTTTCTAAAATCCTAAGATCATTACCATAAAAGTTTGACAACAAGAGGTATGCTATTGAGGAGATGAGTGATCAAAACCTCACCCCTGAGTTACTCAGTAGAAAACTTAGGACTGTGGAAATGGAATTAGACTTTAAGAAACAATTAAATCAGTCTCAAAGAAAACAGCCCAACTCTAACTTGAGTTTTTCTTCTAAGATATCTAAACATGAGACTAATTTGACCAACTGTGACTCTAATGAGGAGTGTGATATAGACAAACTAGATAATCAGATTGCCTTAATGTCCAAACGATTTAAGAAAATTGTTAAATTTAGAAACAAAGAGGCATCTAAACAAGGCAAGCCTAATTATCCAACTGTGTCTAATCCCAAACCTCATGAGAGAGGTCATGACAAACATCCTAAGGACAACAACTTCAGACCTAACAGAGATATTAAAAAGATTGAATGTTTTAGATGTGGGAAACTAGGTCACATTGCTCACAATTGCAGAGTTAATCTGAATAAAACCAACACACACAATAGAGCCAATGTCTGTAAAACTTGGGATGATTTAAGTGACTCTGATGAAGAGGAACGTGAGTCATCAAATGTATTTGACCCTTGCATGTCTTTTTTTGCTAAGATCATTTACAATGATGATATGCCTGTGTGTGATAATAATACCTCTACTCCTGCTTTTGTGAATACTGCTTTGACTGGCCTAGATGCCTTGTTATCTGAAAATGTTGCTAGCTCTAGTTCCGTGTGTGTGAGTTAAAGAGATCTCGATAACGGCGATGTAAATGGGTGCGTGAGTACTAAAACTGAATCGTTAGGGGTCACTGAACACACTTCACTTAGTGACTCAGACACAGATGACCTCCCAGATATTCATACTTTGTATGCTAAAACCCTTAAAAAAGGCACTAGACTGGAGAAGACTGTTAGAGACCTGACTAAGAAATTAGATGATCTAAGTCTTATTGCGAAGCTGAATGCCGAAGAGTACACTAACCAGTGTCTGACACATCAATCTGAAATTGAAACTTTTGATCAAAAATTGAAAGAGTTGACCAAAACTAATGAAACCATGGAAATGAAATACAAGGGAACATTATTAGAACTGGAGGAAGCAAAAACAAAGACATCAACAGTTTTCAAAAAAATTTCTAAGTTTGAAAATAATTCAAATTGTTTCACTGACTTTGTTGTTGACTCTAAGACCAATTCTGATGATAGAACCGGTATTGGATTCTGCCCTAAGAATAAATCACAAACTAAAAATCTTGAATCTATTAAGTTTGTGTCTGGGGGCAAAAGACCAATCGAAACATGTCCAGATTTTCATTTTATTAAAAAGGAATATGATCAAAAGCAACAACAAAAAGACATTGGAGAGTCTAGTAACTCTAAGGCTAACAGTACACTTGAGACTAAATACGTCTGTCCTTTGATCAGAAAGGCTGAATCTACCTTTAAAACCATACCTCCTAGGAATAAGACTTCTGAACAGAATCCTGTTAAACCCATCTTTAGAAGTTTTCCTAAGGAACTACATCCCTCAAGCAATCAATATTTCTCCTACTGTGACGTTTATGGTCATTCCTTTGAAGGTTGTTATGCTAGGCATCTAAACACCCCTGTGTACAACACTCCTGTTTACAAGAACTTTAACTATTCTAGGCAAAATCGTAACCACTATGCCCTTCCAAGACAACCTGACAAGAACTCTAACTACAGGAATAGAAAGATCAAAACTAAGAGTTCATTTAAGAGAAAGGCTCCCAGAAACTTTCCTAAACCAAAAGCTCAATTTTTCCACAAAAATCAGTTTGTTACGCCAAATGTTTTTCGACAAAAAGCTGCTTCTCGAAAATTTTATCAAATGAGAGCAAACTTGCGCAAAATTAAAACTAGAGCTATTTGGGTTAGAAAAGATGATCTCTTACCCCAAATGAAGTGTAACATTGTCATCTCTGCCTTAAAAGCTGAACACACTTCATCTGGTTGGTATTTAGATTCAGGATGTTCCAAACATATGACAGGAGATGAAACCAAACTCTTAAACAAAACCAGATTTGCTGGAGGTAAAGTAGTTTTTGGCGATGGAGTTTCGTCCCAGATCATAGGTAAAGGAACCCTAAAAGAAGAGGGAATGCCTGTTCTGGAAAATGTACTTTTAGTTAAAGGCCTTAAAGCCAACCTCCTAAGTATATCACAATTTTGTGACTCAGACCATACAGTTACCTTTTCAAAGAACAATTGCAAAATTCTAAATGATAAAGGTGAATGCATCATTACCGGATTTAGAACACCTGACAACTGTTATACTGTCAAGACTAGTTCTGAAACCTGTAATATTATCAGAATGGATGACAATGAAATTTGGCATAATCGTATGGGTCACCTAAGTTATGATATCCTTGGTAGATTGTCTAGTCAAGAGATAGTTAGAGGAATTCCTAAAATTAAACCTATTTCCAGTATTGTTTGTGGTCATTGCCAGGAAGGAAAAATAGTTAAGACTTCGCATAAAAAAGTTAAAGACATTCTCACCTCTAGACCTCTAGATCTCATCCACATGGACCTTATTGGTCCCTCTAGAACTGTTAGTCTTTGTGGACACAGTTATATCCTAGTCATGGTTGATGATTTTACACGATTCACTTGGGTTGCCTTCTTGAAACATAAATCTGACACGTTTCAGACATTTTTGAAAATTTTACTGAGAATTGAAAATGAGAAGGACACATAAGTCGATCGCATTCGTAGCGATAGAGGGTGAGAGTTCATAGACACGAGAATAGTTGAATATTGTGACTACGACAGTTACAAACACGAATTTAGTGCCCCTAAGACTCCTCAGCAGAACGGTGTTGCCGAAAGGAAAAACTGAACTCTTCAAGAGATGGCGCGTGTCATGTTGCATGCCAAATCTCTACCTAAGTACTTCTGGGTAGAATCTATTAGAACTGCATGTCATATCATTAATCGGGTTTACCTTAGAAAAAACACTAAACAAACCTCTTATGAGTTATGGTACGGTAAGAAGCCTAATCTGAAATACCTAAGAACTTTCGGAAGTCGGTGTTACGTCTGTAAAGACAGAGAACATTTGTCCAAATTCGAGACGCGTGGAGATAAACCATCTTTTTAGGTTACTCTCCAAACAGTTATGCATATCGTATATACAATCTGCGTACTAAGACCCTTATGGAGTCGATAAATGTAATTGTAAGCGACACTATTGTCGAAAATAAGATATCTGAATCACCTATTGTGGTTGAATCTGAAAATGATTTCAAAAATGATTCACCAGAAATAGATGACTCATTACCTATTGATAGTCCAGAAGTACCTGGCTGGGTCTCTAAAGATCATCCCATTAACAACGTGGTCGGTAATCCTAATGAGCCAGTCCGTACTAGATCCCAGTTAAGAAATTATGCTAATTACGCATGTTTCGTCTCCCTTGTGGAACCGAAAAATGTTAATGAAGCATTGAATGAAGCACACTGGATTTCTGCTATGCAGGAAGAACTTTTACAATTTGTCATTCACGATGTCTGGTATCTTGTACCGCGGCCTCAAAACAAAAATGTTATTGGCACACGTTGGATCTTTAAGAACAAATCTGACGAAAATGGGGTAATACTTAGAAACAAAGCTAGACTTGTTACTCAAGGTTACTCTCAAATAGAAGGGATAGATTTTAGCGAGACATTTGCCCCAGTCACTCGTCTTGAATCTGTTCGACTTCTTTTCGCCATAGCGTGTCACTTAAAATTTACACTTTATCAAATGGATGTCAAGTATGCCTTCCTCAATGGAATTCTGTCCTAAGAGACGTATGTAGAACAACCCAAAGGGTTCATTGACCCAAAAAACCCAGACCATGTCTTTCGTCTAAAAAAGGCTTTGTATGGCTTAAAACAAGCTCCTAGAGCTTGGTATGAACGCCTTTCCAACTTTTTGTTAGATAATGGTTTTACGAGAGGAGGAAATGACCAGACCCTCTTTGTCAAACATTTTGACAAAAACATTATTATAGCCCAAGTCTATGTTAACGACATCATCTTTGGGTCTACTTCAACCTCTGAAGTTAAATCCTTTTCTGCTATTATGCATAAGGAGTTTCACATGTCCCTTATGGGGGAGCTACATCTTTTCTTAGGATTTCAAGTAAAACAGAATTCTGATGGATTATTTGTCTCTCAAACTAAGTATGCCTTAGACCTTGTTAAGAAATTTGGTTTATATAATGCTAAAGTTGCTAAAACGCCAATGAGTACTACTGTTAAATTATGTAAAGATGAAAATGGAAAGTCAGTTGATTCCACACTTTATCGTAGTATGATTGGTAGTCTACTCTATCTAACTGCCTCTCGACCAGATATAATGTATGCTGTATGTCTATGTGCACGTTACCAGAATAACCCTAAAGAGAGCCATTTATCTTGTGTAAAACGTATAATAAAGTACATAAAAGGCACTCTTAATCTTGGACTTAGGTACACTAATGATACCTGCAGCACCATCATAGGGTATACTGATGCTGATTGGGCTGGTTGTACCGATGATAGTAAGAGTACATCAGGTGCCTGTTATTATGTCGGGAATAATTTAGTAGGTTGGAGTAGCAAAAAACAGAATTGCACATCTTTATCTACGGCTGAGTCCGAATATATAGCAGCAGGAAGTTGCTGTGCTCAATTGTTATGGATAAAACAAATGTTAAGCGACGATGGAATTAAAGAAGATCAGTTACAATTGTATTGTGACAATCAAAGCGCCATTAACATAT
Source organism: Sambucus nigra (assembly GCA_949130495.1). NCBI lineage: Eukaryota > Viridiplantae > Streptophyta > Magnoliopsida > Dipsacales > Adoxaceae > Sambucus > Sambucus nigra. The sequence goes on along the minus strand of OX422219.1, from coordinate 159,483,521 downwards.
CTAAAAACCCGGTTCAACACTCGCGAACTAAGCATATTAAAATAAGACATCACCTTATACGCGAACTTGTTGAGACTAAGGAGTTAGAAATCCATTACCTACCTACTGATTTGCAACTTGCAGACATGTTCACTAAACCTCTAGACTATAACAGATTTCTGTATTTGCGTAATTCTATAGGTATGGTATGTGCTGATTAATCTCTTAAGACCGCAATTTTTTACCCTTTGTCCATTTGAGACAAAAAGGGGGAGAAATTTGAGTCTTACGGGTTCAATGTTTTGTTCACATTAAATCTAAACTGCTTGATCTTAGTGCATATTTGCAGGAACCTCTTCTACTATTTATCTACCATTTCTCTCTAGAGTACAAATTTGTAAATAGTTGAGTTATGTAATTTTTGACTTTCTAGGAACTGGGTAGATAGTATCTTTTGCATAGGACTAGGATTTATTTTTTTGGTTCCCTAAGAGTTTAAGCTAACTCAAAGGAGATTTTGTCTCATATTTCCAAAGGGGGAGATTGAATCACCTTATACCTTTGACTTACTTAAGTCTATATTGTATAAGTGTTCATCTAGTTTGGAAATAGTGACAAAATTAGTTGTATAACCTAGAATCCAAAGAACCTCAGACTTATTCACTCTCTAATCCGCTTCAATGATCCAAACAAGGTATAAATTGAATCACACTACACACATTAGAAGTGCATACATGTGTATATATTGCTCATATTGATTGTGTGTTAAATTCCCCTTAAAATGTTATTTTAATAATTTTTTGGGAATTTTTAAACATTTTTAAAATAATGTTTTCTTTAATAAAAGTTTGTTTATAAACTTTGTGGGGTTAAAATGATATTATGCAAAATTATTTTTTCATGAGAATGTTTGATTGGGTAGAATATCAATGCGCCAGAGACATTAGGGTGTTGCCTGTAATTAGTTTGGACGCGCGTTTGCCAGCCAATAACATGTCAACACTTGTCAAGCTCCTGTTATCTCTTTTGTGTTTGTTTTGTGAGAGAGCAGCTTGGTGAATTGTGGATCGTTAGATAAAACATTATCAACGGCCTGCATGTGTTTAAAGACTATCCGTGTGTTATCACTGTGGACCAATCATCTTCGTTTTAACCACCGCTATCTTAGCACCCTTGGATCAAAGTCAATATAGGAAGACTTAATCTCAACCATTGATTGCTATCTTCGATCCAGAACCTTCCTTGGCTCCTATTTAAACCCTCTCATTCTCAGCCTTTTAAGACTTTTGGCAGTCGTCTAAATTGAGAGAAAAAAAAAGAGAAGAGAGAAGTGAGAGAGAAGAGAGAAAAGAAATAAGAGAGAGAAAAGGAAACTGAGTTAGAGAAACCCTAACCCTAAACAACTTCAAACCATATTCAAACCTTCGTAATTTCAAAACCCCAAACACAACCTTGAGTGTTTGAGAGAGAGTGGTGTTACTGGTTTGATAGTTTGTAGCTGTAACCTCTTGATCTGTGATCTTGTTACCAACTTAGACATTTTGGTGAGATCTGTATTTCTTTATTCATAGAAATCTTAGATCTACACTATTGCATGTTATATATCACTAGATCTGCATATTTATTTCTCGTTTTGTGAAAATCTTTGTTGATTTAAATCTGTAAATGTTTTCTGTTTCTTGTTCTTGTGAAACTAAACCTTGACCTAGTTGGATTCTCACTTGGAGGTTTTCAATCTCGAAAATCTTTTCAAAACTGAGATTGATTAAGATCTTGACTGATTTTGAAGCAAGATATCCGTGGAATCTGGGATAGATTAAAAGGTCAAAAGGTTTCAAATTTTGTAAGAAAGAAAGAAAATAAAATCACAACATATAGTCTTTATATGTAATTTTCTAGGACTGTCTGTACAAACTAAGTGTGTGTGAGTTCATGCATGTGGATAGAAATCACATCACAAACACTTGACACACTACTACACTGAAAGTGTTGAGAATAAGATCAAAGATTATTGAGTCGACGCAAAGAAAGCTAAAGCAAAGTGGAAATTATCAAACTGGAAGAACATCATCCACAATCAGATCTACAAAGAAGTTAGAAGGACACCAAGTGGGGGTATATTCCTAAACTTAGAATAGGCTGAGTTGTGTGTATGTATGTTGTATTGTTTGTAACTGATATTTGTTTTTAGTGGATTTTTTACTTTCGTGACTTAGAAGTCACCGTGGATGTTTCCTCAATTGGGAGAGGTTTTACCACGTTAAAAATAGTGTGTTCTGATTATCTTCATCTCCTCATCTCATTCTAAAGTGTGCTGATATTTTGAAACTTTCTTAGTTTTAAAACTGATTACAAAGTCTTGGTTATTCTCGAACATAAGTTTTTGTAAACACAACTTGTTGTTTATCTATTTTATTTTCAAAAGAAAAGGGTTTCTTCAACAAACAACGGAGTTGCTTATACAGTTTAATCTTGTATTAAACGGCATTAGTAACGTCTTTTTCAACCCTCTCTTTATTGCTCATACTCAATCCAAGGTCAACTTTAGACGAGACTATGATCCCGTCCCTCTTTCGGGGCACCTTAAATTCCCTGTGCATTTACGATTTGTCGTCCCCAAACTCCCACAAACTCGAGATAAAAAATAACGAGACATCCAGTCATGATTAAAAGTCTGGTTCATGTGTAAAAGTTTTTGGTCCAGTTTGCAGGTGATGAAATGGTAATAACACGTGTTAAATTTTTTTGTAGTAGTTGAATAACATGCTCAGAAAATTTTGGGGGTTAATATTCCTCGTATGCAAGCCTTCAAAGTATAACTGACCCCATAACAATCCTTTAAAAGTTAAGGGATAGTTGGGTCGGGGAGACGCCAATAGAAAAAATAATTCCTTTAAATCCCAGTCCGAATGGAAGCCGAAATCTAACTTTGAACATTTTCTCATAAATGAAAATCTCATCGCCGTTTTTGAGGTCATATTCCCTCTCATCCTCAACCGGTACTCTCATATGTATCATTAGGTTAATGCCATACAAGTGTCACTAGATAATGAGATCAGTCTCTTAGACATCACTCTTATAAGACGAGGTGACACTTGTGTCAACCTCATAAATTTATTCCTCATCACCCTCAGCAAAAGGCGCCTTACCATGTTGGTCTTGGACTAGATCAACTTCCTCATTCACTGTAGTTAAAGGTTGGTCATCATAGGGGAGGAATGATATCTCCAATCTCCTCATTAGAGATATCGTAAATTAGGGTATTAGGATCCTCATGCTAATGAGATAAGGTACTAGGATGGACCCTGTTAGTTAATTTAACAAAATCAACAGTCTCTACCAAGCCAGTACAAGCAATAGCCAGCCTCATGGATTCCTCGAATGAATCGGAGTTCATAGTTCCAGCGAAAGGGTTCGAACTCTCAAATGAGCTGTAATCCTTAAAAGACAACATATTATCACTGCTAATGATCATAACACATAAAGAATTAACTTCAAGTGAAATGTCTTGGTTATGAAAGTTGGTCATACATAATGGAGGAGTACTATTGCTAAAGGTTTCAGAGTCAGAGGTTTCGAAGGGACTCTCTCTCAATAAGAACAGTCTCGGTTAAGTTGGGCCTCGGCCTCTTCCCTCTCTCGAAGAACATGATCACGAAGGCAATACAACTCAAGATAAGTTTTGTGAAAATTTCAGTACATTCCCAAATAGTTACTTAAAAGGTCTCTAAAGTTTGGAATATCAAAGAAGAAAAGTGAATTATTTTTGGGAAGAATTCTCAAAAACACTCTGATGAACTGTAAATCCGACACTGGTAGAAAAGTCACCGAAAAACCTTAAAAGTAATCAATTTTTACCAAAAATGAAACCACCACCACCAAAAGCTAGCATACAACCTAAAATACCTAAAATTAACACTCTAGCACCACCACCACCACCACCACCACCATATAATGAGGTATAATTTCTATAAAATTGCTAAAAAACGAAATAGAAAAATTAAAGGACATAGTAATAAAAAATAGAGGAGACGCGATTCGAAGTGTAACTGAAGAAAGGAGACGAACGAGAAGCGATTGAAAATATTGGAGAAGATGATAAAAGGGAGTAAAAGGGATGGATTTCTAGAGATAAAAGCTTTGTTTTTTTAACAAATTTGAAACTATGGATGAAAGGAGAAGTTATCCCACCTAAAGCAATCTAAAAATGAAGGTCATGATGAAGAGCGAATTTCAAAGGATGTCATGATGTTATAGGCTGCACGGGTGGGCCTGACGTGCCTTGAATAGAGAACCCAATCTCTATGAATTACGCCACCTCTGACATAGCGAAGGGATGGCCAACAAATCAGAGGCATTTCACAGTGGATATAACTCAAAGACAAATGGTGGTAATGTGACCGTTATATTTGATGATATGACTATTACGTTCTAAAGACATTATTGATAGCTAATGGATAACTAAGCCTCCAAAGACACGACCTGCATGCCATTCGTAGGACAAGACAAGGCATTAAGCATAATAGTCTTGAAAGCTAATTAGTACCAGTTTTAAACATTATCCTCATACTAACACCGAAGGCAAAAGTCTAGGGGTAATTTATATACATAATTATGGTCTCGTCCAGATGACAACTTGACGTCCAACTAGACATTACAGTCTTATCCCACAGATGATACTAAGCTTCTCATCTACACCTGATATACAGTAGTAACTGACCGCTACAATCTCATCACGCAGGGGAGACCAACCTTGCTCGTACTAGTGGAAGAGTGTCATCCTCAGACGATACTTGTATTATAAGCCATTAGACTCAAAGTCAATGGATAAGTGTGTCGGGAACAAATGACCATCCTATCTCGTCTCGACTTCCAGTATCAAACAAGGCACCGTACAGACCCTTGGCATGGTTGATACCTCTAGTATCACCCCAGATGATATCTCCTATAAACATGTCCATCCAGTTATGAAAAGTATGACAGGGCCATTTCAATCATGTCAACATAAAACATTATTGAAGATCAACAACCCATATAGGGGAATCTTTACTATGATGAACTTAGTTTATGAACAGACAACTAACAATCTCTAATAGGCCCTCAACCTCATTTAGGTGTGGAACACATGAAGGGGTAACCCTACGTGCCCTTCAACTTATAAAAGGCACAAACCATATCCTTCGTTGGGATCGAATCCCATAATTCCTACTATTAATTTGCTAATTTAGTGTTAGAAAGAGAGCTTGTATTGTGTCATTAATGCTAGTTTATGCCCTATTATAGTGAAACACTCAAACTTTGTACAGTGGATGTAAGACAACTAACGAACCACTTAAAAACTTGTGTTCATCTCCATTCCTCACATCTCTTCTGCAAAATTACTCATTAATTACTATTTTATTACACCTCTGCAATACTTACATCTAGGGTGAATCCAGTGTATAATCTTAGTATCCTTCATACTTTATCGACTCAATGGCAATCTACTTCGAGGACACAATAATCATAACTTGCAATAGTAGCACTCCAAATTGCAAGTTACAGTCGAATCAACAATGAAAAAAGCTCTCTTATGGACAAGAAATGGGACTGACTCTAGACATAAATAATGTCTAAAAAGTAACCGAAAAAACGAAACACAAACCACCAATTTATACTAAAATAAATGGCAATTAAAAATAGTTAAAATTGTCACAATAGTTGAGAATAAAAATTATTAAAAGACAGAATTAAATTTGAGCCAGAAATAAATAAAATAGACACAAAAAAATTGGACTAAAAAAATTAAATAAAAGGCCAAAAAGTTAATGCTTTGGTCAAGTCAAATCCAACAACCCACAATCCATAACCCACGTCCATGTTGAGCTGGACCGAGGAAGCAACAATGGTATGCATGTGTATTTGGAAGCCAATACAAACCCACGTAGGTTATCCCTCCTTCAAAGATTTGGGATACCCAAGGGCATCAAACCAATAAGACAAAATGGGTCCTTATATACCACACCCATTTCTTATGTTATATCTATGTGAGACTTTGACTTTAAAATAAGACTTTAATCAAATTCCATGTTGTAAGTGGATATTTGAGCTACAATTTCTCATTCTTTATATTATGGATTTACACATGTGAGTACATGACGTTATACTACTCGTGGAGGAGAAATAAAAAAAAATGCAAGTAACAATGCCGTTGAATTTCTTTTTTGCATTAGTTCACATGCACCCCTCTAAAAGTGTGTATCTCTAAAAGGTTTTCATAGTAACCATGTGTTTCTAATTTAAAGAAAAGACAAATATTTAATGTCCTGTTAAAGAAGAAACAAAAATGTAGAGCCTCCTGCCTCGAAAAGTAATATGTTTCGAATAGATTATTCATCTTGGAAATGAATTACAATTGATATAAGAATAGTTCTATGGAATACACCATAAATCAAGAATGGTCAAGGCAAATGGGTCACGACCCATGAACGTGACCAAGGGGTCACGGACCAGGACCGTTACCATAGGAAAAAATGCGTGACACAGATCGTGACCAAGCCAAATGGTGATATCCAATGAATATGGTCATGCCCATAGATCGTGACCATGGGGGTCACGGTTATGGCCATGGTAATTATTGTACCCTAAAATAGGAGTATGACGTGGACAAACGAAATTATGACACCTGTCATCATAATATATATAATTAAGCATTATCCTCAAGACATTATCGTGGTCGACTGAATGTTCCCCACTGGTCGACAGTATGTTCGACCACCATCAGGAAGGCCAACCATCAACAAGGCATAATGTCTAAGTTTAAGCACACGTGGGAATATCTACAATCTTTTTTTTTAATGCATGTGGGTTAATCCCTAGGGTGACTCATGATTACTTATCTTCAAGAATGTAAAAATATGTAATTGCCTGACATATAAAGGCACTCCACCTCCTTTTCTTCTCACTCCTACTATAAATATCCCACTATATCCCTCAGCTAGCACATGAAAAAAATTATATACACTAAACCGTAATGAGATCTTTGAGAGCTTGTACCTTGCTCTAATACAAATTAACTTTGAACCCGTGGAGGTAGGCACTCCTTTGGGCCGAACCACGTTAGAACCCTTATCTCTTTCTCTGTCTCTCATCTCTCTTAAGTTCAAATCATTTTCTTTTATATCTGTTGTAGTTTATTATTGGTATTATTTATCTAAGACACATAATTATCCTATTACCAATTTTAGACAATAATAGTCGTGACCAACCCGTGACTAACTGGGCACCAAACTCCCACCAAATCTCCCGCCAAAGTGGGTCACGAACCCGGACCGTGACCAACTTCGTGACAAATATAAAGGATCCTGTTAAGTTTGGTCACAGCCTTGGACTGTGATCATTTTGAAATAGTCACGGTAGTGGTTACGGTCCTAGTCCGTGATCCACCTACTATGACCATTTATTTTTTACATGCCATACAACATGGTCAAGGTCTTAAACTATGACCATCTTGCTGACGTGTAAAAAATAAATGGTCACAACATCTGGGTCACGGACTAAGACTATGCCCACAATTTGTACATATAAGAACACCATATCCTTTTTTCATTTCGTGCGAACTATCTCTCTCTCTACACTGCTGTTCCCAGATCCCCCTCTCTCTTCAAGCGACGTCTTCTCTCTTTCGGGCGACATATCTTTCCTTTGGCGACCCTCTCTAGTTCTGGTGTCCTCTCCAATTGTTTTCTATATTAGCTTTTATGTGTATATGTGTGTGTATTATACATGTTTATGTATGTGTATGTATTGTGTGTGTTTGTGGGTATGTGTGGGGTTAAAATACCCAAATGCAACTGAAATGTGAAAATACCGAAATAAAACAAACCCTAATTCTGAAATGTGAAAATACCCATATTAAACAAACCCAAATGTAAAAATACTATAATGTTGTAATTGGATTTTAAACCATAACCTTTTAAAGGATTTTGAAGAAATTGAGGATATGGGATTCAATTTGTATCAGTCTAAGACATGTTTACTTTAATTAAGAAATATATTAAGTTTGTGTTAAAATAATATTAATTCATTAGAATCTAGACTTAATTCATGAAATCGGACTTCAATCACATTATAAGCTAATTTTTGCAATTGGATGTTTAAGCCTTAATAAAAAAGTGATGAACTATGGTAGGTTTGATGTTGAAGAGGTTTAAACGATCTAACAGGAGTTCATGTAATCTAAATATGAGTTCATGTAATCACAAAACAATATGTTTCAATTCAATATCAGTTCTTAATTTATAACACACACGCGCACATGTATGACACACACATACATACACATGCGTATATATATAACACATACACACATGCACATATGGTCACGAGGGGTAGGTCACGACCCATGACCGTGAAAAAAGCAAAAAAGCATGTGTGTGGCGTAAAATAACAGAATTTTAATTTTTTCCTTGACTACTTATGTCACTATAAAAAGTGATATAAATCTAAAAGATATAGTGTTAACCTATTATGGGATTGTTCAACAAATCTTGAAACTCGATTATTTAGATTTCACAAAAACCGTATTCTATTATGACTGGGTGAGGGTGGATAACACTATGAATGCTTATAGAGTAGATCATGCCTTAAAACTTATCGTGGTAGATTTATCAAAGCTGAGGAGTAAAGATCGCATAGTCTGCGATCCTTTTGTTTGTGCCTTCAAAGACATAAAGAAGGTATTCTACTCGTAGCGCATAAACGATGGCAATTCGTCTATTATTGTGCATGCACCAAAGGGTATGACTACTCAAGCAGATGCATTAAAGGCTCCTAAAGAGTTCCAGTTTGCTCTTAATGGCAAACCTAATTTGATGGATCTTTTAGTTAATTTAAAGGAAGATTGAGTATCAAAATATTATTTTACCCTTGACAATCCTACTTGTATCTAAATTGTATCATATTATGATATTGGTAGTTTAGATTGATTTATGAATGTTTAGATTGATTTATTAATGTTTAGTTTGAATTATAAATGTTTAGTATGATTTATGAATTCACTAGGATGACATGGGCTAATGTAACTCGTAAGAACTGACCGCGTAGTCACGGGACTCTCAATTTGAGATCATGATGAAAATTTATATATATCTAGACTCAGGCTTAAAAATATGTCCATAGAGGGCGAAAATTCAAAACAACCCTCTAACAGCCCCATGGCACGAATACCTCGCATGGGACTAATGTAACTTGTAAAAGTTGATCGCATAGTCACTGGACCCCCGATTTGAGAATATGACGAAACTTTACAAATACGTAAATATAGACTTAAAAACATGCTCATAGAGGGAAAAACCCAAAATAACCTCCAAATAGCCCCATAAGAGGCACGAACACCTCACACGGGACAAATGCAACTCGTAAGAACTGACATGTAGTCACGGGACTCTCAGTTTGAGAATATGATGAAAATTTGCAAATATCTACACTTAGGCAGAAAAATGCAAACAGAGGGAGAAAACCCAAAATAACCCCCAAACGGCCCCGTAAGAGTCACGAGCACCTTGCATGGGACCAATTTGACTCGTAGGAACTTATCGCGTAGTCACGAGACTCCTATTTTAATAACATGATAAATATTTACAATTATCTTGACTTAGGCTTAAGAACATGCCCATAGAGAGCAAAAAGCAAGAACAGTCCCAAGACGGCTCTATAAGAGGCACAAACACCTCGTACGGATCAATGTAACTCGTAGAAACTTACCGCATAGTCACGGGACTCCCTATTTGAGAGCATGATGATAATTTGTAAATATCTAGACTTAGGCTTAGAAACATGCCCACAGAGAGAACAAACCCAAAACAACCTCTAAACAGCCTCGTATAAGGCACGAATACCTCGTACATAATCAATGTAACTCGTAGGACCTAATCGCGTGTCACGGGACTCCCTATTTGAGAGTACGATGAAAATTTATAAATATCTAAACGTAGGCTTAAATACATTCACATAGAGGGAGAAAACCCAAAATAACCCCAAACATCCCCGTAAGAGGTATGGACACCTCGCGCGGGACTAATGTAACTCTTAAAACCTGACCGCATAGTCACGGGACTCCCGATTTGAGAAAATGATAATTTGTAAATATCTAGACTTAGGAGAAAACCCAAAACAACCCCCTAATGGACCCTGTTAGAGGCACGAACACCTCGCACGGGACCAATGAAACTTATAGAAACTAACCGCGTAGTCACAGAACTCCCGATTTGAGAATATGATGAAAATTTGTAAATATCTAGACTTAGGCTTAAAACATGCACATAGAGGGAGAAAATCCAAATTAACCCATTAGAGGCACGAACACCTCGCACCGGACTAATGTAACATGTAGGAACTGATCTTGTAATCATGGGACTTTCCATTTGAGAGCATGATGAAACTTTGTAAATACATAGACTTTGGCATAAAAACATGCCCATAGAGGGCGAAAATCCAAAGCAACTTCCAAACAGCCCAGTAAGAGGCACAGACACCTCGCACGGGACCAATGTAACTTGTAGGAACTGATCGCATAGTCATGGGACTCCCAATTTGAGAGTATGATTAAAATTTGAAAATATATTGACTGAGGGTTAAAAACATGCCTATAGAAGACGAAAACCCCGAATAACCCCTAAAAGGCCTCGTAAGCGACACAAATACCTCACACGGAACTAATGTAACTCATAAGAACTGACCACGTAGTCACGGGACTCTTAGTTTGAGAATATGATGAAAATTTATATAGTCTTAGGCTTAAGTTTAAAAAATTCCCATAGAGGGCGAAATCCAAAACTACCCCGTAAGAGACATGACCACCTCACACGGGACTAATGTAACTCGTAAGAAGTGATCGTACAGTCATAGGAATTTTGATTTGAGAGCATGATGAAAAATTATAAATACATAGTCTTAGAATTAAAAACATACCCATAGAGGTCAAAAATCTAAAATAACCCCTACACAGTCCCGAAAGAGGCTCGCACACCTCGCACGGGACCAATGTAACTCATAGAAATTGACAACATAGTCACGGTACTCCCAATTTGAGAGTGTTATGAAATTTTTTAAATATCTAGACTTGAGTTTAAAAACATACCCATAGAGGGGAAAAACCTCGAAATAGCCTCATAAGAGGCACGAACACCTCGCAGGGGACCAATGTAAATCATAGGAACTGATTGCATAGTAACGGGGCTCCCGATTTGAGAGTATGATGAAAGTTTATAAATATCTATACTTAGGCTTAAAAACACGCCCATAGATGGCAAAAATCTAGAACAACCCCCAAACGACCCCGTCAGAGGCACGAACACCTCACACGGAACTAATGTAACTCGTAGGAACTGACCGCATAGTCATAAAACTCCCGATTTTAGAGTATGACAAAAAAAATTAAATATCCAAACTTAGGCTTAAAAAAATATCCATAGACGAGGAAAACCCAGAACAACCCCAAGCGGTCCCGTTAGAGCCACGAACACTTTGCACGGGACTAAAGTAACTCATAGGAATTGACCGCGTAGTCATAAGACTCTCGGCTTGAGAATATGATGAAGATTTACAAATATATAGACATGGGCTTAAAAATATGCCCATAGAGGGCGAAGACCCAAAACATTCCCCAAACGGCTCCGTAAAAGGCCCGGCCATCTTGCATGGGATCAACATGATTAGTATGAACTGACTGCGTAGTCATTGGACTCCCTGTTTGAAAGTATGAATTTTTTTTATAAATATTTAGACTCAGTCATAAAAACATACTCATAGAGGGCGAAAACCCATAACAGCCCCCAAACTGTCCCGTAAGAGGTACAAACACTTCACACGGGACCGATGTCACTCGTAGTGTATAGTCACAAAATTCTAAGTTTAAGATTATGAAAACAATTGTAAATATCTAGATTGTGGCTTAAAACCATGCCCATAGATGGAGAAAACCTATAACGACCCCCAAACGACCATGTTAGCGGCACGAAAACCTCGCACATGACTAATGAACTCATAGGAACTGACCGCATAGTCATGAAACTCTTGATTTGAGAGTATGACGAAATTTTACAAATATCTAGATTTAGGCTTATAAACACTCCCATAGAAGGCAAAAACCCAACATAACCCTTAAATGGCCGGGTAAGAGGTATAGACACCTCGCACGGGACCAAGGTAACTCTTAAGAACTGATCACATAGTCATGGGATATCCAATTTGAGAATAAGATGAAAATTTACGAATATCTAGACTTAGGCTTAAAAACACGTCCATAAAGGGGGAAAACCCAACACAGTCCCCAAACGCCTCTTAAGAGGCACAAACACATCACACGGGACCAACATAACTCATAGGAACCGATTGCATAGTCACGGGACTCCTGTAATTCATATCATATTAGCCTTTGACAATCCTATTTGTATCCCACTATGATATTGGCGCTTTAGTTTTATTTATAAATGTTTAGTTTAATTTATGAATGTTTAGTTTGAATTATGAATATTTTGTATAATTTATGAATGTTTAGTATGATTTATGAATTCATAGGATGGCACAGTGCTTTATTTTGAATTGTCAACTCCACGATTAAAATATTACTCAACTGTATATGAATTGATTGCCGCATATAGATTTTTTTGGACACCACCTAAAAATATTTTTTTATTAAATGGACATGGTCACGACCCAAAACTGTGACCCCCAACTTTTTGTAAAGAATAAATAAAAATTGGGAATCACGAATTTGGATCGTGACCCATTTTGAACAACACACCTCAAATGGTCACGGGCTAGGTCCGTCACCATTTTGAACATCACACGTTGTATGGTCACGACCTAGGTCTGTGACCCAAATTGATCATCGTCCCATACATGGTCATGACCCAGGTTCATGACCATCGAGCTAATATATCCCACAGAGGATATTGTGATCCTCATTTAGAGTCACAGATGAAGTTCGTGACCACAGTTTTTAGTCACGATGAATATGGGAACCTAGGTTCGTGACCGTCTTCGATATATGGTGTAGTGTGAGGACACCCTTTATTGACATCGTTTTATTGACACCCTGATGTCTTTAATGTATTGATCAGTCGAACTGTATTAATTAAGAACAACTCACCCATCAACTAATATATTAAAGACACATCAGGATATTATTAAAAGGGTATCAATGAGGAGTGTCTACATATTAAAAAATAAACAAAAGACATTTATATTTAAACGGTTGCAAGTCAGTAAATATTAAATTAATTCTACCCGCTTCAAAGTTGAAAAGGTGCATTGTGTACCATTTAGGAACCATCACCAAGAAAACATTCATTAATTATTAGGTAGTCACATTTAATGTCAATACCCAACACAAGCGAAATTAAATCTCATGAAAAGTGGTTCCCAGATATTCATAAAATACCCTTTTGAATGAGTAATCTTTTTGAGAAATTTCAAAGAAAAAGTGTAATGCCAAAAAGTTACTCATTATCAACCGTCAATTTTGAAATTTAAAAGACTCCAATCATATGCATGGTGTATGATTTTCGGTAGACAACAAGTGGTATAAAGACGAACCCATAATTGGTCACAAATCCCCAAAACTCTTATCACTCTAAAATGTATATGTGTACACCGGTTCAAACTATCAAATGCCTATTATGGCAAAATTATAGACGTAAGAAAGTCTTTATCAGTAAATATTCAGATCTATTCCTATATTATATATGAGGACCTAAATATAACTTAGGCCCAATTCAAAACTGCCCGACCAGGCCCATCAGCATGTGGGGCTCGCTCGGCCTATTCTATTAGCAGTAAGGGATTATTGACAACATTTATCATATGGATAAGTACAACATATCTATAGTTATTATCGGTTCACATTGGTTATCCAAAATCTCGGACGAGATATTTAGGGAGTCACCACACACGATTATCTCAAGCTAAGGGATTTCTTAGCTGATTCAACTACGACGGTTTTGCACAACTACAAATACAACCCACACCCCAGGGGCAAGGGATATGTATTTTTGAAACTTTGATACAACTTAATAAAATACAGTAACCTCTCAGTGGATGTAAATTCTTGTTTTGTGTGATTGACATCTTATATTCATTCTTTAATTACATTCTGGAATCTTTTTAATTGTGATTAAGTTACACTCATACTATAATTCATAAATTTCATAATATAAATGATAGTGCAATTCAAAAAGAAATTTGAAACACATTTTGCCTGGGTTTTTATCATTCTCATGGTTTACTAGATATACGCATTCCCAACCGATTTCTTTATGTATATATAGACATGAATGAAACAAAAGCACTTATAAGAATCATCTCACAAAAGTAGGTATATAAACTTTCTTAAGATTGCTATTTATAATTATGTGCTTTTGTGTTAATCAAATTAAAATATGAAAAAAATCTTTACAAACAAAATAGATGAAATAGATCAAGTCGAATTTAATTTCCTATGAGTAGGACTAGTGTAAGTATAAACCAAACCCACAAGGGATTAGAATTCTATTTTTTTTTTAAAAAGAAAAAAATGAAATAGATTAAGTCGAGTGCTGGACACTCTCTCCCTAACACATAATTCGTCACCGATAATGATGCTTATGGCTGAAATCAATGGGCGTCTACCTCAAAGGATAAAATGATATTTGACACGAACAAAAAGCAGTCCAATGTGCGTGTCCTACGAACCAATTATATTTGATACTCGCTCCGACTCGATTAGGAATGAAAAGTATTGAAAAATATTTTCTCTTAAATAAAATGAAGGCATGTCTTGTATTTAAAGGCAACTTTGTTAACAGTCATTTTTAGGGACAATTTTTTTTAATAGTCATAACTAATAGTGAACAGTCGCGATCTTTAGCGACAGTTCAGAATTATCGTCCCAGAAAATTAGATAAAATTTCCAATAATTTCAAAAATAAATGGGCACTTTGAAATCACATTTCTCATTCATCATTTGTCCATTTTTAACAAATAAATATACCACATGACTCTTTTTGCTACAAGAAATACGTACGTAATTGGTAACACTACGTTTGATGTGTGAGTCCCACTTTTATAATGGTTCAAAATTAATCAAAAATTAATTTAATCAAAATATTAATTTGTGTAAAAACACAATAGTTTCCAACGACAATGTATAAACTCATTCATCCACAACTTGTTATAATCCAACCAACATTGATGCATTACTTGCGTATACGATGGAATATCATCTCTTTCCTACCATGGTGCTATGTTATAGTATTATTTGGTCATATGAATGATTTAACATCAAGAACATAAAATGCCTTCTTGTCATCACGTACTTTCAAGTTCAAGAACGCGTGTGTTGCAAATTGCTCTCAAAGAACTACCCCCTCTAAACACCCCTTCTAGCCACCTAATTGGTGTCAAGTAAGATAATGCTTATTCAATAATTTTAAAAAATTTCCTCATAGAAACTTTATCAAAGTACATCCTCTTCTCCAAATCCAAAAACATGGAAATTAAAATAAATGACCTAGTGTGAATTTGAGTACTCCATGAGAGAGTTCCCTACATTTGTCAAGTACCAGCTCTTAAGGAGCATCACACATTATCCGAAAGCCAAAAAGATTGAAAATAAAATAAAAACACAAACTAAACATTTAAAGAAGACACTGTGTAGAAGTGGAGAGTGTGCTTGATTGTCTTCATTTATTAATTCCCATAGCATCCTTTGCACCCTCAGCAGCTCCTTGAGCCTTGGCCTTCATCTGCTGACCGGTCTGCACACCAATAGATATACAAAACATAGTTTAAATTAAACTTGTCATTTGTGGCAATGCTACGCAACTAAATTTAGGCGTTGTTCGGCAACTGTTTTTATAAATATTGCCCATAACCCATCTGGTATAAGGGTTGAAGTTTTTCTATTGAATATTCTAACCTCCTGAATTGATTCTTTGGCAGATTGGGCAGCATTGCTGGCCTTATCTATCATTTGGTTAGTTTGCTCCTGAAATAAAGAGACAAACAATACATGTCAATATATATATATCATCATGCAAACTCAAAATACCCTTATCCAAGAGGCACTATTGTTAAACTCGGAGAATCCAGGTTAATTGATAATGGGTGGGGAGACTCAAATTTTTTATATATTGTTGAGTAAGACCTTAATTTTATTTTTTGATTTCAGATATATATATATGCACAATTTACAACCTTGCTTGTATCAAGATATAAGATTGTGGTATCTTTTGCTCATTGTCAATTGATATTAAGTTACAGGCATCATAGTTCATGGGTTGTTGCAGATTTAGGGGGTGGGAGTTGCCCCACCATCAACAATAATCTTCAAATTATAAGTTTTAGTAAAAAGATTTACAATTCTTATAAATACTTTATATGTTTATATCTTGATACAAGAAAGGTTGTAAAAAAGGTGTATTAGAGCCGGATAGTTTCATGAAAAAATAAAACAAAATCACCTTGTATAATAACATACCGTGTAATACACAGACACTTGTAAATATAATTAAGGTATATTTGTCTCAAGATGAAATACTGAGTCTATTTAATTAGAACCTCATTATATCTCTAGAGCGCATCATGCATGTAGTGATATGTCGTGTCACATGCTCATGCGTGATGGCAGGGTGACTCGTACGTATATATACACATCAATACATAGATCTGTTGAAACAGGATATTTGTGAGTGGACCTTAGTTTGGCCGGTGGCCTGACCAGCATTGTAACTTGCTTTCTGGGATGAGTCCATCTTTGTTTTCTCTTCTAAAACACAAGCAAATATATGGAACTTAAATGCTTAAAAACTCGAGCTTGGGATGTGTCTCATTGTTGCGGCCATCGGGGGGTATTTATAGTTTTTTAAAATGATTGATTACTCGACACTTGCAATGCAGCGCGGAACTTGTCATCCCGTGGTGGAGAATGGGCCATTTTGGCCGTTTGACTAGGCTGCTTTAGATCAAATTATATACTGTTTCCATCAATAGTTCGTTGGAGATAAAAGGATCTGTCCTCAAGGGACAAATTGGATTCAAAGTTTGAGGATTAAAACGCCTAGAAAATGGTAATTAGTGTGGTTTGCATTGTGATTTTATGAATAGACCATGCCTTTCCTATCAATTTTGTTTGACTATTGATGATTTTTTACTTTTTAATCATGACTCTTAATTCATGGCAAAGCAAATAAAGTGAATTAGCAAGAAATCTCTAAACTACCAAAACCATTCCACCTAAAACTAATTAGAAATGGATGGAGACCCCAAAATATTATATAGTGTTTTGTAATGTTTTAATTTTTTCAATGTGGACTTCGACTATATGTAATATGATTTGAGACTATGTTAATAAATATTTTTTGATAAATAAATATTACTTTATTAAATATTGAAGCATCAAAGCAAAAAACAAAGGGTGCCCTTATTGAGACGTAATAAATAACTCCATGATACCCATACTTGATGATAACTAACACCATACTAAGACCTATAAGTACTACCTTGTACCACCAAAGAGCACCCATGTATTTAAAGTTTTTTTTTTCATTTTTACTCTCTCTCTCTCTCTCGCCAGTTGTGGTGTTCTCTATCAAGAAAAAACTCAAAACCTAAGGACTCGCACAAAGCTATATAGCTCAAACTCTTGTTATATATACCTTCAAATCTTGTTATATATAATGTACTAAACCGTAAACGATTTGAATACCACAGTACTAAACCTTAAACAAAGTTACATAATGTATACAACTCTTGAACAACGCAAAACTAAATACTAAACCTGTAACATTGATCCCAAAAATGATTTGAATCAATTTTAAATTCCAAACACTGTTCAATCTTTCTCGCCTTGTAAAATTGGCATCCCTATCCCGAAAGCCATCTGTCCCGCTCGAGTTTTTCATCCCGAATCAAAACTTCATTTAACCATACTTCATTTGGTATATTGATAATGTGGCTTCGAGAGAACTCGATATATTGATAGCAATAATCATGTTTTTTATCGTTTTTCTTATACCTATAATAAATAGCTTTTTATATTTTCAAAATTTCCTTGTCGGCGTAAAGACAACGATTGCTTAATATTCCAATTGTTGCGTAGATAACAATTGAATGTGGAAAAATCGAGAACTATATACCGACATAAACTTAGTATAACAATCATGTCATTAATTAATCTGATACTGATAGTTGTGCATTAGTTTCGTCATTTGAATTATGATGTTATTTAGTTATTTCTTAGTTTAATCATGACTAGTTACTTATTTTTTTTTATAGTTAAGTGTTTTTCCAACTTTTAAGTCTTGTGTAGTTATCTCTTGTCTTTTGTATTTAAATATGGGATTTCGAACAGTTATATGTATCTCAGATTAAATCTTGGAACCTAAATTAATGTACACAAGGAGAAAGATAGTTTCATTAATAGCTTTCGAGAGGAAACGAAGGGATTAATTGAATGATATACTTGAGGGTATAAGCATACTTGATAGAATAAGATTCTACTCACATCTAGGATGAAATAATACAGGAGGGGGAATAACCTATAAATGGGGGTGATCTAACACAGTCACCGTTATATAGAATATGAATTGATTTCTTCATTCATCGAGAGGTCGCATCCCGAGACTAACGCTTTTCACATGCCATTCGGAGAGATGACCATCACACTTAATGACATTCTCTAAATTTTACGACCATCACACTTGATGACATTCTCTAAATGCCTTGTAGTTGGAACATCTGTGTGAGTTACAATCCACCAAGGCCATAAAACTTATGGTTGATTTTTTGGGAGTTACCACCGAAGAATCCAAATAAGAATGCCATCCATCGTATGTTGTGCATCCTAAGTGGTTGCATTTCTCTTCAACAAGTAAATTTTTTAAATTAATTGAGACTATATATATATTGAGACATTAACAATGTTATTCTGTATTGTTCATGCAATAGTGGTTATATGAACATTTTACCAGGCTTGGTGCATGCTTGATATAGAATTTCACGACACAGTGCTAAGGATCGCTCGGTGGCCACTGCCACCTCTTTCGCCAAAGAATGTGGTGTCAGAGTTATATAGATACAGGGAGCAACTCAATGAATTGTCCTCTAATACTGTAAGTGACTGGTGTGTAAAATTGAAACGTTACTTATGTTGAAACTTTACTCTAATTAAAACTTTACTTACGTTAAAACTACACAGGTTTGTTGGGACCTGTACTGTGACGACAAAGATGTGTACCCGTTATACGACGTATCATTTTATAATGGTATATTGATTTGTTTTGATGTGGGGGAATCTTACTACCCCAAACACGTGCTGAGACAACAAGGACGTGTCATAGTCATTCCTAGTGACCCAATGACACAAGTTTTAGATAAGAAATGAAATAAAGCTACTCGTTATGATATGAAGTTCGATAATCAGAAATGGTACCAAGAAAACTAACAAGACCATTTGCTTGGAGCTAAGTACCGTTCAATGACGATGTCTCTCCCCTAGGATTCAACATAAGATTAGATGACATGGTTCCCGACATACCCCATCCTATCATCTAGAATCCTACCAATCGCCAATCAGGAACATAAAAATATTTATTGGTAATTTTATATTCATTTTGTAGTTTCATACAAGATTGTATGTCAATATGATAAATCTCATTTTAAATTAATTCTATATACAGTATGATAAAGTGTGTAAGGTGATGGAGTTACTATCTAAAAATATTCAAGTTGGAGATAATGTTGATATTGCAACCATACTTGAATGAGATATTAAAGCATTCGATATCCTTGCATCAACAACTAGAATATGAGATGGACCACATAAGAACAATGAAGAGAATAATAAAAAAAGGAGAAGGTGACCAGAGATCGCAATAAGGTTCCTAAAAAGGGACATTGAAAAAGAAAGATGAAATGAATTAGTGTGGAGTTTGTATGAAATTTTTTGTTGGGTTATGAACTAGCTGGTTTTGATGTGAATCTTTTAATATTTTGTATGAAGATGGCTTGTTAGATATTGGAATTTAATTAAATTTTTTGTTATTTTGAAATTTGTAGTGTTATAATGATTTTTGAACAGGATTATAAGACTTATTACATCATGACATTTAATTTGATTCATAGGCTGAATAGCAACTACGAACACCCCTAATTGGGTCACGTATACCGATTATTTGGTGACTGAATTCAGTCTCTCAATAATTATCGGAGTTTTACCTTATGATATTTTGATTAAAAAAATTAAGGCATTGTGGTATTTTGAGTCAATTGTTATCTCCATCCCAATTGGGTTTTTACCTTATTATTATATACAAAGTGGCATTTGCTTCATTACTTAAACAGAGACTATTAGAACCATAATTCGGGATAGTCATGATGATCCTTAGGACTTCTATTTTTATTTACATACCGAATGAAGGTACAAGCATATTTGAAAAAAACTTCAGTTAGGGGAACTTATCCCAAAATGTCTCTCCAATATATTCATTTTACCTAAATAAAAAATGGTATTTTTTTAGGCAAAGATTATGCAACTGAAGGAATATTTAAATTGAACATTGATAGTATTACTAATTTTTTTCCTTTTCATGTTAATGAACGACTTGTAAAAAATAAGACTACTCTAGGATTAATTTCAGAAATATCACTGAATGATTTAAAAAAATATGAATGGTGTAGTCAAGCTATAACAAAACTCCACATAAATCTTTTATTAGAGAATCTAAATTACTTGACTTAATTCATTCAAATATTTGTGAATTGGATGGAATCATGACTAGAAATGACAAATGTTACTTTATTACTTTTATTATTTATTGCACGGATTATTTGTTTGTCCATTTAATAGTGAAGCATTTGACATTTTCAAATTTTCTTAAATAAAATTGAAAATCAATTTAATCAAAACATTAAGAGGCTATATAGTGATAGAGGCATCGGATATGATTATGAACCGTTTATTGAATTTTATAAAATCCACAATATTATACACGAAAAATAGCCCCATATTCTCCTAAAATGAATAGTAAAGCTAAAAGAAAAAAAATTAGGACATTAACTCTGACAACCCGAATATAATTATGATAAATTATGTTTAAATCATGATTAGCTTATGTGATATGGACAATATGTTATTAGTATATATAATGTTAAGTTATTATGTTTAGTCTAATCCTACCTTCATAAAGCATGAAATATCGAATTAGTTATAACTATGAAATTTTGAAGTTTTCGGTAGGAATGTTCATCTTTAAGACTAGTTTTGACCTTTATGGCATAAAAAATGATTTGAGGTGAAAACTAGATAGTTGTAGACAAGTGAGCTATGGTTGTAACATAATAAACGGTGTGTGAAACGGGGATCTGAGTAAGAAGTAATACCGAAATTACTAACCAAAGGAAAATCTGTCCATCCGTTTAAGTGATAGTTTGTCCTTTATACTCAATAAGTGTCTTAAATTGATTGGTTGGAGGTGGAGGTTGGTTTGGACAACTTAAACCCTTGAGATATCATCATTTCTTCAACAAATTCAGTTTGGGAGAGTTTTAGGTTGAGGAAAAACAATTGTGAAGGTTAGGAAGAAGAAAGTGAGGAAAAAAATTCAGAAAAATTCAGAGAAAATTACGTAAAAGCTCCTAAGGAAGAGAAGAAGAATCGACTGAACAAGAGCTAGATAAAGGAAAAGAAAAAGCTTGTTAAATTTCCAAAGTGAGTGTACTTCTGATTGTTTCGCATATAGATATGAAAATGATATGATGGTTATGAATATAGCTCTAAGAGCAGGGTTTGTTTGGATATTAAATTATTCAGGATTGGTTTGAAAACTTCGGTATTCAGGAATTGTTTGGATATTCAAATATCCAGGATTTGTTTGGGTCTTATGAACCCGGATTGGAATTGGACAAAGATCCAATGATTTGTTGGAACTTATGTTCCAGGATTTGTTATTGCCAATGGGTAAGATTGTTTGGATTTTATATCCACATATTTGATATAAAGCTGTTAATTAATTGCAGGGAAGGAGTACCTCACTAAGCTTAATGATTATGGTTTATATTTTAACATTTTTAGGTTTGTATGCTGCCAGCTAGGATACCGTATGATCGGTGATTTTGAAATCTGCACCGTTAGAAAGAGTTGGGGTTAAATATGGGGATTTTGTTATTGTCACAAGGAGGATTTTACTACACTCACAAATGGTATATATTGAGTTAGTGTGAATGGATTTGATGATTGTAAAATTTAATTGTAGTTAATCACAGTATTGTATAATCTCTAATTATGACTCTGATGTTGACTTCGTTATGGCACAAGAACAATATTATGTTCATTATGTACATTATGCATGAAAATATTAATAAATGAATTACTTTTCAAATGGACTGAAGATCATGATTTAATTGTTATGAAAATAAATGATTAGAATGGATTTGGGTTCAATGTGTGACAATTAGTGGTATCAGAGCGTCTAGGTTATTAATTCTGGACGTGTGTGACGATTAGATGGCAGTCATTGAGTTGATTTGATATTTATGAATATTTTTTTTGTACTAACCAATAATTTAGTATAATAAACTATTTATATTGGCTGTTAAAACTTTCTTGTATTACAGATAATTCCAAATGGAACCTGGGAATGGACAACATAGAGAAGAGGGAGTAGCTTCTCGTACAGACAATACTAAAATAGAGCAGAGTGTTGCTGAAAGGTCTAGAGAGCATGAGCAGCCTACAGAGATGCAAATAATGGCACAGGAAATACTGAGGATGGCAGAACAACATGAAAGAAGTATGGCATTAATGGCAGAGCAACAAACTAAATATTTAGAATAAAAAACTGTAGCTAGAATTGAGAAAGTGGTAAGGAAGGAAATAAAAGATTCCATGTATGAGAAGTTCCTGAAGTTGAATCCTTCAGAATATTCAGGGTCAGTGGAACCTACAAAAGCTGAGATGTGGACCAGAGATTTAGAGACCATATTTGCATTGATGAAAGTTCCAGATAACCAGAAAGTAAATTTGGCCGTGTTTAGGCTAAAAGGGGAAGCCAAATATTGGTGGGAAGCCAACAACCATTTAGTGCCCAAGATGAAGGTACTGATGTTATTACTTAGGATGAATTTATTAAAGCTTTGTATGTTAAGTATTTCCCTAAAGTTTATAGGAGGGAGAAGGTGAGGGAATTTATAAACTTGACCCAAGGGAAAATGTCTGTGAGGGAGTATGAGGCTAAATTTACAGCTTTGTCTAGATTTTCTACTAAATATGTGGAGGATGAAGAAGATAAATGTAATAAGTTTCAAGAGGGACTGATTTGACCCATTGAAAATAGAGTGGCTACTTATGAGTTAGAAGATTATGCTTCTTTGGTGAATAAAGCCACGGTAGCAGAAAGGCAAATGAACAAAGGAGCGGCGAGTAGAGAGAGTTTTAAGAAAAGTAGATTCGACGCATCTCAGTCTAAGGGAGGTGAGGGTGGAAGTGTTAAGATGGAACCTCATAAATTTCAGAGAGGTCAGGGGAGATTTGGCAGAGATACTAGGGGTGGAGAATCTTCTAGTCTGGTTAGGAGGTCAGGAAAAGGTGAGGCACCGACGAGAGTTGTTAAATGTTTCTTTTGTAAAGAGGAGGGGCATTATAAATTCGAGTGTGCTAAGCTTAAAGAAGTGGAATTCTAACGTTGTCATCAAGTGGGGCATGTTAAGAAGAATTATCCGCAGTTGGCAGAGACTCCAACAACACCTAGTGAAGCAGTAAGTAGAGTGTTACCTCTAGGAAGTGGAGCGAAAAGTGTGGGTAGAGGACAAGCTAGTGGTTCTAGGCCAGTGGATGAGTCTTTACGATGAAAGAGGCTCATATTACCCTGGATGTGGTGACAGGTACACTTTCTGTTACTGATAGAAGTGCTTATGTTTTGATTGATCCTGGTTCCACACATTCTTTTGTGTCCTATGCTTTTGTTGTATACTTGAATAGACCATGTACTCGTTTAGATGTGGGGTTAGGTATTTATATGCCTATAGGGGATATGGTTGTAGCCGAATATATTTTTTGTGATTGTGTTTTGACTGTGGGGGTTGGAGATACAGTTATAGATCTACTTCCATTGGATATTTTTGATTTTGATATAATTCTCGGAATGGATTGGCTATCTAAATATCATGCATCTATGGATTATTTCTGTAAGGAAGTTGTTTTTAATATGCCTGGTGAGCGTGAATTTAAATTTGCGAGGGAAAGGAAAATTGTTCCCAGTTGCATCATTTCTGCTATTCAGACGAAGAAATTATTGAGTAAGGGTTGTGAGGGTTTTATTGCATATGTTCTTGACACTGGGAAGGGGGCTTTACAATTGGTCGATGTTCCTATTATACGGGATTTTCCAGAAGTATTTCCTAGTGAGTTGTCGGGGTTACCACCAGAGAGAGAAGTTTAATTTAGTATTGAATTGGCACTGGTGACAACCCGTATTTCTATGGCACCGTATAGAATGGCACCTGCTGAGTTGAAAGAACTCAAGATTCAGTTACATGATTTACTTGATAGGGCGTTTATACAACCTAGTGTATCTCCATGGGGTGTACCAGTTTTATTTGTGAAAAAGAAAGATGGTACTATGCGTTTGTGTATTGATTATAGGCAACTGAATAAAGCTACAATTAAGAATAAATATCCTTTACCTTGTATAGATGATTTGTTTGATCAGTTACAGGGTGCTAAAACGTTTTTAAAAATATACTCGCGATTGGGTTATAATTAGTTGAGGGTTAAGGAGAGTGATATTTCTAAAACTGCTTTTCGTACTCGGTATGGTCATTTTGAATTTCTGGTGATGCCTTTTGGGGTGACTAATGCTCCAACTGTATTTATGGATCTTATGAACCGGGTACTGCATCCTTTTGTTGATTCATTTGTCATAGTTTTTATTAATGATATTCTGATTTATTCACGTGAAATGGTTGAACATGAAAAGCATCTCATAACTATTTTGAATCTATTGAAATCTAAGAAATTGTATGCTAAGTTTAGCAAGTGTGAATTTTGGCTATCACAAGTTGTATTTTTAGGCCATGTTATTTCTGGAGATAATATATGTGTTGATCTTAAAAAGGTAAAAGCTATTATAAAATGGGAGAGGCCCAATAATGTTACTGAGGTGAGGAGTTTTCTGGGTGGGATTTTCCTTGATTGCCTTGCCAATGACTAAACTAATCCAGAAAGATGTTAAGTTTGAATGGAATTCTGATTGCGAAAGATGAATTGAAAAAGAGGTTGGTAACTGCACCTGTTCTTACTATTCCGCATGGTGGAGATGGTTTTGTTATTTATACCGATGCTTCACATCAGGGGTTGGGTTATGTTTATATGCAACATGGTAAAGTTATTACTTATGCTTCTAGGCAGTTGTGTACACATGACCGTAATTATCCTACACATGATTTCGAACTCGCTGCTATTGTGTTTGCTTTGAAATTATGGCGTCATTATCTATGTAGTGAGGTATGTGAAATTTTTACTGACCATAAAAGCCTTAAGTATTTATTTACTCAGAAGGAGTTGAATTTGAGGCAGAGGCGGTGGATGGAGTTAATTAAAGATTATGATTGTACAATTCACTACCACCCAGGGAAGGCAAATGTAGTTACAGATGCTCTGAGTAGAAAGACTTCGGGCAGGTTATCTTGTATTCGTTGTGCTAGAGTTGCCCACGTCATGGAGTTGAGATTGATGGGAGTAGAATTGAAGCTAGCAGATGGGGACATGTTCTTTGCTCATGTAACCGTGAGGCTTTTGTTAGCTACTTGTATTCGTGATTTGCAAAGTCAAGATCCTTTTCTTGAGAAGAAACAGCAAGATATCCAAGATGGTAAGTCTGAAGATTTTTGTATTGTGAATGATGGCACTTTATTGTATAAGCAACTGTTACGTGTGACTAATGTGGGTGGGTTGAAAGAGGAAATTTTAGATATGGCTCATAATTCCATTTATACTATACATCCTGGTAGTACTAAAATGTATAGGCATTTAAAGGAGCATTATTGGTGGAATAATATGAAGAAGGAAATAACTGATTTTGTTGCTAGATGCCTTATATGTCAGCAAGTGAAAGTGGAGCATCAGAAACCTACTAGTCTGCTTCAGCCACTGCCAATACCGAAATGGAAATGGAAATGGGATCATATAACGATGGATTTTATGGTTGGGCTTCCTCAATCTCAGAAGGGGTCAGATTCGATTTGGGTAGTGGTGGACAGATTGACCAAGTTCGCTCATTTTCTAGCAGTCAAGACTACGTATACAGTTGATAGGTATGCTAGATTGTATGTTAATGAGATTATTTGATTGCATGGAGCACCGATATCTATTGTTACAGATAGGGACTCTACTTTTACATCCAGGTTTTGGGATAGCTTACAGTATGCTATGGGTACTAACTTAAATTTAGTACGACTTTTCATCCTCAGACAGATGGGCAATCTGAAAGGACAATACAGATTTTGGAAGATATGCTTAGAGCTTGTGTGCTTAAATTTAAAGGAAATTGGGATGAATATTTGACTTTGATAGAATTTGCATATACCAATAGTTTTCAATCTACTATTGGTATGGCGCCATATGAAGCGTTGTATGGTAGACGGTGTCGTACACCTGTATGTTGGGGTGAAGTTGGTGAAAGGAAGATAGTGGGTCCAGAGTTGATTGAAGTCACCACTGAAAAAGTGAAGATTATTCAAGATAGAATGAGAACGACTCAAAGTAGACATAAAAGTTATGCGGTTAAGCGACGGAAAGATTTAGAATTTCAGAAGGGGGATTACGTGTCTTCGGATATCGTCATGGAAAAGAGTTATGAGGTTTATAAAGAAAGGTAAATTAAGTCCACGCTACATAGGACCTTATAAAATTCTTGATAAAGTCGGGATGGTTGCCTATAAGTTAGCGTTACCACATGAGTTAGCTCGATTACATGATGTTTTCTATGTTTCTATGTTGAGAAAGTATGTAGAGGATCCTTCACATGTATTAGTGGAACAACCTATTGAGTTGAAAGAAGATTTGAGCTATGTGGAAGAACCACTTGTAATCGTCGATATGAAAGAATAGATATTGAGATCAAAAGTGACCCCACTTGTGAAAGTTGTGTGGAGAAGGCATTCCATGGAAGAGTTTACATGGGAGAGAGAGGATACCATGAAGATGCGTTATCCGTATTTATTTGATTTAGACAACCAAGGTATGTCAATTTTGGTGACAAAATTTCCTAATAGGGGGAGAATTGTGATAACCCGAATATAATTATGATAAATTATGTTTAAATCATGATTAGCTTATGTGGTATGGATAATATGTTATTACTATATATAATTTTAAGTTATTATGTTTAGTCTAATCTTACCTTCATAAAGCATGAAATATCGAATTAGTTACAAATATGAAATTTTGAATTTTTCGGTAGGAATGTTCATCCTTAACACTAGTTTTGACCTTTATGACACAACAAATGATTTGAGGTGAAAACTAGATAGTTGTAGACACGTGAGTTATGGTTTTAATACAATAAACAGTGTGTGAAACGGAGGTTCGAGTAAGAAGTTATACCAAAATTACTAACCAAGGGAAAATATGTCCATTCGTTTAAGTGATAATTTGTCCTTTATACCCAATAAGTGTCTTAAATTGATTGGTTGGAGGTGGAGGTTGGTTTGGCCGACTTAAACCCTTGAGATATCATCCTTTCTTCAGTAAACTCAGTTTGGGAGAGTTTTAGGTTGAGGAAAAACAATTGTGAAGGTTAGGAAGAAGAAAGTGAGGAGAAAAATTCATAGAAAATTACGTAAAAGCCCCTAAGGAAGAGAAGAAGAATCGACTGAATAAGATCTAGATAAAGGAAAAGGGAAAGCTTGTTAAATTTCCAAAGTGTGTTTACTTCTGATTGTTTCGCATATAGATATGAAAATGATATGATGGTTATGAATATAAATATTAAATTATCTAGGATTGGTTTGAATACTTCGGTATTCAGGATTTATTTGGGTATTCAAATATCCAAGATTTGTTTGGGTCTTATGATCCAGGATTGGAATTGGATAAAGACCCAATGATTTTTTGGAACTTATGTTCCAGGATTTGTTATTACCAATGGGCGGGACTGTTTGGATTTTATATCCACATATTTGATATAGAACTGTTAATTCATTACAGGGAAGGAGTACCTCACTAATCTTAATGCTTATGGTTTATATTTTAACATTTTCAGGTTTGTAAGCTGCCAGCTAGGATACCGTATGATCGGTGATTTTTAAAGCTTCACCGTTAGAAAGAGATGGGGTTATATATGGGGATTTTGTTATTGTCACAAGGAGGATTTTACTATACTCACACATGGTATATATTGAGTTAGTGTGAATGGATTTGATAATTATAAAATTTAATCGTAGTTAATCACGGTATTGTATAATCTCTAATTATGACTCTGATGTTGACTTCATTATGGCACAAGAAAAATATTATGTTCATTATGTACATTATGCATGAAAATATTAATAAATGAATTACTTTTCAAATGGACTGAAGATCATGATTTAATTGTTATGAAAATAAATGATTAGAATGGGTTTGGGTTCGGGGTGTGACATTAACTAAATTAATAGTTGCCATTTTAGTAAGTTCATAGGTTGCCTCACATTGGTGGTGATAAATTATTTTAATAGTGTGTCATGTGCTTGATAGAATTTTCTAAGACTAAAACTGATAATAAGCCACATGCGTCATATTTTAGAACGTGGGAGTGCTTATCCTGTGTACGTATTCTTGACCCTAAGAAGTTTAAATTGTCTAGTAGAGCATATGAGTGTATTTTTATTAGCTATGCGGTTAATAACAAGGCAATACAAAAATTTTGATTTGAAAAATCAAGTTATTATCGAATCAAACGATGGTGATTTTTATGAAGATAAATTTCCATTTAAATTGAGAAATAATAGGGGCTCGACATCCATTACCATTTTTATTTTTAAAAATTCAGAACCAAATAAATCCATTTTAAAACCAAGAAGTAAACGATCTCGTACTAATACTTATAAATAATGAGAATGAAGCACCAAGTAGACGTAGGCACATTTTATAGTTGAACTACTCTATATCATGTGTTATATCTCTCTATTCTTTAATTTATTATGCTTTATACACTTTATTATGGCCGGGTATTACTTTGATGGCACGAATCTTTCTTATCGACCCATTTTTCGACATCATCATTCTCTCTAAAAACTTTATTTTTATACTTTAGTTTCATAAAGGTTTATTTTTATTAATTATTTTGTTAATTAGTTTTATTTATAATTTAATTAGTATAATTAGTTTATTTCTTTTAATAATTAGATTTTTTCTTTGATTATAATTTTATTTCTTTTATTGCTTTGATAAACGTGTCTCACTCGTTAAATAGGCCGTGGATCGTCATCCCATGCATTTGAGAATAGTTTTTTTCTTTGAGATTTTTGAAGTATGAAAGTATATTCATAGTTAAATATAAATTCATTTTAATACGATGGAAGCTTCACATATAATGCCAAGTATATATGTTTTCAAACTCTTAGTACGATATGCAATTTGTGTTAAAAGTTAACACTCGCACGATTATGAGTTTCATCTTTCATGTAAGTTTTACACCATATATGTTTGATTGCTTGCCTAAGTGAGTTTAATTGTGGAAATAACTTTGAACTTTCTAGCTCAGATTCACATATTTCGAACGTCTAAAAAGTGATCCACAACCTCCCTTACATTTATATTACGAATAAAATCATGTTACTACTAAAATTTAAAAATCATCTTTTACACTTTGTTTGAAGTTTAAAGTCCATTTAATTCAAAATTATACTTTTTGTGAATTCAATACCCTACACATCACTATACTTATAAAAAATTATAGTAAATGTTTATTTTTTTCATTGAGACGATAAACCAAACAATGCTAATGTCCTCACGTGACCATTCGATTTCGCCCAATCAAAATGGCGGTGTTGCCGGGGAATGTGTAGTTTAGAATTTTGTTGATTTTTAACTTTGTATATATTTTGTATCCCTTTTTATTTGAATTTTTTGTAAACTTGAACATTTGAGCTATAAGAAAATCGAAAAAACGACCGCATACCACTTTGTTAAACTTCATAAAAAAGGTATTTTTTGGGTAAGCATGTCTTACTTTAACTTATGCAATAGTAATAAGAGTTATGATAATGGTTTGCAATACTGTTATAATAATAATTTTTAAAGTTCCCCACTACCCCTTCAATGCATGCTTATGCCCAAATTTCTGAAAATCATTCTTGGGGAACTTATGAAAATAATTATTATGATAATGGGTCACAAAATATTTATGATTATTGTATTCAAATTTATTGTGATAATAGTTCTCCAAACGATATAAATAATAATCATGAATACCGTTCTAATAAATTTTTTAAAAATAGTTACGATAATGGTCCTTAAACTCTTAGTTATGAAGAACTTGACCCAAAACTCATGTAAATTGGTGAGTACCTGTAAAATTAGATAAATAAAGAAATTGAGTGTCATTTGCCGCTAGAAAATTAAATGGTTTTTGGATCAAAGACTTTTATTCTCTACTCAAATGCATTGTATACTCATTCACATCCATTGAGAAGCTAACATGTAGCTGATTTTCTAAACATATTGGAAGTTTTCATCGTCAATCCTTATTGTCTCATCAGTTTGGATAAGCTTTAAACTCGTTATATTAGACTAGTTTCATGATAGAAAACATTTCATATTCTTTTTGTAAGAGCTTTTCTTGTAAAAACCCTCTTAATATTTTTTTTATTAGATGTGTTTGTAAGCCATTTGTGAGTGTTTTTCTCTATTGTATATATCAATAAAAAAATTTAATTCAAAAAAATAAAAATAAAAAGAAAGGAAAAAATGAACGTCATTCTTGTGAGATTATAGAAAATAGAGAATGTTTTGATAGATGTGATGAATGAGGATATTTTGATCAAATATTGACCAACAAAAACAAAACGTATCTCAAACGACCCAATAATTAAAAGAAATGGAAACTTCCTTCACATAGTTGCTTCCAATCCTAGATAATTAAAAAATGATGAGATTATTAAATTAGTGTCAATTGTTAATGAATTTAATTCTTCTATGAAAACTTGTGTTTAACATCAAGACTTTTATAAAAAATAATTCATTAAAAGTATATCTAACTTTTGCGAAATTCAACCCGCAATTTATGTTAAAAAAATATATCGAGATTGATCTTTTTCCTCATTATTTTTCAACCACTATCAGAACCATTACTACTAGCGTAATTCGTTTGAAAGCTTTGATGCTTCTGACCTTCTTATAGTTAAAGAGTGTTTGCTTACAATTCTCTCGATGATGGATATTTTATAATGATATGCCCCACCTCCCATTTTATTTAAAATAGCTTTGGGAGAAAATTTAAATTTTTGGGGACCCAATTGTACATGTTTCCCGTTATATCTAAACCACCCATCACCAACCAATTTATTTTTCCTATGGATGGTTAGGGATCAGTTTCTCCGCCCAAAACATGTCCCCCATTGCATAAATGAAATTCTCATTTTTGGAGGGGTATGAAATTAATTGGGAGTTGTAATACCCCGTATTTTTATGACATTTAATTATGGAATTAATTAAATTAAATTAAAATAAATTAATTTAATATTAATCCGGATTTTTAAATTGAATATTTACTAGAGTGACGAGAGTTAGTAATTATTGATAAGAATTATATTGAATATTACTTAATGAGTAAAGTAATATATGAAATTGAATTTATTAAAATTTTCACGAGTGAATAATACGACAATTATAGAAATTAAGTCGGGACGCGCATGTTAGTCGCATCGGGACTAAATTAATGGGATAAAAAGTGAATTAGTTCTAAGTCGCCCATTTGATCTTTTAGAGTGCTGCAATGTGTTCGAAAGAGTTGAGATAGTCAGAAAAGTATGCACGAGAGTTTAGTTTGGGTCTCGGGACGTTTTTAGGCCTAACCAGTAATCTGGGAGGGCATTTTGGTAATTTATAATTTTAGGCCTTAATTATGGACGAAAATTATAAGGCTATATCTTTTGTTAGAGGTTGTATTCTAGGGTTAGAACAAAAACAAATCACATAATAATTTAGAGGAGAGAAGTCGGGAGCTTTCCCAAGACTAGAAGCATCCTAGTTGCACCGTTCGCACCACATACATCGCCGGAGTGTAGATCGGAGGAAGAGGAACTCAACCACACCATCAAATCCGAGAAACCCAAACCTTTGATTTCCACGCAAGTATATAACTTGCTGTTCTTTAGTTGATAACACATCCATGCTAGTGTAGGAGATAATAAATTTATGTCTCATGAAAATATAATATTGGTTGGGAGATTATTATTCCAATTTGGAGTAGAATCCATGTTAGGATGAATATCTTGTTATATGTAGAATATTAACCACGAAATTTGATGCCCAGTAGAGATAGAGAACGGGAAACTAATGGAATTCTTGAGAAAATTAGATAAACTAGGGTTAAATGATAAATTCTTGAATTAATCCATTTGATGACGATTCTTGAGGAATTAATGAGTGTTTTACGTTAGAAATCATCCATATGGGTTTATATAATGTTCATGATGTTTGGTTGGGATTTTGGGACATATTAATGGAGGTAAGAAACCCGTAGGCTTGATATAAAGAATTCTGGGCAATAACTGTTCGATCGATCGATCGACTCAAGAATGCCAATTGATTGATTGGATCGATCGATCGACCCCTTTCATCGATTGATCGACTCCTCCTGAAAATTGAAAATTCTTTTCCTTTTAATGTTAATCAATTACCAATGCGTAAGGACCCTTGGACATTATTTATATATCATAATAGGAATTGAGAAGAACCAGTAGGGTATAGGCTAGGTTCGGGTAATACGACTTTATATAAAATTTGACCGTGGGGTTTAGGGGGTATAAAATGGAGTGATCATGTGTACGTTAAATTAGGTCTTGTGGGAATTAAGAGTGACTTAGACTAGTAGGGTAGAGAGTGTACACCTATTTATTTTATACTTATCAAGATGAAACACTTTGAGAGACGGGAAGTTTAATACCCCGTACTTTTGGCTATATTTATTTTTGGGATTAATTAATTAAATGCGTACTAATTGGAAATTAATCCGGGTTATAAATACTAACGAGATGCGAGTTGGTATTTGATTATGTGCATATATGATTATATATGAATTTGGAATTATGAAATTTGTCATGAGATTTATATACGGCAATTTGGGAATTTCGTTGAGACGCGTGAGACCGCCGCGTCATGGTATATTATTTTAATTATAAAAGTGATTTTTATTTCTATTATCCGTATGGTCGTTTTGAGTCCGTCAACGTGTCCGGAAGGGTCGAGATAGTTAGAAAACACTAGCCGGGGGTGTAGTTTGGGTCCCGGGGTATTTTTAGGCCATACCGGCATCATAAAGGGTATTTTGGTAATTTTACATTTTGAGGAATTAAAAGTGACGAAAATTGGGAGTTTTAATCTGATGTGGATTTAACCCACTAAACCCACTAACCAACCCATATTAACCCATTAAGCTACGGAGGCTATCATTAGGTTTACAACTTTCCCAAAGAAAACCCTAGCCACCTTAAGCCACCATTGGAGAAGAAGCTTGGAGAAGAGAAGAAATTCTGCATAAATCTTCATCAAACCATCATCCAAACTCAGAGACAATCAAGGCAAGTGTTTTAATTATATTTAAATTCGTAGAATGTTCCTTCCATGTTAGAAAATTGAAGAATATCAATTGTTCTTGAAAGATAATGAAAACCCATGTATTTTGAAGCTTAGAACTTGAAATCTTGAGGAGAATTGCATGTAGAATGATAGGTTGATGATTATTCCCATAATATTTGTGATTGTAAGAAATTAAAACGAATTTATATTGGGTTAATTCATGATTCAAAAAGTTAGGGTTCATGTTCTTGATAATTGGGGAAAAAGTGTAGAGATTTGTAAATTTGGTTGATGTTAGGATGGATTAATCCTTCAAAACGTGTTAGGATGTGATTATAATATGTTTAGGATTGTTTAGAGACCTTAAAACGATTGTTGGGACTTAGTTTAAAAGAGATTTGAGGAGTAAGAATGGTGAAAAAACGAGATTAGACAAATCTGGGACGAATCTGGTAGGTCGTTAGAAGCCCCTGCCCAGGTCGTTCGAACGAACTCGTTCGAACGAGCTTCTAACGAATTGACCAGTCGTTCTAACGAAAGGGAGCCTCGTTCGATAACTTCGTTCGAATGAGATCTCGTTAGAAGGGACAGTTCGTTCGAACTGGATCTCGTTCGAACAGCCTCGTTCGAACGAGACTTCTAACGAGTTGACAGAGGAATCTCGTTCGAACAGTCTCGTTCGAACGAGACTTCTAACGAGTTGACAGTTTGGGCCTTTTTGGACTGTTTTGATTTTTGGAGTCCCGTAAACTTGTTCGAGGATATAGATAACATTCCGATGATGATGTAATGATAGAATTGGGACTTTTGGGTATTTATGAGAAGGAAATTATATACGAGAGTTATATTAAATGGACGGTTTGGGTTGAGACGTGAGTGTCTACTACGATGAGAGAATAAATTATAGTGCGTATGATTATAAACCGGAATAGTATAAATTGTGATAATTATAAGTTAGTACGAGAAAGCGATATGTACTACGATTAAACTACGGGATTACTAAGACGTGTGTTTACTTAGTATTGGTATATGAATTGTGTGTATGACATACCTACCATACTTGCTATCACGTGAGGTTTGCGTTCGCTTAGGGCCCTCTAATCCTTGTGTTGCCCGGATTTATACTGGTTACCTTGATGAACATAGGTCATAGAAAGACTTATTGGGATATTAATAAGTCCGCTGATCGTAGGAGCGTAGGTATGTGCGTGACCTATGTGATGTGACTGTGTTCGCCTCCATTATTTGTGATGTTGTTATCTGTGAACTATTCCTGAGAGATTCGGAATATGTAATCCTTATGTACGTGATGTACCGGGATGGATATCAGAGTATGTGTGCACCGCAGCTTAGTTCTCGGGGTGCTTATATTGTATATTTATGATGTGAATAATATACACTTAATTAATGGGAACCTTCATGTTAATGTTGTGAATATAATTACGGTATTGTTTCGAGAAATATAAAGAGTTAACTGATAGTGATATATATATTGCATATTGAGCATCTGAGTTCACGTTAAACCCCTACTTAATTATGAGCGTTATAATGTTAATAGAACCGAGTAATATGGGTAGGACCTATGATAGTCTAGCTAGAGATGATGTCATTTAGCTAGTGGTTTGTGTCGTTGTAGATGGGTACTTACGTTAGGAGTGCACAGTTAGACGAGAGGTGAGAATATCATGTGAGTGTACGTCCTAACATGTACTTTGCATTTAATGTTTTAAATGTTTTTAAAGCACTTGCAGGTTTTTAAAATATAACTCCACATTCGGGATCTGACCCGTTTGCTTTTCAAATCTATTTTCTTTGTAAAACCATTTTAGGTGCCCAGCCACAAGGACACCATGCATAGGATACTCATTCAGGTGACGAGATGTAGCTGTTTGTGGAAGCTACAGGGATTTGCTTGTAGACGCTTCTATCACTTGGATTCCAGATTCATCATCTATCAGTTGTAGGGCATGTTGCCCATTTCTATTAGAGACATCTTTCCATTACAGTTTTTAGACTTTAGCATGTATTAATTTAGTATTCTGTTTACTTATCAGTTGTGGGATTTGTAGTGAGGAGTTTTTCCTCCATACTTTATTTACGTTAAGTGATGGTCATTCTATTGACTTCATTATGGTGAATGGTGTTATTATTCTTTATTACACTTGTTGCATGTTAATCAGACTTTAATTAAAATTTGGCACTTACTTTTTAAATACTAGGTGGTTAGTAATTATTAAAATGTTTTCGACAGTGATGCTGTTAACTGGACCAACTTGGCATTTTGAATTAATTTAAAAAGGAGTAGCTACCCGGTATTTAATTAGTCGGGGTGTCACAGGTGGTATCATAGCATCAGGTTCTAATGTCCTTTAGGATCTGACGGCTTATTATGTTTTCGCTAAGTTTCTTTGATATAGAGCCCTATATTTTAGGACTGTTGTACTCTTTTTGTGTATGATTCGTTCTTCAGCTATCTTAAGTTTATAAACAGCGAACTTATAAACTTTGTTCTCATTTCAGATGCCTCCACGACGTACACGACGAGTTCCCAGGGATGCAACGCCCGAACCCCAGCCCGCTCCAGTTCAGGGCATGATGAACGCCGCTGAGGTTGCAGCTATAGTAGCCCAGGCGGTAAATGCCGCCATTGCCGTTGTTCAGCAGGCACCACCGCAGGCGCCGGTTGCCGCGTCAGTACAGGTTAATGCTTTCCCGTCTGCTTGGGAGCGTGTACGTGACGCTTTTCAGAAAGCGCATCCGCCAGAGTTTGCAGGTAGCTCAGATGTGGTAGTCCTGAGCCAGTGGAGGAAGGATATGCAGAGGCACTTAAGGATGTATGAGTGCACAGATGTCCAGAAGCAGGTGCTAACTACTTTCAAGCTAGTTGGATCTGCGCTACAGTGGTGGGAGTCTATTACCACCATGGAGGAGAGGGATACTCTCACTATTCAGGACTTCTGGGTGCGGTTTGACCGCAAATACTTTCCGTCAGCTGTTCATACGGAAATGAGGAGGAAATTGATGAGTCTGAAGCAGGAAGGTAAGACTGTGGCCGAGTATGAGGCCGAGTTCACGAATCTATTGAATATCGTTCCAGATGAGATACCAACAGAGAAGAAGAAGAATGAGAAGTTCACGGACGGGTTGACTTGGAGGATCCGTCAGCATCTGCTAGGGAACCTATCGTTGGCCACCTATTCTGATGTGGTTAACGCTGCATTGTTATACTGCCAGGACCACCGTTTTCATATGGACGAGGGTAAGAGGTCGGGGGAGTCTAGCCATCAGGGCAGGACTGGAGGACATGGTGCCAGCGGGGCACAATCTGGTCAGGGGCAGAGGCAGAATGAGCAGGGCTCCCAGCAGGGGGATAATAAGAGGTTCTGGTCAGGGAACTACAGATAGGGATAAGGAGGTTTCCGTCAGGGCCATCAGGGTCCAAACGGCCATCAGGGCCAACAGGGACAGAATGGGCAGCAGTTTCACCAGGGCCAGCAGGGCCAAGGGAGGAACGGTAACGGCCACCAGGGCCGGGGACAGCAGGGACAGAGAGGAGGGAACTTCCCAGGGAAGTGCTTTGTTTGTGGCAAGACTGGCCATAAGCGACAGGATTGTCCTGATAGGGGCAGGGCCCCACAGCAGCAGCAGCAGGGTGGTCGCCAGGAGCCACAGAGGCCTATGTTTCCCGCCGCTCTTCCCGCACCGCCACAGATGGAAGCATTGCCACCCATTCCAGCAGTCCCAGCTCAGCAGGGGCAGCTACAGTATGGACGTGTCTACAACGTCCACCAGGCTGCAGTTCCATAGGCACCGCCCGCGATTGAGGGTACGTTTCCTATCCATGGCAC
Organism: Sambucus nigra; assembly: GCA_949130495.1. Taxonomy (NCBI): domain Eukaryota; kingdom Viridiplantae; phylum Streptophyta; class Magnoliopsida; order Dipsacales; family Adoxaceae; genus Sambucus; species Sambucus nigra. The sequence goes on along the minus strand of OX422219.1, from coordinate 159,445,898 downwards.
TATGGGTCGGGTATTATTTGATACGGGTGTTACACATTGTTTTATAGCTACACACTTCGCGAAAGCTTTAGGATTGTTAGCTACGGCAGAGAGCACAGTGACGTGTGTCGACTCACCATTGGGGAGTGGGTCACTTATTTTCTTTATATGCCGGGGAGTGGGGGTAGAGATTGGTGGTTTGGTATTACCTGCAAACATGTTAGTATTAGATATGCATGTTCACGATGTGATTATCGGTATGGATTGGCTCGTAGCTTATAGAGCCATGATTGATTGCTTCAGCGGGAGCATTGTTTTTGCCATTCCGGGGCAAGAGATGTTTGTAGTGGCGATGCCTCGCCCAGAGGGAGGATCGACCGCTCATCTGTATTACATTGAGGAGGATACCTCTAAGGAGGTAGTGATTCCTTTAGATTCTATCCCAGTAGTCAGGGAGTATTCGGAAGTGTTTCAGGAGATACCAAGCTTACCCCCCAGTCGAGAGATAGACTTTGTTATAGATTTGCTACCGGGTACGAAACCTATAGCACGCGCACCGTACCGTATGGCTCTAGCTGAGATGAGGGAGTTACAGGATCAGATAGAGCAGCTGTTAGATCAGGGCTTTATTCGTAGGAGTACCTCACCTTGGGGCGCTCTAGTTTTGTTTGTGAAGAAGAGGGACGGTTCACTGAGATTGTGTGTGGACTACCGAGAGTTGAATAAGGTCACGATACGGAATAAGTATCCGTTGCCTCGAATCGATGACTTATTCGACCAGTTGAGAGGAGCTTCTTTCTTCTCGAAGATTGACTTGAGATCGGGATACCATCAGTTGCGTATCAGGGAGGATGATGTCTCGAAGACTGCGTTCTTGTCGAGATATGGTTCTTACGAGTTTCGGGTTATGCCTTTCGGTTTGACCAACGCTCCAGCAGTGTTTATGGACTTGATGAACAGAGTGTTCACGGATATCCTAGACCAGTTTGTCATTGTCTTCATTGATGATATTCTGGTTTACTCCCAGACAGAGGAGGAGCACGCCGAGCATTTGAGGCAGGTTTTGCAGACACTTCGTCAGAATGAGTTGTATGCAAAATATGAGAAGTGCGGGTTTTGGCTGAAGGAAGTCCAGTTTTTGGGACACATTATTTCCGACCAGGGAATATCTGTTGATCCGGGGAAGGTATCAGCGGTGAGGGAGTGGGGACAGCCCACGACACCAACGGAGATTCGTAGTTTCTTGGGTCTAGTAGGATACTACAGGAGGTTTATTCGGGGTTTCTCGGAGATAGCAGGTCCTTTGACACATCTGACTCGTAAGGGTGTGCCATACATCTGGAGTGATTCTTGTCAGTTGGCATTCGATGAATTGAAGAACAAATTGACCTCAGCACCTGTGTTAGCATTGTCGAGACCGGGAGTTGAGTATTTGGTTTACACCGATGCGTATTTGCAAGGACTGGTAGGTGTATTGCAGCAGGAGAGACAGGCCATAGCTTATGCTTCCCGTAAGCTTAAGCCTCATGAGAAGAATTACCCCACGCATGATTTGGAGTTGGCAGCAGTGGTATTTGCCCTACGGATTTGGAGGCACTATCTTTTGGGGGAGAAGTTCCAACTGTTCACGGACCACAAGTCCCTACAGTACCTGTTCACGCAGAAGGAATTGAATATGTGGCAGCGTAGGTGGCTTGAGTTTGTGAAGGACTACCAGTTCGACATCCAGTATCACCCAGGTAAGGCTAACGTGGTAGCAGACGCGTTGAGCCGTAGGCCAGCAGATGAGGTGGCAGAGGTGTAGAAGGCTAAGTGGAAGGAATTGGGACACCAGGATGCAGTGGCCTGATCTTTCATGTCTGTGATGACCGTTACACCGCAGATTGTCATGAAGGTAGTACGGGCACAGGCTAATGACTCGTTCTGTCAGGAGCAGACAGTTCGGTTACTAGCAGAGGGAGCCGAGTCCTATACCGTTAGCTCAGACGGGGGATTGCGCTTCAATGGGAGATTGGTGGTTCCGGAAGGGGAGGAATTGTGACACGATGTGATGGCAGAGTCGCACGGCTCACGGTTCGCGGTACATCCCGGAGGGGACAAAATATACCAAGACATGAGACGCCAGTATTGGTGGAGCGGTATGAAGAGAGATATCGCTGAGTTTGTTTCGAAATGCGCCACTTGTCAACTTGTAAAAGTGGATCATCAGAGACCGACAGGATTGCTACAGCCATTGGAGGTCCCGGTGTGGATGTGGGAGAGCATATCCATGGACTTTATTACGGGGTTGCCTACGTCGCAGAGGGGTCACGACTCCGTTTGGGTAATTATGGACAAGTTGTCCAAGGTCGCTCACTTTTTACCCGTGAGGACTGACTACACTGCGGGACAGTATGCCCAGCTCTTCATTTCAGAGATTGTGAGACTTCACGGTGTGCCCCTAAATATCGTGTCTGACAGAGACAAGATATTTGTTTCGAGGTTTTGGGAGAGTTTCCAGGAGGCCATGGGCACGAAATTGCGGTTGAGTACGGCTTACCATCCGCAGACCGATGGGCAGACCGAGCGCACAAACCAGATGTTGGAGGACATGCTACGCATGTGCATTATTGACTTTGGGGGTGGATGGAAGCAGTACCTTCCACTGGTGGAGTTTTCTTACAACAACTCCTATCAGTTCACTATTGGCATGGCTCCGTTTGAGGCATTGTACAGTAGGCCTTGTCGTTCCCCAGCATGTTGGTTAGAGGTGGGGGAAAACAAACTACTTGGGCCGGAAGTGATTCAGGATACTTCGGTAAGGATTGAGTTGATTCGGAGTCGCATTCGGGTAGCTCAAGACAGGCAGAAGAGTTATGCTGATGCGAAGAGATTTTTCAGGGAGTTCCAAGTAGGGGACTAGGTTTTGCTCAGGGTATCTCCTATGAAGGGGATTATACGTTTCGGGAAGAAGGGGAAGTTGGCACCAAGGTATGTGGGGCCGTTTCCCTATTATTGAGCGGATCGGACCGGTTGCGTATAGACTCGGGTTACCGGAGCATTTGCATCGAATTCACGATGTGTTCCATATTTCCTCGCTGAGGAAATACCTTAGAGATAATTTGGCTCATTCTCACATTGTTGTGGAGGACATCGATCTCCATCCGGATAGCTCCTACGAGGAGGGGCCAATTGCTATTTTGGACCGAAGCGAGAGGAAACTGCGGTCAAAGATAGTTCCGTTAGTGCGTGTTCAGTGGCGACATCACAATGTCGAGGAGTCCACATGGGAGCGCGAGGATGAGATGCGCGAACGTTATCCAGAGTTATTTTTACCAGGTACTTTCTAGTTTCGAATTTCGGGACGAAATTCAGTTATTAGGGGAGAAGTATGTAATACCCCGTACTTTTGGCTATATTTATTTTTGGGGTTAATTAATTAAATGCGTATTAATTGGAAATTAATCCGGGTTATAAATACTAACGAGATGCGAGTTGGTATTTGATTATGTGCATATATGATTATATATGAATTTGGAATTATGAAATTTGTCGTGAGATTTATATACGGCAATTTGGGAATTTCGTTGAGACGCGTGAGACCGCCGCGTCATGGTATATTATTTTAATTATAAAAGTAATTTTTATTTCTATTATCCGTATGGTCGTTTTGAGTCCGCCAACGCGTCCGGAAGGGTCGAGATAGTTATAAAACACTAGCCGGGGGTGTAGTTTGGGTCCCGGGGTATTTTTAGGCCATACCGGCATCATAAAGGGTATTTTGGTAATTTTACATTTTGAGGAATTAAAAGTGACGAAAATTGGGAGTTTTAATCTGATGTGGATTTAACCCACTAAACCCACTAACCAACCCATATTAACCCATTAAGCTACGGAGGCTATCATTAGGTTTACAACTTTCCCAAAGAAAACCCTAGCCACCTTAAGCCACCATTGGAGAAGAAGCTTGGAGAAGAGAAGAAATTCTGCAGAAATCTTCATCAAACCATCATCCAAACTCAGAGACAATCAAGGCAAGTGTTTTAATTATATTTAAATTCGTAGAATGTTCCTTCCATGTTAGAAAATTGAAGAATATCAATTGTTCTTGAAAGATAATGAAAACCCATGTATTTTGAAGCTTAGAACTTGAAATCTTGAGGAGAATTGCATGTAGAATGATAAGTAGATGATTATTCCCATAATATTTGTGATTGGAAGAAATTAAAACGAATTTATATTGGGTTAATTCATGATTCAAAAAGTTAGGGTTCATGTTCTTGATAATTGGGGAAAAAGTGTAGAGATTTGTAAATTTGGTTGATGTTAGGATGGATTAATCCTTCAAAACGTGTTAGGGTGTGATTATAATATGTTTAGGATTGTTTAGAGACCTTAAAACGATTGTTGGGACTTAGTTTAAAAGAGATTTGAGGAGTAAGAATGGTGAAAAAACGAGATTAGACAAATCTGGGACGAATCTGGTAGGTCGTTAGAAGCCCCTGCCCAGGTCGTTCGAACGAGCTTCTAACGAATTGACCAGTCGTTCTAACGAAAGGGAGCCTCGTTCGATAACTTCGTTCGAACGAGATCTCGTTAGAAGGGACAGTTCGTTCGAACTGGATCTCGTTCGAACAGCCTCGTTCGAATGAGACTTCTAACGAGTTGACAGAGGAATCTCGTTCGAACAGTCTCGTTCGAACGAGACTTCTAACGAGTTGACAGTTTGGGCCTTTTTGGACTGTTTTGATTTTTGGAGTCCCGTAAACTTGTTCGAGGATATAGATAACATTCCGATGATGATGTAATGATAGAATTGGAACTTTTGGGTATTTATGAGAAGGAAATTATATACGAGAGTTATATTAAATGGACGGTTTGGGTTGAGACGTGAGTGTCTACTACGACGAGAGAATAAATTATAGTGCGTATGATTATAAACCGGAATAGTATAAATTGTCATAATTATAAGTTAGTACGAGAAAGCGATATGTACTACGATTAAACTACGGGATTACTAAGACGTGTGTTTACTTAGTATTGGTATATGAATTGTGTGTATGACATACCTACCATACTTGCTATCACGGGAGGTTTGCGTTCGCTTAGGGCCCTCTAATCCTTGTGTTGCCCGGATTTAGACTGGTTACCTTGATGAACATAGGTCATAGAAAGACTTATTGGGATATTAATAAGTCCGCTGATCGTAGGAGCGTAGGTATGTGCGTGACCTATGTGATGTGACTGTGTTCGCCTCCATTATTTGTGATGTTGTTATCTGTGAACTATTCCTGAGAGATTCGGAATATGTAATCCTTATGTACGTGATGTACCGGGATGGATATCAGAGTATGTGTGCACCGCAACTTAGTTCTCGGGGTGCTTATATTGTATATTTATGATGTGAATAATATACACTTAATTAATGGGAACCTTCATGTTAATGTTGTGAATATAATTACGGTATTGTTTCGAGAAATATAACGAGTTAACTGATAGTGATATATATATTGCATATTGAGCATCTGAGTTCACGTTAAACCCCTACTTAATTACGAGCGTTATAATGTTAATAGAACCGAGTAATATGGGTAGGACCTATGATAGTCTAGCTAGAGATGATGTCACTTAGCTAGTGGTTTGTGTCGTTGTAGATGGGTACTTACGTTAGGAGTGCACAGTTAGACGAGAGGTGAGAATATCATGTGAGTGTACGTCCTAACATGTACTTTGCATTTAATGTTTTAAATGTTTTTAAAGCACTTGCAGGTTTTTAAAATATAACTCCACATTCGGGATCTGACCCGTTTGCTTTTTAAATCTATTTTCTTTGTAAAACCATTTTAGGTGCCCAGCCACAAGGACACCATGCATAGGATACTCATTCAGGTGACGAGATGTAGCTGTTTGTGGAAGCTACAGGGATTTTCTTGTAGACGCTTCTATCACTTGGATTCCAGATTCACCATCTATCAGTTGTAGGGCATGTTGCCCATTTCTATTAGAGACATCTTTCCATTACAGTTTTTAGACTTTGGCATGTATTGATTTAGTATTCTGTTTACTTATCAGTTGTGGGATTTGTAGTGAGGAGTTTTTCCTCCATACTTTATTTACGTTAAGTGATGGTCATTCTATTTACTTCATTATGGTGAATGGTGTTATTATTCTTTATTACACTTGTTGCATGTTAATCAGACTTTAATTAAAATTTGGCACTTACTTTTTAAATACTAGGTGGTTAGTAATTATTAAAATGTTTTCGACAGTGATGCTATTAACTGGACCAACATGGCATTTTGAATTAATTTAATAAAGGAGTAGCTACCCGGTATTTAATTAGTCGGGGTGTCACAGGAAGTACTTAAGAACTTTCGGTAATTGAGAAAATGAAATAAGGATTTAATTATACGTAGGACTCGGTTGTTATGTGCCATGTATGGTTAGAATATTATGGGTCGTGAGCGTACCTAGATGAATAATGTGAACTTATACGAGTGCATATATATATAAATATAATATGTGAATACTTGTGTGTAATCATACCCACGCTGCTTGCTATCACGGAGGTTCTCGCGCCGGGACAGTCTTATCTCGATTGAACCTTTATGGGGGATTGACTTGTACGCTAAAATATAGGGTCATTGGTATAGGCTATTTGAGAATGTTAGTTAGACGGTCCTAAGAGATGTGAGGGTATGTGCTGACCTCTTAGTGACTTGGAACTATTTTCTCCAATATGTGTGTTTTGTGTTAATACAGTTTGAGAGTGATTCCTAACTAGTACTCCCTTTTGTACAAGAGATACGGGGACTTAATAACAGAGTATGCCAGTACTATAGATTTTATGTGGGGTGCCCGATTAGTGTGTGTACACATATATATATATATGTGTGTGTGTGTGTGTGTGTGTGTGATTCCTCTACTGTGCTTGTAAGTAAATAAAATTGAATAATTAATATTAAATGAATTAAGTGGTTATGAACTTAAGACTATCTTGAGATGCACATAGCTGGCTTGATAAATTCATAAGGAAAGGTTATCAGATATAAACTATAATCATACGATCACTTGAATCAGGATTTGGTGAGGGAAAATCGGGTTAGACTAGTGAATTGGGTTAGCTTCCTCTAGATTAGCTCAGTAGTACATTAGGCGTGCACACTAGTTGAGGGGTGAGAATTCCCAAATGAGTGTAAAGGTACTAACATGTATGTAATATCAACTTGTAAGCATTTTATATACTTGCTAAATAATTTTAAAAGCTATTTTACACTCGGGCTCTAACCCGTTTTCTGCCATCTCTTCTTTCTCTTGTATATATATATGTATTACAGGTGCCCAGCCACAAGGGCGTCAGGCTTAGATCTTTGGACTGTTGACATGCTCCATCTAGTGTGGGAGTTGCATGTCCTTGCAGTAGATGACTCCATCCTTATTTTCTTTGTCTTTTATTTAGTCATTATTAGATAGGGTATGCACCGCCCATTTTTAGTTTTTATTTAGTTCAGAGAGACTTGTACTCTTATTTATTTCAGTATTGAATTTTAGTTGGGATTGTTTTAATTAATTCGTTGTCCTTCGATTTTAGATATTTTATTTGGATGGATTAATCTAGTATGTTTATTCCACTTGGATGGTCTGGGATTTAATATTATTTCATATGTTCATAAAAATGGTTTCGTATATCAAATCATTACAGTAGGACTTAATCTATAAAATTAAATGTTTTGACACTTAGCTTAATTATTTATTAGGTGCTTAATAAAAAGAAATTATTTTTCGACAGTGATGCTAAGAACGAACTAGCCGGACACTTTGATTTAATTTGTTAAAGGACTTATCACCCGGTATTTAATTAGGCGGGGTGTCACAGGTGGTATCAGAGCATCAGGTTCTAGTGTCCTTTAGGATCTGTACGACTTATTGTGCTTCCAGCTTAGCGTCTTTGATATAGAACCCTATTTTGAGGACTGTTGTATTCTTATTTGTGCGATTACTGTAAGGACATATTTTTATAATCCCATTATCAATTTATAATGTCATATACCGCTACACTGTCGAAGAGCATTCAAGAGCAATCTACATCAAAGACATATCCGAATTAATCAAGTTCTTCATCATCCAAGACTCTACAAAGTTTACTTTGGTAAGGTTATGTTTTAAATACCTTAACTTTCAACTTAGAGCTTTTGGGATTATTTTATAAAATATTTTCTAAGTGTTGGAGTGGACTTTTTCGTCAAAATTTTAGAATGAGTATTTTTTCTAAGTATTGGAGCGAACATTAAAATAATAATTTTTGACGCAACAGTCGTTGAACGACATAGCAATGTCGTTCGCACGAGATAGGCATGTCGCGCGATCTCGTTCGAGCGACAACTGTCCTTTATTCGAGCGACATGCTATCTCATTCGAACGAGCATGTATTTTGAGGTGACGTGTTTTTATTATAAATACTCATTAAATGGTATCATTTTCCTTAAGAAGTCCCAGCGTTTTACATAACAGAACTTCGAAAGCAGACTTCTTTTGGCTTCTTCCTTTTAGGGTTTAATCCCTTTTTGGTTTTCAATTCACAAAACTCCCATATGCTTTAGTGAATTGTTATGGTGTTCAAGAACATAACTTTGATTTCGTTTAACCTTTATGGAGAAGGGATCTCCATATTTGATCGGTGGATACCGAGCGTAGTCATTTTGCATGTGGATGAGCCGAAGATGACGAATCGACACCTAGAGGGTATTTCGCTGTCTATCGTATCTTTGACGGTTTGCTGAAGGCACCGTGCATTACACACTTGTGGGCGATTATCAGGTTGTATGTAAGTCAAAGGTCTTGTAAATTCTTCAAACTGTTTATAAAAAGGTTTTACCCGAAAGAATTTTTTCCTAAATCGGTCGTCTTTATTTTTCATGCATGGGTTGAATCATTTATGATGTTTAGATGCATGTGTAGGGGCTGAATTAAGTTTGTTTAAAATAGAATCCAATTAAATAAGTGTGCCAAATTAGAAAATTACGAATTTAATCAATTATCACGCTGTCACGTTTTACAAACTGGCATCAGAGCGGCTTGCACTAATTTATTGCGTATTCCTATTTTCGCAAAAAATTGTGTGATATTGATTTTTTTGAAAAAAATCAGTTTTTTTGAAAAATCGCAATTTTTCCAATGGAACGTTCATTTAATAAGGTGCCTATTTTTTATGGGAATAATTATTCCTATTGGAAAGCTCGCATGAAATCTAGTTTAAAAGCCATTGACGAGCGTGATTGGTTGCTTTGCGAAAATGGGTGGACTCCCCCCACGGTCACCGTTGATAATATCACCTTTTTAAAACCCGTGTCAGCCTGGACTGAAGATGATTATAAAATGCCTAATTTTAATTCCCGTGGTCTGAGTGCTATTTCTGGAGCTGTCACTCCTGGTGAGTTTCGCCGAATTATGACGTGTACAACGTCTAAAGAGGCTTAGGATGTTTTGAAATTGACACATGAGGGTACGAACACGGTTAAAGAATCAAAATTACAAAATTTGGCCACCCAATTTGAGAGTATCACCATGTCCGAGTCTGAATGTTTTGATGATTTTTATGCACGTTTATCGGACATTGTTAACACATGTTTTAATTTAGGTGAGGTGATTGATAACACGTATGTCGTTAAAAATATTTTGAGATCTCTTCCAAAATTCTTTATTCCTAAAGTCACTGTTTTGAACTCTTTGGGAAATTTGAAATCACTTAAGTTGGAAGAACTTGTAGGAGATCTTCAAACCTATGAGATTGACATGTTTCCCAAAACCATTAAGGCTAAGGATAACAGCGTTGCTTTAAAGACTCATTTTAAGAAAAAGAAAGAAAAAGTTTGTGAGTCCGATTCTTAGGAAGATTTTGATTTTAAAGATATGGCCTTGTTAGCGAAAAATTTTAAAAAATTTCTCGACATGAACAAAAATAATTCTTCCAATAAGAGATTTTTTGAGAAAAATAAAAAGGCCAAAGAAAGCAGTGAGGAAGAGAAGGAGAGAGAAAAAGAAAAGGAGAGTGAAGAAAGTTTAGAAAATTTGATGTGTTTTGAGTGTGGGGTTAAAGGGAATAAGGTGTATGAGTGTGACACTAGATTTAGGAGAGAGGGAAAGAAAGTGGCTATGCCTGCCACACTTAGTGATAGTGACATAGAGGTGTTTGATTCGGGTGATAACAAAGAGCACGGTATGTGTGTCGGGTTTTTAGCTAGTCGGGTTAGCACATCTAGTTTGGATGGAGGTGAGAGACTAGTTCTAGTGAGACCCCCGAGGAGGATGATTTGAGTGGTTCTAGTGGGGATGAGAGTGAATTTGAGAGTGGAGAAGAAAGTGAGCTAGAAAAAGCCTTTAGAGATTTGTACATCGAGACCTTGAAAACAAAGATATATAATAGAGATTTAGGTTGTCGGGTTTTAGATTTGGAGAGAGAGAAGGAGGTTTTAAGAAAGGAGAAGTGTGATTTGACCAACACGTTGTCTAGTCTGAAGACACGTGTATCCCAACTCGAGAGTGATCTCGAACGTGCCAGGGAGGTCAAAGTCAATTTTGAGAACACACCTAAGAAGGTTGAAAAGGTGGTTCTTAAGGGTAAAGGTGAGAGGTTAGAAATAAGTCATGACGGTGATTCTACTTCTCAATTAGCACTCGAGCCGGTTCCCACTTTAGTGTTAGATTCACGTGTGTCTCACCTTAACCCACCTAGGCGTCCCATTCCTATTAGGAGAGTGCGTCCTAGATTTTTTGAGAGGGGTAGTCCTAGGCCTATTTATGTTTGTTCACATTGCAAGAGGATAGGTCACCTTAAGGAATTTTGTTTTAAGTTGGGTTATATGTCACGTTTTGTTTTTACACGTGTTTCTGACACACATGCACCCACACATGATACTTTACATGCTCCTGGAGATTACAGGAGATAGTTTGCACATTTAGGTGAGCAAGTTAAGTTTTTGGTAAAAACTTCACAAAATTTAATGGAGGTTTTTCATAAGTTGACACCACCTTTGGAAAACCCCTCTGCACCTAATGATTGAGGTTTGAATTGTTTACTAGCATAAGATGATTTTTATGATGTCGTTATTTGCCTATTACTAGTATGTATCATTTTTTTATGTTTTTCTTTTTTTTGAAAAATACAAAAAGATTTTTTTTATAATTTTTTTGAAAAATCCAAAAAGATTTTTGTATTTTGTTTGCACCATATATAGATGAACACTTAGGATAATTGAGTCACAACATCATTCCATTTTTTTTCATGTGACTATTTGATAGTGTTTTAAGACAATAGGTCAATTCATCCATGTGCTTTATAATGTGTGGAGTCATTAAGATGTAATTAAGTGTTACTTTCTACACGTTTGACTCGTGATTTGCTTTATTGCACACATGCATGGATTTGTTTGATTATTGTGCTTGTCTTATCACATGTTGGTTGGGTATTTTCACTTCAATCTTGTCTTTAAAAAAAACCAATCGAGATAAAACTTGATAAGAAAGTTGTGCATGTAAGAGCCGTTTGTGAGCTTGTGTGCTTTGTTTGAAAACGGTGAAGGGCTACGAAAGATTTTCATTTATCCTTTGCGATTAAGTCGCCGTTTAATTGGACCTAAAAAATTGAGGAATTTTATTATCCGGGGTCCAAAGAGGTTTAAAAGTGCCCGAAAAAATTTAAAGGCAATAAAAGGAAATTCATGCCAATTATGGGCCATTTAGGTTTTTGCACCAATTCTCCAAAGTTTGAGAATTTAGTTTAACACCTCTAAAAGAAAATATATATGAGGGAGTTTGGTTGGAGATTTTATAACGGGTTTGCACGTCCTTGAAAATCTTGAAAAAACGTTAAATAGTTTTGTATGTTATTGGTGTGGAAATCACTTTGACTTTGATTTGTTGAATTACATAAGACGATGTCATATAAATTCAACAATTTTTACACCTAAGGATACTTTTGATGTTCATTCGTTAGGAGTACACATATGCATCGTGCACATATGATTGATTGAGTTGATTTTCCTATCAAATGTATTCACTCCCATTCATTCCATTTCCATGACTTGGTTGTTTGAGTTTAAATCCATGGTGTGATTTTTAGTATCTTATTCTTGTATGAAAAATTAAAAAATCTAAAAATAGTTTGTGAATGTTTGTGGGATACTCCTTTGCATGCATGTTGATTGATTCATATTTGCTATGCATTTTTATCGTGACACTCCATGTTTTGATTTTTTCTTCTTATCTGTCTATTTGGGGACATCATAAAAAGGGGGAGAAAGAATTATCATGTTATGGGGGAGTTTTTGCGTTATGGGGGAGATTTGATTTATTAATTCTTTATTCTTATATCATTTCAAACTCGATGCATCACGAAGGTTTTTGCTTTATCTCATGTGTGTAGGTACAAAGATTGATGATCACATGTTGCACACCCTGATGAGAAAAGCTTTGAGATTTGATGAAGACTTTTTGAAGAACAGTTTGAGATCTTGCAAATTTATTCAATGGGAGGGTAGATTTGTATAGGCATTTTGGTATTTGATAATCCAGATATTTTTATGTTTATATCGGCATAGACATAGGGGGAGATTTGTAAGGACATATTTTTATAGGTCCGTTATCAATTTATTATGTCATATACTGCTACACCGTCGAAGAACATTCAAGAGCAATCTACATCAAAGAAGGATCCGAATTAATCAAGTTCTTCATCATTCAAGACTCCGCAAAGTTTACTTTGGTAAGGTTATGTTTTAAATACCTTAACTTTCCACTTAGAACTTTTGAGATATTTTTATAAAATATTTTCTAAGTGTTGGAGCGGACTTTTTCGTCAAAATTTTAAAATGAGTATTTTTTTCTAAGTATTGGAGCAGACATTAAAATAATAATTTTTGATGCAACAGTCGTTCAAACGACATAGCAATGTCCTTCACACGAGATAGACATATTGCGCGATCTCGTTCGAGCAATAACTGTCTTTCGTTCGAGCGACATGCTATCTCGTTCGAACGAGCACCTATTTCGAGGCGGCATGTGTGGTAACAATTATTATGAAACACAAATAAATACAAGAGAGGCAATCACCAAGGAAGAACAAGGAATGAAAAATGACAATCACACAACAAAAGATGTACGTGGTTCAGCAAAGATGTGCCTACATCCACGGTGGTGCAGTCGTTATTATTTCTATATACTCCGGAGAGTGGTTACAGAGAATACAACTTGTCCTTTTGCCCCGGACCTAGGGTTTAATATATACATGTACATTTAGGTGAGTGGGGGTGATGGGTTCCCCCACGTCTTCCATCCTTCCTATAACTTCCCTTCAGGGGAACGTGGGAAGAGACCAAATCAAAATAAAAGGTGGGGGGCCTAGACTTTGGGCCGACAGAACTGGGCTAGCTGTCTAGGCCCATGGTATTAATTCTGGGTACTCACAATTGCCCCTACGTTTGTTGGGCCATGTTCATGGGCTCAATAAATTTAAATGATTAGCCATAATGGCTTTTTTGTAATTCTTCAGAAACTGTGAAGATGATTTTGGCGGCACCCGCTTCGTATCTTGTGCACTATGATTAGCAAAATTTAAAGGTTTCTTGGGTTAGGCACTTTTCTATCGTCGTTCCAATTTTTCCAGCACTTTCTCATTCCTTGTGAGTTCTAGCACTTCGTACCGTCTTCTCTCAATCTCCATTCTCGTTGCTTTTCTTGTCGTTTGGGCTCGTGCTTCTTCATCGTTCGAATTGGTCTTCTATCTTGTAAGTTTCCTGTACTTTTTCTCTGTGCTTTCTCTTTGAGTTTGTAGCTTTTCTAGGGTTTTCTAATGGCGAAGATTGGAAATAGTTCAATCTCTGAATTTAGGAAGTTTTACAACATCCCTAAGTGGGTAGATATTGAGTGCTGTACCTCCCCTCCTAGAAACGTTAGAGATATAGATGATGCCCACTGGATCCACGTCTTGTTGCTTTCCCAGGGGGGACTCACTTTTCCTCCTAATGATTTATTTTTGCATTTTTTTGGCTATTTTAATATTGTTCCTGCACAATGCTCGCCCAATGTGTGGAAAATAGTAAATGGCGTACATAGGATAAATCAATTGTATGGAACTAGGTTAGGGCTTGCCGAGGTCTGTTTTTGCTACTCCTTTTCTTGAACTAGTTTTGGTGTCCTTTACCTCAAAGCTAGGATCCCTGAAAGGATATTGGTAGTAAATTTACCTGATTCCCATAAGGACTACTGGCAAGAAGGTTTCTTTGTTAGAAATTGGCAGTTTTCTCCTCAATTTGAAGGGTCAAGGTCTGAGAGGTTCTCTGTTCCCTTTTATGGGGAGGAATACATAGGTAGACATTGTACTGTTGTTTCGACTTTTGTTGATTTGTGATCTTTCTAACTCTTCTCTGTTCTTCTTTTGCAGCGAGGTCAAAGAACTTGGAACTTGCTCTCAGCGAGGTTCGTCTTTCGGAATTGATAAAGGCTTGGAATATCAGGGAGCCTTTGGGTGACGATGAGCATCCCAGATCTGCTGCTTTTTTGCTCGAGTATAAGAACGTTGGCTCCAGCTTCATAGCAAGGCCTGTGGACAGTATCCCAGAGTTTGACTTATTCGAAGAGACTGCTGCAGGTCATATCCAGTTGGACGAGGAAGAGAGCAACTCTAAGAGTGACATTGTAGGAGCTGTAGGTGATTTACGGGGAGAGAGCTCTAGCAGTAGCAGTTCCTCTGAAGCTCGAGGGTCATCGAGCACTTCTAGCAGTTCGAGCGAGGATATGGTTCCTCCAAGGAAGAACGTGATCAGGGATGATGATGACGAGGACCACGTGCTTCTTGCACAAAGGTTAAATAACCAAAAATATAATTCTGGAGCTGTGGCTACTAGTTCCCGATCTTCTGCCCAAGAGCAGGAGAGAAAGAGGAAGGTAGAGGAGCAGGTGAGGGAGAGAGAGAGAAAAAAAGGAAGAAGATAAGAAGAAAATGGAGGAGAGGAGGAGGGAAGAAGAGAGGAAGAAGAAAGAGAATGAGAGAGAAGAGGAGAAAAGGAGGTATGAAGCGAGGACGAAGGCCGGGTAAGCCTTGGTACCGGTATCCGCACTGCCCGAGGGAGCTTCTGTTGCAATTTCCCCTCAACTGGCCCCTGCTTTGCTCAAGAGGGCTGTCCTCCCAGTTGATCGCCAAAGGGCGATAGGGTCTGAGCAATTGGCCCTTCAGGCTAGTCAAAGGCTAGATCTGGTAAGGTTTTTCCTTTTTCTCCCATGTTTTTATGAACTTTATCATTTTTTTCTCTTTTAACATCTTCCTCTTTCTGCAGTTTGTTACTGACTTCGCCGTGCTATATCGTTCACGTGATGAGATGGTTAAGAAAAATAGCGAGCTGGAGAAGGAAAATGCTGCCTTGAAGCTGAAGGGTAAAGAGCTCGAGGCTAGTTTTAAAGTCGTGGACTCTGCTCGAATTTCATCTGAATTGTCTCTTGCTACTTCCAACAAGGAGAAGGACGCTTCAGTCTAGGATCTGAAGGAGCTGAGGTAGGCCTACGACTTGGTTTTCTCGAGAAAACTTATAGTTGTGGAGGAGAACAGGGTGCTCTCTGAAGATCTGAAGAGGAAGGAGTCTGAGGCTGTTACTGCCAAGGAGGACTCTTACAATTCTAGTTGGGCTGCAGCATACGAGGATGCTGAAGTTCAGATAGGCTATATTAGCCGTCTGAACTTCAAGAAGGGATAGAACAAGGCCCTCATAGCTATTGGAATGGATGTTGCATCTCCCCTTTTTGATGAGCACGACCCAGGGCCGAGGTTAGTCGTAGATGAGGACCCTGCCCCAACCGTTGAAGGCTCTGATCCTGTTCCTCAGGTGACCCCTGCTGACGTTTCTCCTGTTGAGGCAACAGAGATCACCCCTGCCGAGGGCAGTGCTCCTGTTGATGCCGATAAGGGGAAAGGGCCATCAACCTCTGGGCCACCTGAGGTCACTAATTAGTTATCTGATAGGCTTTCTTTATATTTTTGCTTTTTCCAGTCGGTAAACTTTCTTTTTTCAGTTCGATGTAATTTCAACCTTAATTAATGAAAAAGGCTTCTATTTTTCTATGCACTGATATGTCTTCTTCTCTCCCTTGTCTTCTCATTGTTTGTAGTCAATTGATGTTGATGATTACATTCTTGCTACTTCTCAACTGGGCAGGACCCTTGGTCCTAATGCGAGTCTTGAGGTTCGTCATGACTTTGTTAGATTTTGCAAATCCCTTCGGTCTAGGAATCAGAAGTATAAGGAGCAATCTGAACTTGTGGCCAAGCTGAAGTACAAGTTCCAGGAGATGGAAGAGGTTGGGGCTTTGGTGCAAGAAGAAGTGAATACGCTGAGAGCAAAGCTTCTTGATGCTTCTGAGATCAACCAGGTTGGTGAGATGCTTCAGCAAGAGAATGAGGTTCTGAGGAGAGAGGTCTCATGACTTAAGGAGCACGCGTCGAGCACAACTCCAACAATATTACAGGGTTCTTCGTCATCACGAGCCAGAGCTGGTCGGAGTGATGCCCCTGTGCTGTAGGGTTCCACTGGTCCATCTGTTCCGCGAGCTAGCAGGACCACCAGGAGCCAGAATAGGGAGGCAGAAGAACTTCGAGAGAGGGAAATGTAAGAGCTCCGTGATGATGTTCAGCGAGCATATGTTATTGCTGCTGGGCTTCAGAGGGACGTTACTCGGCTGCGGCACCTGTTCAAAAAAGGTCCTCGACAAGTATGGGCTGATGGCTACGACCAGGGTTGGTCAGATGTTCCAACAAGGTTGACAGAGTTCGAGGAGCTTTATTTTATCAGGGGGTGGCTAAGTTCCTTAAAGGATCTTCAAGTCCCGAGGAACTCGATGCTCTGGTATCGCCATGAAATATCTCCCTCTACCCCGATGCCTATCCCCTTTAGGAGGGATGATCGATGGATCCCTATCGATGCCATCCCTCGATAATTATTGGAGGCGGATGCGAACGAGGTTATGGAAGAGTTAGCTCCGGCTCCTCATGACGGGCGAAGAGCTTGAGTGGGTGATTATCTCGCTCAGAGGCCTCCCCCCCATTGAGATTTTGCCAGTTGTTTTTACTTATATTTTTTATAACGTAAATGCTTTGGGCTAGTTTGCCGACTAAGCATGTATCACCATTGTTGTAAATATGATTCATTAGTAAAAAGTTTGTGTTTTGTGCAAGTTTGTCGACTAAACGTGTGCATCATATTCTTCATATTCTTGTTGTTTTATAATCTTCTAAGTTTGTTTTGTCATACAAGTGTCCTCCCAGTCCAGTATAATACCGAGATACCATTCTGCACCACTTTACCTTTTAGGTTATGTCGTCACACTCCCTTAGGCCTAAGTGGGACAATTAGCGAGGACACACCTGGTGTTGGATGCTTTATCCGATCAGGGTTTTGCTCAACCGAAGTAGGTTTGATGACCAGTATAAAATTTGGTCATATTGCCTAAGGATCCCCTGTAGGGCTTCATGTATTGCCAGAGGCAATGCTAAGAGATTCTTCGTGTTTCATGACGATGACCTGAGGAGGGGTATTCCCCTGCTATATCATAGTGATCAATGTGCCTGTTACTTGGAAAAGATGTGCGATAAATGCAGCTGTTACTAATCAGAGTGCAACCAATTTAATAATTTTCATTAATAATAAGGGAAACGAACTTGTATAATAAAAGAATACAATAGAAAGATCTAAAAATAGAATCTCTTGAGATTATCTGCATCCCATGTTCATGATATTTCTCTGTCCTCCATCGTTTCCAAGTGATAGGCGCCCTGCAGGTCGTCTCTGGTTACTTTAAAGGGTCCTTCCAAGTTGGGACCTAGCTTACCGTCTGATGGTTTCACTGCGCTGCCCAGAACTTTCCTTAGAACATAGTCCCTAATTTGGAATGCCCTCGGATTAACCCTTTTGTTGTACTGACTCGTGGGCTATTGCTGGTAGCTAGCTAGTTTCACTAGGGCTAGCTCCCGGTGCTCGTCGGTTAGGTCGAGCTCAGCGAGTAATGTTACATCATTATGGCCTTGGTCGACAAGGTTGGACCTCATTGTCGACAAACTTGCTTCGAGTGGGATGACTGCCTCCATGCCACATGTCAGCGAAAATGGGGTTTCTCCTATTGCTCGCCGAGGAGTGGTCCGATATGCCCATAGGACGTGAGGTAGTTCATTTACCCATGCGCCTTTGGCTCGCTCCAATCTCTTCTTCAATCCATCAATAACGGTTTTGTTGGAAGCCTCAGCTTGGCCATTGCTTTGAGGGTAGGCCACCGAACTGAAGTGGTGTTTGATCCTGTATTCGTTACAGAAGTTCTGAAAGGAGCCACTTTCGAACTGTGTTCCATTGTCGGTGATGATGGTTCTAGGGATTCCAAACCGAGTGATTATATTCCTCCATATGAACCTTATCATGTCAGCATCTCGGATGTTCGCCAGGGATTCTGCCTCGATCCATTTGGTGAAGTAGTCAGTCACAACCAACAGGTATTTGCAATTGCTGGCAGCGGTAGGCAGTGGTCCCACGATGTCCATTCCCCATTGGGCGAAGGGCCATGGTCTGGACAGGGACTTTAGGTCGCTGGTGGGTTGGTGGGCCATAGGAGCGTGGAGCTAGCATTTCAGGCGTTTGCGAACATATACTGCTGAGTCCTTTTGCATATATGGCCACCAATAGCCTTCCTTCATCGATCGAAAGGCTAGAGATCTTCCTCCGGTGTGGATTCCACAGATTCCTTCGTAAAGCTCGCGTAACACTTGCTCGACATCCCCTGGGTGGACGCATCGAAGGTAAGGACCGAAGAAGGATTTCTTATACAAGTTGCCTTCTGGGGATAAGTGAAAGCGAGCAGCTTTGACTCTTATCTGGTGGGCGGTCTTCTTGTTATCCGGGAGCGTGCCATTCTTTAAAAATTCTCTTAAGGGGTCCATCCAGCTGGGTGCTGACCCCACCTGGAGTACCTGCTCCATGCTTGGTGGATTGCTGTCGATGCTCGGACAAGTGAGAAAATCGATGGGGATGATTCTTTTTAGGTCGGAGTCAACTGCCGAACTAAGGGCTGCTAAGGCATCAGCATGACTGTTTTGCCCCCTGGAAAACTACTGGACGTTGATCTCTTCAAAATTTGACATCAGCTTTTTCACTAAGGCGAGGTAGGCTGCCATTCTTTCATTCTTTGCATTATAATCTTCGCTTATCTGATTGGAGACCAGTTGGGAGTCCCCGAACACCTGTAAATGTTTTACTCCCAAAGTATGCGCCTTTTGGAGGCCAGCTATTAGGGCTTTATACTCTGCTTCGTTGTTGGAGGCTGCAAATCCAAGCCTGATTCCTTATTCAAGGATTGTGTTCCCTGGAGTTATGAGGACAATGCCTACCCCTTACCCCTTTGAATTGGAGGCTCCATCAACAAACAGTTTCCAGGTTTCATTTTTTGCTGGGTTCTCCATTTGCCTTGTTGGTTGGGGTTAGTCGGAGGGTCCTTCGCCCGTGAATTCGGCTATGAAATCAGTAAGGATTTGACCCTTTATAGCTGTCCTTGATTGAAATTGGATGTCAAATCGACCGTGCTCGACTGACCACTTGGACAGTCTGCCTGACAAATTCGCTTTCCTTAGGACTGCCTTAAGGGGATGCGATGTAAGAACGATGATAGTATGAGCTTCGAAATAATGCTTTAGCTTCCTCGAGGCTATTACTAGCGCAAAGGCGATCTTTTCCAATGGTAGGTACCTTTGCTCAGCGTCCAATAAGGTCTTTCTCGTGTAATAAACGGGGTGCTGGATTCCTGTAACCTCGCATATTAGCGCAGAGTTGACAGCGTGATTGGACACGGAGAGGTACAAGTATAAAGAATCTGTCTGCTGTGGTATGACGAGCAGTGGTGGAGAGCTTAAGTAATACTTGAGCTCGACCAATGTTCGCGAGCAATCTGGGCTCTACTCTATCATTTTGTTCCCCTTTAGAAGCTGGAAAAAAGTCTTGCACTTCTCGGAGGATTTGGAGATGAAGCGATTTAAGGTAACGAGCATACCAGTGAGCTTCTGTACGTCCCGGATTGTGCGAGGGGGGTGCACCCTGTTGATTGCATTGATCTAGTCTGGGTTAGCCTCTATGCCTCTCTTACTGACCAAGTACCCAAGAAATTTTCCTGACTGGACACCGAAGGAACACTTGCTCGCGTTAAGCTTCATTTGGTACTTCCTGAAGATTTCGAAGATGTTCGACAGGTCAGACAGGTGATTTTCCTTCTTCTTACTCTTAATGAGCATGTCGTCGATGTAGACCTCCATGGTGTCTCCCATCTGATCTTTGAACATTTTGGTGACTAGCCGTTGATAGGTTGCCCCTGCATTCTTGAGCCCGAAGGGCATGACCTTATAGCAGTATAACCCAACTGTTGTGATGAATGCCGCTTTGTCCTGGTCGGGGGCATATGGGGGGATCTGGTGATACCCTGAGTATGCGTCCAGGAAACTCATTCGCTCATGAGCTGCGGTGGCATATACTAGTTGGTCTATCTTCGGGAGGGGGAAACTATCTTCAGGGCATGCGTTGTTGAGGTCAGTGAAGTCGATGCAAACTCTCCACTTCCCATTGCTCTTCGAAACTACTACTGGGTTGGATAACCATTTGGGGAATTATACCTCCTGTATGGATCCTGCATCCAGTAGTTTTTCCACTTCTTTTTCAACCGTTTTAGCCTTCTCGGGTGCAGTTCGTCATGTCTTCTGCGTGATTGGCTTGAATGTGGGGTCAACGTGCAGCTGATGACAGACCATACTAGGATCGATTCCAGGCAGTTCGTATGGTTCCCATGCAAAAACATCTACGTGTGCCTCAACAAGGTTGTCAACTCCTTATGTTCCTAGTCGGTGAGAGATGCTCCAATCAATAAGACTCTGTTACTGTCACCATCTCCAACCATAATTTCTACCAGGTTCTAGACGACCCGCTCAGAGGGGAGGAGCCTGGTCTCCTTTACTCCAGGTCTCCCATACTTTAATTGCTATTTAGAAGGTGTCAGACCTTCTTCAATTTTCTCGCTGGGCTGCTCGGACTTCTTCTCTGGTTTTGGACGGATGGCTACTATGAAGCACCTTCTCGCCATTGCCTGATCATCATGGATTTCCATTACTCCACGTTCGATTACGTACTTGAGTTTCTGATGGTAGGTTGAGGAAACTGCCTTCATCGCATGAAGCCATCCCCTGCCGAGGATGGCCTGGTATGGTGAGTCGATGTCAACTACCAAAAACTCGATCATCTTGGAGACGTTTCTAGCATGTACTGGTAGTACAATCTTTCCCAGGGGCATAGTCATTTTTCCAGCGAAGCCAACCAAAGGAACAGTAGCTTCCTTTAGGTCGGCGATGCTTAACTTCAATTTCCTGAATAGGTCGAGGTACATTACTTCGGATGATATTCCTTGATCGACGAGCAGCTTATCGACGTCAAAGTTGGCTATCCTGAGTGTAATTATCAGGGCATCATGATGTCGGGTCCTTACTCCCACCAGATCTTCATCCGTGAAAACAATATGCTTATTATAGTTGACATCCTCTGCTCGTCGGCGCTTTCCTGACTGTGACTTTGCTGGATCGATCTGAAAAGCCTGCATTACTGCTGTAAGTTTCTTTATCTCCATTCGGGCTGAATTTCCTTATATCTGCCTGGCATCAGATGCCCCGTGAATTATCGCGAACCCATGTCCAGCGTCATCTTCCATTACGTTGTCAGGTCTCATCTCCCTATTGGCAGCCACTTTTTCTGCCTTCTTTTCCACAAACTCGTTCAAATGCCCAGACTGGGACAACTCCTTGAGGTGAGACTTAAGAGCTTTGCAATGCTCAGTCTTGTGTCCTCCCTCTTTGTAAAAAGTGCATCTCAGCGCATTGTTCCTCTTTGAGGGATCTCCTCCCATTTTTCTGGGCCATTTTATGAATGGCTCGTCTTTGATTTTTGCGAGAATTTTGTAAATTGGTTATTTGAAGACGGTGTTGACCGCCTGAAATGTTTTCGACGCATAATTGTTTCCTCCGTTCTTGGAGCCATTTTTGCCCCCGTTCTTTCCTCCTTTTTTCTGGTTCTCAACTTTGTCACTTCCCTTATTTGTGAGTTTATCTCGATCGTTTTCTCCTGTACTGAGGCGGGTGACATCTTCCACCTTGGCATACTTCTCGATGCGAGCCATTAGATCGTCAATGGTTATGTCTTCCTTCTTCGTCAGGGACTGGTAGATAAGGGAAGAACTGGGTAGCCCAATTTTGAAAGAGGCCACCGCCACTTGCTCCGAGCAGTCCTCGACCTTATTAAATAACTCCCAGTACCTTTTCGTGTAGTCTCGGAGGGTCTCCTGAGGCGTCTTCTTCATTGTCAACAAAGCATCCATCTTTTTGGGATAGGAGCTACTAGTAACAAAGAGGGCCGTAAAGAGTTCGGCCAGGGATTTGAAACTTCTGATGGATCGGTGGGGGAGTCTTTTGAACCATTTCTGCGCCACATCATGCAAGATCGAGGGGAAAATACGGCACATCAGTGCATCCCGGTGATTTCAAAGGGTCATGGCCAGTTGGTATTGCCTGACGTGATCGATGGGATCAGTCTTACCGTCATAAATCTTGAACCTTGGAATGGAAAATTTCTTGGGGGCTTCTTCCTCTTCGATTTCCCTCATGAAGGGTGACTTCATCTGGGTTTTGAGAGCTCGCTTTGTGAGTTCTCTGGTTGATCTGGTACCGTGGTGGGCAGGATGTTGGTCCATTTCCCTGCGGACCAGATCTCGTATGTTTTCGTTGCTGCGAGCAGGGCTCTGGTAGCGTCGAGCTCTTCGCAGCTGCTCGCGGAGGTCGTCGTTTGATGTTTGAAAGAGTTGGCGCTTGCTTTCAATTAAGAAATAATATAATAAAAACCTTTTTAACCCAAATAAGCCCTAAACATGCAACTAGGTGTGATTGAAACAATATGAAATCATGCAAGAGTTATTCAAACACACATAATTAAGGAAAAATCCCCCACAGGGGCAAAACCATTTGTATATCACTATAATTTGTAAGAGAAACGGCTTACAATCGGATTACACTGAAATACAAGTTTTTGACTAAGAATTACCCGCAGGCATCGAATTCTGTAGTCGCGGCTGGAAGAATCCCTTTCCAGTAGGGTTGGCGGCTGGAACTATCCCTGTCCAGTAGGGCTGCAATGAAGAGGAAGGAACGGTCCACTTCATAAAGGGTTGAACAACAGCAATGGTGTTCTTGGGTTACCAAACTTGATTCACATAGATATGGAAGATGTGTGAATCTAAAAACCTAGAATCATAGGACTCAATAGATGAAGACTTTAGGGTTGATATGCTCTGAAAAATGTGGGAAAGTCTTATAGAAACCAACTACTGATCGTGGTTTAAATAAGGAGTCAAAACCCTAAAAAATCTGCTACACGATCTGGCAGAGTTTATCCAGGGTGGATCGGTCCGATGGCGGATCGCTTCTTTTAATTTGAAGCTGATTCGGTTCGCAATCGGTTCGGTGCTCTCTGGACTCATTTTGCAAGGCGGTCCGGTCCGGTCCTGGGCAGATCGGTCTGCAGTCGGATCGGTTCTTTTTATTTTGGGGCGGACCGGTCCGACTGACTGTTTCCAGATTCCTTCTTCTTTTGATCTTCGGATTTCGGATTTTGTTGATGACGATGTGATCTTTTCAACCATCAATCTTGTAACGGCGTATGACATAACATATACATAAAGATGGACAAATTGTCCTTACAAATCTCCCCCTATGTCTATGCCGGAACAAACATAAAAAATCCGAATTATCAAGTATGAACAATGCCTATACAAATCTACCCTTCCATGAACCCAAAACTGAAAGCGGTACATATGACTAAGGCTGCATCGTTTGTTCTTCAATTCTTCAGGAATCTTCACGCTTTTCTCATCAGGGTGTGTATCATGGGATTATCAAGGATGTACCTACACACATGAGATAAAGCAAATACTAAGTGACGTATCGAGTTTGAAATGAGATAATAAACTTATGCATATATACATATATACCAGATTTATGATGAACCTCAAATTTCAAAACTCCCCCAAAATCAGATAATTCATTCTCCCCCTTTTTATGATGTCTCCAAATAGACAAAATGAGAGAAATGAAATAAACAAGCAAAACCGGGGTGACACAAGGTATAAATCACACCATTAATGAACATAAAACAACCAAGTCGATGATAGCGTAAATGAAGAGGTGTGATCAAAATTCGATAGGAAAATCAAAGCATACAAACATGACATATGTGCACGATGAATATTGGATATTCCTAACGAATGAACTCAAATGCTTCCTTTGGTGTAAAAGATTGGAAATATAAGACATTGACTATATCAAATCTACAAATCAAAGCTCAAAGTGATTTCTACACCAATAACGTCCAAAATGATTTTCATGCTTTTTCAGGACTTTCAAGGAAGTGCAAACCCGTTTTTATTCTCCAACCAAACTCCCTCAGATTTATATTATAATAGAGGTATACTAAATTCTCAAACATTGGAGAATTGATGGTGACACCTAAATGGCCCATATTAGGCATGAATTGCTTTTTATTGCCTTTTGATTTTTTTTCGGGGCTCTTTTAACCTCTTAGGACCTCGGATATTAAAATTCCTCCATTTTTAGGTCCATTTTAACGGTGGCTTTTGCGCAAAGGATAGGAATCAACTTTCGCAGCCCCTCCCCGTTATGCAAATTATCACACATTCTCACCAAAATGGTTTTTACATGCAATCCAATCTTGTCAAGTTTTATCGCATATTGTACATTTTATAGACAGAATTGAGATAGAAACACTCAAGCCAATATGTGATAGACAAGTGTAATAATCAAATATAGCCGTGCATGTGTGCATTAAAGGATATAGGAGTCAAACATGTAGGAAGATATCACTAATTACATCTCAAGGACTCCAATCAATGTTAAGCACATGGATGAAATGATGTAGCGTCTCAAATCTCTACCAAACAGTCACATGGATATATGAAATGAAGTTGTGACTTGGCTATCTTAATTGCTCATCCATAAAAGGTGCAAAACAAAAGAAAAAATCTTTTTGGATTTTTCAAAAATTTTATCAAAATAAAATCTTTTTGTATTTTTCAAAATTTTTCCAAAACAAAAATATATACAAAAATGATACATACTAGCAATAGGCAAATAATGACATCATGCAAATCACCCTATGCTAGTAAACAAGTCAAACCTCAATCATTAGGTGCGGAGGGGTTTTCCAAAGGTGGTGACAACTTATGAAAAACCTCCATCAGTTCTTGTGAAGTTTTGACTAAAAACTTAACTTGCTCACCTAAATGTGCAAACTCTCTCATGTAGTCTCCGGGAGCATGTAAAGTATCATGTGTGGGTGCATGTGTGCCAGAAACACGTGTAGAAGCAAAACGTGACACATACCCCAACTTATAGAAAAATTCCCTAAGGTGTCCTCTCCTCTTGCAATGTGAGAAAACATAAATAGGCCTAGGAACACCTCTCTCAAAAACTCTAGGACGCACTTTCCTAATAGGAATGGGACGCCTAGGTGGGTTAGGGTGAGACACATGTGAAACTATCACTAAAGTGGGAACCGGCTCGGGTGCTAATTGGGAAGAAGAAGCACCGTCATGACTTATTCTTAACTTCTCACCTTTACCCTTAAGAACCACCGTTTCAACCTTCTTAGGTGCGTTCTCAAATTTGACTTTGACCACCCTGGCACGTTCGAGATCACTCTCGAGTTGGGATACACGTGTCGTCAGACTAGACAACGTGTCGGCCAAATCACACTTCTCCTTTCTCAAAACCTCCTTCTCTTTCTCCAAATCTAAAACCCAACGACCTAAATCCCTATTATACTACTTTGTTTTCAAGGTCTCGGTGTACAAATCTCTAAAAGCTTTTTGGAGCTCACTTTCATCTCCACTTTCACTCTCACTTTCTCCCTCACTTGAAGCGCTCAAACCATCACTATCACTTTCGTGTGCACTATTGTGGGACAAGGTGGGTCTGCTCACATGACTAGAAAAAGCTACAAACTTCTCACCACTAGTCTCATCACCCTCACTATCACTAAGTGTGGCAGGCATGGCTACTTTCTTTCCTTTCTTTCTAAGCCACGTAGGACACTCAAATGACTTATGTCCCTTACCCCCACATTCAAAACAAGTGACGTTCTCAAAATCTTCCTCACACTCCTCATCGGAGTCATTCTCTTTTTCCCTCTCACCACTTTCTTTGGCCTTTCCTTTCCTTTTATTTTTCTCAAAAAAATTCTTTTTATTGGAAGAATTATTTTTGTTCATGTTGAGAAATTTTTTAAAATTTTTCGCAAACAAGGCCATATCATTAAAATCAAAATCTCCCTCAGAATCGGACTCACAAACTGTTTCTTTCTTTTTCTTAAAATGAGTCTTTAAAGCAATGCCTTTATCCTTAGCCTTAATGGTTTTGGGAAACATGTCAATCTCATAGGTTTGAAGATCTCCTACAAGTTCTTCCAGCTTAAGTGATTTCAAATTTTCCAAAGAGTTCAAAACAGTGACTTTAGGAATAAAGCGTTTTGGGAGAGATCTCAAAATCTTTTTAACGACACGCGTGTTATCAATCACTTCACCCAAATTAAAACATGTGTTAACAATGTCCGATAATCGTGCATAAAAATCATCAAAGCAACCGGACTCAGATATGGTGATAGTCTCAAATTGGGTGGCCAAATTTTGTAATTTTGACTCTTTAACCGCGTTCGTACCCTCATGTGTCAATTTCAAAACATCCCAAGCCTCTTTAGATGTGGTGCACGTCATAATTCGACGAAACTCATCAGGAGAGACAGCTCCAGAAATAGCACTCAGACCACGGGAATTAAAATTGGACAATTTATAATCATCTTCAGTCCAGACTGACACGGGTTTTAAAGTGGTGATGTTATTAACAGTGACCGTGGGAGGAGTCCAACCATTTTTGCAAAGCAACTAAACACGCTCGTCAATAGATTTTAAAATCAATTTCATACGAGCTTTCCAGTAGGCATAATTAGAACCATAAAAAATAGGCATCTGATTATAATATGACTTAACCAATTGTACACGCACTTTTTCAAAAATCAATTTTTTTAGAAAATTGATATCTTAGAAAAAAATTTTGCGGAAAAAGGAATACACAATAAATTAGCGTAACCTGCTCTGATACCAATTTGAAAGAGTTGGCTCTTGCGTTCAATTAAGAAATAATATAATAAACACCTTTTTAACCCAAATAAGCCCTAAACATGCAACTAGGTGTGATTGAAACAATATGAAATCATGCAAGAGTTATTCAAACACACATAATTAAGGAAAAATCCCCCACAGGACTGAAATATAAGTTTTTGACTAAGAATTACCCGCAGGCATCGGATTCTGTAGTCGCGGCTGGAAGACTCCCTTTCCAGTAGGGTTGGCGGCTGGAACTATCCCTGTCCAGTAGGGCTGCAATGAAGAGGAAGGAACGGTCCACTTCACAAAGGGTTGAACAACAGCAATGGTGTTCTTGGGTTACCAAACTTGATTCACATAGATATGGAAGATGTGTGAATCTAAAAACCTAGAATCATAGGACTCAATAGGTGAAGACTTTAGGGTTGATATGCTCTAAAAAATGTGGGAAAGTCTTATAGAAATCAACTACTGATCGTGGTTTAAATAAGGAGTCAAAACCCTAAAAAATCTGCTACACGATCTGGCAGAGTTTATCCAGGGCGGATCGGTCCGAGCCTCAGGCGGATCGGTTTGATGGAGGATCGGTTCTTTTAATTTGAAGCCGATTCGGTTCACAATCGGTTTGGTGCTCTCTGGACTCATTTTGCAAGGCGGTCCGGTCCGGTCCTGGGCGGATCGGTCCGCAGTCAGATCGGTTCTTTTTATTTTGGGGTGGACCGGTCCGGATGACTGTTTCCAGATTCCTTCTTCTTTTGATCTTCGAATTTCGGATTTTGTTGATGACGATGTGATCTTTTCAACCATCAATCTTGTAACGGCGTATGACATAACATATACATAAAGATGGATAAATTGTCCTTACATGTGTCTCCCTCGACCTTTCAAGATCCTCGCCTACGGCTCCTTCCGCGTCTGCGAGACTTGCTCGCCTGAGGGCTAGGAGTGCAGTATGGACGTCTCCTGTTATCAGGATGAAGCTCCCTCTCCAGTCTATCCAGTCTTCTTTTCAGGCGAGTACTCTCAACCTCGTACTTGCGAGAAGACTCCCTTTGTTCGTGGAGCCTTGCCTCGTACGCATCAATCAATCTAGATATCTGTGTGGACCTCGCTGGTCCCTGGATTTCTTCTGAGGCTGGATTTTCCAAGCGAGCCATCTAATTTGAACGTCGAACTTCAGACCTAATCCTACGAGGAGCAGGTGGTTCTTGAATATTCCCTGCCTGAGGGGCATTGCTGCTGTGACCAGACATCTTAAACTCCTTTCTTGGTGTGGGCTCTTCTTAGGAAAAGAGGAACGGTTCCCACAGACGGCGCCAATTGTGGTAACAATTATTATGCAACATAAATAAATACAAGAGAGGCAATCACCAAGGAAGAATAAGGAATGAAAAATGACAATCACATAATAAAAGATGTACGTGGTTCAGCAAAGATGTGCCTACGTCCACGGTGGTGCAGTCGTTATTATTTCTATATACTCCGGAGAGTGGTTACAGAGAATACAACTTGTCCTTTTTCCCCGGACCTAGGGTTTAATATATACATGTACATTTAGGTGAGTGGGGGTGATGGGTTCCCCCACGTCTTCCATCCTTACTATAACTTCCCTTCAGGGGAACGTGGGAAGAGACCGAATCAAAATAAGAGGTGAGGGCCCTAGACTTGGGCCGCCAGAACTGGGCTACTCGTCTAGGCCCATTGTATTAATTCTGAGTACCCATAGCGTGTTTTTATTATAAATACTCATTAAATGGTATCGTTTTCTTTAAGAAGTCCCAGCATTTTACAGAACAGAAAAACTGCAAAAGCAGAATTCTTTTGGCTTCTTCCTTTTAGGGTTTAATCAATTTTTGGTTTTCAATTCACAAAACTCCCATATGCTTTAGTGAATTGTTTTGGTGTTCAAGAACATAACTTTGCTTTTGTTTAACCTTTGTGGAGAAGGGATCTCCATATTTGATCGATGGATACCAAGCATAGTCATTCTGCGTGTGGACGAGCAGAAGACGACGAACCGACACCTGAAGGGTATTTCTATGTCTCTCGTATCTTTGAAGGTTTGCTGAAGGCACCGTACATTATACATTTGTGGGTGATTATCAGGTTGTATATAAGTCAAAGGTCTGGTGAATTCTTCAAAGTGTTTATAAAAAGGTTTTACCCGAAAGAGGTTTTTTCCTGAATCGATCGTCTTTATTTTTCATGCATGGGTTGAATTATTTATGATGTTTAAATGCATGTGTAGGGGCTGAATTAAGTTTGTGTAAAAAATAGAATCTAATTAAATAAGTGTGCCAAATTAGAAACTTGCGAATTTAACCAATTTTCACACTGTCACGTTTTACAATTACGTCTTCAGCTATTTGAGATTTAATAATAACTATGGATTGATAAATTCCTTCTCATTTCATATGCCTCCGAGATGAGCCCAGAGGGAAAGAAATCCCCAACCAGAGCGGCCAGCAGCTCAAGTCCAGGGAACATTGAACACAACTGAAGTTGTCGCCATATTTGCTCAGGCAGTGAATGCAGCTCTAACGGTGGTGCAGCAGGCCCCACCCGAGGTTCAGGCTGTGGAGCCAGTTCCAGCTCAGTTTCCCACTGTATGAAGAGGGTTAATGATGCCTTTCATAGGGCACATCCCCCAGAGTTCTCGGGCAGTTCTGATATTGTCATCGCGAACCAATGGAAGAAAGACATCCGATGCATCTTCGCATATACGAGTGTACGTACATTCAGAGACAGTTACTAGCTTCCTTTAATCTAGTAGGGGCCGCTTTGCAGTGGTGGGAGTCCACTAACACTTTGGAGGAGAGGGGCATTATAATGATTCAGAGTTTGTGGGTGCGGTTTGACCTAAGTACTTTCCTTCCGCCATGCAGACTGAGATGAGACAGAGACTGTTGAATCTCAAGGAGGAAAGTATGACTGTTGTGGAGTATGAACATGAGTTCACAAAATTAATTACTATAGTGCCAGATGAGGTACCTACCGAAGAGAAGAAGATTTGTATGTTCATGGATTGTTTGACCTGGAGGATTCGCCAGCACCTCTTGGGTAATCTGTCGTTGGGTAATTATACTGATGTACTCTACACCGCCCTATTGCATTGCCAGGACCACCACTTCCACCAGCAGGGGAGCAAACGAGCCAAAAAGTCCAATCAGGAGGGATGAACATGAGGTAGTAGTTCCAGTGGGGCACCAACAACTCAGGGGCAGGTCCGTCAGGGTGAGCAGAGTTCCCATCAGGGGGACCCTGCTAAACGATTTTGATTTGGTGACTCTAGGCAGGGACATGGGGTCTATAGACAGGGCCAATCCAGTCAGCAGGGACAATAAAGATATTAGTAGGGCCAACAGGGCCAGTGGAGGGGTGGTAACGGTCATCAGGGCTGAGGACAGTCGGGAAAAAATTTCAGGGGCAGATGTTTTGGTTGTGGAAAGAATGGCCACAGACGTCAGGATTGCCCCGAGGGGGACAGGGCCCCGCAGCAGCAGCGTGGGCATTAGGAGCCACAAAGATCGATCTTCCTAGCTGCACTCCCAGCACCACCTCAGATACCACCGTTACCAACCATCCCAGCAGTCCCAGTTCAGCAGGGACAATTGTAGTACGAACGTGTTTATAACATCCACCAAGCAGCAGTACTGCAGGTGCCACCCATAATTGAGGGTAAGTTTCCTATCCACGGTACTATAAGGCACATTTTATTTGACACTGGGGCATCACACTACTTCATAGACACTAACTTTACACAGGCCACGGGGTTGTTAGACACGGAAGAGAGTACAGTGACATGTGTAGACTCACCGTTGGGTAATGGGTTGTTGATTTTCTTTATATGCCCGAGAGTAGGTATAGATATTGGGAGCCTAATTTTCCCTACAAATATGTTAGTCTTAGATATGCTCAGCATGACGCCATTATTGGCATTAATTGGCTTGTTGCTTATAGATCCATGATAAATTGTTTCAGTAGGAGTATTATTTTTGCTATTTCGGGTCAGGAAATGTTCCTGGTGGCGATGCCTCATCCTGAGGGAAGATCGTCTACCCATTTATATTGCATAGAGGAGGATACCTCTAAGGAGATAATGATTCCCATAGATTCGATTCATGTAGTTTGCGAGTTTTTCGACATATTTTAGGATATACCGGGACTACCGCCTAACTGAGAGATAGATTTTGTTATAGATTTGATGCTGGAAACTCAATCGATAGCCCATGCACCAAATAGTACGGCTCCTGTTGAGATGAGAGGAGTCGCTTGATCAGATTGATCAGCTGTTAGGATAAGGCTTCATCCGTAGGAGTACCTCATCTTGGGGTGCTCCCGTGTTATTTGTGAGGAAAAGAGATGGATCATTGAGGTTGTGTGTGGACTACCGAGAGTTGAACAAAGTCATGATATGGAATAAGTATCCGTTATCTTAAATTGATGACTTGTTTGACCAGTTGAGGGGAGCTACCTTCTTCTCAAATATAGACTTGAGGTTGGGATATCATCTGTTACGGATTAGGGAGCAGGATGTGTCGAAGACTACTTTCTTGACACGATATGTATCCTATGATTTATGGGTTATGCCATTTGGACTAGCCAATGATCTAACCGTGTTCATGGACTTAATGAATAGGGTGTTCAGAGAGTTTATGGATCAGTTCATCATGGTCTTCATAAATAACATTCTTATTTATTCCCAGACTGAGGAGGAGCATGTCGATAATTTGAGACGGGTTCTTCAGACGCTGCGAGAGCATCAACTATATGCTAAGTACGAGAAGTGCGGGTTTTATCTACGAGAGGTCCAGTTCTTGGGGCATATTATTTCTGCCAGGGGGATATCAGTGGATCCAGGAAAGGTGTTCGCAGTGAGGGAGTGGGGGAAGCCCACGACACTATTAGAGATCTGTAATTTCTTTGGATTGGCAGGGTACTACAGGCGATTCATTCAAGGATTCTCGAAGATAGCAGGTCCAATGACTAATCTGACTCGCAAGGGGGTACCGTACGCATGGGATGACGCTTTTCAGTTGGATTTCGATGAACTAAAGGATAACTTAACTTTGGCGCCAGTTCTTGCTTTACCCAGACCAGGAGTAGAGTACCTGGTGTATACTGACGCTTCCTTATAAGGACTTGGTGGAGTACTTTCGCAGGAGGAGCAGGCTATAGCTTATGTCTCCTGCAACTCAAGCCTCATGAGAAGAATTACCCCACCCATGACTTGGAGCTAGTAGCAGTCGTGTTTGCCTTGTGGATTTGAAAACACTACTTTTTGGGGAGAAGTTTCTCCTGTTCACAGACCACAAGTCACTGCAATACTTGTTCACTCAGTGGTAGTTGAACATATATCAATGCAGGTGGCTGGAGTTTATGAAATATTATCAGTTTGAGATACAGTAGCACCCGGGGAAGGCTAACGTAGTTACTGATGCGTTGAGCCGTAGGCCAGTAGGTGAGATGGCAGAAATGTGGAAGGCAAAATGGAAAGAGTTGGGACATCAGGATGCAGTGGCCAGATCCTTTATGTCCGTCATGACAGTCACACCAGAGATTGTTATGAGGGTGATCCAGAATCAAGCCGCTGATTCATTCTACCAAGATTAGATTGTGTGACTTCTAGCTGAGGGCGTAGAGTCCTACTCAGTGAGTTCAGATGGGGGTTTGTGATTTAATGGGAGATTATTGGTCCCGGAGGGAGAGGACTTACGTCATGCAGTGATGATAGAGCCGCACAGATCAAGATTTGTGGTACATCCTAGAGAGGATAAGACGTACCAGGATATGAGGTGACAGTATTGGTGGAGTGGAATAAAGGAGGAGTTTGTGTCCAAGTGTGCCACCTGTCAGCTGGTAAAGGTGGACCATCAGAGACCGCCAGGGTTACTTCAGCCGCAAGAGATCCCTATGTGAAAATGGAAGAGCATTTCCATGGATTTCATCACTGTGTTGCCTACATCATAGTGGGGTCACGATTCTATATGGGTAGTGGTGGATCGGTTGACTAAGGTAGCTCATTTTCTACCGGTGCGGACAGACTACACTACGAAACAATATGCCCAGTTATTTATTGCTGAGATAATGAGGTTTCATGGGGGGGCCCTGGATATTGTGTCTGACAGAGACAAGATTTTTGTGTCACACCTCAGGGAGAGCTTTCAGGAGGCTATGGGTACCGAGATGCGATTGAGTACGGCCTATCACCCGCAGACAGATGGGTCGACTGAGTGTACTAATCAGGTGCTGGAGGATATGGTACATATGTGTGTCCTTGATTTTGGAGGAGGTTGGGAGCAATACCTTCCACTGGTGGAGTTTGCCTATAATAGCTCCTACTAGTTTACGATTGGCATGGTCCCGTTTGAGGCATTGTATGGTAGATCTTATCGTTCTCCCACTTGTTGGCTAGAGGTGGGGGACAACAAGTTACATGGTCCAGAGGTGATTCAGGAGACGTCATCCAGGATTGAGTTAATCAGGAGTCGCATTTGGGTAGCCTAGGACAGACAGAAAAACTACGTCGATGCAAAGCGGTTCTTTAAAGAGTTTAGCGTGGGGGACCAAGTATTACTGCGAGTGTCTCTTATGAAAGGAGTGATGAGGTTCGGGAAGAAAGGGAAATTGGCTCCGAGGTATGTCAGACCATTCCCCATTATCGAGAGGATCATACCAGTGGCATATAGACTTGGATTACCAAAGCACTTGCACCGTATTCATGATGTGTTCCACATTTCGTCGTTGAGGCGGTATCTCTGGAATGATTTGACCCACACCCATATTGCGATAGATGAGATTGACTTGCAGCCCGAAAGCTCTTATGAGGAGAGACCAGTTGCTATCCTAGACCGTAGTGAGAGGAGATTGAGGTCGAAGGTAGTCACACTTGTATGGGTCTAGTAGGAGCATCATAATGTGGAGGAGACCACTTGGGAGAGCGCGAGGCAGATATGCGCGAAAAGTATCCAGAATTTTTTTTACCATGTATGCCTTGCCCCGTATTTTTATGGCATTTAATTATGGAATTAATTAAATCAAATTGAGATAAAGTAATTATATATTAATTAAAATTTTTAAATTGAGTATTTACTAGCGTGATGAGAGTTAGTAATTATAGATAAGAATTGAATATTACTTAACGAGTAAAGTAATATATGAGATTAAATTTATTAAAATTGTCGCGAGTGAACAATACGACAGTTATAGAAATTAAGTCGGGACGTGCATGTGAGTCGCGTCGAGAGTAAATTAATTGGATAAAAAGTAAATTAGTTTTAAGAAGCCCGTATTGTCATTTCGAGTGCACCAATGTGTCCAGAAGGGTCGAGATAGTTAGAAAAGTATGCCCGAGTGTTTAGTTTGGGTCTCAGAACGTTTTTAGGCCTAACCGGTAACTCGGTAAGGCATTTTGGTAATTTCTAATTTTAGGACTTAATTATGGACGAAAATTATAAGGCTATATCTATTGTTAGAGGTTATCTTCTAGGGTTAGAACAAACACAAATCATAGAAGCCATTAGAGGAGAGAAGTGAGGAGCTTTCCTAAGACTAAAAGCATCCTAATTGCATCATTCGCACGACAAACACCGTCGGAGTGTAGATCGGAGGAAGAGGACTCAGCCACACCATCAAATCCCTGAAAATCAAACCTTTGATTTCCAGGTAAGTATCTAACTTGTTGTTCTTTAGTTGATAACACATCCATTCTAGTGTAAGAGATAATTATTTTATGTCTCATGAAAATATAGTGTTGTTTGGGAGATTATTATTTCAATTTGGAGTAGAAATCATGTTAGGATGAATATCTTGTTCTATATAGAATATTAACCACGAAATTTGATGTCCAGTAGAGATAGAAATCTGGAAACTAATGGAATTCTTTAGAAAATTAGATAAACTAGGGTTAAATGATAAATTCTTGAATAAATCCATTTGATGACGATCTTGAGGAATTAATGAAAATTTTACTTTAGAAATCATCCATATTGGTTTATATAACGTTCATGATGTTTGGTGGCGAGTTTGGGAAATGTTAATGGAGGTTTGATGATTTAACTTACAAGAAATCTGTAGGCTTGATATACAGAATTCTGGGCTATAACTGTTCGATTGATCGATCGATCGACCATTTTTATTGATCGATGGACTCCTCCTGGAAATTGAAACTTCTTTTCCTTTTAATGTTAATTCGATCCCAATGCGTAAGGACCTTTGGACATAATTTAAATATCATAATGGGACTTAAGAAGGACCAGTAGGATATCGGTAAGGTCTGGGTAATACGACTTTATATGAGATTTAACCGTGGGATTTCGGGGATATAAAATGGAGTGGAAATCGTGCGTACGTTAAATTAGGTCTTATGGGAATTAAGATTGACTTAGACAAGTAGGGTAGAGAGTGTACGTCTACTGATTTTATACTTATCAAGATAAAATACTTCGAGAGACGAGAAGTACTTATGAACTTGCGGTAATTGAGAAAATGGAGAATGATTTAATTATACGTAGGACTCGGGCGTTATGTGCCACGTATGGTTAGAATATTATGGGTCGTGGGTGTACCTAGCTGAATAATGTGAATATATACGAGTGCATATTTATATATATATATATATATATATATAATATGTGAATATTTGTGTGTAATCATACCTGCGATGCTTGCTATCACGAAGGTTTCCGTGTCGGGACAGTCTTATCTCGATTGGACATTTATGGGGGATATTGACTTGTATCCTAGATAATAGGATCCTTGGTACAGGCTATTTGAGAATGATAGTGAGACGGTCCTAAGAGACGTGAGGGTATGTGCTGACCTCTTAGTGACTTAGAACTATGATTCGCCTCCAATATATGTGTTTTGTGTTAATACAGTTCCAGAGTGATTCCGAACTAGTACTCCCTTTTGTACGAGAGATACGGGGACTTAATAGCAGAGTATGCCAGAACCATATATTTTATGTGGGGTGCCCGATTAGTGTATATATTATATGAGTGATAAATATATATACGTATACCTGTGATTCCTCTACTGTGCTTGTAAGTAGATAAAATTGAATAATCAATATTAAATGAATTAAGTGGTTGTGAACTTAAGACTACATTGAGATGAACATAACTGGCTTGATAAATTCATAAATAAAGGTTATCTGATATAAACTATAATCATGCGATCACTTGAATCAGGATTTGGTGAAGGAAAATCGGGGTTAGACTAGTGAATTATGTTAGCTTCATCTAGATTAGCTCAGTCATACGTTAGGCGTGCGCACTAGTTGAGGGGTGAGAATTTTCATGTGAGTGTCGAGGTACTAACATGTAATTAATATCAACTGGTAAGCATTTTATATACTTTCTAAACAATTTTAAAATCTATTTTACACTCGGGCTCTGAACCGTTTCCTGTCATCTCTTCTTTCTCTTGTATATATATATATATATATATATATATATATATATATATATAGAGAGAGAGAGAGAGAGAGAGAGAGAGAGAGAGAGAGAGAGAGAGAGAGGTGCCCAACCACAAGGGCGTCAGGCATAGATCTTTGGACTGTTGACGTGTTGCAGCTAGTGTGGGAGTTGCAGGTCCTTGCAGTAGACGACTTCATCCTTGTTTTCTCAGTCTTCTATTTAGTCATTATTAGATAGGGCATGTGCCGCCTAATAAAGAGAACTTTTCGTGTATTTTTTTCGCCGTTGCTTGAAAAGCTCCTCTAGTCAAAATCCTCAAAATACCTACAAATTTATATCAAAATCAAGTGTAGAGTGGTAAGTGAGGATGTCAATCCACATCAAGGGGGTAAGCTAGAGATGAACTCAATTATAATTCAATTTTTATTTTATTTTTGGGATTTTTACTTTTTTATTTATTTTTTTGCTTTTTCAATATTAAAACAATTGGGTGAGGTGAGGTGAAATAACACTAAATTATATGGAAGATCAAATTACAATTTAAAAAGTGACTAAAATGAAAAATAAAGTATAACGCTAAAATAAAAGATAAAGTGAGGTAAATAAATGTGAGAACAGTCAAGGAGTGGGATTACACCACAAATTTTAGCTATTCTAACTAACTAATTAATTTAATTAATTGAATTTTTCCAAATTAATATCAAAATTACAAATCAACTCTCGTTGCAAATGGAATTTTAATAGTAACCTTTTAGAAAATTAAGTTTAACCCTCCACAACTCTAGAAAATAGATCTACACTCCTTTTAATTAATCACCCGCTAAGATCGATCGATTAAAATTATGTAAATCTTAGAAAATAAATTTAGAGTTGAAATTCACGTAATAATACCCCACTTAAGAAACCCCTATCTCTAGTTCGAATCTAAATGGGTATTACAACTAGAATTTCGATTTTCTCTCGAAAATCATTTACCCTCTCTCGAGGTGTAAATTTAAGGGCGAGGGATCAAAATTAATATTCAAAGGGAATTTTCAAGTAATCAAACTAATTAAATTAAAATAACTTCAAATAAGGGTTCCCCCATCCCTTGAAAGGGGATTTAGCCAAACATGGTATGAAATTTGACGAATTAATAATCAAAGGCATAAAATAAATGAGAAGAGAAGAGAACAATCAAACACAATCTCTTGATGCTTAATTGAACTTCAATCCATGAGTTGAAATTAACATCCCTCAATTTGAATGATACAAACAAAATTACATAAAAAATTTCACTCAAATTAATCCTCACAATAATTTATTTTTTCCTCACTATCTAAAAAAAAGTAAAATAAAATAAATTCTAACCTAAAAAAACTAAACTAAAATGGTGTTTCTCTCTCTAAAATACTCTCTACAATTTTCTACTCTAAAAGCCCCTTTTCAAAATGATCTTCTTCTTCCTTAAATAATAGGCATGGAGCTTAGGGTAAATTAGGTCGGGATTAAATAGACATGAGGGGTGTGAGGATAAGTTGGGGTTAAAATAGGAAAATGCACAAATGTGCATGGGTTGTGTGAGGTCATGTGGGAAGTGGGGTGGTGAGGATAAAAACAAATCAGTTGGGGGTATTTATGGAAAAGGGGTTTAGGGTAGGCTAGGGTACAGGACAAGGGTAATTAGCTCCATAATCCGCAAAATAGCCTTGAAATATTCATTTGAACACCGCAATATGCATTTGACCTACAAAATAGACAATAAAGCGCATAAGACCATTTTTATTACGAACGAGCGACTAAATTGCATATATTCGAGGTATAAAATGAACACTTTTGGGTGCTTATCACACCACCCCCAAACAGAACATTGTTAGTCCTCGAGAAAAAAGATAGAGAGAAAGATAAAGATAAGTAACCAAAGGTGTATCACTTTCGTGGGCACTTGCGATTGCACTTAGCATGTGCAACAAGCCTTTAAACCTATAGGTTGCCCTACAGGACGAGTTGTGTCTCGTGAGGGTTTGTAGGTGGTCAGGGGTGAAAAGTGACGTCGGTCAAGATGCCGATCGTTGTGTTCGTTTCACCGCGTTAATACAAAAACCTAAGTTACGAGTCTACTTGCGATACAAGTACATCGGTAAGTTGGGTATCGAATCCACATAGAATGTTTGATAGATCGTAACAGATTATTAATCCAGGAATAAAAGTGTAAAAAGGTGATGGTTGGTTGTAAATAAAAGGAAAAGAATAAGTTGAGTCTAAATAAATGTAGAGCGAGGATCGGGATATCATCCAACCATACGGCTCGAAACAACTAATAATCAGAACTCCGGCCCGAGAGCAATTTAATTGAGCATTATCAATTAATCATAAACATCACACAATAAGGAATTAAATCCAAAGTTGCGAGATTAAACATTTAACCGAAAATGGCCGCACGCGAATTAAACTCGGATTATCACTATAAATACTAACGTTGCATGACAGTGAAAGTTAAACGCGTAATAATCCGAGTTTAATTCATTCGGGTTCAATTAAACGCAATTTTACACGAAACCTAATTTTTGGAGCTTGGGGCCCGTTAATGGCGGAACGACATCCCGACCCTATTTATCTAAGGGCACATAATGAATTAAGCTAATTTATACTAATTAAACTAGGAAAACAAGAAATAAAGCAATTAAACTAATTAAGAAAGCATGGAAATTATTCTACAAAGCAAGAAATAGGCAAGAACAAGTATATAAATGGAGATGGAAGATGAAAGTTCAACACACAAACTCCAAATGGTTGTCAACCCAAGAAGAATTGAAGCTAAGCTCTCAAAATCAAAAACCCAAAACCCTAAGCTAAAACTAATTAGAACTGAATATATTTGAATATTACACAAAATTGGGTTATATAGTAAATTGGAATAAAAGAAAAGAAGAAAGAAAATAAAAGGAAAATATGTGCAGAAAATCGGGGATCGATCGATCGACCCCTTTGGTCGATCGATCGTTCATTGAAATCGTGGCAAAATACTGAAGGATCGATCGATCGATCCTTTTGATCGATTGATTGATCACGTAGGGGTGAGCCAAGGCAGCATACTGCATTCCCTTTTCTTCCTCTTCTCCTCCTATTTTGGTTTCCTTGTTTTTCCTTCCGTTGGAATCGCCGTAACTTCTTCGTTATGAATCAGAATCGCGCACCGTTCGTGGCCACGTGAAGCTTGCGAGGAGGGATATAACTTACGTGTGATGTTGGTCCAGGTGCCCAAACTGTGAACTGACCGAATTGCCTTTGAACGTTCGATTGCGTATGGAACTTCACTGGAAGGCATCTGAATCCCATTCTTAGTACCTAAATACCTACAAAAGCCCAATTTTACCTCATATAACATGTTACAAATATAAACTGAGGTTGTCTGGTTAACGGGCAAAAATATAGAGATTAAGGCACACGAGGGGGCTATAATGCGTAGGTTCAACGAATGAAATACGCAATATTTGCGTATTATCACACCGCCTAACTTACACATTGCTAGTCCCTGACAATGAGATAGGGTGCAACAAGAACAATAAGTAAACCAAAACAGGAGATAGTAAAAAAGTAGGATAAGAAATCAATAAAAAGATAAGGCCACTTTCACGGGCGAACGATTGCATTTAGCATATGCAATAAGCCGTTAAACCCCTAGGTTACTCTAGTGGACGAGTGTCGTCTCGTGAGGGTTTTCAGGGATGAAACCCACAAACATCATTAAGTTTCCTCAAAATATGCCCAATCACATGCGATAAACTCAACAATACGAATAAGATTTCAACATGTTATTAGCATAGAAAACGAATTCACGTGAAAAGTCCGTAGTTATTAACATTATAGAATGAACCTCAATGAATTGAAACTTTAACATGTGGGAGGGGAGTGAACATACGCAAAATATGGTTTGGCAAAAACTTAAATAACTCGGATACTAAATATCAAAGCATGCATAACAGTCAATCCTCACGTGCATTACACTCATAAAATGAAATCACTTGAAACAGGGAGGTAACACATGAGACATCTGGGCATAAGGAGTAAATGTAAAGGGAAATTAGGCCGCACACATGTCACAATCGAAGAACGCTATATAAAAAATAAAAACTGTAATCTTAGTGAAAGATATCGCACATATAAAAGTGGCAAAATGCATTTTCACAGATTATCAAAACTATTTAAACCTTTGAATTACATCTACTTAAAATCACATAGGACTTGTAATAGGGTTGCAATGTAGGCTAGGTTAGGGTACAAAATGAAATGGATGTATATACGGGTTCAAAGTGTTTGGGGATGAAACTCGGGATAATGGGAAAAAGTGGGCAATTTCAAAATTGGACAAATAATTTCCAAACGAGCATGAGATATAACAATTGGAGAGTAATCAAAGCTTATTGAATCACTATAGACAATATATACAACTTTCTCTTTCTTTTTGTTTTCTTCTTTTTATTTTGTTTTCAACTTTCTCTTTTTCTTCTCTTTTTCACTACACTTTCTTCTTTTCTCACTCTTTTCAAGCTCAAATTGCAACCACAATACACAACATCATTCAATCCCAAGTAACATTCCAAACAAGGGTATGTAAGGTAATATGTATGGTATAAAACTCCAATTTGGAGTTGGTTATGGGATTTTGGGTAATGAAAAGAAAGGCTAGTATTTAGGCTCAAATGGGTTGACTAGGGAACATATAAAAGGTGAGGTCAAGGTCATATGGGTGATATACAAAGATGGCCTATGATCACTTCAAAAAGTTTACGCAATTCTCGAGTCAAAATAATATATGAAAATCATGCTCAAGTACTACATTTCAAGAATGAACTCAATTAATGAACGGTCAATGAAAGAATAAAGAGATTACCAACGATTGTAACGTTTTCAAAGAGGAAAGAATAGTGTATACACTAAAAAATGAAGATAAGTCTCTAATCTCAGTCGGTGTAAGTATATACAATGCAACAAAAGATTACCGAGTTATAAAAATCTTAACCCAAATCAATATAGCAAGAAGAGTGCATGTGCTCAAGGGATAAAGTTTAATTCATGAAGTTATTCACAATATTAATGATTTAAGCACTAAAGTCTAATAACTTCTAAAATTGAGAACATGTATTATTGGGTTGTCTATTGGATCGGGAAATTATTAAAATTTATCATCAAAAATAAAGAAAAAATGCCCAATAAAGGAGAAAAAAGAAAGAAAATATTTTTGAAAATTTTCAAAATTTTAACAAAACATGCTTTGTAACTAAATTGTAGTCAAATTCAAGGACTAAACAGTGAAATGGATAGAATATCCCACACCCCCTAACTTAAATGTTGCATTGTCCCCAATGCGTCCATTAAAGAACACAACACAAAGATAGAAAAAAAATGATATTACCCAAATTTGGAGCGATCTCCATGAGTACAAGTCCAAATGAATCTGCAAAACCAGTTAGTACAAAGCATAGGAAGAATATATACCGATGTATTAAGTTAAAAGAATCTATGTCACAAGTCACAACAATATAGAGGGGCTGAAGTGCAAATACTAGATAAATAGATGGTGAACTTTTTGATTTTATAAAATGGAAGGTCACACACATCAAAATCCAATAAACAACCACAAGCTACATTTTCATTTCTCATTCCATAAGTTCAATACAAAACAATTTAATACATTACAACTGATAAAAGGAAAGAAAAAAAAATACAACATAATATCCGTTCTAGAATACAAAATATGACCCAGTACAGTAGTAGCCTAGTGGCCGGAACCACTAGGATCAGAAGGATCCTGAAAATGAGGAGGTAGCGTTGTGTCCGGATCATACCTCTGTAAATAAAGATCTCTCATCATCGCCTGCATCATCCAGTATTCATGTCTCTGCTGCGCTCTGGCCTCACGACACCAAAATGACAAAATTATCACCTTTCAGCCGGCCACCCTTGTCAAGGTCATTGACCGTGATAAAAAAACATGCGTTTTGTATCACAGTCATTGACCTTGACATGACCGTGACAAAGAATTATCACGGTCATTGACTGTGACAAGGCCGTGACAAATGTAGTTGTCACGGTCGTGTCACGGTCAATTACCGTGACAATTCATTAAATAATTGTCACGGTCAATGACCTTAACACGACCGTGACAACTTCTGCAGTAAAAAAATCCCTAGGCTTCTTTTTTCCCACCCTTTTTTGGTTCCCCCCCCCCCTCTCTCTCTAAGAGATTTCTGCTCTCTCTCTCCATGGTATGTTTTTTTTTCTCTCTTTCTCTTTCATTTCTATATGTGTGTTTATGTGTGTATATATATGTGTGTATATGTGTGTGTATGTGTGTGTATATATGTGTGTGGTGGTGTGTGGTGGGGGAGGGGGAAGGGGGTAGTGGAGGTGGGGTGGTGGGGGTGGGGTGGTGTGTGGTGAGTGTGTGTGTGTGTGTGTGTGCGTAGGTGTGTGCATGTGTGTGTGGCGGGGGGAGGGGGCAAGGGGTGTGGTGGTGGT
This sequence comes from Sambucus nigra, assembly GCA_949130495.1. NCBI lineage: Eukaryota > Viridiplantae > Streptophyta > Magnoliopsida > Dipsacales > Adoxaceae > Sambucus > Sambucus nigra. The sequence goes on along the minus strand of OX422219.1, from coordinate 159,402,741 downwards.
GGTGGGGGTGTGGTGGTGTGTGTGTGTGTGTGTGTGGTGGGGCAATTTTAACAATTGTATAGCTTTAATTAATAAATTGTAAAGCTTTAATTGTAATTTTAATTGTATAGTTTTAGATGAAAGTAAATTAATAATTAGTGCCAATTTTATATGAAAGTAGGATTGCCCCTCATTGTAAATTAGTAAATTAATAATTGTATACTTTAATTGTTAGTTTAATTAATGAGATGAATTAATTGAGTAGATGGATTAGAAGGAGTACGGGTTACACATTTGTTGTTGAAATTGCTGTTGGATTATTTTGTTTAGTAAATGTTGGGTTGGCTAGTTTTAAAAGTGGCATGACCACTGAATTATTGTCCATATGGGGGTGGGATTTTTCAACTTTATTTGAAAATGACTTTGTATATTGAACAATATATACAAAGTATGATAATTAAATGAAACATACTTGAAATTAAATATGTGTATATGTGTGTGTATATATGTGTGTGGTGGTGTGTGGTGGGGGATGGGGGGAGGGGGTGGGGTGGTGGTTTTTTTTAACAATTGTATAGCTTTAATTAATAAATTGTATAGCTTTAATTAATAAATTGTATAGCTTTAATTGTAATTTTAATTGTATAGTTTTAGATGAAAGTAAATTAATAATTAGTGCCAATTTCATATGAAAGTAGGATTGCCCCTCATTTTAAATTAGTAAATTAATAATTGTATACTTTAATTGTTAGTTTAATTGATGAAATTAATTAATTGAGTAGATGAATTAGAAGGAGTATGGGTTACACATTTGTTGTTGAAATTGCTGTTGGATTATTTCGTTTAGTAAATGTTGGGTTGGTTAGTTTTAAAAGTGGCATGACCACTAGATTATTGTCCATATGGGGGTGGGATTTTTCAACTTTATTTGAAAATTACTTTGTATATCGAACAATATATACAAAGTATGATAATTAAATGAAACATACTTGAAATTAAATATGTGTATATGTGTGTGTATATATGTGTGTGGTGGTGTGTGGTGGTGGTGGGGGGGGGGGGGGGGGGGGAGGGGGGGGTGGTTTTTTTTTAACAATTGTATAGCTTTAATTATAATTTTAATTGTATAGTTTTAGATGAAAGTAAATTAATAATTAGTGCCAATTTCATATGAAAGTAGGTTTGCCCCTCATTGTAAATTAGTAAATTAATAATTGTATACTTTAATTGTTAGTTTAATTGATGAAATGAATTAATTGAGTAGATGAATTAGAAGGAGTACGGGTTAGACATTTATTGTTGAAATTGTTGTTGGATTATTTTGTTTAGTAAATGTTGGGTTGGTTAGTTTTAAAAGTGGCATGACCACTCGATTATTGTCCATATGGGGATGGGATTTTTCAACTTTATTTGAAAATTACTTTGTATATCGAACAATATATACAAAGTATGATAATTAAATGAAAAATACTTGAAATTAAATAAGTGTATATGTGTGTGTATATATGTGTGTGGTGGTGTGTGGTGGGGGAGGGGGGGAGGGGGTGTGGTGGGGGGAGGGGGTGGGGTGGTGTTATTTTTAACAATTGTATAGCTTTAATTGTAATTTTAATTCTATAGTTTTAGATGAAAGTAAATTAATAATTAGTGCCAATTTCATATGAAAGTAGGATTGCCCCTCATTGTAAATTAGTAATAGTTCCATTTTATCTGTACTAATAACATTTTTTTTTGCGTGGTGGGGGTGGGGTAGGGGTGTGTGTCTATGTGTACTAATAACATTTTTTTATCTGTACCAATACTATTTTTTTACAACAAATGTCTCCTTCAGGTATTAAGGCGAAGATGATGATGCTGTTTATGATGATGTCGTCTGGGCTCGGTGGTAGCGGAGGCGTCGAGGGCTCCTCCGCCCCTAGGCTTCCCAAATATGAAAAATTTGGAATTACCGTCGAGAACAAATCGGAGCTATTAGCGAGATTCCTCGAGCTCCTAAAGATGGTCATCGGCCCGGGGTTTATGAGTTGGAAGGAGGTGCCATATGAGCTCAAGTTAGCTGTTTGGGCGGCACTACATGTAATATATTTATATTTATATGAATATTTCAATTTCAATTTCAATTTCAATTTCAATTTCAATTTCAATTTCATTTTATATTTATATTTATATTTATATTTATATTTATATTTATATTTATATTTATATTTATATTTATTCGCAACTAACATTGAATTTGTTGGACAGGAACAATTCAACTTGGATCCAAAGCTACGCGATTCCGTCTTGGAGAAGTTGAGGGAGCAACACAAGACGTGGAAGAAAAATATGCGGACACGGTACTTTGAGAAAACACGAGATTCCATTATACAATGGCGTGGATCCGTCCCTCCCAAGGAGCCGATCTCATTGGCACAATGGCAAAAGTTCATTGACAATGAGATCGAGGATCGACAATTGGCATCTCGCCAATTGGGGAGGGAAAATCGGGCAAAAAAGACGAACGTGCACGACTCCGGACGGACCTCTTATGCCGAGGTGGAGCATAGGATGAAGGAAAGATTTAATTTTTCTATAACTACACAACTATATTATTCTTCATTATTTTACTTTGCGGGGCCGATACTAATTTTACTTTATTTTATTTCAGGGGGTAGGGAGTGGGCCAGGGGGTAAGCTGTGACACCCCGACTAATTAAATACCGGGTAGCTACTCCTTTATTAAATCAATACAAAATCCAAGTTGGTTCAGTTAATAGCATCACTGTCGAAAATATTTTAATAATTACTAAACACGTAGTATTTAAAAAGTAAGTTGCCAAATTTTAATATAAGTTTGATTAACATGCGATAAAAGAATAATGGAAGAACAACATAATCCATTCACCATAACGAAGTAATGAAATAATCAACAAATAATAATAAGTCCGGAGGAAAACTCCTCACAACAATCCCACAACTGAAAATAAAATGACAAGTCTGAATCCTGAATTAATTACATGCCAGAAGTCCAAATAACTGAAATAAATGAAAAGTCTCTAAAAGAAATGGGCGACATGCCCTACAACTGATAAGTGCTGAATATAGAGTCAAGATAGATGAAGCGTCTACAAGCAAAGTCCTGCAACTTCCACAAACAGCTACAGCTCGTCACCTGAATGAGGATCCTAAGCATGGTGTCCTTGTGGCTGGGCACCTAAAATTGTTTTTACAAAAATAGATTTGAAAGCAAATGGGTCAGAGCCCGAAAGTGGAAATCATTTTAAAAACAACAAGTGTTTTAATAACATTAAAACATTAAATGCAAAATACATGTTAGGACGTGCACTCACATGAAATTCTCACCTCTCGACTACATGTGCACTCCTAACGTACCTTACCCATCTAAATGACATATATATCTAACCAAAACGTAATAAGTTCTACCCCTTACTACTCGATCCCCATAATGCATTCTAGCGTTATCAATTAAATAGAGGGCTTTACTTAAACTCAGATTCTCAATTAGTAATAGAATTCACTATCAATTAACCCGTTATGTTTTCTCAAAACAATACAATAATTATATTTACAATATTAACATGAAAGTTCCCATTAATTAAGTGTATATTATTCCCGTCATAAATATACAAAACAAGCACCCCGTGACTAGCTGCGGTGCACACATACTCTGCTATCCATTCCGGTACATCACGTACATAAGGATCACGCATTCCGAATCTCTCAGGAATCGTTCTCAGATAACAACATCACAAATAATGGAGGCGAACACAGTCACATCACATGGGTCACGCACCTGTGCTCCCACGATCAGCAGACTTATTAACATCCCAATAAGTCCTTCTCTGACCTATGTTCATCGAGGTACCAGTCTAAATCTGGGTGTAGGAGGGTAGTGAGACTGGGGTCTATGAATAACTGGAAAGGGTGAGGCGTGACCCACTCCAATGGACACTGTCTGCAAGTCTTCAAGGTCTCCTGGTGCAACTTCTGCAGAAAACTTCTCCTTCTGGTAACAATGTAACTCAAGCTTCGACTCACTCCCTGCAAGAAGATGAACTTTCACAGCAAAAATAGCAATTTTCTCAAGGGAAACACCTGAGAGTGATGGCTGTCAGTGGGGAGTGAAGGAACAAGGCACTCAACACTAAGAGAATGAGCAGGGAGAGAATACTAGGTAGGTCTGGTGATATTTTAGCAGAGTAACAGTGCAATTTTTCTTGTCCATCCTTTGACCTTGCCCAGGGGTCTATTTATACATGGGCGTAAGGGGTGAGCTGGCGATTTTGGGCGCCAAAATTGAGAGAGTTGGTGGGGAACAATGTCTGAAGTGTACCATTTGTCCCTACCTGCAGGCAGCTGCCTGTTCCCTCTGCAGGCGCCACCTGGCGCCGACCAAAACTCAAAAAGCACATATGTCCCCTAATGGAGACAAAATAGCAGATTTGGTAGTTATCTTTTGAAACGGTAACTTGTGGTGCAATTTTGCAAATCTTTGAGAGAGGAGACCTTAAGGACTCACTCCCTCTAAAAAGTGTTATTTTTCTTGAGAGGGACCTCGAGGACCCCCTCCTCTGGAAAAGTCATTTTTCTTGTAAAGAGTTTATTTCTTGTGAGTAGCCAACTCTTTGGCCACTCGCTTCATTTATGACTAAGTGTGCAGTGTGCGTAGCCTCGAGTGGCTTCTGGGTCTTCCTACTAGTATTCTCTCAATCCTATAGTGCTAAGTGGTTGAGCTTGCTCAACATACCTTGTCCCTCAGCCGCCAAGCCAAAACTCCCAGGAGGTCCCGACGCGCCTGTTCGAGCCCTGCTTGCTCGACTAGGCAACCTATGCAAGAAAGTAAAGTGTTAGTGCTGTTGTTCATTTAGAGCCTGCTATTTCATGATGAAAACTCCTGTAGCAGCACTTCTCGAATAATCATTTCTGCAGTGACCCCTGCAGTGGCGCTGACGCTTGAAGCGGCGCCGACCCTTGTCCTGGCGCCGTTGCTCGGAGTGGCGCCGATGCTCGAAGTGGCGCTGACGCGTGAGGCGGTACCGACCCTTGTCCCGGCGCCGATGCTCGAAACGGCGCCGACCCTTGTTGCGGCGCCGAAGCTCGAAGTGGCATTGACGCGTGAGGCGGCGCCGACCCTTGTCCCGGCGCCGATGCTCGAAACGGCGCCGATCCTTGTTGCGGCGCCGACGCTCGAAGTGGCGCCGACGCTCTAAGTGGCGCTGACGCCTGAGGTAGCGCTGAGCCTTGAATCAGCGCTGACATGTGAGGCGGCGCCGACCCTTGTCCCGGCGCCGATGCTCGAAATGGCGCCGATGCTCGAAGTGGCGCTGACGCTTGAGGTAGCGCTGATGCTTGAACCGGCGCTGACAGGTGAGGCTGCGCCAACCCTTGTTACGGCGCCGACGTTCGAAGTGGCACCGACGCTCGAAGTGGCACCGACGCTTGAAGTGGCGCGGACGCGTGAGGCTGCGCCGACCCTTGTCCCGGCGCCGAAGCTCGAAATGGCGCCGACCCTTGTTGTGGCGTCGACGCTCGAAATGGCGCCAATGCTCGAAGTGGCGCCGACGCTTGAAGTGGCGCTGACGCGTGAGGCTGCGCCGACCCTTGTCCCGGCGCCGATGCTCGAAATGGCGCCGACCCTTGTTGCGGTGCCGACGCTCGGAGTGGCGCCGATGCTCGAAGTGGAGCCGACGCCTGAGGTAGCGCTGAGGCTTGAATTGGCGCTGACATGTGAGGCTGCGCCGACCCTTATCCCGGCGCCGATGCTCGAAACGGCGCCGATGCTTGAAGTGGCGCTGACGCCTGAGGTAGCGCTGATGCTTGAACCGGCGCTGACAGGTAAGGCGGCGCCGACCCTTGTTGCGGCGCCGACGCTCGAAGTGGCGCCGACGCTCGAAATGGCTCAGGTAGCGCTGATGCTTGAACCGGCGCTGACATGTGAGGCGGCGCCAACTCTTGTCGGGGCGCCGACGCTTGAAGTGGCGCTGACGCCCGAAGTGGCGCGGACGCCTGAGGTAGCGCTGACCCTTGCGGTGGCGTAGGGACTCGCCGCGGCGCTGACACTTGCGGTAGCTTTTGGACTTCTGGGTGGCCTCGCGGGTACCTCTCGGATGTTATTTAATAAAAAAACATAGTTATTTTATTTTGCTTTTTTTTGTTTATAACACCCTTCTACATTAGCCCCTCGTGCAAAGATTTTTTGGTTGGGTAGACTAAAAAAAAACTTTGTACGCTATAAATCTGGTTTCAACAATTATATATATATTTTCTGAGGGATCCTAGGATCATTAAATTCTGTGGCCCTTTATCCGAGGTATTTAATTTTTTTTGAGAACCCACGCGTCAGTGTGGGAACTGTCATCTCATCATTTGGGAAAAAAAGATCATCAACTTTTTGCCCTCCTGCACGTTTTTCCATTTTGGTGAAAAAAACATAAGCCCCTTATCTTGGGGTCTTTCATCTTCTTCAACCAAGACATAGGCATCTTTGGGTTTGTAGTGAGAGAAAGTGAGAGAGGGATTCTTTTAAAACCCCATAGCCACCCATCTCCTTTTTTCTCTAACCTTCCCAAATATCATACCCTCTCATCCATGGATTCCCCACTAAAGAATGTATCTCCCAATGTAAGCAACTCTAAAACCCCCAACATCCCAAACTCTATACCCTCTTTGTCAACCGTTTCTAACGATTCCAGGGCTGAAATACCCACCGCCGGCGGTCCCTCCTTCCGCCCGACGAGCGGCGTCGATGTGCTGTCCTCGGAACCCGCCTCTTTATATTTTGGGTCGAGGACCCTCGTGGGTTCCTCGCCCTTGATCTTGGCGTACGCGGGTATTGATTTGGGTTCTTCAGGAGGGGACATCTCGAGCAGCGTTATCGGCGAGAACCCGGGGCGGACGATTCTCTCGTCCTCGGGTCTCTCGCCTGCTGATTTGGGCTCCGAAGTCTTGGTTCGAGAGGTTCATCCATTATATGTGCATAAGGATATCTCGCGCGGCGTCGTCAACGAGGGCCCGGGGAGAATGGTCTTCTCATCCGTGGGTCTCTCGCCCCATTTTATTGCGCACGAGGAGCGTGGGGTCTCGCCTGGGGCTGCTCCGACCGCCAAGGGTCTCGCGTCAAGCTTCACTAGTGCTGCCGCGCAGTCCGCGGTACCTGTTTCTACAGATTTTGGGCCGAGAACCCTCACGGGTTCCTCGCCCTTCCCGTCGCCACCTGTGGGGGGTCTCGAGAGGCAGTCTTCCACGGCACGAGGGGTCTCGCGCGGAGACCTTTTGTCATCTGAGAGGCTCGCGCCTGTTTGTAATGTTCATGAGGAGCGCGAGGTCTCGGCTGAAAATTTTTTGGTAGCTAAGGGTCTCGCGCCTGTTTTTGTTGTGCGCGAGGAGCATGAGGTTCTGACCGAGGATATTTTGACAGCTAAGGGTCTCGTGCCCGATTTCATTATGCGCGAGAAGCGTGGGGTCTCGACAAGTATTAGTGCGGACGCCATCACTTCGCCCTCGGGTGTCCCGACGCCTTTGACTGTTTGTGAAATGGGTACTTCCACTTATGATACTTCAATACTTGGTCTCGCATCCACAGGTCTCTCGTTTGTGGAAGGGGGTGTCTCGACCTTTCGTCACTTCAGGGGTTCCGTGACCCAGGGTGTCTCGACGAATATTAGTGTTACGGAGAGCATGCCACTGACCAGGGGCTCTTCCTATGATTATGATGGGATTTCTGCCTCTACTTCTTTTTTTGCGACAAGGGACCCCGGGGGTCCTTCGCTCGGAATCTCCACTGGGGTGAGTTCTTTTCTTGAGCCACTGGCTCTGGGTGGTTCATCAGCTACGCCTACTTCCTCTCAGGCATGGAAGGATTATATGCACATTCGTCAAGGGCGGGACTTCGGTATTTATCGCCGTGCTCCCTTTTTTGGTCCTGCTGACAGTTTCATGACTTCACTTTCCGACTTTGGGGAAAAATTTTCGGGTGTTGTTCTCGATCGGTCTCATGTGGGGTTAACTGAGTCTGCTGATCTTCCTACTATTTCTCCGGATTCAATTCTCCGAATCCGAGTTGACCGAGGCGACTTTCCCTATTCCAACGTTGAGGTTAAAACCCCCGGAGGACCTACAGAGGAGTGGGCCAGCTGGGTTGACTACGTTCTGAGCGTTCCTGATTACGTGGCTATTCTCAGGGAGGTCGGGCTCTTCACCGCCGTCAGCAGTCTGAAGTCCTGCACCCTCTTTAAACACGGTACTTCGCTCAATCTCTTATTGTCCCGGTGGAGTATGGAGTCTCACACCTTTGTCACGGGCTGGGGGGAATTTACTGTTACTCTCGAGGATATATGCGAGTTGTACGCCCTTCCTTTCTTTGGGCAACAAGTCTTCACTGATGACTGCGAGGACTCCTTAGAGCAGGAGTTGGTGGGGGAGTTACGGTCATCTCTCGGGGAGTGCTCGAGATATGTGGCCATAAATGTAACGGGTCATTCCAAGCATTCCTTTGCCAAATGGCAAAGATATTGGTTCAGAGACTTTGAGCAGTTGCCAAAGGGGGAGACTTCTCGTGCAGCGCCCAGATCCCAGGATGGTCCTAAGCTTCACTCTCCTGCACATTTAGCCACTTTCCTTGTTACGTTCCTGACTCGGTTCCTTCTTCCAGGTAAGCCTGAAGACTGTCCCCGCGAACTTCTTTTTAGGTTGGCTGTGCGATTGTCTCGCGGTAGACCAGTACCCATAGCTGCCCTGACCTTGGGTTCTCTTTACACCTGGATAGACCGAGCACACATAGATGTAGAGAGGTCCTGCGGTCGGTATGATGTTGCTAATCATGTCAACGGCCCTTTCTTGATGGCCTTTTTGTTTGAGCATTTCCCCCACTTTACTTCAGGGGCTCACGCTTGTCATAGCGACGCTGCGAGGCTTCTTCGGTGGCATAAGAAAACTCCCAAGCAGTCTTTGGGAATGTTGATTGATGATATCGAGGAATTTCAGTTTCGGCCTTATACCAAGCGCCCAGGGGGTACTTTCAGCTGGCTTTCTTTCCCTGGTGATGGCGGAACCTTCTATTGTCCTTCCGCAGTGGGGTCAGTTTCCACGTGTCCCCATATTAATGTGATGACGATGCTCTTACCATGTCACCTTCCTTCTTGGATCGAGTTAGGTCCCCGTGCTGAATTTTACCATTCCGAGAGGGCAAGACGACAGTTTGGTTATGATCAGGGTGTCCACACTCCTCCTCTTCCTACCTACAGCAGTCATTCTGAGACATTCTCCGAGGCTTGCGCGAGCTTTACTCTTCAGGGGTTATTCCGCAGGGTCAGTGGTTTGGGTGGTCTCTATGTGCCTACCAGTGATTATCAGCCTTCATTCACTTCATCCTGGTTCCTTCTTTGGCAGCAGCAGGTTCGTCTTATTCAAGAATGTGTAGTTGGCCCTCCTCATGAGACTAACCCCATTAAATATACCAGAGCTCAGTTTTTGGTCAGGCGAACGCAGAAAGAGCCTTGGTTTCTCAGTACCACATCTACGCCACCCTTGGAGCAGGCCATCCCTATTTTAGTGAAACCTCTCTTTGACGAGTCACTTCCGCCTCCGTCGACTGAGCTTCCCCCTGTGAAGTCTAAAAGCCAACCAAAAAGCAAAGGGAAGGCGGGCACCTCTACTACTAGCAAAAGGAAGCATCCTGACACCGATGTTTCCAATTTTGTTCCTGCTACTACTGCTTCTCCTTCTTCTTCTCCTGTGAGGACCCGGGCTGCGAAGAAAAAGAAAGGAAGTAGCGCTGGCATAGCTGCTTCCTCTACGGTGGACCAAGGTTACTCCTCACCGAGCCTTACTTCTCAGGAGACGCGGGTCGCGTCCATTCCTATTGCAGAAGGTACTATATCACAGCCTCCTTTACTTAGTGGAACCAGTTCTCGCGGAGTTCTTTCATCTCCCTCCCCTTCATTGGAAGAGGAACTAGTTGATTATGGAAGCACCCCTTCCTATGACGACCATAGTTCTTCTTCGGGTGATATGGGTGGCCTGGGTTTCCATAGCGAAAGCACTACTGACACTTATACTTTGTTATCAGTCTCCAGAGAGTCTTCTAGCGATGATGAGGCCTCCCATTCTCCTGGGGGGGTCAGCCCCACCCATCTCCCTTATAGCCAGACTACGCGCCCCGTTACTGTAAGCGTTCTCCCTTCACTTGTCTATATATATTTTTTGCATACGATTTTCTTTCTTCCCTTCATCATATATATGTATATATTTTCATTTAAATCATTCTGTTATATTTGTGCAGGCCACTTCCATCGAGGCAGGTGGTTCTCCTCTTCCCCCACTACGACCGACGCCCTTTCAGCGGGAGAGGAACTCCATGCTCATTTCCTCCCGGGGATTGTTTAGAGAGGTTTGCTATTTCCTCAATTCATTTAACATCTGTTGTAATTTATTCATCTCCTAACTGCCTTTTGGTTGCGTATACTGTCGCTTCCTCGCAGCTTTCGTCCGTGCATTTTACCATCACTCTGACCACTCCTGTGGCTTCCCCTTCTCCTCAGGTATGCCTCGTTATTTTCAAAACTTTCATTGCGTCATTTCCTTTTGTATTCCTTCTTCTCTTTTTTTTTATTTACCCATTTATCATGCGTAGAGAGCTGTGTCTTCGGGCGTTGCCACATCGTCCTCTCTTGTCTCGGCGGCGGGTACTTCTGCAGCTGAGCCCCTGGAGGCCTCTTCATCTGAGGTAGTACTTATTTTTTTTTTGAATATTTGTCTCCTCTCAGCAGGAGTCTTAATGGCTCTTGGATTTTTTTCTCAGGAAGGGGATCCTCCCTTAGCTGGCGTTATCGCCCCGGGTTTGTCCTCTTCGGGGAGAATTTCTATCCCTAGGGTCCGCGTATCTATGGATGGTAGATCTTTGGTTCAGGCGATTTCTCGTGGCCCAATATTTACCGTGGCCTCCACTAGTGAGCCCACACTTCAGGTCAGTCCTTTCTGTTGAAGCAATGGGATCTCCTTTTCCTCGAACATGCAGTAAACAACGCATTTTCATTCTTTGCAGGCCATCAGTACAGCCCCTGCTGCGCAGACCGTCTTTTTCCGCGCTTCCCCCTTAGATGGGGTTCAGGTATTCTTTTATTTTCTTAGTTCTATTTTCTTATCTGTCCAGTCTGTGCTTATCGTAGCCCTCTTTTACTTTGTTGCAATTATCCCTTGGCGCTATTTCGAGTGCGGCTCCTGCCACTAACGTTTCAGCAGCCCCTATACAAGGGCTGGTTTGTCCTGTCGTTGCGCCTCTTCAAGTAGCTATCCCTACGGTGCCTGAGGTTGAGGTAGCTTCTTCAGAAGTATTGGTTACCGAGGCAACCTCTTCTGGAGCATCAATCAGTGTTGTTGCCCCTACGGGGGCCCCTGCTCCTCCTTCTATGACCGTTGCGGAGGGCATTGTTCAGGTACCGTGTATAAGACTGGCATACCCCCTCTTTTTACTATTCCCTTTTTCTTTTCTTCTTGCGTATACTGTGCAAGCATTCCTATAATACCCTTGTCTCATTGTTTCCAGGTGTGTGAGGATACTCCAGTGACTGTGGAGTCTGGCAGCGGGGCAGCTGTGAGAGAGGTATTAGACTGGCGTACCCCCTCTTTTTACTATTTCCCTTTTCTTTTCTTCTTGCGTATACTGTGCAAGCATTCCTATAACACCCTTGTCTCATTGTTTCCAGGTGTGTGAGGATACTCCGGTGACTGTGGAGTCTGGCAGCGGGGCAGCTGTGAGAGAGGTACTAGACTGGCGTACCCCCTCTTTTTACTATTCCCCTTTTCTTTTCTTCTTGCGTATACTGTGCAAGCATTCCTATAACACCCTTGTCTCATTGTTTCCAGGTGTATGAGGATACTCCGGTGACTATGGAGTCTGGCAGCGGGGCAGCTGTGAGAGAGGTACTAGACTGGCGTACCCCCTCTTTTTACTATTCCCCTTTTCTTTTCTTCTTGCATATACTGTGCAAGCATTCCTATAACACCCTTGTCTCATTGTTTCCAGGTGTATGAGGATACTCCGATGACTGTGGAGACTGGTAGTGGGGCAGCTGTGAGAGAGGTACTAGACTGGCGTACCCCCTCTTTTTACTATTCCCCTTTTCTTTTCTTCTTGCGTATACTGTGCAAGCATTCCTATAACACCCTTGTCTCATTGTTTCCAGGTGTATGAGGATACTCCGATGACTGTGGAGACTGGTAGTGGGGCAAGTGCGGAGGGAGATCACAGTTCTGAGTTCACTCCTTTAGTCGGTGATGCTGATTCTGGTGGGGAGTCTTCTTTTCTTCCCTCTGAGGCGGGGTCTCGCCACTCCGAGGTCGATGATGAAACAGAGGACGCTGCGACTATTTCTAGTAGGCTATGGCGTGAGGAGCTACCAGGCCGCTTCAGGGTACACGAGCGTCAGCTCTTGGATCTCATCTTGGAGCACCATCCCGAGACGTTTACTTCTCAGAGTATACTCCAGGTTGACAGTCTTACGGCCTTCAACCTGAGGGCTCTTGCCAGCCATGTTCATGAGTTCTTGGCTACCTCCCCTGCTAAGCTGACTAGCTCTTCTATCTTGCTATTCTTGGATGCTCTCCGTGACTTACAGCAGTTCTATCATTTTCATTTGGATTGGCTTGACGCAGGGGTTCGCCCCTTCCTGAGTGTTCCTTTCCGGAAGATAGTGAGGTTTCACACGTCCCGGCAGTCCAGGGTTGAGCAACGACACGCTGAGGCTACGAGGATCCGGAATCAGATCGCCCTACTACAGGTGAAGCTTGCCAGACTTGAGTCTGGCGATGAGGAGGATGATGCTAAATTTGTCAGGTTGGAGGAAGAGTTTCTGCGGGAGGCTGGTCCGTCATATGCTGGCGCCATTGCGCGCGATGATTTATTTTTTGTGGTTTCTAGCCAATAGGCTACCTCTTGTTTTGTAGTGCTCAGAATTCTATATGTACATCACTTATCTTATCATTCATGTATGAGACACTTTGTTTCTTCTGCACTTTCTTTTTCTTTTGTTCTCCCTTTATGCTGTGGGTGTTTGTTTTACATGACTTGCTCTAATTTCTGTGAGCCTTTAGTCTACTGGTGGCTACCCCATATGCTGCGGGGTATTTGCATTGATATGAAAAGTTATGTATTATCATTTTGTACACATTTTTTTTTTGAAAATACACCTCTTGTAACTGTGAGGTGTTGGCATATGACTTTCTTGGGTTGCCCCTCCTGTCTGTGGGGGTATTCCTACATATTACTGCTTATAGTCATAGAGGCTGGGTTGGGGAGGAGGGTGACCCCCACCCCTTTCCGGAAGCATGATTTTATTATAAAATTGTATTAATTTATGTCTGGGGGGACTTTGCTCAGTATACTTTCTCTTAGGATGGACTTACCTCCCAAGTGTAGTGAGCAAAGTTCCCGACCTCTTTTTTTTTTACTCTCTTCTAACTTAATAGGGAGCGTATATGTATGTATAAATGAGTAAGCAAAGTAAACGTCAAAATGACCAAAAACGTTGCTATTTCATTTCTTTTACTTTTGTCTATCGTTTATAGTGTAGGATTGCTTCAAAAAAACAAAAAAAACTTTTCTGGTGTAGGAGCAATCCTTGACATCCGTTGCCGACATGCAAAATACAAACAAAACTTGTTAGTTGCCACTAAGCATAGTACCTCTTCAGCCACTTGCAGTTGATGGACTGGAGGCAATCACTCTCAGGTTCTGATATCTGGCAGTAGCCCGACTTCCCCACTCCTCTGACAACAAAAGGGCCTTCCCAGTTAGGTTTGAATTTGGACGCCGACATGCTACGGAGATGGTGGGTTGATGCTCGTAGGACTAGATCTCCCACCTGGAATTCCCTAGGCTTAACCAAATTTTCATAGGCCCTGGACAGTTGCTGAGTGTAGACTTTGAAGTTCTCTCTCGCCTTGTCCCTGTGCTCATCTAGTGCCTCCAGCTGCACATGCCTAGGGTCTGGAATGAGCCCATTGCTAAGAGAAATTCTGGCCGAAGGTACCGCCAGTTCCACTGGTAGGACAGCTTCGGTCCCATACACTAGAGAGAAGGGAGTGAAACCTGTTGGCTTTCTCTTCGAAGTACGATAGGCCCATAACACCATAGGCAGCTTCTCATCCCATGCCCCCGGCATGTCTTCTAGCATCTTTTTCAGAATATTTATCAGGGTCTTATTAGTAGCTTCCGCTTGGCCATTGCCCTTGGGGTAGGATATGGTTGAGCTACTATGCACAATCTTATACTTGTCCGTGAGGAGGGCCATCTCTTTGCATACAAATTGCTTCCCATTATCCGTTAGGATCATTTTGGGTATACCAAACCTACATATGATATACTCTTTTATAAACTGGGTTACCACTTGGGCAGTGACCCTCCTTAAAGGGATGGCCTCCGCCCATTTGGTATACAATTCTGTAGCCACAATGATAAAGGTCTTGCCATGAGATGCTGGGGCGATCTTACCCACCAGGTCGAACGCCCATGTGTGGAAGGGATAGGGGGTTGCCAAGCTTTGTAGGCTGACGGAGGGAGCGTGCACCATGTTTCCGTGCACCTGGCATGCTCTACATTTTTTCACGTATCCAATGGAGTCAGCCTCCATGGTCGGCCAGTAGTATCCCAACGTCATCAGCTGATCATACAGCTTGGCGCCTCCCATGTGGGAGGGCTCATGAGCTTCTTTCAGCACCTTTTCCACTTCCTCTTTGGCTACGCACCTTAACGCCTTCTCATTATACCCTTTCCTATACAGCTCTCCTTTGACCAAGTAGAAACGTGCTACCCTTTTTCTAAGGTAGATTTCATCCGCTCTCTCGGCGGGCAGCTCCCCATTCTTCAGATATGCTAGGTACGGCTGTCTCCAATCTTCGAAGGCTTCCACGAAGTTAGCTTCCGTCGGCTGATCAAAATTAGCTTGGCACTTTAGACAACTTTGCTGCAAGCGGGCCGCTTCTACGCTCATGGAGGGCCAAAAATACCCGCTTCGCTGCAGTCTTCTGTAAAGGGGGATATCTGTATCTCCACAGTGCCTCTGGTGCATTTCTATTAACCTCTCTTTGGCTTCCTGCTCCCCTACGCACCGTGCCAGAAACCCTCCGGGACTCTTGAAATAGAGAGTTCCCTGCAGCACATGATAGTTGGCTAACTCCAAAATTTTCATTGCCCCTTCTCTGGTTTCCAGTTGCCTTTCCACCAAACGCCTCCAGTCTTCCGGCTCGTCACTTGGGAAT
This sequence comes from Sambucus nigra, assembly GCA_949130495.1. Lineage (NCBI taxonomy): Eukaryota > Viridiplantae > Streptophyta > Magnoliopsida > Dipsacales > Adoxaceae > Sambucus > Sambucus nigra. Next base: position 159,387,507 of record OX422219.1, on the reverse strand, counting down.
AGGGACTTTACGGTAGTAGGCACTGTTCTCCGCCTAACGGTGATGGTTGCTTCTGACTCCTCCATGTCCAACTTTTGTTCTATGGCGGCGAGCGCGTCAGGGTGCCTGTTCATCGTTCGCGCTTGCCTCTCCACAGTTACTTCCAAGAATTGTCTCAGCAGTCGTTGGATGATGTGTCTGTACGGCGCTAAGTTGGCATGTTTAAGGGAAAACTCTCCATTGACCTGCCTTACTACCAGATTGGAGTCTCCTCGTATACACAGTACCCTGATCCCTCTTCTGAGCGCTTCCAACATCCCTAGAATGAGGTCTTCGTACTCAGCTTCATTATTTGAGCATTTAAAATCTAACTTGAAAGAGAGGGTAATCTTCTCCTTCCCATCTGACAGTATGACGCCAGCCCCACCTGTTCCTTGTGCACTAGAACCATCAAATTCCATAAACCACTTCTTCACCTCCTCCGCCATGCATGCTTGGAAACTTTCTCCGGGTAGCTCTTCACTAGGTGGTTCGAAAACCCCACTCGGGAAGTGGGCCAGCAGCTCTGCTACCGCCTGGCTCTTGATGGCTTTAGGCACTACGCACTTTAGATCATACTCTGACAAAATCAAAAACCACCTTGTTGCTCGTCCCACGAGTATAGTCCGCGCGAGGAGGTACTTGATGGGATCACACTTAGTGATTATGTGAATGGTGAAGGCTAAAAGGTAGTGTCTCAACTTCTGGGCTACAAATACCAGCGCCAGGCAGTGCCTCTCAACGCTGGTGTATCTCGATTCTGTCCCGGATATTACTCTTGATAGGTAGTAAACCGGCCTTTCCATTCCTTCCTTCTCTTGCGCCAAGAGGGCCCCTATCGACCTCTCTGTAGAAGTGAGGTAGAGCAGCAGTGGCGCTCCGGCTTCGGGGGGAATCATTGTGGACGGAGAGGCTAGGATTTCTTTAATCTTTTTGAACGCACTCTCTTGCCTCTCCCCCCAAACCCACTTGGCTTTGTCTTTTAGTAGAGGCGCGAACGGATGAGTTACTTCTGCCAACGCAGGTATAAACCTCCGCAGGTAAGATACCTTTCCCAGGAAGCTCTTAAGTTGTCTCTGACTCTTGGGCGGTGGCATCATCACAATGGCTTTCATCTTCTCTGCATCCACTTGCACCCCTTGTCTATTTACCATAAAACCTAAGAATTTCCCTGCAGTAACCCCAAAGGCACACTTTGAGGGGTTCATTCTCATCTTATACCGACGACACCTCTCGAATACTCTCCTGAGATCTTGAATGTGCTTGCTTTCTTTCCTAGACTTCACCACCAAATCATCCACATAGAATTCTAGTATGTCATGAAATAAGTCGTGAAAGATTGCCATCATGGTCCGCTGGTATGTGGCCCCAGCGTTCTTCAATCCGAAGGGCATGACTGTATAGTGAAAGTTCCCTAACGGCGTGCGGAAGGCAGTCTTCTCTGCGTCGGCGGGGTCCATCTTAATCTGGTTATATCCTACATACCCGTCCATGAAGCTATACATCTCATGTCCCGCGGTGGAATCCACTAAGCTGTCTATGCTGGGTAGTGGGAATTCATCCTTAGGATACGCCCTATTCAAGTCGCGAAAGTCTACACAGATTCTGATTTGGGTCTTGTCTTTCTTTGCCACTGGCACTATGCTGGACAGCCATATGGGGAGCTGAATAGGCTTGATGAACCCTGTCGCTAACAATTTCTCCACCTCAGCCTTTATTTTTAAATCAAGGTCTGCTTTATATGTGCGTGTGGCTTGCCTTACCGGAAGGGCGTTGGGAAGGATGTTCAATCTATGAGAGCTCACTTCTGCGTCTATTCCCGGCATCTCCGTGTACTTCCAAGCAAATACATCAGTGAACTCCTTAAGTAGCTCAATGAGCTCTTCCCTCTGCTTCGGTTCCAGGCACTTGGAAATTAGGATGGGTCTACTCTCGCCCTCTTCCGATCCCAACTTGATTTCCTCTAACTCCTGCAGCTGCTCTCTGGGTCCGTCTTGCATGCACTCCGGCCCCTCTTCTGGTTCTTCCACATGCTCAACAATATGGGATTCATCAACAATAAAACACTCGAGCGCCGGGTCGATGCTCTCGTCCCAGAACATCGCCCGCGCAGACCGTTATAAACGGTAGATGACTTTTCCATTGGGCAAAACCACTTTCTTGCAAGTTCGAGGAGGCCTAGCTACCTCCTCTACCTTCCTCTTGCCTTTTTCTATGTGGGGAATTATTCTTTCCCCTAGACGATCATGAACGGATTTTTTCTGCGGGACCCTTCCCTCAGCTATCTCGCTTCCTGCTAGTTTTCTCGTAGAGACCTTTCTTTCTTCGTCCAACTCTGTGTAAAAGGCAGCATCTACCAGGTGGGCCTCCTCAACTGCGAAGGGTCTCTGCGTGGCCTTGATCACTATCTCTGCACCTCTAATATTTGCCTTCGCGCACTGATGGTAGGTGGAAGGCACTACGCCATGAGTGTGCATCCACACCCTTCCAATGAGTAATTGGTAGCTGGTGTCAGCGTTAATAACATGAAATTTGATGTGGGAGGTGAAATTTCCCAACTTAATTCCCACATTCACATATCCGATTGACTGCATTCCGGCGTTGTCGAATCCGGAAATTACTAGCGGTACCGGGACCACCTTCTCCTGGTCAATTTCCGTTTCATATAACGTACTGATGGGCATAATGTTAATGGATGCTCCTCCATCCATCAACGCCCTAGGAAATGAGACTCCATTAATTATGGCTGTGACGTATAACGGGCGATTGTGGAAGTAAGGCACTGCCCTATCCGCTTCTGAAAACACCACTTCAGAGGTATACTTCTTAATCATCCTTCCCATTGGCCCCTGCCAATTTAGCGAAGGGTCTCCATGCTGCTGCACCGCCTCCAAGACTTTCCTCGTGATGGACACCCTCGTGTCGTACTTCACCCCTATCTGGTCGAAAAACCACTTGAACTTGGGGCTCCTTGCTATGGCCTCACATTCAGAATCTAAGTCTACCTCGTACGTCTGGGCACTGCAAACATACTCCGCTTCAGAGGTCCCTCCCTCGTCTAGAGCGAGGATGACGTCTACCTCGCCTTCTGAGAGACCGACTTCCTCAGCTTCCCCGCTCCCACTTTCATACTCCGGAGTGAAGAACCACTCCTCTTGCTTTCTTTCCAGCTGAAGTCTGCTTAGTGACAGATTTTCTAACTCATCGCATAACTGCTCGCCGTCCTCGCATTTCGCAAGACTTCTCGTAGCTTCTTCGTCATAGGCAACTACCATGTTAGCAGTTCCAAAATGATGCGTAGGGAGGGGGTTCTCGTTAACGTCCACGGGGGGTATCTGCAAGGTACCTCTGGCCATCTGCTCACCAATGATCCTTCTCAAGTTGTAACAATCTTTGGTAGAGTGCTGCACTCGTTGGTGCAATTCGCAGTACTTCGGGTTGGCCTTGTCAGCTGCAGTGGGGATCTCTACTTTTAGGTTGGGGGGTCCTGTTACGCCTTCTCGCACCAGGGTGCGGTAACAATCCATGGCCTCCGCTACGCTGCACGGTAGTGGCGGCGGGACATCCTCCCCGAACTTTCTCTTGTTGCCGGGACTGTCAGTCCTGGCCCCGGGACCTCCCTTCTTCCCTTTGTTACTCCCGTCCACATAGTTAACCGCCTGCCTCCTCGTAACTTGAAACCTCCCAGGAGTCGGTGGAACTTGTGTCCTCCAACCCGGGGTTCTCGGTTTGATTATCATAGCGATGTTGCTGGCAACCCTGGTGAATTCTCTGAAAGTCCCATCTCTAGTTTCGTTGATCAAATGCAGCTTGTACTCTTCCGAGAGTCCTTCCACACATATTTGTAGCAACCTGGCCTCCGCCATGTCCTCGTGAACATCTAAGGCCCTCTCGCGAAATCGCTTGATGTAGTGCATCAATTCCTCTCCTGGCTTCTGGACCTCTTGCGCCAGGTGCCTCAGTGTAAATTCATCCTCCGCTACAAAAAACTTCTGGAGAAACTGCCTGTGCATCTCTTCCCAACTAGGGACGCTGTTAGGCGCCAAGTGGGAATACCATGTATAGGCTTTCCCAGTGAGAGTTTTAGAGAACTCTCTCAATCTCAGGCTCTTGTCGCCAGCGTGTACTCCCAGGTACTCGACGAACCTCTTCACGTGTTCTCGAGGGTTCTCCCCCCTACCGCCAAACTTGATAAATTTTGGTGGAATATACCCCTCAGGGTATGGCTTCTCACTTACTTCCTGTGGATAGGGGTCTTATAACTCCTCGTATAGGTAGGAACCCTCTCTTTGAGAGGAGGAGAGGAGCTTCCTCACTTCTTCCATAGTAACAGCCTTGGAGGGTGATTCCTCCAAACATGTGGTTTTAGGAACTGGAGAACCTATTGGCACCAGGACATGCTCCGGCGCCGCCTTCCGAGACGGAATCATCTCTGTCGGAATCGTAATAGGAGTGGCTACCCCTCCAGAAGGGGCAGCAGCAGGTGTCACACAACCTTGACCCAAGTTTGATAGATCCACGTTGTTTTGCTTTAAAAAGTCAAAAAACATTGCCATAAGGTTCATACCTGCCATTGGAGCCACTGCCGGCGAACTGGTCTGGCCTCCCTGAGGCGCTGGCGCCTTGGCTCCGATCACCACCACTTCTTCCTGAGTAGTCTGCTCACTGTGAGCTCCATTACCAGATGGAATGTCCTCAAAAACCAACTGCTTGGAGACATTGAAACCTTCTTTGTCCATGGAAATGAGAATACCTCCCCAGCAGAGTCGCCAAATGTAGGAGGGTAGTGAGACTGGGGTCTATGAATAACTGGAAAGGGTGAGGCGTGACCCACTCCAATGGACACTGTCTGCAAGTCTTCAAGGTCTCCTGGTGCAACTTCTGCAGAAAACTTCTCCTTCTGGTAACAATGGAACTCAAGCTTCGACTCACTCCCTGCAAGAAGATGAACTTTCACAGCAAAAATAGCAATTTTCTCAAGGGAAACACCTGAGAGTGATGGCTGTCAGTGGGGAGTGAAGGAACAAGGCACTCAACACTAAGAGAATGAGCAGGGAGAGAATACTAGGTAGGTCTGGTGATATTTTAGCAGAGTAACAGTGCAATTTTTCTTGTCCATCCTTTGACCTTGCCCAGGGGTCTATTTATACATGGGCGTAAGGGGTGAGCTGGCGATTTTGGGCGCCAAAATTGAGAGAGTTGGTGGGGAACAATGTCTGAAGTGTACCATTTGTCCCTACCTGCAGGCAGCTGCCTGTCCCCTCTGCAGGCGCCACCTGGCGCCGACCAAAACTCAAAAAGCACATATGTCCCCTAATGGAGACAAAATAGCAGATTTGGTAGTTATCTTTTGAAACGGTAACTTGTGGTGCAATTTTGCAAATCTTTGAGAGAGGAGACCTTAAGGCCTCACTCCCTCTAAAAAGTGTTATTTTTCTTGAGAGGGACCTCGAGGACCCCCTCCTCTGGAAAAGTCATTTTTCTTGTAAAGAGTTTATTTCTTGTGAGTAGCCAACTCTTTGGCCACTCGCTTCATTTATGACTAAGTGTGCAGTGTGCGTAGCCTCGAGTGGCTTCTGGGTCTTCCTACTAGTATTCTCTCAATCCTATAGTGCTAAGTGGTTGAGCTTGCTCAACATACCTTGTCCCTCAGCCACCAAGCCAAAACTCCCAGGAGGTCCCGACGCGCCTGTTCGAGCCCTGCTTGCTCGACTAGGCAACCTGTGCAAGAAAGTAAAGTGTTAGTGCTGTTGTTCATTTAGAGCCTGCTGTTTCATGATGAAAACTCCTGTAGCAGCACTTCTCGAATAATCATTTCTGCAGTGACCCCTGCAGTGGCGCTGATGCTTGAAGCGGCGCCGACCCTTGTCCTGGCGCCGTTGCTCGGAGTGGCGCCGATGCTCGAAGTGGCGCTGACGCGTGAGGCGGTACCGACCCTTGTCCCGGCGCCGACCCTTGTTGCGGCGCCGAAGCTCGAAGTGGCATTGATGCGTGAGGTGGCGCCGACCCTTGTCCCGGCGCCGATGCTCGAAACGGCGCCGATCCTTGTTGCGGCGCCGACGCTCGAAGGATTAGAGGGCCCTAAGCGAACGTAAACCTCCCGTGATAGCAAGTATGGTAGGTATGTCATACACATAAAATCACTACATATACTAAGTATGCACACATCTTAGAAATAACCATAATATATTGGTGGTACACTTCTCAATCTCGTACCGACATATAATACTACACAATTTATATGTTCCCGATTAATATAGTAATTTAGGCCGTCAATAGTTCTCGCATCGTAATAGACACTCACATCCTACTTCATAATTTCCCTTAGGTTCAACTACACTTCTAGGTTTTGCTCCTCATTATATCTCAAATGTCCCTACTATATCAATTTATCATCAAGGGAAGGTTATCTCTACCATTAAATAAGGTTACGGGACATGCGAAATCAAAACAGGCTAAAAAGCCTAAACTGTCAACTCGTCAGAAGTCTCGTTCGAACGAGGCTGTTCGAACGAGAGTTCGTTCGAACGAACTGGGCCTTCTAACGAGATCTCGTTCGAACGAAAGTCATCGAACGAACATCCCTCTCGTTAGAAGTCAAACTATCAACTCGTTAGAAGCTCGTTCGAACGAGCTCGTTCGAATGACCTGGGCAGGTCTTCTAACGAGTGGCCAGATTCGAGCCGAGATTTTCCTTAACTCGTTTTTCCAACTTCTCTCCACCTCTAATCTCACCTAAATGTCATTACAACAATGTTTCAAGGTATCTAATCCTTCCTAAACATGTTTCAACCGTATTACAACATTTATATGGGTTCAAATCACCCTAAACTACATCAAATTATCAAATCTCCAACATTTATTTTTCAAATCTCAAGAACTTGAACCCTAGAAAAATCAAGTCATTCATAGACATCACTAAATCCATTTTTATGATGTAAAAGATGTATTTTCATCTGACTAATCATCCTATCAACATTCTACATGCAATTTCCTCAATAGATTCTTAAATCTCTACATCCAATTAAATGGGTTTTCATCATACTCCAAGAACAATACAATTTATTTGAATTTCCTACGCATGGAAGAAGCATTCTCTGCAAAATAATGAAATTAAACCACTTGCCTTATGTGTATATCTGAATTTGATGACGAATTGATGAGTTTCTCTCTCTCTCTCTGCAGAATTCTCCTCTCGTCTCTCTCCCTCTACAAGCTCTTCTCTAATGGTGGCAATGGAGGCTAGGGTTTGTCTTAGGAACTTTTAGGGCTAATTCTAATAACCCCCGTAGCCCTCTAATCAGTTAATGGCTGGTAATGGGTTAGTGGGTCTTTTAATTTTCCATTTAAAACTCCTAAAATTCTTTAATCAAAAATCCCAAAATTCTAAAATTACCAAACTACCCTTATACGTTGCCGGTATGGCCTAAAAATGCCCCGGGACCCAAACTAAACCCTCGACTAGTGTTTTCTGACTATTTCGACCCTTCCAGACGCGTTGGCGCACTCAGAATGACCATACGGTTTATAGAAATAAAATTCACTTTTTAATTATCATAATTATATTCCATGACGCGACTGTCACACGCGTCTCAACAAGATTTCCAAATTGCCGTATTTCTATCTCACGACAAATCAATAATTCCATATTCATATATAGCCATATATACTCATTAATATCAAATACTAACTCGCATCTCGCTAGTATCTTTATCCGGACTAATTTCCAATTAATACGCATTTAATTCAATTAATCCCATAAATAAACATCACAAAAATACGGGGTATTACATACTTCCCCCCTAATAACTGAATTTCGTCCCGAAATTCGGAACTAGAAAGTACCTGGTAAGAACAACTCTGGATAACATTCTTGCATCTCATCCTCGCGCTCCCATGTGGACTCCTCGACATTATGATGTCGCCACTGAATGCGCACTAACGGAACTATCTTTGACCGTAGTTTCCGTTCACTTCGGTACAAAATAGCAATCGGCCCCTCCTCGTAGGAGCTATCAGGCTGGAGATCGATGTCCTCCAAAGTAATATGAGAATGAGCCAAATCATCTCTAAGATATTTCCTTAGCGAGGAGATATGAAATACATCGTGAATCCGATGCAAATGCTCCGGTAATCCAAGCCTATAAGCAACCGGTCCAATCCGCTCAATAATAGGAAATGGTCCCACATATCTCGGTGCCAACTACCCTTTCTTCCCGAAGCGCATAATCCCCTTCATAGGAGATACTCTGAGCAAAACCTGGTCCCCCACTTGGAACTCCCTGAAGAATCTCTTCGCATCAGCATAGCTCTTCTGCCGATCCTGAGCTACCCGAATGCGACTTCGAATCAATTCTATCCTTGCCGAAGTATCCTGAATCACTTCCGGCCCAAGTAGTTTGTTGTCCCCCACCTCCAACCAACATGCTGGGGAACGACAAGGTCTACCGTACAACACCTCAAATGGAGCCATGCCAATGGTGAACTGGTAGGAGTTGTTGTAAGCAAACTCTACCAGTGGAAGATACTGCTCCCATCCACCCCCAAAATCAATGATGCACATACGTAGCATGTCCTCCAACATCTGGTTTGTACGCTCGGTCTGCCCATCGGTCTGCGGGTGATACGCCGTACTCAAGCGCAATTCTGTGCCTATGGCCTCCTGAAAACTCTCCTAAAACCGTGAAACAAATATCTTGTATCGGTCAGACACGATATTTAAGGGCACACCGTGAAGTCTCACTATCTATGAAATAAAGAGCTGGGCATACTGTCCCGTAGTGTAGTCTGTCCTTACGGGTAGGAAATGAGCGACTTTGGTCAACCTGTCCACAATTACCCAAATGGAGTCGTGACCTCTCTGTGACGTAGGCAACCCCGTGATAAAGTCCATGGATATGCTCTCCCACATCCACATCGGGACCTCCAATGGATGTAGAAGTCCTGCCGGTCTCTGATGATCCACTTTTACCAGCTGACAAGTGGCGCATTTAGAAAAAAACACGGCAATATCTCTCTTCATCCCACTCCACCAATACTGACGTCTCATGTTTTGGTACATTTTGTCCCCACCGGGATGCACCGCGAATCGTGAGCCGTGCGAATCTGCCATCACCTCGTGCCGTAATTCCTCCCCTTCCGAAACTACCAATCTCCCATTGAAGCGTAATCCCCCGTCTGAGCTAACGGTATAGGATTCAGCTCCCTCTGCTAGTAATCGAACTATCAGCTCCTGACAGAACGAGTCATCTGCTTGTGCCATTACCACTTTCGTGACAATCTGCGGTGTAACAGTCATTACCGACATGAATGATCGAGCCACTGCATCCTGGTGTCCCAATTCTTTCCACTTTGCCTTCCACACCCCTGCCACCTCATCAACAGGTCTGTGGCTCAACGCGTCTGCTACAGCGTTAGCCTTCCCCGGGTGGTATTGGATATCAAACTGATAATCCTTCACGAACTCAAGCCACCTCCGTTGCCGCATATTCAACTCCTTCTGCGTGAATACGTACTGTAGGGACTTGTGGTCCGTGAAAAATCGAAACTTATCCCCCAAAAGGTAATGTCTCCAAATACGAAGGGCAAATACAACTGCCGCCAACTCCAAGTCATGAGTGGGGTAATTCTTCTCGTGAGGCTTTAGCTTACGGGATGCATAAGCAATGGCCTGACTCTCCTGCTGTAATACACCTCCAAGTCCTTGCAAGGACGCATCGGTGTGGACTAGATACTCAACTCCCGGTATCGGCAATGCTAACACAGGTGCTGAGGTCAACTTATCCTTCAACTCATCGAATGCCAACTGACAGGCATCACTCCAGATGAATGGCACACCCTTACGAGTGAGATGTGTCAAAGGACCTGCTATCTTCGAAAATCCCCGAATGAACCTCCTGTAGTATCCTGCTAGTCCCAAGAAACTACGGATCTCCGTCGGTGTCGTGGGCTGTCCCCACTCCCTCACCGCGGATACTTTCCCCGGATCAACAGATATCCCCCGGTAGGAAATAATATGTCCCCAAAACTGTACCTCCTTCAGCCAAAACCCGCACTTCTCATATTTTGCATACAACTCATTCTGACGTAGCGTCTTCAAAACTTGCTTCAAATGCTCGGCGTGATCCTCCTCTGTCTGGGAGTAAACCAGAATATCATCGATGAAGACAATGACAAACTGATCTAGGAAATCCCTGAACACCCTATTCATCAGGTCCATAAAAACGGCTGGAGCATTGGTCAAACCAAAAGGCATAACCCGAAACTCGTAATATCCATATCTCGATAAGAACGCAGTCTTCGAGACATCCTCTTCCCTGATACGCAACTGATGGTATCCCGATTGCAAATCAATCTTCGAGAAGAAAGAAGCTCCTATCAACTGGTCGAATAGGTCATCGATTCGAGGCAACGAATACTTATTCCGTATCGTGACCTTGTTCAACTCTCGGTAGTCCACACACAATCTCAGTGAACCATCTCTCTTCTTCACAAACAACACAGGGGCACCCCACGGCGAAGTACTCCTCCGTATAAACCCCTGACCTAACAACTGCTCAATCTGATCCCGTAACTCACTCATCTCAGCTGGAGCCATACGGTACGGTGCGCGTGCTATAGGTCTCGTATCTGGTAATAAGTCTATGACAAAGTATATCTATCGACTGGGGGGTAGGCCTGGTATCTCCTGAAACACATCGGAATACTCCCTGACAACTGGGATCGAATCTAAAGGAATCACAACCTCCTTAGAGGTATCCTCCTCTATGTAGTACAAATGAGCGGTCGAACCTCCCTCTGGGCGAGGCATCGCCACTACAAACATCTCTTGACCCGAAATGGCAAAAATAATGCTCCCACCGAAGCAATAAATCATGGATCTATAATCCGCGAGCCAATCCATACCGATGATCACATCGTGAACATGCATATCTAATACCAACATGTCTGCAGGTAATACCAATCTACCAATCTCTACCCCCACTCCCCGGCATATAAAGAAAATAAGTGACCCACTCCCCAATGGTGAGTCTACACACGTCACTGTGCTCTCTGCTGTGGCTAATAACCCTAAGGCTTTCATAAAATGTGTAGCTATAAAACAGTGCGTTGCCCCCGTATCAAGCAAAATCCGACCCATAGTACCATGGATAGGAAACATACCCTCAATCGCGGGTGGTGCCTGTGGAGCTGCTGCCTGGTGGACGTTATAGACATGTCCATACTGTAACTGTCCCTGCTGCACAGGAACTGCTGGAATGGCCGGTAGTGCTGGTACCTGGGCTGGAGCTGGGAGAGCAGGTGAAAAAAGTGGCCTCTGTGGCTCATGTCGAGCACCCTGCTGTTGCTGTGGGGCCCTGCCCCTATCAGGACAGTCCTAGCGTTTATGGCCAGTCTTGCCACAAACGAAACACTTCCCCGAGAAGTTCCCCCCTCTCTGCCCCTGCTGCCCCCGGCCCTGGTGGTCGTTACCGTTCCTCCACTGGCCCTGCTGAAACTGTTGTTGACCATTCTGACCCTGCTGGTTCTGATGGTCGTTCGGACCCTGATGGCCCTGCCGAAAATCTCCCTGTCCGTACCTAAAATTTCCCGACATGAACCTCTTGTTATCCCCCTGCTGGGAACCCTGGTCGCCCTGTCTCTGCCCCTGAACGGATTGTGCCCCACTGGCACTATGTCCTCCAGTCCTGCCCTGATGGATGGACTCTCCCGATCGGTTGCCCTCAGCCATGTGAAAGCGGTGATCCTGACAATGGAGCAATGCAGCGTTAACCACATCAGAATAAGTGGCCAATGATAGGTTCCCCAACAAATGATGACGAATCCTCCAAGTCAACCCGTCAGTAAATTTCTGTATCTTCTTCTCCTCTGTCGGTATCTTATCCGGAACAATGTTCATAAGATTAGTGAATTCGGCCTCATACTCGGCCACAGTCTTACCCTCCTATCGAAGGCTCATCAACTTCCTCCTCATTTCCGTATGAACAGCTGATGGAAAGTACTTGCGATCGAACCGCACCCAGAACTCCTGAATAGTGAGAGTGTCTCTCTCTTCCACGGTGGTAATAGACTCCCACCACTACAGTACAGACCCCACTAGCTTAAAGGTAGCTAGTATCTGCTTATGAACCTCAGTGCACTCGTACATCCTCAAGTGCCGCTGAATATCCTTCCTCCACTGACTCGAAACTACAACATCGGAGCTACCTACGAACTCCGGAGGGTGTGCTTTCTGGAAAGCATCACGAACACGTTCCCAAGCAGACGGGAATGCATGTGTCTGAATCGGCGCGGCTACTGGCGCCTGAGGTGGTGTCTGCTGAACTACGGCTAATGCGGAATTTATCGCCTGGGCCACAATGGCTGCAACCTCGGCGGCATTCATCGTGCCCTGAACTGGTACGGGCTGTGGTTCTGGTGTTGCATCCCTGGGAATCCTTTGTGCACGTCGTGGAGGCATTCTGAAACAAGAATAAAGTCTATAAGTTCGCAGTTATAAACTTAAAATAGTTGAAGAACGTAGCATATACAAAAGAATACAACAGTCCTAAAATATAGGGCTCTACATTTAGCGGAAACATAATAAGCCGTACAGATCCTAAAGGACACTAGAACCTGATGCTCTGATACCACCTGTGACACCCCGACTAATTAAATACCGGGTAGCTACTCCTTTATTAAATCAATACAAAATGCCAAGTTGGTTCAGTTAATAGCATCACTGTTGAAAACATTTTAATAATTACTAACCACCTAGTATTTAAAAAGTAAGTTGCCAAATTTTAATATAAGTCTGATTAACATGCGATAAAAGAATAATGAAAGAACAACATAATCCATTCACCATAACGAAGTAATGAAATAATCAACAAATAATAATAAGTCCGGAGGAAAACTCCTCACAACAATCCCACAACTGAAAATAAAATGACAAGTCTGAATCCTGAATTAATTACATGCCAGAAGTCCGAATAACTGAAATAAATGAAAAGTCTCTAAAAGAAATGGGCGACATGCCCTACAACTGATAAGTGCTGAATATAGAGTCAAGATAGATGAAGTGTCTACAAGCAAAGTCCTGCAACTTCCACAAACAACTACAGCTCGTCACCTGAATGAGGATCCTAAGCATGGTGTCCTTGTGGCTGGGCACCTAAAATTGTTTTTACAAAAATAGATTTGAAAGCAAATGGGTCAGATCCCGAAAGTGGAAATCATTTTAAAAACAACAAGTGTTTTAATAACATTAACACATTAAATGCAAAATACATGTTAGGACGTGCACTCACATGAAATTCTCACCTCTCGACTACATGTGCACTCCTAACGTACCTTACCCATCTAAATGACATATATATCTAACCAAAACGTAATAAGTTCTACCCCTTACTACTCGATACCCATAATGCATTCTAGCGTTATCAATTAAATAGAGGGCTTTACTTAAACTCAGATTCTCAATTAGTAATACAATTCACTATCAATTAACCCGTTATGTTTTCTCAAAACAATTCAATAATTATATTCATAATATTAACATGAAAGTTCCCATTAATTAAGTGTATATTATTCCCGTCATAAATATACAAAAAAAGCACCCCGAGACTAGCTGCGGTGCACACATACTTTGCTATCCATTCCGGTACATCACGTACATAAGGATCACGCATTTCGAATCTCTCAGGAATCGTTCTCAGATAACAACATCACAAATAATGGAGGCGAACACAGTCACATCACATGGGTCACGCACATACTTGCGCTCCCACGATCAGCAGATTTATTAACATCCCAATAAGTCCTTCTCTGACCTATGTTCATCGAGGTACCAGTCTAAATCCGGGCAACACAAGGATTAGAGGGCCCTAAGCGAACGTAAACCTCCCGTGATAACAAGTATGGTAGGTATGTCATACACATAAAATCACTACATATACTAAGTATGCACACATCTTAGAAATCACCATAAAATATTGGTGGTACACTTCTTAATCTCGTACCGAAATATAATAATACACAATTTATATGTTCCCGATTAATATAGTAATTTAGGCCGTCAATAGTTCTCGCATCATAATAGACACTCACGTCCTACTTCATAATTTCCCTTAGTTTCAACTACACTTCTAGGTTTTGCTCCTCATTATATCTCAAATGTCCCTACTATATCAATTTATCATCAAGGGAAGGTTATCTCTACCATTAAATAAGGTTACGGGACATGCGAAATCAAAACAGGCCAAAAAGCCTAAACTGTCAACTCGTTAGAAGTCTCGTTCGAACGAGGATGTTCGAACGAGAGTTCGTTCGAACGAACTGGGACTTCTAACGAGATCTCGTTCGAACGAAAGTCATCGAACGAACATCCCTCTCGTTAGATTTCAAACTGTCAACTCGTTAGAAGCTCGTTCGAACGAGCTCGTTCAAACGACCTGGGCAGGTCTTCTAACGAGTGGCCAGATTCGAGCCCAGATTTTCCTTAACTCGTTTTTCCAACTTCTCTTCACCTCTAATCTCACCTAAATGTCATTCCAACAATGTTTCAAGGTATCTAATCCTTCCTAAACATGTTTCAACCGTATTACAACATTTATATGGGTTCAAATCACCCTAAACTACATCAAATTATCAAATCTCCAACATTTATTTTTCAAATCTCAAGAACATGAACCCTAGAAAAATCAAGTCATTCATAGACATCACTAAATCCGTTTTTATGATGTAAAAGATGTATTTTCATCTGACTAATCATCCTATCAACGTCTACATGTAATTTCCTCAATAGATTCTTAAATCTCTACATCCAATTAAATGGGTTTTCATCATACTCCAAGAACAATACAATTTATTTGAATTTCCTACGCATGGAAGAAGCATTCTCTGCAAAATAATGAAATTAAACCACTTGCGTTATGTGTATCTCTGAATTTGATGATGAATTGATGAGTTTCTCTCTCTCTCTCTCTGCAGAATTCTCCTATCTTCTCTCTCCCTCTACAAGCTCTTCTCTAATGGTGGCAATGGAGGCTAGGGTTTGTCTTAGGAACTTTTGGGGCTAATTCTAATAACCCCCGTAGCCCTCTAATCAGCTAATGGCTGGTAATGGGTTAGTGGGTCTTTTAATTTTCCATTTAAAACTCCTAAAATTCTTTAATCAAAAATCCCAAAATTCTAAAATTACCAAACTACCCTTATACGTTGCCGGTATGGCCTAAAAATGCCCCGGGACCCAAACTAAACCCCCGACTAGTGTTTTATGACTATTTCGACCCTTTCGGACGCGTTGACGCACTCAGAATGACCATACGGTTTATAGAAATAAAATTCACTTTTTAATTATCATAATTATATTCCATGACGCGATTATCACACGCGTCTCAACAAGATTTCCAAATTGCCGTATTTCTATCTCACGACAAATCAATAATTCCATATTCATATATAGCCATATATACTCATTAATATCAAATACTAACTCGCATCTCGCTGGTATCTTTATCCGGATTAATTTCCAATTAATACGCATTTAATTCAATTAATCCCATAAATAAATATCACAAAAATACGGGGTATTACATAAGCCACATAGGCTCGATACTTATGTGGCTCTTCGGACGAAGAAGGGTAAGGACAAGGAGGTGTCCCCAAGCGTCGCGACCACGATTGTAAGTAATTCGACAGTTTAATTTTTGTTAATTACGTTATAATTTTTTAGTTTACTTATTTTTACTAATCATGTGCTTTTTGTCGTTTCAGGTAAAGCTTAAGGAAGTGCATGAGTTGCAGTCTGATGCCGGTAAGGCGTCTTTGTCCACAGACGCACTCAGCCAAGTGCTTGGCTCTGATCGCAAGGGGAGGACAAGGGGGTGAGCTCGCGAGTGGCCAAATCTAGGATCATCGAATTGGAGATGACCGACACCGGGTTGGCTCGAATGGTGGATTCATAAGACGCGAAGCTGTCCCATTTGGAGGCAACGGTCCAAGATATGTACGCATTCATGAAGCGTACGTTGGGCGAAGACCGTAAGAGGAAGGGGAAAGGGAAGGAGAAGGCGGTGGATGAGGAGGAGGTGCGGGAGAACGAGACGCAGGAGGACGAGGATGTGGACCTCGCTGCTTCTTCACCATCACGTGTGTATTTTGATGATCCACTTCCTTATTTGTCTCCCTTCCCCAGACCATTATCGACACTTGGTTGACCGAGCGTGTTCATATTGGATGTATTTGATGGCCAGCGGATAGGGCGGGGGTTGAGGGACCCGAATATCGTCGAGGGTGGAATAGTTCATGGACATGCGCTTCAAGGGATCGAGTCCAAAGTGCTCGTCATGCATGTGATACCCGGGAAGGAGAACTCCCTATTATGGTTGCGCTAACAATGCGGCACGATGTATATTAGTGGGTGTGTCAATTCATATATCGTGTGGCCAACTCACCTCCTCACATTTACCCAAGACATGTAGTAACATTATTTTTAAGTTTGTCCATTTTAATTATATTTGGATTATATCGTCAGTTATATTATTTCTATTTTGAATATTTGGATTATATCGTCATGAATATATATTTGCACTATCTTTAGTTTATTTGGATATATGATGTTTGAATAGGTACAACTAACGTTGTTATAACAGATACAAATATACTGCTGGGCAGTGGCAGTGGCCATACTGCCCAGCAGCAATTTTTTTTAAAATTATATCCAGAATTGTCACGGTCAATGACCGTGACAATTTTTTTAAATATTGTCATGGGTTTGTCACGGTTATTAATCGTGACTAAACTTGTCACGGTCCATGACCTTGACACGACCGTGACAATTCGAACGAACTTGTCAAGGTCAATGATCGTGACACGTCCGTGACAAAAAAAATTGTCTCACCCCTAATTGTCACGATCATTGACCTTGACAAGTTCAACTTGTGAAGGTCAATGACCGTGACAATAGTACATATTTGGTGTAGTGCCTGCCTCTGCTGGGCCCACTCCTGCCGCTGCTCGGCCTGCTGCTGTCGCAGCTCTAACTGCTGCTGGTCCAGGCAGGACTCCCATATAGCCCACCTGAGCGGGGTCTCCTCCCAGCGTTGGTCCTACACGGCCTGAAATGCCTCATAGCGGGCATCAAAATCTGTGTGTGGCCCGTGAGAACCCTCACCATGCTCCATCTCTCTAATCTCAGCCTCCTCCACTTCCATGTCAGCGGCCTCTCACCTCTGTCTTTTTTTCCCCGGCTCCCCCAAGCATGAGTCAATATCTTCGAGATATTATCCTTTGTGAGAAGCCCTAGTGGCTCCTGCTTGCGATCAGCATCATATTCGGGGCAACCATGAGAAGTGCAGATCCTCGTGATGAGGGCAGGAAAAGGAAGGTAATACCTCCAGGCAATCTTTGTGGATGTAGCCAGCATCGTCTCCAAAAATATTTTGGGGAACTAATATCGCCCAAATAATGAAGCATAGTGTAGATCAATGCTGCGTGCTTGTGACAAACCTCTGATCGGTTGTTCGTCACCATGAATGAGTGGACGTTGATGTAGTGGAGAAGTCTCGATAAGTCTGCCATTGCCGCCGAACGGAACACACCCTTCCTCTAAACCTCGCCCGGCGCAAGGGCTCTATCAACGTCGCACGCCCAAAGATATATCCATCCAAAAAGCTGACAGGATCCGCGGGGTTTGGTACATCCACAAATGCTGCCAAATCAGAACGGCGAAAAGGTATCCGCACCCCACGTACCATGGCCTCATACGTAGTAGGCCCCTGACCCCTCACCTCTACCAATGTCACATAAAACATACGGACAAGCTCTTCATCGATGCGCCCATTGGTAGCGAGAAAGGGATCCTATCCCTATCGACGCAACAAAACCCGCGCCTCTTGCGGTATGTGATCATGGGTCCAAGCAAAATGATAATCCATCGGTTGCTCGGATGTCTAAAAATAGGCCTGATATCAATCTCGCTCCTGCTCACAGCGAAACCACTCGAAGCCCCCGTTGGGTAAGCACCGCGTGAACTTGTATTTCTTGATAGGGGCCATTTCAACCTACAAAACAATAATTAAGCAATACAAAAAAATTGTAAGCACAATTAATGGTTAGTTAGTGTACAAGTTGAAATGGTGGGTGCACGTGCGCAATAACCGAGGGAAAAAAAGTCAACATTGCGATAAAATGTGTCAACATGCGACAATGAGTGAAAATCACCGAAGTGTGCGCCAAAAACTAGATGGAAAACTATTTGTGGCATTTCAGTGAATGCTTAGCGTGCGCAATGTGCGGAGAGGGTGAAAAATACCACATTGAACCAACAAATTGACCCCATTCATGAAAACAACAACAATGCAACAATACAAATGTGTTCATGAATGGATAGCAATCAATAATGGCAAGTGAAATCAGTTGGAACAACCAAAAACAGGGGGGGGGGGGACCCACCACATTCAATATATGTCAAAAATTGGGTTAAACATGGAAATCATGACAAATAAGAGCCAAAATATACAAATACATAAGTGTAAAGGAAGGATTATACCTTTAAAATGTAGACTAGGGGTTGAAATTGAAGGAAATGTGGTGGGGGAATTTTTAGGGCTCGAAATTAGGAGAAGAGAGATAAGAGAAATGAGAAGAAAGGGGAAAAACAGACCCTGCCTCGGCTTTTTACTGGTCGATCGATCGATCGACCCTTGGGCTTCGATCGATCGATCAAGCAGTACAAAGCCCACTGCATGCTGTTTCTAAATGGGGGGTGGGGGGAATGCAATTCTGGGGGTATGGGGGGGGGGGGGTATAAGTATAATATATATATATATATATATATATATATATATATATATATATATATATATATATATATATATATATCAACATAAAAATACAAATACAAATAAAAAAATTTAAAATAAAAATAAAATAAAATAATCAAAGAATTAGACTAAGTATGCACATATATAGATATATCTAACCAAAAATGAAAAATATATACGACGAGCGACACACACACATGTTCACAAACAAATTAAAAAGAAAAATAAATGCAAATGCGTGAGGATGAGTGTGTGAAAAATAGAGAAAAATTGTTTTTGTGACTTTTGTCATTGTTTTGTTAAGAAGTGTGTACCGGGGTGCATAATCTCTGCAAATTCAAGTCCGTTGAACCTACAAAAGAGTTAGAACCAAGCATACAAAAAGAAATAAAAAGAGATTAACTAATTACACTAGACTAAATATAGAGAAAATAAAAATAAAGAAGTTAGTATATACAACCTACACATAGGAATGCCAATTAGCTATATAATAAAAGTTGAAATTTTTGAGGGTCCATCCAAAACACAATTTGACTTTGACGGATCAACAGTGGACACTCCTGAACATGCATGCCTCCCAGAAAACAGGAATTCTGTTCAAATGACGGAAGGCATGTGTACGGCGGTAAGTGAATGATCCCTAATTGAAACTTTGGGAGGGAGGATGGGGGTTTGGATAGGATGGGCGACAAATACACATGTGGGCCGAGAGAAATTGAATCATCTCCCAATATAGTGGGCACTTGGGAGAAAGATAAAGATAAGTAACCAAAGGTGTATCGCTTTCGTGGGCACTTGCGAATGCACTTAGCATGTGCAGCAAGCCTTTAAACCTATAGGTTGCCCTACATGACGAGTTGTGTCTCGTGAGGGTTTGCAAGTGGTCAGGGGTGAAAAGCGACGTCGGTCAAGAGGCCGATCGTTGTGTTCGTTTCACCGCGTTAATACAAAAACCTAATTACGACTCTACTTGCGATACAAGTACAACGGTAAGTCAGATATTGAATTCACAGAGAATGTTTGATAGATCGTAACAGATTATTAATCCAGGAATAAAAGTGTAAAAAGGTGATGGTTGGTTGTAAATAAAAGGAAACGAACATGTTAAGTCTAAATAAAAGTAAATAGAGGATCGGGATATCATCCAACCATACGGATCGAAACAACTAATAATCAGAACTTCGGCTCGAGAGCAATTTAATCGAGCATTATTGATTAATCATAAACATCACGCAATAAGGAATTAAATCCAAAGTTGCGAGATTAAACATTTAACCGAAAATGGTCGCACGCGAATTAAACTTGGATTATCACTATAAACACTAACGTTGCATGACAGTGAAAGTTAAACGCGTAATAATCCGACTTTAATTCGTGCGGGTTCAATTAAATGCAATTTTACACGAAACCTAATTTTTGGAGCTCGGGGCCCGTTAATGGCGGAACGACATCCCGACCCTATTTATCTAAGGGCACATCATGAATTAAGCTAATTTATACTAATTAAACTAGAAAAGCAAGAAATAAAGCAATTAAACTAATTAAGAAAGCATGGAAATTATTCTACAAAGCAATAAATAGGCAAGAACAAGTATATAAATGGAGATGGAAGATGAAAGTTCAACATACAAACTCCAAATGGTTGTCAACCCAAGAAGAATTGAAGCTTAGCTCTCAAAACCCAAAACCCTAAGCTAAAACTAATTAGAACTGAATATATTTGAATATTACACAAAATTAGGTTATATAGTAAGTTGGAATAAAAGAAAAGAAGAAAGAAAAGAAAAAGGGAAATATGTACAGAAAATCGGGGATCGATCGATCGACCCCTTTGGTCGATCGATCGATCATTGAAATCGTGGCAAAATACTTAAGGATCGATCGATCGATCAAGCAGGGGTGAGCCAAGGCAGCATACTGCATTCCCTTTTTTTCTCTTCTCCTCCTCTTTTGGTTTCCTTGTTTTTCCTTCCGCTGGAATCGCCGTAACTTCTTCCTTATGAATCGGAATCGCGCACTATTTGTGGCCACGCGAAGCTTGCGAGGAGGGATACAACTTCCCTGAGATTTTGGGCAGGTGCCCAAATTGTGAATTGATTGGATTTCCCTTGAACGTGCGATTGTGTACGGAACTTCACCGGAATACATCTGAATCCCATTCTTAGTACCTAAATACCTACAAAAGCCCAATTATACCTCATATAGCATGTTACAAATATAAATCGAGGTTGTCTGGTTAACGGGCTTAAATATAGAGATTAAGGTACCTGAGGGGGCTATAATGGGTAGGTTCGACGGATGAAATACGCAATATTTACGTATTATCAGCAGGGAATATACCCATAAAATTCTTTATTTTGGAAAAATTTATTGAAAGGCAGTCAATCTCTTATTAGACATCGCACAATCCATCACAAGAGAAAAGATTTTGAGAAATACAAGCTAGAATGTGTAAAAAATTTAGTTAAGAAAATACTCAAGGCACATCCTCCCTAGAATTCAACGTGTATGGTGTGAATCAGTCAAAACGGGTCAAGTATCATAAGAGTAATTCCTAGATTGCCTTATCGGAATCAATGCTTCAACTTCCAATCTCATGGATATATCTCTCTCAAACGAACTCTCGAGATTAGGGTTAGTATATCGCTCTTGTGTGTGAGGAGGTGAGTAAATGTAAGCAAGTTCAAACATCTCACACACATATAAGAAAGAACGTACAATTTGAAAGACAAGTGATCTCATAAAATAAATGCTAATCACTATAGTAAGAACGTCGAGTTATTCACCACGTTGACTTTCATTTTCCTGAACACCTAGGGGAAAACATGGATGATTGGGTGAGAGGAGAACGAAATGGGATACGTGGGATGAGGTGAGGTAAGATATGATAGATGTGTGAAATGATGGATGTATGATGGACGAGCGAGAAGAGTGTACTATGAAGAACAAATGTCTTTATTTCAAATCGAATTTTCTTTTCTTTTTCTCTATTTTTTATTCTATTTTTGCTATTTTTCTATTTTTTGTTTTTCTCTCTCTTTTCAAACCCACACTAAAGACATTTAACATTTGAGAAAACACTTTTTTTCTTAAAATGATGGTGGATGATATATGAATGGAGTGGGGAATGTGTATGGATGATGAGGGGAATAAATGGGAATATGGGTGAAGTGAATGGTAAATGGTAGGTGTATGGATGAAAAATTAGTGATCGGGACAAATTTCAAGACACGCGTTTCTTACAACTCGAAAATGATGAGGTTTTTAGTGATCAAGCCAAAAATTGAGTGGAAAAATAATGAGATCATACAACGATTTAAGTGCAGACCCAAAGGAAGTTAAATCAACTTGTGACTTGGAGATTGCGTAAAACTCTCTGAAAGGGTGAAAGGCACGAATCTCACAAGATAAAGTCTCTACTAGTGATCCTTAAGGTTTTCATGGGAATTGTAGTACTCCTTAACTCTAAACCACCATAGTGACATGATAAGTGCGCAAATTTTGTTGAGTCTAGAAATTCATGGTGCAACATGCCTTGGGACGTATTACATAAGCTATTTAGAAAAAAATATTTTTTAGCTTGATTCCTAGATTTTAAAAGATTGATAATAGAAAATTCACATCAATAAATGAGATGAAAGAAACTGCACGAAATTTTAAAAATCAGGTTTAAAAATCAAAATTTTTCAAAAGAGGTACGATTTTGATAAAATCCCCCCCCCCCCCCCCAAAAAAAAAAAAACAAAAAGGAACATCGTCCTCGATGTTAGATAAAATGAGTTTTAAAATTGAGAGCATAAGGTAGGGAAGAGATTACCTGAATCAACCGCTAATGAAATGGACAGATGAAGCCAAGAATAAACCCAAAGAAGTGATAAGATAAAAATGTGTACAAGTATATAAACGTGGTAAAGCACTGGGTGATGTGAAACACCACCCCCAAATAGGATGAGACTAGTCTAAGAAATCACGGGCTGCCTCCCGGTAGCACTAAGTTTAACGTCTTCAGTTAGACCGAACCATTCTGACCCTAAAGATGGGAACAAGGAAAGCGCAGGGCGGTGTAACAAACCTCGCTTCTGGGAGGCTCATTTTATACTGATTTTTACCGCATAAGGTAATTATATAAAATGTGGGGACTGGAGTAAATATTAATTTAATGAATTGAAAGTTAATATTTACTAGATTGATGCATATTTACTGCATGTGAAAGTAAATAACATCAGGTTGCATGTCTGTAGTGTCATGTATTTTAAATGGCCTTTTAGTTTAAAT
The DNA here is from genome assembly GCA_949130495.1 of Sambucus nigra. NCBI lineage: Eukaryota > Viridiplantae > Streptophyta > Magnoliopsida > Dipsacales > Adoxaceae > Sambucus > Sambucus nigra. Next base: position 159,364,408 of record OX422219.1, on the reverse strand, counting down.
GATTTTGGAACTCGAAATAATTTATAAAATTTCTGGATGCCAGTTTAGAGGGTGTAGTTAGTCTCGGAAGGTGCGAGACAGTCAAAATAAGTGCCATATTGTATTTTCGTGTTTCGGGCACTGGTTTTAGCTTATACGCGTATTTGGGAGTCATTTTAATGTGGTATTAACCATTTAAGTTGGGAGTTTTAACCTAAGACACGATTTTAGTCTTCTAAATCCCTTATTTTCCCATATTATGTCTTGAACATATAGAGAGAAAGGAGAGAAAGAAAGAGGAAGAGAAAGAATGGAGAAAGAAGAGAAAATGAAGATTTAAGGTGGATTGATGCTCCTACTCAAAGAAATCTGATATTCCCTACATCAAGGCAAGTTTTCTACTTGCTAATATGTTATTTAAGGTGCATAAATTGTATGATAGTTGTGAATTTACATTTATGCTTTAAATGTGGAAATTATGGGAATTAAGCCCTAATCTTAGTTTTGATGATGAAATTGTGGACTAAAATGGTTTTAAATCGTGTAGGATACACTTTGGGTAGATAAATATTGTTGGTTGTGTGTAAGATGGAAGAGATTTGGGGTTTGGAGAAATTAGGGTTCATAACCCTTCGTAGCCATTTTTGGCAAATTTGCAGGTCCGAATCGATTCGGCCCCTTGGGCGAATCGATTCACTAAGGGGAAATTGGCAGGTCTGCATAACCCGAATCGATTCGGGGTTAAGGCCGAATCGATTCGGCCAATTGCAGAATGTTGGTTTAGTAGTCCAAACCGATTCGCTTTTTGGGCGAATCGATTCGTTTTCCTGCTGTTTTTGAGTTAATTTTATAACTCAATTTCAATCCTTTTCTTTAAATATAGGGACTAGGAACCTTCTTGAATGAAGTAAACTTAGAGTCCTAGAGTGTGAGATGAGTTAGATGTCTACCCTACATTAGGAATGGGTTATGTGGGGATTTTTCCGGGGTTAGGCCTATTAATGATAAGGCATTCTTTTCTTCTAGTTAATTATTATAAAACTAGGAGATGTAGTGTTATGTTCGGGAGACCTTAGGAGCTTAATTAAGCTATACTAGTTTTGATGGTTATATTACCACCCCAAAAGAATGTTGGGAGATTTTAAAAGTTCGATTGAACTATGTTAACCTTGGTGGTTCATAATAACGCCATAAAGGTGAGTTTGGAGAATAAATTGAAAGTCATTTCATTCCTTCGAAAGATGATAACCTTGGGGTTCTAAAATAACCTCCTAGAATGCTTGGAGATAATGAAGAGTTTATTTACTCCTTTGAGGTTGTAGTATTGATATAAGCTATCGTATGGCTCTGGATAATAAGTTCTATCTATTACTAGAAGTAAACAGTAATGGTTTCGAATAAAATGAAACATATAAATGGAAGTGGTATTGATAGTAGTAAATGATAATTTACTTAATCATGAAACCAGTAAATGAGGATTTACTTGATTTTGATATAATAAATAAAATGGCTTAAACACACCTCTCTAAATGACATCATAAGGGAAGTCCGCACGCGAGGTGAAGCCCCCTGGCTAATGAATGCAGGGTGGATATAGTCCTAGGCCATGGGAGCGCTTATTGTTGTATATTTTTCTGCGATGGGTAGGAGATTCCGGGTGTGGTCTTGACTACCCCGCAGGCTCATGGCCGCTTCCCGACGTCTTGCGATAGGTGCCCAGGTTGTCTAATGATAGGCCCTGGAAGATGATGGTCATTTAGGGGCGCGCACAGTGGGGAAACCCGGACGGGCGGTCTTAGAATTCGTTATATGTATATAATTATAACAGTTCATAATCAAGTGGGACATGATGTATTTGATATGCCATAAGAGCATGATGGAGTGCCACAAAGAGCACATGTAAATGCCACAAAGAGCATTTGAAAATGATTATTTTCCTGATAAGGAAAGGATTTTTACAAAAGGGTAAAATTGAGACGTAATTGCCTTAAAGAGCAAAAGATTGTGTTTATAAATATATTTCATGCTAAGGAAAAGATATATAAAATAACTGGCACATTTGAAGAAGTTTTAGTTTAATGCTTCTTATTGTTATTCCTTCTTAGCTTATGTTTTAAATTGTATAGGTTGCTGCTTATTTCTCTTTCTTCATAATTTGTCTTACATAACTGTCATACTCTTTATTCATCTGGTAATCATATAGAACCGGGCCCTGACCTGGGTACATTTCTTGTTGCATATGCATCTTGTCTCCGCTCAGGTACCCCTCCGCATGGAGGCCTGATTTGATTTCCTATTCCGATGTCCTTGGCGAGCCGTGATGCATTGCGGGTATTACGGGATACAATTGGTATAGACGTTTTCATATCTTTCATTCTAGTTAAGCTCAAGTCTTTTATTCGGGCAAAGAGCCCAAGCTTTTGTAATTGATTAATGTAATGTAATAAGTAGCTTATTGTACTTGTGTATTATTGGTGTATCAGTTTAGTGACCGGTTACCTATTCGGTCTTTTTATCGTATTCTTGTTGTATTATTTATATATGTCTTGGGGTTTCCCTTATCTTTCAGGAATTGGGTTGTTTGTTTTCATTTATTTACTTTCAAATCAAAATTTTTGGCAACCCGTTTTCTGAAATATTGGGTGGTTATCCTAGATACTCTATATTTTTGTTATGATGCTGAGAATGATTCCATCCATGATTCCGTTATATTGGAGTATTGGGCTGGCCACCCCTTATTTTGGTGAGCGGGTTGTCACAGATGGTATCAGAGAATCAGGTTCTAGAGTCCTTAGGAATCTGTGTGGACGCCTTAAGTTTTCAGCATTGCTCTTGATTTGATGTAAAGCCTTAGGATTAAGATCGTTGATTTCTCTTGTGAGATCTCATTCTTCTACCATGAGGTAGAATCTCCAAAATCTTTTGCGTATTCGTGTGAGAATAATAGGTCGATAGAAGAAGGGCATTATGGGAAGGTGTGTGGAGAACTGTAAGTTGTGGTCGGGGAGGGGGAATGCTTTAGAGGTCGCTCCCTTTTTGTAGCACTTTCTTGTCTTGCTATTACGACTGCAAATTTCAGTTGATGTAGTTTCCCAAGTACCGCTAGAAGTAGGAAGTGGTACTAAACTTGAGAATTCACGTGATGTTGTATTGAAGTGGAGAAGTGCCCTGTAGTAGAATGGAGGAAAATCCTTCACCCATAGAAGAAGTGTTGTGGTGATGAAAATGTGGTCACTATATTCGTGGGTGCCAGAAGTTTGGCCCATAGAGAAGCCCGGTGGATACTTGAAATGGCGAGTTTCTCTGGGATAACTGGACTGAGGAGAAGGTGGATTCCCGAATGTTCACAAGACGTTCGGTTAAAGACCAATGGCGAATAAGGTGTTGTATGGTTAGGGAGTCGAGACCATGCACCATGAAGTGATAGGCTCCAAAATAGGTGTTGTTAACACTTCTGATGGAGTAAGAATCGTGAAACCCCATCGGTGGACACCCACCTGGGGAAGTTTCATTAAACTGAGGAAGAGGAGGCCAAGAGCGTGTCCTCTTTTACTGAGAAAGCAAGAGGGACTGCATGGGCAATTATTGTAGGCCAGAGTCGGAATAATGGTTATGATGTGGAGTGTAGAACCACTCATTTTAAATTTCGTTGAGTGGAGAGCAAGGGCAAGAGTAAAATGCCTGGTTGGGGAGTTGGGGAGATAATGTTGGTATGTGTAAGGCTCGAATATGGAGTCTGAGAACCATTAGTATTGACCCGGAGTGCTTGGCAAATTGTGGAGGGAATTCTACCCTATAGGTGGGTAGTGTATATTCCTTAGGATAAGATTTAGTAGTATTGTGTCTACGATAGACTCGGGTGTGTATATTGAGCTTGTAGTAGTATTTACGCTATTATAGAAGGGAAATTATATGACTTCCGTGGTATGGAAGTTCTATCTTTTCCTCACTCGTTATGAAGCGAGTGATGATATTTTTATGTATATGTGTCATATGTGTTACTTGGTTTGAGTGTTTTATTGCTTGTTTGCATTGTATGTGGGTGTTATGACTTATCTCCACGACCAACAAAGTTAAGCAGTAATGCATAGGAGGGGTTCCTTGTTTGGATTCCGCTTTTGCGGGACGCTCCACGCGTGAACCTTAACGACGTTGGGAGTGGAGAGATGCCATATTTCCTTTCTCTTATTTCGTGTTTAGAATGATAAGGCGAAGTCTAGAAGTAGAATCTTATTAGGAGAATTGTAAATTAGAATGGTACAGATCCCGATCATGTGTCTTAGACCGTCACATCTTAATGACCGACGATGCGAGGTAGTAGTGTAACGGGAGGGTTCCTTGTCTGGATTTCGCTTCGGCGAGACGTCCCACGCATGAACCCGAGCGAATGTCGGAAGTTGAGTAAGGTCTTGGGCACTAGGGATATATTTAGTGTTATATGCTTACGATTTAGGTAGGATACATATAGATAGACCTTAAGATTTTTATTTTGATGTACGACCTTGAGGGTAGGTGGTGTTAGTTTAGGATGGTTGTTAGGAGTTGACCACGAATAAGTTATGGGTTAACTCTAAATAGGGATTAGATCCCTAGGGACGAGATTATGGGGTCTCAAGAGGTTTGGTAGGTTCGGCCGAAGGAGATGAGGCATTTCTTAGAGATAAGGTTACGTTGGTAACTTCATTTCCGGGGAGTTAATAAGGACGGGTGGATCCTCACTCCTGAGTCATGATTGTAAGCTCGAGAGTGAGTTTAATGAGTAAGTTTCTGCCAGGATTTGTGGAGTAATAATAATGGAGCATAGATCTATTGTTTATGCGTCTCACAAGCTTACACTTGTGGAGAGTAATATCCCGTGCTTGAATTAAGAGTCATCGTGGTAGTGATCACCTTAAATAGATAAGGCACTACTTCCTGGGCAGGAAATTTGGTCCTTTTCGTAAGCAACAAGTTGTTGCAATATGTTGTGGGAGGAATCGAGTTGGTGCTCGGAGTTTAGAAGAACTAGTGATTGGATATTTTCTCATTCGCTAAGGAAATGAGATTGGGCTAGTGGACGTGTCGAGTACAGAACTCGTCAGAGATGATGGTAATGGCAGGGAAGGCCAAGTAGAGTGAGTATGACTCAGAAGACTCTATAGCGAGAGCATTTCGATTTGTGATTTACAATTTCACCTACTCGTGCGAAGAAGAGTAGTGGTGGAACGAAGAAGGATATTCATAGACGTCTGCATGGGACTACCGGCGTCGAACTGGTCATGATCCCATTTGAGAAAATGGTTAATCGTTTGATCAGACTGTTGCATTCCCGGCCATTTTGGACGGACTACTTGTAGAAGAGTATACCCCGTTCTCGATAGAGGAATAGTAAAACCGTGGGAGATGCCTATTATAATATGATGGACCGAAACTAGAAATTCGTGTCGAAGGTTTAGCAAAAGTTTCCGCGAAGTAATGGGAACCGTATGGAAATGGCGTATATCCTACCACCCTAAAGTGGATGGATGAAATGGAGGAAATTTACTTATGTCGAAAGGCATATTACGAACGTGCGCCTTAGTATACATAGTAGATGGGAGCAGTAATGGTATGGATGGAGATTTTCGTGCAACCATTAGGTTTTGGAGTGGTCTTATGGACCATTTCCTAAGGCATGGTTTCGTGAGTGGCCTAGCGTGGTCGGTTTAGTAATTCGTATACTTGTTGGATGGAACCAATGGGTAATATGTTCCTTGGACTTAGAGTGGTCTCGGAACATTTCTTTAGAGATTTGGCTTTTAAGCCATACGCCTTGATGAGATACGTCGAGGCGGGGGATAGCTGAGTAGCGTTAGGGCTAAGCCACTTAGAGTTGGTACGAATGCCCCAAGGTGTGATGTAACATGGTGCTAGAGATTCGGCTAATTTTGCCGAGTCGTGAGGACATCACCTTTCGCCGTAGGAAGATAGGATCCGTAGTTGGTGAGGAACGCTTTGTGCTATGCTAGAGCACAAATGATGTAGATTGAGATCGATAGGGTCGATCTTAGTCCGGGTCCATTTGGGGCGTTGCAATAACGAGGAGTTTGTTTGGGATGGTAGAATCCTAGTTTAGAGTAGTATACCCTTATCAGATTTGGGTATGCCCGAATTTTGGGGGCAAAATTCCCTCTTAAGGGGGGGAGTATGTAACAACCCTCGCTTCTGGGAGGCTCATTTTATACTGATTTTTACCGCATAAGGTAATTATATAAAATGTGGGGACTGGAGTAAATATTAATTTAATGAATTGAAAGTTAATATTTACTAGATTGATGCATATTTACTGCATGTGAAAGTAAATAACATCAGGTTGCATGTCTGTAGTGTCATGTATTTTAAATGGCCTTTTAGTTTAAATGATTTTGGAACTCGAAATAATTTATAAAATTTTCGGATGCCAGTTTAGAGGGTGTATTTAGTCTCGGAAGGTGCGAGACAGTCAAAATAAGTGCCATATTGTATTTTCGTGTTTCGGGCACTTTTACCTGGTTTTAGCTTATACGCGTATTTGGGAGTCATTTTAATGTGGTATTAACCATTTAAGTTGGGAGTTTTAACCTAAGCCATGATTTTAGTCTTCTAAATCCCTTATTTTCCCATATTATGTCTTGAACATAGAGAGAAAGGAGAGAAAGAAAGAGGAAGAGAAAGAATGGAAAAATAAGAGAAAATGAAGATTTAAGGTGGATTGATGCTCCTACTCAAAGAAATCTGATATTCCCTACGTCAAGGCAAGTTTTCTACTTGCTAATATGTGATTTAAGGTGCATAAATTGTATGATAGTTGTGAATTTACATTTATGGTTTAAATGTGGAAATTATGGGAATTAAGCCCTAATCTTAGTGTTGATGATGAAATTGTGGACTAAAATGGTTTTAAATCGTGTAGGATACACTTTGGGTAGATAAATATTGTTGGTTGTGTGTAAGATGGAAGAGATTTAGGGTTTGGAGAAATTAGGGTTCATAACCCTTCGTAGCCATTTTTGGCAAATTTGCAGGTCCGAATCGATTCGGCCCCTTGGGCGAATCGATTCACTAAGGGGAAATTGGCAGGTCTGCATAACCCGAATCGATTCGGGGTTAAGACCGAATCGATTCTGCCAATTGCAGAATGTTGGTTTAGTAGTCCGAACCGATTCGCTTTTTGGGCGAATCGATTCGTTTTCCTGCTGTTTTTGAGTTAATTTTATAACTCAATTTCAATCCTTTTCTTTAAATATAGGGACTAGGAATCTTCTTGAATGAAGTAAACTTAGAGTCCTAGAGTGTGAGATGAGTTATATGTCTACCCTACATTAGGAATGGGTTATGTGGGGATTTTTCCGGGGTTAGGCCTATTAATGATAAGGCATTCTTTTCTTCTAGTTAATTATTATAAAACTAGGAGATGTAGTGTTATGTTCGGGAGACCTTAGGAGCTTAATTAAGCTATACTAGTTTTGATGGTTATATTACCACCCCAAAAGAATGTTGGGAGATTTTAAAAGTTCGATTGAACTATGTTAACCTTGGTGGTTCATAATAACGCCATAAAGTTGAGTTTGGAGAATAAATTGAAAGTCATTTCATTCCTTCGAAAGATGATAACCTTGGGGTTCTAAAATAACCTCCTAGAATGCTTGGAGATAATGAAGAGTTTATTTACTCCTTTGAGGTTGTAGTATTGATATAAGCTATCGTATGGCTCTGGATAATAAGTTCTATCTATTACTAGAAGTAAACAGTAATGGTTTCGAATAAAATGAAACATATAAATGGAAGTGGTATTGATAGTAGTAAATGATAATTTACTTAATCATGAAACCAGTAAATGATGATTTACTTGATTTTGATATAATAAATAAAATGGCTTAAACACACCTCTCTAAATGACATCATAAGGGAAGTCCGCACGCGAGGTGAAGCCCCCTGGCTAATGAATGCAGGGTGGATATAGTCCTAGGCCATGGGAGCGCTTATTGTTGTATATTTTTCTGCGATGGGTAGGAGATTCCGGGTGTGGTCTTGACTACCCCGCAGGCTCATGGCCGCTTCCCGACGTCTTGCGATAGGTGCCCAGGTTGTCTAATGATAGGCCCTGGAAGATGATGGTCATTTAGGGGCCCGCACAGTGGGGAAACCCGGACGGGCGGTCTTAGAATTCGTTATATGTATATAATTATAACAGTTCATAATCAAGTGGGACTTGATGTATTTGATATGCCATAAGAGCATGATGGAGTGCCACAAAGAGCACATGTAAATGCCACAAAGAGCATTTGAAAATGATTATTTTCCTGATAAGGAAAGGATTTTTACAAAAGGGTAAAATTGAGACGTAATTGCCTTAAAGAGCAAAAGATTGTGTTTATAAATATATTTCATGCTAAGGAAAAGATATATAAAATAACTGGCACATTTGAAGAAGTTTTAGTTTAATGCTTCTTATTGTTATTCCTTCTTAGCTTATGTTTTAAATTGTATAGGTTGCTGCTTATTTCTCTTTCTTCATAATTTGTCTTACATAACTGTCATACTCTTTATTCATCTGGTAATCATATAGAACCGGGCCCTGACCTGGGTACATTTCTTGTTGCATATGCATCTTGTCTCCGCTCAGGTACCCCTCCGCATGGAGGCCTGATTTGATTTCCTATTCCGATGTCCTTGGCGAGCCGTGATGCATTGCGGGTATTACGGGATACAATTGGTATAGACGTTTTCATATCTTTCATTCTAGTTAAGCTCAAGTCTTTTATTCGGGCAAAGAGCCCAAGCTTTTGTAATTGATTAATGTAATGTAATAAGTAGCTTATTGTACTTGTGTATTATTGGTGTATCAGTTTAGTGACCGGTTACCTATTCGGTCTTTTTATCGTATTCTTGTTGTATTATTTATATATGTCTTGGGGTTTCCCTTATCTTTCAGGAATTGGGTTGTTTGTTTTCATTTATTTACTTTCAAATCAAAATTTTTGGCAACCCGTTTTCTGAAATATTGGGTGGTTATCCTAGATACTCTATATTTTTGTTATGATGCTGAGAATGATTCCATCCATGATTCCGTTATATTGGAGTATTGGGCTGGCCACCCCTTATTTTGGTGAGCGGGTTGTCACAGATGGTATCAGAGAATCAGGTTCTAGAGTCCTTAGGAATCTGTGTGGACGCCTTAAGTTTTCAGCATTGCTCTTGATTTGATGTAAAGCCTTAGGATTAAGATCGTTGATTTCTCTTGTGAGATCTCGTTCTTCTACCATGAGGTAGAATCTCCAAAATCTTTTGCGTATTCGTGTGAGAATAATAGGTCGATAGAAGAAGGGCATTATGGGAAGGTGTGTGGAGAACTGTAAGTTGTGGTCGGGGAGGGGGAACGCTTTAGAGGTCGCTCCCTTTTTGTAGCACTTTCTTGTCTTGCTATTACGACTGCAAATTTCAGTTGATGTAGTTTCCCAAGTACCGCTAGAAGTAGGAAGTGGTACTAAACTTGAGAATTCACGTGATGTTGTATTGAAGTGGAGAAGTGCCCTGTAGTAGAATGGAGGAAAATCCTTCACCCATAGAAGAAGTGTTGTGGTGATGAAAATGTGGTCACTATATTCGTGGGTGCCAGAAGTTTGGCCCATAGAGAGGCCCGGTGGATACTTGAAATGGCGAGTTTCTCTGGGATAACTGGACTGAGGAGAAGGTGGATTCCCGAATGTTCACAAGACGTTCGGTTAAAGACCAATGGCGAATAAGGTGTTGTACGGTTAGGGAGTCGAGACCATGCACCATGAAGTGATAGGCTCCAAAATAGGTGTTGTTAACACTTCTGATGGAGTAAGAATCGTGAAACCCCATCGGTGGACACCCACCTGGGGAAGTTTCATTAAACTGAGGAAGAGGAGGCCAAGAGCGTGTCCTCTTTTACTGAGAAAGCAAGAGGGACTGCATGGGCAATTATTGTAGGCCAGAGTCGGAATAACGGTTATGATGTGGAGTGTAGAACCACTCATTTTAAATTTCGTTGAGTGGAGAGCAAGGGCAAGAGTAAAATGCCTGGTTGGGGAGTTGGGGAGATAATGTTGGTATGTGTAAGGCTCGAATATGGAGTCTGAGAACCATTAGTATTGACCCGGAGTGCTTGGCAAATTGTGGAGGGAATTCTACCCTATAGGTGGGTAGTGTATATTCCTTAGGATAAGATTTAGTAGTATTGTGTCTACGATAGACTCGGGTGTGTATATTGAGCTTGTAGTAGTATTTACGCTATTATAGAAGGGAAATTATATGACTTCCGTGGTATGGAAGTTCTATCTTTTCTTCACTCGTTATGAAGCGAGTGATGATATTTTTATGTATATGTGTCATATGTGTTACTTGGTTTGAGTGTTTTATTGCTTGTTTGCATTGTATGTGGGTGTTATGACTTATCTCCACGACCAACAAAGTTAAGCAGTAATGCATAGGAGGGGTTCCTTGTTTGGATTCCGCTTTTGCGGGACGCTCCACGCGTGAACCTTAACGACGTTGGGAGTGGAGAGATGCCATATTTCCTTTCTCTTATTTCGTGTTTAGAATGATAAGGTGAAGTCTAGAAGTAGAATCTTATTAGGAGAATTGTAAATTAGAATGGTACAGATCCCGATCATGTGTCTTAGACCGTCACATCTTAATGACCGACGATGCGAGGTAGTAGTGTAACGGGAGGGTTCCTTGTCTGGATTTCGCTTCGGCGAGACATCCCACGCATGAACCCGAGCGAATGTCGGAAGTTGAGTAAGGTCTTGGGCACTAGGGATATATTTAGTGTTATATGCTTACGATTTAGGTAGGATACATATAGATAGACCTTAGGATTTTTATTTTGATGTACGACCTTGAGGGTAGGTGGTGTTAGTTTAGGATGGTTGTTAGGAGTTGACCACGAATAAGTTGTGGGTTAACTCTAAATAGGGATTAGATCCCTAGGGACGAGATTATGGGGTCTCAAGAGGTTTGGTAGGTTCGGCCGAAGGAGATGAGGCATTTCTTAGAGATAAGGTTACGTTGGTAACTTCATTTCCGGGGAGTTAATAAGGACGGGTGGATCCTCACTCCTGAGTCATGATTGTAATCTCGAGAGTGAGTTTAATGAGTAAGTTTCTGCCAGGATTTGGGGAGTAATAATAATGGAGCATAGATCTATTGTTTATGCGTCTCACAAGCTTAAACTTGTGGAGAGTAATATCCCGTGCTTGAATTAAGAGTCATCGTGGTAGTGATCACCTTAAATAGATAAGGCACTACTTCCTGGGCAGGAAATTTGGTCCTTCTCGTAAGCAACAAGTTGTTGCAATATGTTGTGGGAGGAATCGAGTTGGTGCTCGGAGTTTAGAAGAACTAGTGATTGGATATTTTCTCATTCTCTAAGGAAATGAGATTGGGCTAGTGGACGTGTCGAGTAGAGAACTCGTCAGAGATGATGGTAATGGCAGGGAAGGCCAAGTAGAGTGAGTATGACTCAGAAGACTCTATAGCGAGAGCATTTCGATTTGTGATTTATAATTTCACCTACTCGTGCGAAGAAGAGTAGTGGTGGAACGAAGAAGGATATTCATAGACGTCTGCATGGGACTACCGGCGTCGAACTGGTCATGATCCCATTTGAGAAAATGGTTAATCGTTTGATCAGACTGTTGCATTCCCGGCCATTTTGGACGGACTACTTGTAGAAGAGTATACCCCGTTCTCGATAGAGGAATAGTAAAACCGTGGGAGATGCCTATTATAATATGATGGACCGAAACTAGAAATTCGTGTCGAAGGTTTAGCAAAAGTTTCCGCGAAGTAATGGGAACCGTATGGAAATGGCGTATATCCTACCACCCTAAAGTGGATGGATGAAATGGAGGAAATTTACTTATGTCGAAAGGCATATTACGAACGTGCGCCTTAGTATACATAGTAGATGGGAGCAGTAATGGTATGGATGGAGATTTTCGTGCAACCATTAGGTTTTGGAGTGGTCTTATGGACCATTTCCTAAGGCATGGTTTCGTGAGTGGCCTAGCGTGGTCGGTTTAGTAATTCGTATACTTGTTGGATGGAACCAATGGGTAATATGTTCCTTGGACTTGGAGTGGTCTCGGAACATTTCTTTAGAGATTTGGCTTTTAAGCCATACGCCTTGATGAGATACGTCGAGGCGGGGGATAGCTGAGTAGCGTTAGGGCTAAGCCACTTAGAGTTGGTACGAATGCCCCAAGGTGTGATGTAACATGGTGCTAGAGATTCGGCTAATTTTGCCGAGTCGTGAGGACATCACCTTTCGCCGTAGGAAGATAGGATCCGTAGTTGGTGAGGAACGCTTTGTGCTATGCTAGAGCACAAATGATGTAGATTGAGATTGATAGGGTCGATCTTAGTCCGGGTCCATTTGGGGCGTTGCAATAACGAGGAGTTTGTTTGGGATGGTAGAATCCTAGTTTAGAGTAGTATACCCTTATCAGATTTGGGTATGCCCGAATTTTGGGGGCAAAATTCCCTCTTAAGGGGGGGAGTATGTAACAACCCTCGCTTCTGGGAGGCTCATTTTATACTGATTTTTACCGCATAAGGTAATTATATAAAATGTGGGGACTGGAGTAAATATTAATTTAATGAATTGAAAGTTAATATTTACTAGATTGATGCATATTTACTGCATGTGAAAGTAAATAACATCAGGTTGCATGTCTGTAGTGTCATGTATTTTAAATGGCCTTTTAGTTTAAATGATTTTGGAACTCGAAATAATTTATAAAATTTTCGGATGCCAGTTTAGAGGGTGTAGTTAGTCTCGGAAGGTGCGAGACAGTCAAAATAAGTGCCATATTGTATTTTCGTGTTTCGGGCACTTTTACCTGGTTTTAGCTTATACGCGTATTTGGGAGTCATTTTAATGTGGTATTAACCATTTAAGTTGGGAGTTTTAACCTAAGCCATGATTTTAGTCTTCTAAATCCCTTATTTTCCCATATTATGTCTTGAACATATAGAGAGAAAGGAGAGAAAGAAAGAGGAAGAGAAAGAATGGAGAAATAAGAGAAAATGAAGATTTAAGGTGGATTGATGCTCCTACTCAAAGAAATCTGATATTCCCTACATCAAGGCAAGTTTTCTACTTGCTAATATGTGATTTAAGGTGCATAAATTGTATGATAGTTGTGAATTTACATTTATGGTTTAAATGTGGAAATTATGGGAATTAAGCCCTAATCTTAGTTTTGATGATGAAATTGTGGACTAAAATGGTTTTAAATCGTGTAGGATACACTTTGGGTAGATAAATATTGTTGGTTGTGTGTAAGATGGAAGAGATTTGGGGTTTGGAGAAATTAGGGTTCATAACCCTTCGTAGCCATTTTTGGCAAATTTGCAGGTCCGAATCGATTCGGCCCCTTGGGCGAATCGATTCACTAAGGGGAAATTGGCAGGTCTGCATAACCCGAATCGATTCGGGGTTAAGACCGAATCGATTCGGCCAATTGCAGAATGTTGGTTTAGTAGTCCGAACCGATTCGCTTTTTGGGCGAATCGATTCGTTTTCCTGCTGTTTTTGAGTTAATTTTATAACTCAATTTCAATCCTTTTCTTTAAATATAGGGACTAGGAACCTTCTTGAATGAAGTAAACTTAGAGTCCTAGAGTGTGAGATGAGTTATATGTCTACCCTACATTAGGAATGGGTTATGTGGGGATTTTTCCGGGGTTAGGCCTATTAATGATAAGGCATTCTTTTCTTCTAGTTAATTATTATAAAACTAGGAGATGTAGTGTTATGTTCGGGAGACCTTAGGAGCTTAATTAAGCTATACTAGTTTTGATGGTTATATTACCACCCCAAAAGAATGTTGGGAGATTTTAAAAGTTCGATTGAACTATGTTAACCTTGGTGGTTCATAATAACGCCATAAAGGTGAGTTTGGAGAATAAATTGAAAGTCATTTCATTCCTTCGAAAGATGATAACCTTGGGGTTCTAAAATAACCTCCTAGAATGCTTGGAGATAATGAAGAGTTTATTTACTCCTTTGAGGTTGTAGTATTGATATAAGCTATCGTATGGCTCTGGATAATAAGTTCTATCTATTACTAGAAGTAAACAGTAATGGTTTCGAATAAAATGAAACATATAAATGGAAGTGGTATTGATAGTAGTAAATGATAATTTACTTAATCATGAAACCAGTAAATGATGATTTACTTGATTTTGATATAATAAATAAAATGGCTTAAACACACCTCTCTAAATGACATCATAAGGGAAGTCCGTACGCGAGGTGAAGCCCCCTGGCTAATGAATGCAGGGTGGATATAGTCCTAGGCCATGGGAGCGCTTATTGTTGTATATTTTTCTGCGATGGGTAGGAGATTCCGGGTGTGGTCTTGACTACCCCGCAGGCTCATGGCCGCTTCCCGACGTCTTGCGATAGGTGCCCAGGTTGTCTAATGATAGGCCCTGGAAGATGATGGTCATTTAGGGGCGCGCACAGTGGGGAAACCCGGACGGGCGGTCTTAGAATTCGTTATATGTATATAATTATAACAGTTCATAATCAAGTGGGACTTGATGTATTTGATATGCCATAAGAGCATGATGGAGTGCCACAAAGAGCACATGTAAATGCCACAAAGAGCATTTGAAAATGATTATTTTCCTGATAAGGAAAGGATTTTTACAAAAGGGTAAAATTGAGACGTAATTGCCTTAAAGAGCAAAAGATTGTGTTTATAAATATATTTCATGCTAAGGAAAAGATATATAAAATAACTGGCACATTTGAAGAAGTTTTAGTTTAATGCTTCTTATTGTTATTCCTTCTTAGCTTATGTTTTAAATTGTATAGGTTGCTGCTTATTTCTCTTTCTTTATAATTTGTCTTACATAACTGTCATACTCTTTATTCATCTGGTAATCATATAGAACCGGGCCCTGACCTGGGTACATTTCTTGTTGCATATGCATCTTGTCTCCGCTCAGGTACCCCTCCGCATGGAGGCCTGATTTGATTTCCTATTCCGATGTCCTTGGCGAGCCGTGATGCATTGCGGGTATTACGGGATACAATTGGTATAGACGTTTTCATATCTTTCATTCTAGTTAAGCTCAAGTCTTTTATTCGGGCAAAGAGCCCAAGCTTTTGTAATTGATTAATGTAATGTAATAAGTAGCTTATTGTACTTGTGTATTATTGGTGTATCAGTTTAGTGACCGGTTACCTATTCGGTCTTTTTATCGTATTCTTGTTGTATTATTTATATATGTCTTGGGGTTTCCCTTATCTTTCAGGAATTGGGTTGTTTGTTTTCATTTATTTACTTTCAAATCAAAATTTTTGGCAACCCGTTTTCTGAAATATTGGGTGGTTATCCTAGATACTCTATATTTTTGTTATGATGCTGAGAATGATTCCATCCATGATTCCGTTATATTGGAGTATTGGGCTGGCCACCCCTTATTTTGGTGAGCGGGTTGTCACAGGCGGCAAAAAAATCGGGTGACGATAATCACCCTCAAACTAGACTGAAGCGTCAGTCTTGTTGGATGAAGCCTAAAATGGTCAATGCAGCTATATGGCAAAGTGCATCACACGATGCAAAGCATCGGTGGACCATGGGTGGGTGGGAAAAAGGGCAAAGGTGAGGGTGGAAAGGGTGAAGAGGTACCAACCACGGGCCTTGTTGAGATTAAAAGTGAGGGCAACTAGGGCCCTATAAGCATGGTGCTCAAGTTGGTGAGGGAGACGAAATGGTGTGGAAATAGTCATGGTGTGGGGCTCATAGAAATGACACAATCGTTCTATGAATGGACGATGATAATGGTCGCGTCGTGACACACTAGGGAGCTGTCGATGGGAAAAATCAACATCACAAGAGAGTGGCGGGCATAGAATTACAAGCTCGGTGTCATGAAAGTGGAGAGTAGCACCATAAATACTCTCATGGAAGGTGGATGATGGTTTCATGTGAGGATCTAAAAATGTAGAGGAAAACTTGAATTGTGTAAAATTAAGATCCAAACCAGGTGGTGGGGTGGAAGGGACAATGGGTGGGGTAAAGGGTGGGATAAACGGTGGATCGGGTGGGATAAACGGTAGAGGAAGATGGTCCAACTCAAGTGTCGGAGACACACACTCCTCATGAGGCACATAATGATCTAAAGATGGAGTGGTCAGCTTCTCCACAAGAATATCGTCGGTGAATGTGGTGGGTGGGTAAGACGAGGCACCAAGATCAGAGATAGAAGAATTATTAGAAATATCGGGCTCAAGATGAGCCAAGCATGGTGGAACAGGATCCATATTCGGAGAGGTAGAAACTATCACGGATTCTATATCGAAAAAAATGGTGAACACTCGTAGCTGGAGCTAACCTAAAATGAAGTGGTTCCTCGTGAGTGGGAATAGAAACCTCAAAGTGGGGTTCATTTGGATATGGTGGGATTGGATCATGCTCAATATCGAAAGGTAAGTCAACACAATTGTCGACTTGGGGCCCAGACCATGGGATGGTCTCAACTTCGAGATTCTCGGGGTGGTAGGGTTGGTCACACTCAAAATACGCATCACAAGAGGACACATCATCATCACACTCGTTTGCAATGATGGGTGGATCCATGGGAATGGCCGACTCTCTCGTACACTCAAATTCATTTAATCGTTGTTCAAGCCGTTGGAGGGCTTCATTTTGGATTTGAGTGGCTTTCTCTTGCTCGAGTATGAACTTTTACAAAAGGCTTTCGAGAGCGGATGTGGATGGTGGTGGTGGAGTGACAGGTGGTGGTGGTGGTTGAGGTGGGCACAACTCGTTATGGACAGGACTATACGGAGAATACTCAAATGAAGTGTGTGGAGTGGGGACAAGTTCATCATACACGAAAGGATCGCTTTCGTGATGGACAAATGGTTGATACTCATGGGGTGCGTAGTTAGGGAACTGATCATGAATGGGTGCACAAGGTTGCCATGATGACTGTTGGAACATGTGAGGGTCCACAACATCGAGTTGGGATCATATTGCGTGGAAGGGTGATCAGGCCTCCACAAATAACTGGGGTACTCACACAACTCGGGATTGGGTATATCGGTATAGTAGGCCGAGGTGGGTTTCAGAATAGTGTCATACGGATACACATGTTCCAAGGTGGGTTCATAGGGATATGACAAGTAAGGACACTCATGGGACATGTGATCGGCATAATAACAGTGGGTGCACAACAAAGGATGAGACACGTCGATACTTGACACCGAGGGTGATAGAAAATGAGGTGCGTGCATGGACGGGTCAAGAGTATCGACGGTACTCGTGAGAGACGTGAAACCACTAAAAATATCATAAAGAGATGGATCAGTATCACTCTCACATGTGTCACGTGTCAATGGAAAATGACCAAAGTAGTCCCGTAAAGGATGTTCTTCAGCCATGTGGAGAGAAATATATTTGTTTTATTTTTAAATTTTTTCAAAAGGAAAGAAAATACTGTTGGATTTTTCAAAAATGAAAGCAAGAAAATATTTTTGGGTTTTTCTGAAAAGGAAGAGAAGACAAGAATTTTTTAGATTTTTCTAAAATGAAAGAAATAAAATATTTTTGGATTTTTTATATAAAAATGAAAGAAAATATTTGTGGATTTTTTAGAAGGGAAGGGGGGGGGGGGGGGAATATGGACTTAGAAATTTGGGACAAACTAACTAAAACTGACTACCAAAAAATTAAATTGGACACGCACACGTCAAGAAGAATTCCTAACTAGCACATAGCCAATTTTTATCTTTAGATTTAGTGAAAGAGGTAGTCAAATTTTAATTAAGTCTGCGGGTGATAAAAAATTATGGAATAATCTGAGTGATCGCCTTTGCAAAATGTTATCCTATTAGGCTATCTAGTTAATAGGTTTTAAATTTAGTGATGGCTAGGGTAGCACACAATGGTAAGCGAGTGAGTCGGGTAATGAAATCCCTTCTCGTGAGTGACCGGATGTAGGTTTTAGTAAATTAATTCATCACTCCATTCGAAAATAAATGCGAGAATAAAATCACACAAGAGCACACAAGGCACACAAAAGAATTGAATCGCTAATAGGAGAGGCGCGAGGGTTTGAGAAATATACCTCCCACGATTTGTAAGCCGTGGGGTGCCAAAAAATTTGAGTCAACCGGGGGGAGATCACGCCTATCTCAGTCGGCCCCGGAAGTCCTACCGACCCAAGATAGCGAGGCTTCCAAATCCTCGCCTTTGGACGCCCTCTCTCTACCTTGTCCGATTTTCCTATCACGATAGTCTTCGATTATTACAAATTTAAAATAAAAAATATGATGTCTCTTTGCACCGCAATACAAGCCAAGAATAGAATAATCCTAATATACAACCCTTCTAAAAATATAAAAATGGTACAAAAAATAATAAAGTGCGAAAAATAAATGAACTACAAGTTGAAATCCGCTCCAAGCTTCACGATCCCAAGAATGGCAACGACGCCATTTGATAGAAAGAACTTTTCGTGTAATTTTTTCGTCGTTGCTTGAAAAGCTCCTCTAGTCAAAATCCTCAAAATACCTACAAATTTATATCAAACTCAAGTGTAAAGTGGTAAGTAAGGATGTCAATCCACAGCAAGGGGATAAGCTGGAGACGAACTCAATTATAATTCAATTTTTATTCTCTTTTTGGGATTTTTACTTTTCTATTTTTTTTTGCTTTTTCAATATTAAAACAATTGGGTGAGGTGAGGTGAAATAACACTAATCTATATAGAAGATCAAATTACAAACTAAAAAGTGACTAAAATGAAAAATAAAGTCTAACACAAAAATAAGAGATAAAGTGAGGTAAATATATGTGAGAACAATCAAGGAGTGGAATTACACCACAAATTTTAGCTATTCTAACTAATTAATTTAATTAATTGAATTTTCCAAATTAATATCAAAATTACAAATCAACTCTCATTGAAAATATAATTTTAATAGTAACCTTTTAGAAAATTAAGTTTAACCCCCCACAAATCTAGAAAATAGATCTACACTCCTTTTAATTAATCATCCGCTAAGATCGATCGATTAAAAATATGTAAATCTTAGAAAATAAATTTAGAGTTGAAATTCAAGTAATAATACCCCACTTAAGAAACCCCTATCTCTAGTTTGAATCTAAAATGGGTATTACAACTAGAATTTTGATTTTCTCTCAAAAGTCATTTACCCTCTCTCGAGGCGTAAATTTAAGGGTGAGGGATCAAAATTAATATTCAAAGGAAATTTTCAAGTAATCAAACTAATTAAATTACAATAACTTCAAATAAGGGTTCCCCCCACCCCTTGAAAGGGGATTTAGCCTAACATGATATGAAATTTGACAAATTAATAATCAAAGGCATAAAATAAATGAGAAGAGACGAGAACAATCAAACCCAATCTCTTGATGCTTAATTGAACTTCAGTCCATGAGTTGAAATTAACATCCCTCAATTTCAATGATCCACACAAAATTACATAAAAAATTTCACTCAAATTAATCCTCACAATAATTTATTTTTCCCTCACTATCTAAAAAAAAGTAAAATAAAATAAATTCTAACCTAAAAAAAACTAAACTAAAATGGCGTTTCTCTCTCTAAAATACTCTCTACAATTTTCTACTCTAAAACCCCCTTTTCAAAATTATATTCTTCTTTCTTACATAATAGGGATGGAGATAAGGGTAAATTGGGTAGGGATTAAATGGATATGAGGGGTGTGAGGATAAGTTGGGGTTAAAATAGGAATTGTGTGAGGTCATGTGGGAAGTGGGGTGGTGAGGATAAAAACAAATCAGATTTGGGTAAAAGGGTTTTGGGGTATTTATGGAAAAGGTGTTTAGGGTAGGTTAGGGTACGGGACAAGGGTAATTAGATCCATAATCCGCACAATTGCCTTGAAATACGCGTTTGAACACCGCAACGTGCATTCGACCTACAAAATAGACAATAAAGCACATAAGACCATTTTTATTATAAACGAGCGACTAAAATGCTTCTATTCGGGGTATAAAATGAACACTTTTGGGTGCTTATCACCGCCCGTTTTCAGTTTTTATTTAGTTCAGAGAGACTTGTACTCTTATTTATTTCAATATTCAGTTTTGGTTGGAATTGTTTTAATTAATTCATTATCCTTCGATTTGGGATATTTATTTGGATGGATTAATCTATTATATTTATTCCACTTGGATGGTTTGGGATTTAATATTATTTCTTGTGTTCATAAAAAATATTTTCGTTTATTAAATCATAACAATAGGACTTAATTGATAAAATTAAATATTTTGACACTTAGCTTAATTATTTATTAGGTGATTAATAAAAAGAAATTATTTTTTGACACTGATGCTAAGAACGAACCAATCAGACACTTTGATTTAATTTAATAAAGGACTGATCACCCTGCATTTAATTGGGGGGGTGTCACAGGAGTCTCCCATTTGTCTCACAAGCTTAGTATGTTGTTTGGGTGGACTCCCATATTTTTTGACTTTTACTATATGATAAATTAGTGGTTAAATGGTTAATTATACATAGTTTTTCTCTAGTTTTTATAAAATAAAAAAAATATATGAATTAAAATATTTTTTCTTTTTCATGTTTGGTTCTAACATATTTTATGGAATCAATGGACTTGTTCTGTCAGTGTAACATTTCTCTTTCCCTATTATAAAAGTGTGTGCTTAATTTTATCCAGGACAGTATAACGTTTTTGTTAGGGGGAGTGGGATATGCTTTCCATTAATTTTATTGATTTCATTTTAATCCCAAGCATGTTTTTGTTGTAAAAAATTAAAAAAATATTTTCTTGCTTTTTCCCCTTTGTTGGACCTTTTTCATTTCCAATAAATTGATTATGGCTGTGATATTTCATTATGCGAATGGTCATGCATGTTTATAGATTTTTGTATTATTAGCCTTTAGCTATCATACTATCTTTCTTATAAACAAATTTATGTTTTAAAGAAATCTTAAAATTTCAAGCACATTACACAAATACCTGTTTATGATTCGTTTTAAAATGAATATACTTCAGCAAGGATACAAGAATAGTGAAAACTATTTACCTTGTGAGCTTTTGAATATATTCTTCCTTTTGAGTGTTCATACACCAACTCTTATCACATTTGAAAAATGTATACATGTCGTTGGTGATCTCATTATTCTTATTTTGATCTTTCATTATAGTGTGATTTTGTGAAATTTAAACTTTAAGATGTTTGGTGATTTTACTTTGGTCGGAGAATTATGTAAACCTATGGAAATGATTATAGACCATCTTTGATATTTAACCCATATTGACCTTGACCTCGCCTACTAAATATCGTCATTAGTTAACCCATTTGAGACTAAAATATAGCCCTCTATTTCATCACTCAAACCCCATAATCAAACCCACATTATAGTTTAAACCATGTATACACCTTCCTTACCTTTGTTTGGAAATATACTTGGAAAGAAATTAATGGTTTGTTATATGATGGCATTTGAGAAAGTGAGTTGGCTTATTTTTTTTTTTGTGTTGCAAAGAAAGAAAACAAGAAAAGAAATATAGTAAAGAGAATAGAAAAGGAAAGAAATAAAAAAGAATTAGAAAATAGTGAGCATGTAGTTGAAGATATAAAAAGTCATACTCCATTTTTGGGTTGTCCTTCACTTTTGCTTTGATTGGGGAACTTGTGTTCCAACTTTATAATCCACACTTAACCATTTTTCAAAGTTTTATCTCCAAATACCTTTGAATCCCAAAACCCATTCATTCCACACTACAAAAAAGTACTTTTTAAGACGAAGGCTTTTGAGACGGCAAAAATTTGGGTCTTTAAAACTAAATTTTTAAGACGGCTAATTTTACCCGTCTCAAAAGAGGATACTTAAGAGACAACATATTAGAAGGCGTTTCAAAAAGTATACTTTATGAGATGGCTAAAACTAATAAGGATTTCCTCCTTATCAATTTTCATTCCCGCTTCGTTATGTTAGTCTTAACCGAAGAAAATAAAAAAAAAAGAAAGGAAAAGAAAAACCCACCCGTCATTTCTCTTCTTCACCGCTCAAGCCCTAGCCGTCGGTCACATGCCGGACACGCCGATAAAGACCTAGACCTTTCCTCCCTAGCCTTAGCCATCATCGCCCTAGCCCTCACTATAGCCCAAACCGATGGCTAAGTAGACAATAATGCGTAAGTAGTATTTCTTTTTTATTGACTGTTGGTTTCAACAATTTTATTTCAGATTTGTGTTTCATAGTTGGGGTTTAGCTTACTCTATTTGTGCTTCAATCACTGCAATCATTTATACATGGATTGTGTACACTTTCGTGACACAATCATTTATACATGGCCATAAACCTCACCTAACCTACATTAAAACCTTATTAAATTCCTGAGTGATCCTTGGATAAATATAGTTCGAAAGTCAATATGATTGAAACGAGATGATATGGTTTATTTCACCTATTATAATAAATGGTATCTTTTATGAGATTACTTCTTCCGTTTAAAATTATTATTTTTCATCATTGGCATATACACAACTTTAGCTTAAATTTTAATTAATCTTTATGCCACTATGTCCCCAGTGTTACACCTTTCTATATTGTTTCATTTGTGGAGTGTACTCCTCGGTGAGAATAGAGTTAATACACTCTTGAACTTATATCCGAATTATTACATTTTCAACTAGAACTGATATTTGTTTCGCCCACGCACTTTTATGATTTCAAGTTATGAAGTATTTCCAATAATATTGCTGGTTTAATAACTCCCACATGCTAATATATTGTTAAAATATTTTGATAATTTTGAGTTCGCATTGGATCTAGCAAATCCTCTTAAGAAAAACTCGATGTTTAGGAGACAAAACTCATCCATTAGGGTAACCTAATGGCTTAACGACTTGCTCATAAGCTAAATACAACCGTATTTTTTCGCGAAAGTGGCATTTATTTGTAATTTATAAATCAATAAGGTTGTGACCTATTTTGGTAAACTTTTCACTTCATTGCTAAAGACTAGAAGTACGTTAGTTAGGGGGTGTCACTAATCACATAAATTGTATTTATTTGCCCCTTTTCTATGCATTATTGTATGTCCATATTCATAAATCTCTTACTTATGTTATTTTACTTTATAATTATATTTTCATTGTTAATCGCATGTACACGGTATATTTGAGCCTTTATAGGTATTTGAATGTGAAGTGTGAAAATCAGTGAATTTTAGAAACATCCCGTTAGTCAACGCATCATTGGGGGAATTATTTTAAATTCACTCCTATTTATTTATATAAAAAACCTCAAGGAAGTTTTATTTCATCAAATACATTTGTATAGTTTCAAACGGCGTGCCAATCCAATTCTGAACAAAAGAGATACTCTCCTTTTTGTTCCACTAAGCAAGTAGGCTATCTTTAGGGAGAATGCTTCATTTTCAAGAAAATTATAAAATTCAAACTTTAAACTTCATTTGGTTTCAAATGATAAATATGTAGATAATTTAATTACTTTCGCGTGTCTTCCGACTGTGTATTAATCGGATTCCGAATGAAAAAGTTATGGGATTTTCCATCAAGTGGGTAGAATCAATCCGACTAAAAAAGGATCTATTCAACGCTGTCAGCATGCCCACTTGCCCCAATTGTCTCCTTATTTTCCTATAAATAGGACCCACTCCTCTTCATATTTTCTCACCAATTCACTCTTACACTTCTCTCTAGAAAATTTATTTATATTCTTTAGTTTAATAAAGTTTTAGAATTATTTTGTTAATTCATTTTATTACTTTATTAATTAGTTTATTGATTTTATAGTTATTATTATTGCTTCGATAATTAGTTTATTGCGTTTATGATTAGTTTATTGCTCTGATAAGTAATTTACTACTCTGATAAATATGTCTAACTGCTTAAATAGATTGTGCATCATCACCCCACCCATTTAAAAATAGTGTTTTCCATTGAGATTTTTAAAGTATACAAGTATGTTCGTAGTTTAATACATATTAAATTTAATACTATGGAGCAGTGGCGGATCGAGGATTATGAGTCAGTGGGTGCGAAAATGTCTGACGAATGAGACACCCCGCCTAATTAAATACCGGACGATCACTCCTTTATTAAATTAATTCAAGGTGAACAGTTGGTTCATTCTCAGCATCACTGTCGAAAAATAAAACTTTTTCGATTTATACACCCTAATTAATTAACCTAAGTGTCAAAACCATTTAAACCTTTATTCTCATTTTATTAAATCCGGTTATAAAACCTTAAACCATTAACGTCTAAAGAGTCACACAATAAGTAGAAGAATAAAATGAACATTCAAGAGTTTACCCAACAATAATAAATCCCAACATTAAAATACTAAGGAAAACATCCTGACATTAACAATCCCGAAATAAAGATACTGAAAGTAAAAATTACAATCTCTGACAATACCAACTAATTAATAGAAAGAGGGTGACACATGCCCCTACTGGATAAAACTGAACTAGGAGTAGAATCAAATGGATGAAGTCGTGTAAACAACAGGCCTGCAACTCCCACCTAAGCTGCAGCTCGTTTTTGCCAAAGGACCCTAGGCAAGATGCCCCTGTGGCTGGGCACCTATAATATATACATATATATATATATATATATATATATATATATATATATATATATATATATATATATATATATATATATATATATATATATATATATATACAAGAGAGAAAGAGAAATGAAAATGGGTCAGAGCCCGATAGTGTATATGTTTTAAAAATTCGTTTAGCAAGTATTTAAATTGATTACAGGCTAATGCAACAACATATTAGTGCGACACTCTCTTGAGAAATTCTCACCTCTCTTCTAATGTGCACACCTATCGCACTAACCTTCCCAATGGTCTATCTCGTCATATACCACACTATCTTTCCCCAAGGATTTAACATATCTTAGGTGACTCTCAAGATTTAAGATTTAACAACATCATGGTTTAAAAGGATAATTTCATTTAGTACAAAACGCTCATTTTAACTTTATTGATTCATAAAGTTTTTCAATATCATATTATACTTTTCAAAACAAGTATTTCCAATTTGAGTCATTACACATGTCTTACTTACCATAACACAGTAGGCAGTTTCTCAAATTTCAGAAGTTCATATATATATTAAATACTCGTATAATATATATATATATATATATATTCTAACATCACCCCACATAAAAATTATGGTGCGGGCATACTCTGCTATCCAATCCCCGTATCACTCGTACTAAGGGAAATACAAGTTCGGAATCACTCTCGAACTGTATTAACACATACACAAATAATATTGAGGCGAAGCATAGTTTCCAAGTCCAAGAGGTCAGTACATACCCTCACGTCTCTTAGGAACGTCCGACTATCGATCCGATAGCCCGTACCTAGGATTTCTATCTTCTAGGGTACGAGTCAATATCCCCCATAAGGCACACGAGATAAGATCGTCCCAGCGCGGTAACCTCAGGGATAACAAGTAGCACGGGCATGATTTTCACAAGTATATAATATATGCATACACAATCATATAAATTTACCACTTTTATTATATCAATTTAGGTTTATCCCATAACCCACATTCACAACATTTATCCTTATTTTCCCATTATTATATATCAAGTATAATGGTTCGTTTCTAACTTTAATTCGAAGGGTTTTTCCAACTTATTACGTGATTGGACATAAATATTGTATATTTATTCCCCTAATTTCAGTGCATTTGTGAACCCGAGTGATGTAACCTATATGGATTTGACGCACATTTATGCTACTAATCTTCATTGGCAAGTATTTCGTGTTTCGTGCTTCTCTTATTGGTTTTACAGGTTAATTATGCAAGCAGCGCAAAAGAGAAAGTGAGACAATGAAAGAAAAGCTAAGAAGGCAAGTTCAAGGAATTTTGGTAATTCTGCAGTCAGATCCCGAAGGAGGATTCAATTGGAAAGTTGAAGAGCTCGGAACAACGAGAACACTGGAAGAGACGGTACCCAAATTCGAGCTACGGTTGATGAGTTATGACCCGTTGAAGTTGAAGAAAAATCCAAGGAAGAAAGGAAAGAAAACAAGAAAAAATTTCTAAGTGTTGAATGGAAGAAAAAGCACCCCAAACCAACAAACATTCGCGAACCCAGGAGGGAACCGGTTTGGGGGGCGAACCGGTTCGGGGTACATGCGAACCGGTTCGGGGGACCTGATACGCAAATTTGCCTCCTTTATTCAGATTGGCTCTAAGGTTTCCTTCTTATACAACATCAAAATTTCGTGGTTTAATCCTCTACATCACAAAAGGTTTCCAGAATATCATTTAAGTCATCACTACATGCAATTTCCTATCTCAAATTGGGTTTTTCTTCCATACAATTCATCATAATCATTCCTAAACCAATATGAAAGATGCATCAACGAAATAAGCAAGATAAAAACTAGCCTAGGATTTTCGATGTTCTGGTTTGGTGCCGAATTTGGTGTGGTTGCGTTCCCCGTCTCGCGATCTACGCGTTGGTGGTGGAGGCGGTGCAAACGGATGGATTTCGGGCCTTGGATTACTTTGGAAGCTCTCTCCTTCCCTCTCCTATGGCCGTCACTTGTCTTTGCTTGTTCTAACCCTAGAAGGCAACCTTAGACATCTGATATAACCCTTGAAATTTCGTGGGTTTAATTACCCAAAAATATAAAATGACCAAAATGCCCTCCCGGGGTACTAATTAAGCCTAAAATAGCCCCGAGACTCAAACTAGACCCCCGGGTACACTTTTCTTACTGTCTCGACCCTTCTGGACACGTTGGCACACTCAAAACGACCATACGAATAACTAAAAATATTTCACTTTTATTAATCAACATTTATTCCCGACGCGACACACGCGCGTTCCATAATTGTCATTTTATTCACACTTGACAATATTATAAAAGTAAATCTCATATATTACTATACTCATCCAGTAACATTCAACAAATAACAAATTTCCAATAATTACTAACTCTCGTCACGCTAGTAAATATTTAAAACAACATTCCGGATTAAAATTAAATTAATTTATCTCAATTAAATTTAATAAATCCCATAATTTAAAAGCTATAAAAATACGGGGTATTACAACGAAGACCGGGGTTCGCTCGAGGCGAATTTTTTGGGTTGTTTTTACTCTTTTGTTTGCAATTTTTTAACCCTAATGGTCTAAATCTTCAACATAATTGCCTAAATCTGAAACATTATATCAAATTAGATTTTTAGATACTAATTAAAATTTCAGCAATAACAACCAATTTCAGCAACAAGTAAACTAATTAAAATTCCAGCAATAACTAACAATTTGAGCAACAATTAAACTAAATAAAATTAAAATTTCAGCAATAACTAATAATTTTTAACCAATAACTAAACTAATTTCAGCATAGTAATAACTAAACTAATTAATTTCAGCATACTAAAAAAAATAACTAAAAATTTCAACAATAATTTCAGCAACAATAACAATTAAAAATTAACAATTAATTTCCGCAACAAATAACAACTAAAAACTAACAACAATTTCAGCAACAACTAATTTCAGCAACAATAAGTTCAATAACTAAAAATTTCAGCATAGTCAAAAGGAATAAGGGCTGGGCTATTAAAAATTTCAGCATACTCAAAAATTTCAGTAACAATAACTAAAAACTAATAACTAATAACTAAAAAATTCAGAACATCATAAAAACATACTGAAAAAGGAAGGGGGGATGCTGCACTTTCTTTCGTGTCTGTGTGCCCTCCTGCTCTGCTACGGTAGCAGGGTAGGTGCAGCGATGTTGCATTTGCGACTGAGTGAGAGAAGAGAAGAGAGGATATGGGCGGAGAGGGGAGGTGTGAGGGAGAGAAGATAGGGGCGAGGCTCTCGGAGCTGAGACGAGAGAGAAAAAAGAGATGAAAAAATAAAAACAGGCCGGTGTAGAGAATAGAGAGGTAGCGTGCTTTTTTTTTTAGGTTTTAAAACTTTAGCTTATTTAGATAAGTGCTCCCGTATTCTTAAAAACTTATACCTAGGTCTAAAGATTTTTTTTTTTTTACAAATACACACAAATTTTTTTCAAAAAACCCGTGGGTGCGACCGCCCCCATTCGGGATGGAGTAGGTCCGCCCCTTCTATGGAGGCTTCACATATAATGGTAATCATGATATGTTTTCAAACCTTTGGTATGAGATGCAATGTATGTTAGAAGTTAGTACTCTCATGATTAAAGTTTTTATCATTCATGTATGATTTATACCTTATATATTTGATTGCCTGTCTGTGTCAGAGTATAACCATTGAAACAATTTGATCTTTGTTGCTCGGATTCACATATTTCAGCTGTCGAAAAAATAATCTACAAACTCCTTCACATTTATACTAAGAATAAAATAAAGTTACAACTAAAATTCAAAAATCATCTTTTACACTATATATAAAGTTTTAGAACAGTTTGATTCTAACGTGCGTTTCTTGTGGATTTGATACCATAAAAAAGTGTAGTGAAAGTTTAGGTTTTTCCATTGAGACGATAAACTCAACAACGATAACGTGCTCCCGCGACCACTCGATTTTCGCCCAATTAAAATGGCATCGGTGTCGGAGAATGTGTAGTTTAAATTTTGTAAATTTTTAACTTTGTATATATTTTTTTTGCAGACTTGAACATTTGAGCTTCAAGAAACTCGAAAAAGTGGTCACACACCACTTTCTTAAAATTTTATGAACGAGCCATTTTTTTGATAAGCATATCTTATATAACTCTTGGGATAGTAATAGTAGTTACGATAATGATTTTAAATTGTTATAACAATAACAAATTGTTGCACTTAGTTTTGTGCTCGTTTCAATTGTTTGTATGCTAGAATTGTGTGGGGATAGTAAACCTAATTGCTAAAAGAGCGGAACCTAATTGCTAAAAGAGCGGAGAGAGAGCATAACCGGTCCTAATATTGGAAGTGTCTGTGCGAAAATTAATTTAGGACCCTTCTAAAAAGATATTAAATACCAAAAATGAGCCCCTTAAAAAATTAACTTATTTTTTAGGGGCCTATTTTAGTTGGGTGCGATTTTTGGGTAGTTGAACCATTCTTTGTACAGATTGTTTTTGAGTAGTTAAAAAAATGAACCTCTAAAAAATTAAAACTTATTTTAAAAATTGACATTTTTAATATACATAAAATATTTTTAAACCCCTAAGATATACATAAATAGGTGCATACTCTAAAATGGGCTATGTGCCATTGCCCATTTCCACGAGAGAGAGTCGTAGCGGTATTAAACCCCGTTGTTAAACAACGAAGTAATGAATCGATCGTGAATCTCAATTTCAAGAAGGGTAAAAATGAATCAGTGCAACAATATGTTTAAGTCAGATTTACTAGTAGTATATATTCTATGGATATTCGAGAAAATGACAAAAACAAAATTTGAGTAACGCTATGTACCCCAAATAACTTTCCCAAATCTCTCCCAAAATAATTTGATTTTTGTGCTCTGACGGGACCCGCACCACATGGCGATAAATGACAGGCAAAGTGGAAGAATGACGTGACGTCCACGTAAGATTTGGAGGAGATTTGAGAAAGTTATTTGGGATTCAAAGCATTATCCACAAAATTTTCATATGAGCATAAATTTGTCCTAATGCATATTTACTACATTTTCCAGATGATCCATTCGAATATTTTTATATATGTACGTCTTTGATTTAGTGACCTTTCATGATGGATGAATCGTAACTGAAAGCACAAAAGGGTTAAAAAATTACTCATACGAAAAGCATTAAAGAAATTACATCCCACTCTCCAAATCCAAAACTAGGAAATTAACTAACCTAATGTGAGATTTTGAGAACTCTACGAGAGATCTCTTACATCTTTCAAGGAAAACATAAATAAAAGACTAGATTTTTAGGAGCATCGGGCATTTACCCAAAAGCGAAAAACACACAAACTAAACATCTAAAGAAGACATTGTGTAGAAGTGGAGAGTGCGTTTAATTGTCTTCATTTATTAATTCCCATAGCATCCGTCGCTGCCTCAGCTGCCCCTTTAGCCTTAGCCATTATCTGCTGACCGGTCTGCGCAACAATACATATAAAAAACATAATCTTAGAAAAAATATATGATGTAATATGTATACAAGTAATATTCTACTGAACTACACATCACATGTGCTGCTAATTTATATTAAGGCATTGCGTGGCAGGAATGTTTTAAATGTTGCTCGTAAACCCATTTGATATTTGGGTTTGTGGTTTCTTTCCTTTAGCCGTGCAATTCTGGGTAATCCTGTCATAACTGAGTTATGTTGTTTTGGATTTCGAGTACTAATAAATCTACAACAAGTATATTTAATTAATTGATTCACCATGTCAAATTGTCTCTATAAAACGTTGTTATGGTGACTAAACTTGGCATCCCTACTTTCTTTAGGGTTATAAAAAAAATCATATCTATAAGTATCTAATCTACTTATGTATGTTAAAATTTGAACCTCCTGAATTGTTTCCTTGGCTGATTGGGCAGCATTGCTAGCCTTATCCATCATTTGGTTCGTTTGCTCCTGAAATAAACAGAAAATTCACATTAGTATATATCCTCATCTCATGCAAGATCAAAATACACATGCTCATTTGACTAATTCAAAATAAAATCAATGGATTATTAACATATCTGTCCTCTGGTATTTGGGGTAGTCTTAATTGAGTCCCTAATTTTTCAGTTTTCTCAATCAAGTCTCAAAGTACCAAATTGTTCCAATGTCTTCTAAATTTAAACAGACCGTTAAATCCATTGACTAAAATTGGCATGTGTCACTCACGTGAGAGGGCGACTTAACTCAAACTTCAGGGGACAAATATGTTGATAGTCCCAAATAATGTATTTTATGCTATTTTCCTCCATTTTCATGATTTATTGCATTGATATATTATGATTTAACTCAAATAAGAATGGTGATAATTTGACTAATATATTTAAACTAAATAATGTCTCACTAGTCACTTACCCATATATGTGTACGTCTTAAATTATTTTTAAATGTTGTATCAATGTCTTTTTAACCTTTGTATCTTATCCTCACATTTTGTTTTATTATGCCATACATACCCCACTACACCAATAAATTGTCAAGTTTTAGGGTTTTTTAGCAATGTCTTTGGGGTGTATCTCAAAATTTTAAAAAAGTGGCAGTATAACACAAAAGTTATAATAGAAGTAGGATGGAATTTGAAATCACCCTAATCTTATTATTAATTAAATTAACAAAATATATTATTTATATAATGGTGCTCAAGTCTTGGTTAATATTTTGGCCATTCTTTTAAATATTGTACCGGGGATTTTCATGGCTAGTTTTGTGTCTGTCGTGCATAGCATTACATTTATGGTCGCTGGGCCGTATAAAGGAGCATGAGTTAAGGGCGTTTATTTACTCTCTTTTTTAAAAAAAATCCCAATTTTTTAAATCATAAAATTACTTAAATACTACCACAGGCACGATATGCGGGTGTGCCACAAAATATAAGAGTAAAGTTATATAAGTGGCATAGTCATGGGTGTTGCTATTGTTATAACTATGATGTAGAGTGATACATAATCTTTTTTCAAAACTTAAGACACATATAGCTAGCGATCGAGACATTAACTAATTTTAATATATTACTAAAATTAATTAAAATGACACAATTTTAATTTGAGTTAAAATCATAATATATAAATGCAGTAAACACAAGAATATAAAATAGCATAAAATTATGCTATTAACGATTTCCCTAAAGTTTTGGGTAAATCTCGATTTATCCCCAAAGTGAGTAAATTTCTATGAATCGGAACAATGTGTTAGTTTGAGGGCTTGACTGAGAATATTGCATATCAAGGACTCAATTGAAACTACTCTTAAACTTCATGAGAGAAATGTGAATAACTCAAAATTAATTAATAATGGGTGAAGAGACACCAAACTGTAATGTATTAGTGTGCAAGACCTTCATTTAATTTATTGAAGATTTATATTGTCCATACAATCGTCATGCATGGAAGGATCTAAATGCAGCCTAAGTTTTGGGGGAAAAAATAGGTAGCAAGCTTTTGGCTTAGAAATATAAATTATAAAACTCTGATCACCTTAAGTTGTGGTAAAAACTACAAAACACCATTGTTTACAATCAAACAAATAATAAATTGACTACTTTAGTTAAATATGCTTCCAGCCAAAAGGTCCATCATTCTCAAGTCATTCTCTCTTTGTTGATAGTAGTATGAACTTTTTTGCTAGGTTGATAGATCCAACCACGGTTTGCAAGGCTGTTTAAGTTTCTCTTTCTGAAAAAATAAATACATTAACCAAGGTGACTTCCAAAGTATGAAAAAGTCATTTACTGCGCCTTTAGTCTTTTTAACCTATCGAGTCTTTTATGCATCTAAACTATTTTAATTAAAGCCTTCCATCCATTTTTTTAACGTTAATAGAAATAATGGCAAAATGGTATTTTATGACCATTACAATTAAATAATCCTTAAAAACCATTTTATTTTAGAAACTGTAGTGAATCGACCCAAACTCACTTTTTTATCAAATAAATTGACATGATAATATTATTAATTAATTAACTAAATTAACTTGTTCAAATTAATGTGTGTATAATATATATATATATATATATATATATATATATATATATATATATATATATATATATAGAGAGAGAGAGAGAGAGAGAGAGAGAGAGAGAGAGAGAGGTCCACTAGTTTGAGGACCTTGAATGATGTCTTTTTTTTTAAATAGTAAAAAAAATATTTCGAAGCTGATTTTTTTTTCTATGATTTTTAAATATTTCAGTAGGACCATAATAATCACCTCAAAATATTTTTTTTTACTATTTTAACAAAATCGGTAAAACTTTATTAGTTTTTAACAACTTAAAAACTGACACAGTTTGACCGATTTTTTTAAAATAGCAAAATAATTCATTTTGAGTTGATTATTTTTCTATTGTCTTATTGAAATGCTTAAAATGCATTAAAAAAAAATCAACTAAAAAATATTTTTTTTACTATTTTAAAAAAATGGCCCTCATTCAGGGTCTTCAAACTGGAACTTCACTTGATCATTTGCCTATATATATATATATAGTACTTCTCTTGTGCGGACTAGTCCGCATTTTAAAAGTGCGGATCGAACATGTGTTACCTGACGGTGAGCCCACAAAAGAGAGAGAGTGTGCCTATAATTTAACGGATGATTTCTACGCTCACCGTCAGATGACACATATCCGGTTCGCACTCTTAAAATGCAGACTAGTCCGCACAAGAGCAGAACTGTATATATATATATATATATATATATATATATATATATATATATATATATATATATATATATATATATATATATATATATATATATTAAACATGAATGAAATGATTACTTTTTGTGATAGGGGCATCGTATCTTGTCGTGTTTTCCTAGTTAATTTCTGTAAATCAATAAAATATTTTCTTTATTACTTAGTGACTTGCGAAATGTTGAAGACTTACTGCTATTAACAAAAAAATTTGAATGTATATAATAGTCTTTCGTCAATCTTAGTATAAATCAGATTAAGGAACTGAACAATGGAAACCATATATATAAGGGTGAAACCTATGAAAACAAAAAAATTACGATCTTATAAATTTGGCTGTTGTTGAGGCTGACTCCTATCCCTTTAACGGCCTGTTTGGGAGTTTTTTAGAGGAAGGAAAAAAAAGAAAAATTTTATTAGGAGAGAAAAGAAAAAAAAGGAAAATTTATAAGAGAGAAAAGAAAGGAAGAGAAGAGAAATGATTTAGGAAGGAAGATAAAATAATTTTCTTTTCTAGTGTTTGGGAGTTGGAAGGAAAATAATTTTTTTAAGAGAAATAAGGTGCATTCTTTAGAAAATTTTCCTTTCTCTCCATTTCTTTCCGATTTGGAAGGAAAGTTTTGGAAAGAAAGGAAGGGAAATTTTAAAAAAAAAATTCTTTTCTTTTCTCTCCTTTTAAACTTCCAAACGACGGAAAATGATGAAACAACACTTTTTCTCCTATGTAAACTCGCAAACGACGAAAAAAAATATAATTTTTCTTCATTTCCTTTTTTTTCTCTCCAAAATAAAACTCTGATGTAAATGTGTTACTCTACCGTATCACAGTTAAATCCCACGAGCTTACGTAAGACTATATTGTGGACTGTATACCTCGACAGCTTTATGATTGTCTTGCACATGCATGTATGGATATACCGATGTAGATCATGTTACAGGGCTCATGCACAATTACTGGCCATCACCATTGAAAACAATTAATATACATACATTTACGTTGGAAGAGGATTTTGAAAGTAGACCTTAGCTTGGCCCGTGGCCTGACCGGCATTGTAACTTGCTTTCTGGGATGAGTGTGAGTCCATCTTTGTTTGCTCTTCCAAAACACAATCAAATATATAGATATTAAAGTTTACTAACTCAAACTTGTGATGTGTCTCATGGTTGAGGGAGTATTGATAGTTATTTAAACAAATTCATTGCTTTACACCTGTCATGCACTGCGGAACTTGTAAGTTTGTAGTGGACAATAAGTTATGTTACCCGTTTGAATAGGCTGGTTTAACCCAACTTATCTACTGTTTCAATCCAAAGTTCGTTAGAAATAACAGGGTCTATCCTTAATTAACAAATTCCGTTCACTGGGTTAAGAGTCTATGGTTTAAAATGCTTATGAAGAAGGGTAGTTATATCGTGGTTTGACTAGCTAGTAGGGTTAGAATCAATCCTTCCATGTTAGAATTTTGTACATTATTTTTGCCCAAATTTATCGCATATTATGTTGCATCGTGAAAGTGTTTTTATGTGTTTGTATTGTACTTCAATCAAGTTATTCGTGTTAATTGAATTACCTTTGGCATGCCATGCCTAGTCATTACTTGAAATGGTATTAACTGTGTTACGGTGTGTCACGTCATCACCAAAAAAAGCGTCGTTTCACATTGGTCTACTCACATGTTGTGTTGTGAAAAAAAATATATTCAAAAGGACAAATTATAACCTAATGTCAAATTTAGATACAATGGAAGCTTAGAAATTTTACAGTAAACCTTCGCAAGAACCAAGATTGAAGCCCACCCAATTTCTTAGTAAAAAATATTAGATAGTACTAATAAGTATGAGACTAAAATACAATATTTATATAAGTTTCATTTTTATATTTATAAACATGACAAAATGTTAATGAGCTTCATCTAATTTGCCTATTGAATTTTTCACACGTGACTATTGTTAAGGGCACTTCAAAAAAATTCTCCAAAATGAGAACCTAATCAAAACATTATATAAACCTTAATTTTCCATTTCAACACATTATTTTCTTCTTTTTGTTCTCTCTCTCTCTCTCTCTCTCTCTCTCACACACACACACACACATTCTTCCTCAATATCTAACCCTAAACCCCAGAACCATCCACCGTCACTTCTCATTATTACCTCCACTTCTCTTTAAAATTCTCATTCTTTCCAACACTAAAAATAACACCCCTGCCACACAACTTTGTGTTTTGTTTTCAAAAACAAACATTATAAATGATATTCAATAAGTTTTCCAACTTAAAACAATTAAAAGTTGAAAACTAGCGCCCAAATATACCCCGAAAAAACACAAAGAACTGTAAAACCATCACAAATGGTCGCCTCTGCAAATTTCGTGGCTCGTCACAGATATACCCCCTTAAATTTATTGGATGTGAGGACAAATTTTGTAATATATATTAAAAATTTATACTTGGCTTTATTTTGATGGATAAAACTATTTTGAGTCATAGGTTAAGTATGTTTACGTATGTTCCTATAAGCCTATACATGGAAGACTTGAAGTGACCTTCGAAAATAGTCATCGTATTCATGCTGATATTGCATCTTCATCCTTGGGATCTTTGAAAGATATAAATGTTCTAATATGTTGATCTTGGGTTTTTAAATGGATTTTTTTTTTCAAAGAAATTATTTTTGCAAAATTCATTTTTGAAAAATATTTTTAATTTTTAAAATCGTTCTAACAATATGGGTTTTCATTATAATGAGATACTCATTCTTGTTCGATCGAGATTGCTCTCTGGTTCGAACGAGAGTGATTTCGCGTTCGAACGAGCTTTCAGTGAGCTTCAAGCAATTATATTGTGTTTGGCTTTTCAAATTTCAATTAGAAGCTCGTTTAAACTAGTTTGGAGTTGTTGATCGAACGAAAAGATCTCGTTCAAACGACTTGATCTTATTCGAACAAGACCTCAATTCATTCAAACGAGTTTGGAATTTGTGTCTCGTTTTGTGTGCCATCAGTTTTTCACATTTTTCAATATGTAAAGTGGGAAGTTATTCAGTTTCATACGCAATTTTTACACAGGGCAAATCCTAAGCCTATAAACAACCTTTTTACTTTGTTTGGAGATCCAATAATCAAACACACTATCTGCATTCATAGATCTTAAGTTTTGAACCCCTAAGAAGTTTTACTCTTCATTTATTAGAGTTTTTGGCACGGTAGATTCCTTGTTATTGGTAAATTGAGCCTAGTTCAAATCGATGGATACTGAGACGTGGTTAGACTACGTTGTGGCTTTTTGGTGGATTCTTACAATGGCTATTATCAAGGTGAAGGAGCGAAGATTGCATTAGGCTTGAATGAAGTCGAGTCAGCGAGTAAGTATGTATGCCATCCTATATAAATCCTTATATCATAGTGAAATTGTGTAAACTATGCCATCTGAGGTTTTTTTCATTCTGAGTTATCCTCGTATATCATGGCGTTGTGTAATTGTTTCTTTACATTTCTTTAATTGAAGTTTTCATGCTCAAATTGTATTCATTGGGCAAGAAAAATGGGGCTAAGATTTCAGACAAATGTCTAGCCGTATTGTATTTGAAATTGGTGTGATTACTCACTTGGTAAATTGTTTAAAATTTGGAATTTGGGAATATATTAAACGTGAAGTTTATAAGGGTGACCTTAAACGATTATGGTCCCGGATATAACGTAAGATATATATTGAATTGGCAATAAACTGTAAATGGTAATTTACATAAACACACCTCTCTAAATGCTATCATAGGGGAAGGACGCGTATGAGGTGAAGTCCCCTGGCTAGTGAATGCAGGGTGATTATAGTCCTCGGCCATAGGACCGATTATTATATACATTGTGTGATTTTTATTTTGATGTGAGGTAATTTCGGGTGTGGTTATGACTCAATGTCGAAGGTATATGGCCACTTTTCGACGTCACGCGATGTAGGATGCCCAGGTTGTCTTGTGTGATAGGCCCTAGAAGATGATAGCTATTTAGGGGTGCGTCCAGTGGGAAAACTCGAAAGGACGGTCTTATAATCGTTATATATTGTGTATTATAACCATTCTTATTAAAGTGGGATTAAATTAAGGGCAAAGCACGCTATGAATTAAATTGCTTTGAATACGTTTCTTAATGAGATATGGAACGATGAAATGAAATTGTGTATAAAGAATAGTGAATCTTAGTTAATCATATTTTATTCACACCCTCTTGTATAATGAAATTGGGATTTTAGTCATTATATTTGCTTTAGTTTATGCTCTTAGATTGAGTAGATAGATTCTTACCATTATTGATGATGATTAATTGTTCATGACTATCATACTCTTTATTCATCTGGTGATTATGTTCAACCGGGCCCTGACCCGTGCATATTTCTTGTTCTGCATGAATCTTATTTTTGCTCAGGTGCTCCGCCGCAAGGACTCCCGCATTGACTTTCCTATTTCAGTGTCTTGGAGGTGTAACACCTTGCGAATGTTACAGGACATTTTGTTATAGACGCCTCCATTTTTGCATTCTAGTTATGATAGGGTTATTTATTCGGGCGTGTGGCCCAAACTTTTGTACTTGCCTAATGCAATGTATTATGTAACTTAATTAACTTGTTTTATATAGTTTGTAAGAGACTGTTAACCGACAGCTTATTCGGTTATATGGATGCATATTGTTATTTTTGTAATATCAGTCTTTTCGGTATCCACCTTCTTGTAAATGGAATGGTTTAAATGTTTCTTTTAATTTACAAATAATATTTTGACATTCCGTTTTCTAAAACAATGGGTGGTTATCTCGTATGCTTATTGTATTTATGGTGATGCTAAGAATGGACCATCTATGATTCCTGTTAATATTGGAGTATCGGGCTGGCCACCTCTTATTTTGATAAGCGGGTTGTCACACACACACACACACACACACACACACACACACACACACACACACACACACATACACACACACACACACATATATATATATATATATATATATTTTCCTACCTCGTAATATACATTTACATCACAACATTGGATTACTAAGTAAACTAAAGGCATATAGTCTCTAAAGGCCCTAATGAACACTCCAAACATCTTAGTCAATTAACTTATAAACTATATGCACCAATCTATATATGTGTATATACATCCTCTCATCTTTTATACATTAAAAATCACTTAACTAATTGTGCAAAATGAAACCAAATCGAATAATCCAACAAAAGCCCCAATCACACCCAAACTATTGGGATAGATCGATTGGGTCCAAATTCGGATCGGTATGATCTTCTCAAATATGGATTTTCCTTCCCAAAAATGTATTTTGGTGGCCCCAATATACATTAAAGCTAACCCAAAGCTTTAAAACACATGCCAAACCCCATCTTTAGGTATATAAACTATATAAAAATGATGATAATCTATATACTACTATTAAATGCTATATAAGCAATTTTTAATCTCCTGAATGCTAAGAATGTCCACGTAGGCATCCATTGAAATGTTGAGTTTTTTATTTTTCTCTCCTCCCATTTAATCCATCTACGATCTTACTTTAATTTTCACTTTTTATTTTACTTTTGTATACACTCTTTATTCTCCTTTTTTCACTTCTTCCTCAACAGATCAAGGGACAAACCTTTCATTCCTCTGCCTTTTCGTTTTTCCCTCTTTAAATAGACGTACCATTGGATGGATCGATGTTTAATCACAATCAATTAACAAGGAAGCAATCCACTTCTTTTTCACAGCTTGGATGAGCAGCAATGCCTAATATTCTGGGTTATGTTCTCCGATCTTACTTTCTTGGCCATGGATCCTGACAAAGCAATTATTTTTATTTTTAAATTTTAGGATGGCATGATGATGGAAAAATCATTAGGTAATACACTTGAACCAAATGATTTAGTGAAGAGATTTAGGGCCGACGCAATCAGGTACTTGGACTTCTAAAAAATAATGGATTCCAAGTAAAATAATCTCTCTTTGGCAGTTGATTCTACTGTTGTCACTGAAGGAAATGCGTTCAAGGACTCTGTGGAGAAGCTGGGTTAGAAGGCCATGGGTGGTGCTGATGTGAATTTCACCTCAAATACGCCACGCGTTCGTTCCATCATGAATCCTCAAAAAATAAATGGAAAGGATCCACTATTAACGCACCAAACACATATGTAACTCATCTTTAAACATCCATTTTCTTCAAATCAGCCCCACCATCGCCTCCTCGCCTTTTCCCCCAACTACTTCCCACATCATAACTATGCAAAAGTCACTAATGATTTCAACAATAAAAAGAAGCTTTTAGAAGTGGAAGTCATCGTTTTAGCAACCAAGGTTTACGAATTTAGTTTTGGATGTTGGATTTGTTCTTACTCTGTCGTCTGTAAAATGGTCTCGAAATGGGGCTAGAGGACAAGAGTTTGTGGATGATGAATTAACTATGTGATTGCAAATGTGTGTTGGAAATTTCTTTTATGAGGTATTGGGTGGATAGAATCATATAGAAATTTGTTTTACTATTTTTTAATGTTTGCAACATATTCGTGGTTAGAACTGGAGGTACGTTTCTTTTTTACTGGGTAAACTTATAGGCAATTTTTTCAAATAGTCATTTATTTAAAATAGATTATGCACTTTGCTGGAACTATGTATAGAAATGTGTTTATGTGACATGTGTTTTTTTATTAGAAGTGAAACGTGTCTTTGTTAATTTGGTTACTTTTTCGTAGGGGTGGCAATTCGGATTAGTCGTGTCATTTTCGGGTCGTGTCAATTTTTATTTGAGTATAAGTTTTGAGTACTATCCAATCTATACAAGTTAATCGTGTAATCTTCGAATCATTTCGGCTTATTACCATAAATGGGTTATCGTGTAAAAAATTGTCAACCCAACCTTTTCATATTAGGATTTTCACTTTGCTGGAACTATGTATGAACGAAAGCCATTTTAGTTTACCCTTTATAATTTCTTGAAATAATTATGTTTGATGGTAGTGGACACTAGATTAAATACAAAGGCGAGTGATTATTTTTTGTAGTTTCATTTCAAACTTACTTTCACTGAATCTTTATTACCTATGGATTTAAAAAACAAGAGTTTTTTACGATAACTATGATATAATGGCGATAAAAATGGATGCTTTTCCTCAAAATATTATAAAAATGCCTTTTTGTGATAAAAATTAAGTTCGTAATCCATTATAGT
The DNA here is from genome assembly GCA_949130495.1 of Sambucus nigra. Classification (NCBI taxonomy): domain Eukaryota; kingdom Viridiplantae; phylum Streptophyta; class Magnoliopsida; order Dipsacales; family Adoxaceae; genus Sambucus; species Sambucus nigra. The sequence goes on along the minus strand of OX422219.1, from coordinate 159,323,822 downwards.
GGCGACTTTATGAAAATGTGCACCTATTTATGAAAGTCATTTATATAATAATCGGTTTACAAATAATATTGAAAAGAGCCTGCCCATCATGCGGATTGCATGCCAATATACTACAAACTAAAGTACTTTCCCTCTTTTTTGTGAGCCCACGTGTCATTGTGCATTTCCCTCTTTAGCATTATTTTTTATATTAAATTTGGTTTTGAAAATAAACTTTGTACCATTAAATTATTTTCAATTGTAAAATTGGATTGTATAAATTTAATTTGTGTATATTTGATCATGACCGTACATCGTACGTGTTTACAACTAGTTCAATTTCTATAATGAATAACATCATTCTAACACGAATTAAGGTTCAAATTTGACAAAAAATAATTTAAACCTAATTTCATACTCAAACTTTAATTGGTTCAATTAACATGCAATTTCAGATTCCAAAACATCAAATTAACGTTGGACCATTATAATTACTAATGTTTCAGCCCTAAATATTCATTCTAACTGAAGAATCATAACTCAAAACGATTCAATTAAAGGTTCCCACAAAAGTCCCCATTTAACTCGGATTGAAAAGTCCATTAATAGTTTAATTCAATAACTCAATCAAACTCCATACAAACATGATTGAGATAATAGATTAAATCCCTAACATGATTTTAAATTCCAAACCAACTACATGACAATAAAACACTACACCAAATTGTCTATTTTATAACTAATTGAAAAGGTGATTTATAAATATTTAGGACACTTACAAATTTTATAACTTTTTTTGTCACTTACAAAATTTGTAAGTGTTCATAACTGATACAAAATGATCAATTTAACACCCAATAAAAAGTTTATAACATGTGGGTGTCTCATGTATACCATTTCTTTGGCTCCAAAGTTTAAAAAAAGCATTTCACTTCCTTTTCCTCTATTGCATTTTCATATTTCCCACTTTGGTAAAGGAAAAACCATCTGAAAGAAAGAAGACTCATCGCTCATCACAATCTTTATCCCTTTCAAAACCCTCAACGCACATAACCATCCCATCCAGCTCAAAACCCTTGCCTCTCATCACCACTGTTTGGTCTCAGGCGAATACAGTTCTTAGGGGATTACCACCAGTTCAAAACCCTCTTCTCAAGTGATTATCACCAGTTCTCGAGCAATTTTCGTATCTTCTCAGGTGAGTATTTTTGCTTTGTTTTTTATTTGTCTTGAGATCCGAGTAATTTTTATTATGTAATTAGTTAGGTTTTGGTTAATTAGTTAGGTTTTGATTTAGCTTTTGTTTAATTAGTCAGGTTTAGATTTTTGTTGTTTATTTAGTTAGGCAATTATCACCAGTTTGTTATTCTACTATTGAATAAATGTAAACTTCATGTAATTTTTTATTACTAACTGTGTTTAGAGTAATTCTTGATTTTTTGAGATATTGATGTAGTTTTTTTTTTTTGACCTAAATCATAATTTCAGAGATTATATTTGACCTAAATAATTCTGATAACAGAGAAATGTACAAAGAGTTCCTTATAATTAATATTATCACTTGGTCCCACATAAATTATTCCCTTACATTGGTTAGGTCTAGAGTAATAAGTTAAATGAGGGGACTTAAATTATAAAACAATAGATCCACAATAACCTCCTGCACCTATTTATCGCCCACATATCTATTTGAAACATCTTGGACCCATGTAGGAACCACCATGGTGATGAGGAGATAGTGAACATCTTCGGAAATAACAATTGAAAGAGAATCTACCTCTCCACGTAATGATGCATTTAATAAAGCACTTTGTAACTTTGATAGTTTGTCCTTCAGAGGCCTTTAATAGTTTGTTTAATTATAAATTTGTTGTTTCATTATCCGGGAATATACTACTTAATTGTGTTAATTTTAGCACTTTGTAACTTTTATCAAACATATCATTTAATAGTTATTTGCCATTAGATTTGTTGAGTTATAGAATGCCATCACAACTTTATAAAGAGTGGATGAAAGAAAGTGATAAAGGAAAGCCATAATATATAAATGTGATGGCGACATTTATAGATTTTGGGAGGAAAACTAGTGGTGGAGAGACTATGTTTGTATGTTTGTACTGTAAATGTGAGAGTGTAAAATTGCTCGACCTTAAATATATTAATTTTCATTTTCTTCGCCATGGTGTATAGCAGTTATACACATTTTGGCTTTACATGGGGAAAAGAAATATGTAGATAGGGATGAACATTCAAATGGGGAAGATGTTGAACAAAATGATGTTGTTCCTAAAGATTCGAGGATGGAGGAACTTATTTATGATGTGTTTGAAATGTTTAATCAAAACGTTAATCATTTGAGGGATCCGATTAGTAGAGAAGAAGGCGGTGATAATGGTTCTCAAACACACATGAGTTGAAATACAAGCACATACATAGTAAGGCGAGTGAGAAAATACATCCATCGTGTCTAGAGAAACATTCAACATTGCATTTTCTTATCAAATTGAATAAAGTAAAGACAAGACATGATTTGTCGAACAATAGTTTAATCAATATTTTAGGTTTATTTAAGGAGTTTATGCCCAAGGAAATTTAACACTAACAATGTTTCCAGATATGTAGAACGGAAATAAAGAAGTTAACGTGGATTTTAAGATCATTCATGCATTCCAGAATGATTATATCTTATACCTAAAGGAACATGCATAGAATGAGAAATTCTTAAAATGCAACTTACCTTGATATAGGTTTGGTTTTAATAAAAAGGATAAAGTACCCTGAAAGATAGTGAGGCATTTTCCATTGATCCCAAGGCTGAAGAGATTGTTTAATATACCATGGATTACAAATCAAATGACTTGATATCGATCGAAATTCATTACATATGTTATGCATCATCTCGTTGATTCATTAGTTTGAAAGTTTACAAATATGGAATGTCCTGACTTTACTGCCGAATCCCGTGATGTTCATCTTGGCATATATACATATGGTTCGAATCTATATCGTAATCTTAGCGCCAATTATAGTTATTGGCCTATCATTATTGCACCTTTAAATATGGAGTCGTCTTTGTGCATAAAAGAGAGTTTTTCATGATGTAAATTTTGATCTGGGTCGAATGCACTGTTCAAGGACATAGACATTTATATTGAACCTTTAATAGATGAGTTGGAACAATTGCGTTTCAAAGGTGTAACGGCATATGACTCCCATATGAAAGATAATTTTACACTTAGAGCTATGTTATTGTGGGCAATTCATGACTTTCCTTCATATGTCACTTTGTCTGGGTGCATTGTTCATGGTTTCAAAGCTTGTCCAGTTTGTGCGAAAGAAGTCGACTAAAAAAATCTTAGAAATAATAAGAAAATTTGTTATTGGGGTCATCAGAGATTCCTTCCTCATAACCACAAGTTTACGTTGGACAAACAAAACTTTAACGAAAATATTGAAGATCGTAAAGCTCCACAAGGGTTGTCTGGTAATGAGATTGAACAAAAAGTAGCCTGCATTCAGTTGAGAATTTCTATACAAAAATATTCAAAGAAAAGGAAACGAAATAGGGATACCAATGATTGTGCGGATACAAATATCACAACTCCATGGTCTTGAACGTCCATTTTATTTGATTTATCGTATTGGAAATAACATGATGTTTGACATAATTTAAATATTATGCACATTGAGAAGAATGTCATTGATTATTTTTTGTCTATTATTTTGGAATTAAAGATAAGTCAAAATATGGAACCAATGCACGTAAAGATATGAAGGTGACGGGGATAGAAAAAGTTGTGTTTTACCATAGATGAATCAGGCAAAATAATTAAACCTGCAACTGCATTCACTCTAGGTAAAGAAGAAAAAGAGTGGTCTTTCGCACCTTAAAGGAGTTAAAGTTTCCAAAGGATTTTTCTTCTAACTTGAGTAGGAATGTGACTTTAGCACCTCTCGGGTTGAAAGGACTGAAGTCGCCTATTTATCATGTGATTATGCAACATTTGCTTTTGTTATTTCTTAAAATGCTTAAGCAAAGCACAAGGATTTGTTAGTTACTATTCAGCAGTTAAACATTTTTTTTTCAATATATTGTGCGTTAAGATGATAAGGAGGGATGCTCTTTATTTATCTAAAAAGACATTGTTTGAGGCTATATGTGTTTTAGAGAAGTATTTTCCACCCACATTTTTCGTTATAACAATCCACCTCATCATGCATTTAGCCGAGAAATCACTAAAATGTGGCCCATTCAGATTTAGATGGATGTATCCTTTTGACAGGTAAGCGAATTACGTGTGATAATATTTTTTAGATAAATATTACAACATAATATTTATTTCGTAGTTTTCATTATTCTTTTAAGCTATAGGTTGATGAAAAATTACAAGAAGTACATTAGCAACAAAGGTATATTAAAGGGAGCATTGCGAAGAAATACATTATAAAATAATCAACTCTTTATTGCATGGAGTACATGTCAACCGCAAGCAAAGGAAATCAAAAGTATATGAATGATGCTTTTCTTGATGAAGATGATGAATGTGTTGATGAGGGATGATACGTCATGAATATTGCATACTCGCACTCGTTATCTTTATGCATAATTCTAGCACTTTTATGTTCCTTAATGTCTATATCTATACTCGTTCACTAGACAACCTCTTCTATGCATGTTTATATGCTCTGCGAGGTATAATTGAGATTTTATAGGTATGGGAATACTTATAGTGTGGATTATTTGCCTTTCGAGAAAGTTTCACCATCTGACCCAAATTTAAGGTCATTTTAGTCATTTCATTCTCCATCTCCCGCTCAGTGGATGTCCATGAAAGCATAGCTCGTTGAGTTAGCTTCACGTGGCCGTAAACAACACGTCGTTTCGAGTCAGGATGAAGAAGTTAAAGACAGTTCTATAAAGGACCCTATTCTCCCTTTTGAAGACCAAGGACCACTCAAAACTGATCACTCGTCGACCGGCCTTGAGACCTCGATTAGCCTACAATGGAAGGAAGGGGATGTTCCTCGTTCGATTGATCTATCGATCATTTTCCTCAATCAATCAATGCTATTGTATCTCCAGCGGTTGTTTTATTTTATTTTATTTTCCCTTTATTTCTTTCACAACTTAGTATATAAGTTCGTTTTTATTGTATTTGTAAGATATCTTGTATTTTAGATATTTTTTAGGTTAGAGTTGGGTTTTTGGGTGGAGTCTTATCTCTCCTAATGTTTGCACCCAAATGGGTTTGTATGGCATTATTTATCATCTTCTCTTTTTAATGTAAGTTTTCATTATTGTTTTTCTTGCTTTGTAACCTAGATTTAATTACTTTCATTTTATAGATTTCATTTACTTCCTTGCATTATATTTATATCATTTATGATGCTTTGTTGCTAATTTAGTTTAGGTTGAGATCAATTGAACTCAGCTTGGTTAATGGATTGCTTTTCTGTGGTAATGGGTTTTATGATTTTAGATGGGTTAGGTTGTTCTTGAATTTATGCCTAGTAAATTCAACGGTATATATCATGTATGAATCGTATTTATGACCTTGCGTGTCTAATCTCGGGGATATTTATTGACCTCAAAATCAATTAAGCTTTTATGATAATTTAGGGGGTGACAACTCTGTGATTCCCCGCCTAATAAAATACCGGGTGATCAGTCCTATACCAAATTAAAATAGGAATCCCAGTTGGTTCATCCTTAGCATCACTGTCGAAAACATTTTTAAAACTTACTAGCTACCTAGTATTACAAAAAGCTGGTGCCGAATTTTATCTTTTTAATTAAACAACCAATAACATGCGAAAAGATAATATGAGTCATACACCACGACTGAATTAAATCAACTGAATAAATAAAAAACTACATGCCAAATAAACCATCGGTCACCAAAGTACATAGTCCAATACCAATATTCAACACATAAATAAAATAAATCTGAAAACTGTACTGAAAGTCCGGGGGACATGCCCTAAATAAAACTGAAACTGATAAATGATAAATGATTCCTGGTCTAGGAATGAACGAACGATGCGTCTAATCTAAGCTCCTGCTAGCATCCACATATGCCGCAACTCCGTGTTCCTGGAATAGAATATCAAGTCTGGCGTCCCTGTGGTTGGACACCTAAAAGGCTTTGAAAATAATTTTATAGAAATGGTTAGAACCCAAAACATTTTGAAAATATTTAGCAAGTGAATTAACTGCAGTAATTAAAAATATATGAATGCGCTTCATATTTAAGTTAGTGTTGCACTCTCTTGAGGACATTCTCACCCCACCACTAATGTAAGCATCTAACGATTACCTTAACCCCACCTAGTTTTACTACCCCGTCCAACTAGTCCTTGTAATCCTCCCTTGCCTTTCCACTCTAAACCGAGTATTATTATTAATGGGTTATAAGTTATTCCACCAATTAACTTAATTAATTCCTTTTAAATAATATCATATAACTGTAACACAAGTTATATAAAATAAATTCATCACACACTGTATTATTACCCGCATATAATATTACATCTCATTATATACGTACCTTTATTAAAACATCCACACATAATTCATATGTATATCCATTCCTCTGAGTATACCCTCACCGGATGCTTCCCTCTAAAATGCTATCTCACTAGGTGTGCTCACATAACCTAGTTCCCTAAGTTGGAATCGCTCACCAACCTGGCCCAAAATATAAACGTAGTGGAGGCTGTCATATTCCTTCCCTGAAAGTGAGATAAACCCCTCACCTATATACGGGACGCTATGACATGGGGATATACTCACCCTACTCCTCAAGCTAGGGGATTCACCCACATCGCGCAACCTCCCTTGATAGCACTAGAGTATATAACTTAAATAAATATCTAGTCCTTGATATTTAATCGCACACACAAAGTATACACATGTATATATATATACTATCACCACACCGTATATATATATATATATATATATATATATATATATATATATATATATATATATATATATATATATATTCTGGCTTTACCGTGTACTAAAACCCGTAACACTAGCCTATATATTCTCGGGTCTACGGTCCGACTCAAATTTAATTAATTCACTCCTTAATAATTTATTTCTTTCCCGAGTCTACAGTCCGACTCTAATTTAATTAATTTACATATTAATTAATTAATACCAATCTGAGTCTATGGTCCGACTCTAATTTAATTAATTTATACATTAATTAATTAATACCAATCCAAGTCTATGGTCCAACTCTAATTTAATTTATTTACACATTAATTAATTAATACCAATCCGAGTCTATGGTCCGACTCAAATTTAATTAATTTACACATTAATTAATTTAATACTTGCTGTCGCCCAACCATTATACCCGAACTCGCTCACTTGGCTCGTACCATCGTTAATACCCGATTCTATATTTCGCCCCATAACTAATTAATTACACCTCGATTCCTTTAATAATGCAGTGACACTCAACTACAATATCTGAACCTTTTCCCTCAGTCCAAACCCAATACCTACGAATAATTCCCAAAATTTAATCGTCCCGTGATATACAATTATCACCCTCCTAAACCCAATTATAATTACCTAAAAATACCAAGAGTCATGCCCTTATTTAATTTTCATCATTTAAATCCTCCCAAGACCCTTTTCAATAAATATCTCCCATGTAATTAAAAATTGGTGTCACTGTCGAAAATTCCGGATCATCGATTGATCGATCTGGGTCCATCGATCGATAGACCAGGTCATCGTCTTCTCCAGCCTTCTGTTCGGACATGGATGAACCCTCAAGCTTTTATTCTCATTCCAAACCCTTACCCAATCACAACCAACATTTCATTTACATAGAAATATATTCTAAACTTCCTAGAAGACTTAAATCATTCATCAATTCATCAAAATCCCAAACTTTTCCCCAATTGGGTCTCACCCGGGTTTATCCTACGGAGATATGAATTCGTCCCACTGATTCAAAATTTGTCACCAATACTTACTAATTATAATCCTACAATTGATTTCAGCAATCCCATATCCATATTTTCCATTAGTTTAGTCTGAAATCTACATATACTAATCAAATCTGAAAAATACATTTTTAGTTATTTAACCCATAACCAAAACAGATTTTTGATACACATACTATGATATGAATTGATTATCACAATTTAACAAATCACAACAGTTAACCACTTGCCTGGAATCGTTCGTAGAGTCTGATCCGCTGTAGGGAATGGTTTGATGACGTACCCTCACTTTGTCCCTCGATTTGGCTCCAAATGATCCCCAATTGCCTCTTGATTTGTTTTCCCCAAATTCCCTCTCAAGCCCTAGGTTTAGAATTTGTGTTAACTGTCGTTCAACACTTACCCAATTAGGTTTAAATCCCTAATCCCATTTTTGACCACATGGGCCTAGTTAAAATGGCCCGAATCACCCCGTGTGGGCCCGGCTATGCCCAAAAATGCCCCGAGACCCAATTATTACCCCCGAGTACTCTTTTTCTGACTATCTCAACCCATCCGGACTCAACTACGCACTCAGAATTTCATCCGGAATACTTTATAACATTTTCTAATTTTGGCCTAAAAAATGCGACACACATTAATTCGAACAATTTAACTTAAAGTCACCCAATATAAATAATTCTTCCCACTTAAATAAATTCTCTAAATCATAAATTTAAGTTTCTCCAATTTAAATATTTTTATATCTCCCAAAAATAATTAAATATAAAATCCTCAAAATTACGGGGTGTTACATACTTCCCCTCTTATAAAGGAATTTCGTCCTCGAAATTAAGATAAGGTTAGCACTCCAAGTCTCTAATATTACTCCCTATTCCTGTGCTTCTAAGCCCGCTACATCTATCTCTCCCGCCTCTAACTATGAGTTACAAAAATATGCATTTTAATTAACCAGGGTGCCCATACACCCTTACCCGTGCTTTACCGCACGAAAGTTACCCTAATTAACCAGGGTGCCCATACACCCTATCCCCGTGCTTAACCGCGCGTAAGTTATCTGACTATGCTAGACGTAACCTGTAATATAACTTCCAACCCGTTGTCATATCACATATATGAATAATAACCGGGGTACCCAACCCGTGTACTAACGACCAAACATCTCCCACTTCCAACGTTGCGCTAAGTTTCATGCGGGGGACGTGTCGCAAGGGAAATCCAAACAAGGAACCCCCCGATACACTACTACCTAACATTGTCAGTGGTTGAGATCCGTTAGACCCTCAGTCCATAGCACGTACCCCCAAATACTTGTCTCTTAACACAAAATCATGCACGCCTACCCTTACGCTACAAAAGATTACATAAAATATCTCGCCATTACTATCACTAGTTCTTGCACAAAATAAACCTTGAGCTATCTCTCCCTGCTCGAAAATAAATCTAACCACCCTGATTCACTTCAGTAAACACCCCTACTTACCGCGATAAATATGAGAACACAAGAACTCATTATGTGTCTATCACACCACACAATACAAACATACACACACACACACACACACACACACACACACACACACACACATATATATATATATATATATATATATATATATATATATATATATATATATATATATATATATATATATATATATATATATATGCTAGACGCCCTCTCAAGTGATACCTAGTAAAAATCATTCATATCCTAGTGTCGCGAACACCAAAACTTACCCCCACTATTTACAATAGTTCAAATCCATCTCTATGCATCCGATATAAAAATTATCTACCTTACTTCCTGTAATACCCCGTAATTTTAAATGACTTTTAAAATGGGTTATATCTTAAATTAATGGATTAATTAGATTTTATTATTAATTAATTCATTCGGGTTTATCCGGACGGTGGATATTAAAATGGATGATTCTGAATATTACTTAAAGATATTTAGGTAATATATGAATGTGATGTCATTGATATGACTGTATGATATAAATTCGGTAATTTATATTTTTAGTCAGACGCGGTATGGGACGTGTTGGGACTAGTTTATTAAATTAAAAAGGAAATTTATTTTCTATCGATCTAATAGTCATTTCGACTACGTCGTTGCGTCCGGAAGGTTCGAAATAGTCAGATAAGTCTATTTGGATGTTTATTTTGAGTCTCGGGTCATTTGGAAATGAATAGACAACCCGAAAGAGCATTTTGGTCATTTTTCTAGGGGGGTGAATAGTGATTTCGGATTTGGTACTATTATAAGTATTGGTAGATTAAGTGTATGGGGGTTATTCATCTCCTCTTCACAAATTAGAGCAACCATCTTTCTAAAGAGAGTGTAAGAGTGCTTGGGAAGGGAAAAGCCAACTTGGGAAGGAGAAGAGCAAGAACCAAGGTTCACCACCACCAACCACCACCGGAGTTTGACCGGAGAAGGGACAACCAACTGAGGTATACTACACCAAAGTATCAGACCTACAAGAAAGGCAAGTGTTTGATAATGGCAATTTAAGTTTGTATATTGTCCATGTTAGAATAATATGAAAAGAGAAGATTATTATTGTTTGGAAGAAATATTGGAGTATTAAATGAATTTCTGGAAAACTGAAATGATATAGGAATTTAACTCATGTTTTAGGATGATATTAATCCACGAAATAGTCATGAATCTGTTGAAGAAATTATGAAAACCATTGATGTGTTCTTGAAGATGTTATGTTAATAAATTCTGGAAATAAGGAGATAAACATGCTTTTAATCCAATCCCTTGATGATTCTAGGATGTTTAGAGTATTGGAAATCGTTCATATATGTTGATATATCATGTAGTAAAGATTATAAGTTATTTTGGAGGTTAATATGAAGGTTTGAATGAGTAAAAATGGTGAAACCCGTAGTTGCTGAAATGCAGAAAAACCAGGCTGTGACCTGAGTGATCGATCGATCGACCCCTACCTTCGATCGATCGACCTCCCCATAATATGTAAAGTTTTTTTTTTAAATGTTGATTATTATCCCAAAACTTTTGTGGTTCTTTGGTGATTATTATTTGGAGATTATGAGACTTAGAAAATATCAGTAAACCCTTGATAAGATTTGAATAAATTGTGATATGGATTCAAGTGATTAAAATGATGAAAATTATATCGAACGGAATTTCGGTTGCTAGATTCATTTGTTAAATTCTAAATGGAGATGTATGAGGATTAAAGATAGGACCAGTAGGGGTGATTGAATATAACACCTGGGTATCCTTAAGTTTACAAGAGGGTTTAATCCAAAGTGAAAGAAGATGTGTTTATAAGAGACTTGAAACTATCGATTTAAACCTTAATTAAAAGGAGAACTAAACTCGTAGTAGTTCGGGAGAAATAATGTTATGGACCAGTAGGATATTAGTGATTTCTTACTGAATATAAGATGAGGAAAATCCTATTTGAATCTTGTGAGATGGGAGTTTAGAACACATTTGATTGAAAGAGGGTATGAGGTTATCCCGATCGCATAGTTGAAGTTTTCGGACCTCCTCGATCGACAAAGTTAAGTAGTAGTGTATTGGAAGGGTTCCTTGTTTGGATTTCGCTTTGCGAGACGCTCCGCGCATGAACCTTAACGATGTCGGTAGTGGAGAGATGTTATAGGATGTGAGGATAATTAAATTATGAAGTAAGGATATGATATTTTAATACGTGGAATTTAAAAGAGATATAATGCTACGTATGGGAAATATCTTAGGGTAGTGATAATTACCTTATTGATATTATATTATAGGTATGATAATACCTATTTGATTGATTGATGATTTATGTATATGACATACCTAGCTTACTTGCTATCGGTGGGAGGTTTGCGCGAGAGGGCAATCATATCCTGATGAATCCATGGGATCTTTGATTTGTCGCTCGAGAACATAGGTCTATGAAAGACTTATCGAGGAGTTGATAAGTCCGCTGACTGTGGGTACGTAGGTATGTGCGTGACCCATGGATACGAGAACTATGTTCTCCTCCAATTTGTTTGTTGTTGTTTGTGGTTCGTGGAATCTTACCGAACCTTTAGTCCCCTATTCGGCGACCTGCGATGATGGGACATGATAGCAGAGTAATGCATTGCACCACAGCTGTGACTCGGGGTGCCGTATTATATATGAATATATATATATAATGGATTAAATGGTTGAATGGATATATTGTGGTTATATCTATCAACGGTGATAATTGTAGATAACTGTGAATAGAGAAAGATAATGGAATTAAGTTAATGAATGATTATGCTTATAGAATTGAAAAGCTTCACTCATGTTAATGAGAAACGATTCATATTAATGAGAATGATTCATGATAATGAGAAACTAATCATATAAAGGAGAAATGTAAATGAATAATAATGTGACGTATGGTATGGGACATACGGGGATTATGATATGGGAATGAAATTATAATATGGAGACTAGAAAAGAGGAACCATTAACTAGGAGGTTAATAGGAAACGTTAAGTGTGCACTCTAGTTGAGAGGTGAGAATTGCAAGTGAGAGTTGGATCTAACATGTACATAATAAATGCTTTATTGCACTTGTTAAATACTTGCTATTTTAAAAATAATCTACACATTCGGGCTCTGACCCGTTTCCTTGCATATTTTCTCTTCTATTGTATCTCTATATCAGGTGTCCAGCAACAGGGACGCCAACCATAGTTGATTTTGACGAGCTATGGAGCTATGGAGGTTTTGCTTAGACGCTTGTCATCTTTTTGATTCACAGTATTCTTACATAGGGCATGTCGCCCAAAGGATTTCAGTTCTCATTGTCTGTCGGAGTTAAAAACTATTGTATTTGTGTCTTTTTAATACATTTAACATTGTTGGGATTATTGTAAAGGGTTTATATTATTTGGGAATGTTTATTCCAGTTGCACTTAAATTCTTTTGAGTTATTTATTGTGTTATCTGTGTTGTAGAATAAAATGTGTTGTGTTATTCTTAAACTGGAAATGGATTTTGTTAAATTAAAATTTGGAAAGTTTTTAACACTAGCTTAATTGAGTTTTGGGTGAGTTGTAAATGTTTTCAACAGTGATGCTAAGAATGAGCCAACTGTATATTCTGTTTTTAATTTGGTATGGGACTGGCCACCCGGTATTATATTAGGCGGGGTGTTACACTTCCATAATTCTCGAAAGTAATAACCCCTCGCATAATACCAATCCCATCTCTATGCATACCCCCACTCTCTCGTGATTAACACTAAAGAAATCCACTATCCCACAGAAATATATATGTAATATGGCTGCTATAGCCAACGCACCCACTAAATTCAACTTACCCACGAACTCTAGTGAAAATAATTCTTATATTGTGACACCCTCACCGTCATTCAAAACATACCCCATGCCCATAGGATAAAAAGATAATTACCTCCATACTCTAGCTGCAATGGCTGATCCTCGGGTTCCTGAGCAGCTTCCCCCTGCCCGAACGTACCCATGACTTGTTGTAGTGGATGCACATCCAGGACTTCATCCTGTAGTTGACCCCTTCCTCGCTGAGGACAATCTCTCTTCATGTGTCCCGCTTCCCCACAAACGAAACACCTCCTAATAAATTCACCATGCCACTGATCTCTTCCTTGTTGGCCTTGTCGAAAGTCCTAGCCATCATGTCGATAGCCTCTAGACCTAAATCGCTTCGTTTGATTCTCCTCTCGAAAATCCTGCCCCTGATGTCCCCCTATCTGCTATTGGGATACTCCACTGGTATTATTCCCTCTTGCTTTATCCGACTGACTGGGTTCCACTCCCCTCTTGCTTCCTCTCATGTGGAAGCGATATTCCTGGCAGTGTAGGAGTGATGCATTAACGACGTCCGTATAAGCTACTAAAGCGGGATTACCAATCAAATGTTGTCTGATCCTCCAGACTAACCCATCCATGAACTTTAATTTCTTTCTTTCTTCATCGCATACCTCCTTCGGTACAAAATTTGCCAAACGAGTGAATTCTTCCTCGTAATCGGCCACTGAATGGTCCCCCTGAGTCACCTCACTGAATTTTTTCCTCATTTTAACGTCGACTGCTGAAGCACCTTATACCTTTGACTTGCTTAAGTCTACATTGTATAAGTGCTCAACTAATTTGGAAATATTGACAAAATTAGTAGTCCATCCTAGAAACCAAAAAGCCTCAGAACTTATCTCTCTAATCCTCTTCAATGTTCCATGATGATATAAAATGAATCACACTACACACAATTAAAAGTGTATACATGTGTTCATATTGCTTAAAATTGAGTGTGTGTTTAATTCCCCTTGTATTGGAGCTTTAATAATTTTTTGGGAATTTTTATATATTTTTTAAACCTTTTTAATCATTTCTTAAACTTTTTTTAATAAAGGTTTTTATTAATAAAATGGGTTAATATAATGTGTGGGGTTAATGTACTATTTTGGAAACTTCATTTTTCACTAAAATGTTTGGTTGGGTACTATCTCAAAGCGCTAGAGACTTCAGGGTGATGTTTTGTAATTAGTTTGATGCGCATGTGAGAGCCACTTACAGGCCAACACTTGTCATCCTCCGGGTGAATGAGTTTGTGTTTGTTATGTGAGAGGGTTGGATGGATGTTTGATGAACGTTGGATCATTCCTAATCAAGGGTCTGCATGTGTTCTTGGTTAATCCCGGTGCTATCCATATGAACCAATCAGAATTCTTTTAATCCACCGCTGTTTTATAACCTTTGGATCAAGTCAAACCTTGCAAGACTTGATCACAGCCCTTGATTTCCCTCGAATATCCAGAACCTTCCCTAAGCCCTATAAATACCTTCCTCTTCTCAGCCTTAGAGAACTTTTGGGCATTCGTCCTTCTAAGAGTAAAAAAAATAAGAGAGAAGAGAGAAGAGAGAAAAGAAAATAGAGAAGAGAGAAGAGAGAGAAAGGGAAACCTGTTAGCCAAACCCTAACTCTAACCCTAAACAGTTCATCTTCTCAGAAACAAACCTTCGTACATTCAATCCCAAACACAACCTTGAGTGTTTGTGAGAGAGAGTGGTTTGTTCTTGTGTTGCTGTAACCTCTTGATCTTTAGATCTTGTACACAACTTAAACATTCGTGTGAAGATCTAGTTTCTCTTTCATAGAAACGTTAGATCTACATACTATATGTTACATTTTCACTAGATCTGCAATTTTTATACTTGATTTAAGAAAATCTTACTGATTTGGTTTTTAAAATGTTTTCTGGTTTCTTTTCTTACGAAACTTAATCCTGACCTAGTTGGATTCACAATTGGAGGGTTTTCAATCTCATAAATGTTTTCAAAAGAGATTGATTAAGGTCTTGACCGATTTCTGAAGCAAGATCTCCGTGGAATCTGGGTTATCTTTAAAGGTCAAAAGGATTTGAGTTCTGTGAGAAAGAAATAAATTAAAATCACTGCATATAGACTTTATATGTAATTTACTAGGACTGTTTGTAAATCTAAGTGTGTGTGAGTTCATGCATGTGAATAGGAATCACTACACAAACACTTAACACACTACTACACTAAAAGTGTTGTGTTTAAGATCTGAAATCATTGAGTCGACGTAAAGAAGCTAAAGCAAAGGAAGTTAGCAAATTGAAGAACATCATCAACAAATCACATCTATGAGAAGTTAGAAGGACACCAAGGGGGAATATTCCTAAACTTAGAATAGGTTGATTTGTGTGCTTGCATGTTGTATTGTTTGTAACTGATTTTTGTTATTAGTGGATTTTTGTTTTTGTGACTTAGAAGTCACCGTGGATGTTTCCTCTGTTGGGAGAGGTTTTACCACGTTAAAATCATTGTGTTGATTATCTTCATCTACTCATCTCATTCTCTAAGTGTGCTGAATTTTTGAAACTGCCTTTGTTTTAAAAACTGATTACACAATCTTAATTACTCTCGTACATAAGTTTCTTTGTAAACACATTTTGATTATAATTTTTTTTTTCAAAAGAAAAGGGTTTCTTCAACAAACATTCGGAGTTGCTTATACAGTTTAACCTTGTGTTAAACGGCATTAGCGACGTTTTTCAATTGGTATCAGAGCCCTGTTAACTTTTATTTCAAAAGATCTTGTGTTTCTGAAATCGTTTTCTGAAAACTCTAACTATGGACGAGAAGAATGAAAGGTTTGGTAATCTGTCCAGATCTCTACTCTTTGATGGAAACAACTTTGCTTACTGGAAAGTAAGAATGGTTGCCTTCATCCAAGGGACTTTAGGAGATGATGTCTGGGACATTATCGAAAATGGATACACTTATCCTACTAAACCAGCCACTGAAGGAAGTGATGAGAGGGTAAAGAAAATCTTGAGTGAATTTACCCAAGAAGAGAAAACCATTTCTCGAAATAACAATAAAGGCAAGAATTCCATTTTTATGTCTATTAATGAGTATGAGTTCAAATGAATCTCATCTTGTGCCACTTCTAAGGAAGCTTGGGACACATTAATCACTGCCCATGAAGGAGACTCAAGAGTTAAAGCAGCTAAAACTCAAATGCTTATCCAGCAGTACAACTCTTTGATCATGACTGATTCTGAGCCTTTTGATGATTTTTACATGAACTTAACTGATATAGTTACTAAGTTGCATGCTAATGGTATAACTTATGATAGGAATGAAAT
Organism: Sambucus nigra; assembly: GCA_949130495.1. Classification (NCBI taxonomy): domain Eukaryota; kingdom Viridiplantae; phylum Streptophyta; class Magnoliopsida; order Dipsacales; family Adoxaceae; genus Sambucus; species Sambucus nigra. The sequence goes on along the minus strand of OX422219.1, from coordinate 159,307,209 downwards.
TGTCTCTAAAATTCTAAGGTCATTACCACAAAAGTTTGACAGTAAGAGGTATGTTATTGAGGAAATGAATGATCAAAACCTTACCCCCTGAGTTACTCAGTAGCAAACTTAGGACTGTGGAAATGGAATTAGACTTTAAGAAACAATTAAATCATTCTCAAAGAAAACAGCCCAACTCTAACTTGAGTTTTGCCTCTAAGATACCCAAACTTGAGTCTAATTTGACCAACTCTGACTCTGATGAGGAGTGTGATATAGACAAACTAGATAATCAGATTGCCTTAATGTCTAAACAATTTAAGAAAATTATCAAATTTCGAAACAAACAGGCAACTAAACAAGGCAAGCCTAATTATCCTACTCTGTCTAATCCCAAACCTCATGAGAGAGGTCTTGACAAACATCCTAAAGACAACAATTCCAGACCCACTAGAGACCTTAAAAAGATTGAATGTTTTAGATGTGGGAAACTAGGTCACATTGCTCACGACTGCAGAGTTAATTTGAATAAAGCCAACACACACAATAGAGCCAATGTCTGTAAAACTTGGAATGATTCAAGTGACTCTGATGAAGAGGAACTTGAGTCATCTAATGTTCTTGACCCTTGCATGTCCTTTTATGCTAAGATCATTTACAATAATGATATGCCTGTGTGTGATAATGATGCTCCTACTCTTGCTTGTGTGAATACTCCTTTGATTGGCCTAGATGCTTTATTGTCTAAAAATGTTGCTAGTTCTAGTTCCGTGTGTGTGAGTCAAAGTGATCTCGATAATGACGATGCAAATGGGTGCGTGAGTACTAAAACTGAATCGTTAGGGGTCACTACACACACTTCACTTAGTGACTCAGACACAGATGACCTCCCTGATATCCATACTTTGTATGCTAAAACTCTTAAAAAAGGCACTAGATTGGAGAAGACTGTTAGAGACCTGACTAAGAAATTAGATGATCTAAGTCTTATAGTGAAGTTGAATGCTGAAGAGTACACTAACCAGTGTCTGACTCATCAATCTGAAATTAAAACTTTTGATCAGAAATTAAAAGATTTGACTAAAATTAATGAAACCCTGGAAATGAAATACAAGGGAACATTATTAGAACTGGAGGAAGCAAAAACAAAGACAGCTACTGTTTTCAAAAAAATTTCTAAGTTTGAAAACAATTCAAATTGTTTTACTGACTTTGTTGTTGACTCCAAGACCAATTCTGATGATAGAACCGGTATTGGATTTTGCCCTAAGAACAAACCACAAACTACTAAACTTGAATCTATTAAGTTTGTGTCTGGGGGCAAAAGACCAATTGAAACATGTCCAGACTTTCATTTGATTAAAAATGAATTTGATCAAAAAAAACAACAGAAAGACATTGGAGAGTCTAGTACTTCTAAGGCTGACACTGCACTTAAGACTAAATACGTCTGTCCTTTGATCAGAAAGGTTGATTCTACCTATAAGACCATACCTCCTAGGAATAACACTTCTGAACAGAATGCTGTCAAACCTATCTTTAGAAGTTTTCCTAAGGAAATTCATCCCTCAAGCAATCAATATTGCTCCTACTGTGACATTTATGGTCATTCCTTTGAAGGTTGTTATGCTAGGCGTCTAAATACCCCTGTTTACAACACTTCTGTCTACAAGAACTTTAACTATTCTAGGTAAAGTCGTAACAATTATGTCCTTCCAAGACAACCTGATAAGAACTCTAACTACAGAAATAGAAAGACCAAAACTAAGAGTTCATTTAAGAGAAAGGCTCCCAGAAACTTTCCTAAACCAAAAGCTCAACTTTTTCACAACAATCAGTTTGTTGCTCCAAATGTTTTTCGACAAAAAACTGTGTCTCGAAAATTTTATCAAATGAGGGCAAACTTGCGCAAAATTAAAACTAGAGCTATTTGGGTTAGAAAAGATGATCTTTTACCACAAATGAAGTGTAACATTGTCATCACTGCTTTAAAAGCTGAACACACTTCATCTGGTTGGTATTTAGATTCAGGATGCTCCAAACATATGACAGGAGAAGAAACCAAACTTTTAAATAAAACCAGTTTTGCTGGTGGGAAAGTAGTTTTTGGTGATGGTGTTTCATCTCAGATCATAGGTAAAGGGACCCTAAAAGAAGAAGGAATGCCTGTTCTCGAAAATGTTCTATTAGTTAAAGGCCTTAAAGCCAACCTCCTAAGTATATCACAATTTTGTGACTCTGACCATACTGTCACCTTTTCAAAGAACAATTGTAAAATTCTAAATGATAAAGGTGAATGCATTATTACAGGATTTAGAACACCTGACAATTGTTATACTGTCAAGACTAGTTCTGAAACTTGTAACATTGTCAGAATGGATGACAATGAGATCTGGCATAATCGTATGGGTCACTTAAGTTATGATATCCTTGGAAGATTGTCTAGTCAAGAGATAGTTAGAGGTATTCCTAAAATTAAACCTATTTCAAGTGTTGTCTGTGGTCATTGCCAGGAAGGAAAAATAGTTAAGACTTCGCATAAAAAGGTTAAAGACATTCTCACCTCTAGACCTTTAGATCTCATCCATATGGACCTCATTGGTCCCTCTAGAACTGTTAGTCTTTGTGGACATGGTTATATCCTTGTCATGGTTGATGATTTCACACGATTCACTTGGGTTGCCTTCTTAAAACATAAATCTGACACGTTTCAGAATTTTTTGAAAATTCTTCTAAGAATTGAAAATGAGAAGGACACACAAGTCAATCGCATTCGTAATGATAGAGGGGGAGAGTTCATAGACACAGGAATAGTTGAATATTGTGACTACAACGGTTACAATCATGAATTTAGTGCCCCTAAAAATCCTCAGCAGAATGGCATTGCTGAAAGGAAAAACCGAACTCTTCAAGAGATGGCACGTGTCATGTTGCATGCCAAATCCCTACCTAAATATTTTTGGGTAGAATCCATTAGAACTGCCTGTCACATCACTAATAGGGTCTATCTTAGGAAAAACTCTAAACAAACCCCTTATAAGTTGTGGTACGGTAAGAAGCCTAATCTGAAATACCTAAGAACCTTTGGAAGTCAGTGTTATGTCTGTAAAGATAGAGAACATCTGTCTAAATTCGAAACTCGTGGTGATAAAGCCATCTTCTTAGGATACTCTCCAAACAGTCGTGCTTATCGTATATACAATCTGCGTACTAAGGCTCTTATGGAATCGATAAATGTAATTGTAAGTGACATTATTGTCGAAAATAAGATATCTGAATCACCTATTGTGGTTGAATCTGAAAATGATTTCAAAACTGATTCACCAGAAATAGATGACTCATTACCTATTGAGAGTCCAGAAGTACCTGGCTGGGTATCTAAAGATCATCCCATTGACAACGTGGTCGGTAATCTTAATGAGCCAGTTCGTACTAGATCCCAGTTAAGAAATTATGTTAATTATGCATGTTTCGTCTCCCTTGTGGAATCGAAAAATGTTAATGAAGCATTGAATGAAACACAATGGATTTCTGCTATGTAGGAAGAACTTTTATAATTTGTCATTCACGATGTCTGGTATCTTGTACCTCGGCCTCAAAATAAAAATGTTATTGGAACACGTTGGATTTTCAAGAACAAATCTGATGAAAATGGGGTAATCCTTAGAAACAAAGCTAGACTAGTTGCTCAAGGCTACTCTCAAATAGAAGGGATAGATTTCAGCGAGACTTTTGCCCCTGTCACTCGTCTTGAATCTGTTCGACTTCTTTTCGCCATAGCGTGTTACTTAAAATTCACACTTTATCAAATGGACGTCAAATCTGCCTTCCTAAATGGAATTCTGTTCGAAGAGACATATGTAGAACAACCCAAAGGGTTCATTGATCCTAAATACCCTAATCATGTCTTTCGTCTAAAAAAGGCTTTGTATGGCTTAAAACAAGCTCCTAGAGCTTGGTATGAACGCCTTTCCAAATTTTTGTTGGATAAGGGTTTTAAGAGAGGAGGAAATGACCAGACTCTCTTTGTCAAACATTTTGACAATAATATTATTATAGCCCAAGTCTATGTAGACGACATCATCTTTGGGTCTACTTCACCATCTGAAGTTAAATCCTTTTCTGCTAGTATGCATAAGGAATTTCACATGGCCCTTATGGGGGAGCTACAACTTTTCTTAGGATTTCAAGTGAAACAGAATTCAGATGGTCTTTTTGTATCTCAAACCAAGTATGCCTTAGACCTTGTTAAGAAATTTGGCTTAGAGAATACTAAAGTTGCCAAAACGCCTATGAGTACTACTGTTAAATTATGTAAAGATAAAACTGGTAAGTCAGTTGATTCCACACTCTATCGTAGTATGATAGGTAGCCTACTCTATCTAACTGCCTCATGACCAGACATAATGTATGTTGTATGTCTGTGTGCTCGTTACCAGAATAACCCTAAAGAGAGCCATTTATCGAGTGTAAAACGTATAATAAAGTACATAAAAGGCACTCTTAATCTTGGACTTAGGTACACCAAGGATACCTGTAGCACCATCATAGGGTATACTGATGCTGATTGGGCCGGTTGTACTGATGATAGTAAAAGTACATCAGGTGCCTATTATTATGTCGGCAATAATTTAGTTGGCTGGAGTAGCAAAAAACAGAATTGCACATCTTTATCTACGGCTGAGTCCGAATATATAGCAGCTGGGAGTTGCTGTGCCCAATTATTATGGATAAAATAGATGTTAAGCGATTATGGGATTAAAGAAGATCAATTACAATTGTATTGTGACAATCAAAGCGCCATTAACATATCTAAAAACCCGGTTCAACACTCGCGAACTAAACATATTAAAATAAGGCATCATTTTATACGCGAACTTGTTGAAACTAAGGAATTAGAAATTCATTACCTGCCTACTGATCTGCAACTTGCAGACATGTTAACTAAACCTCTGGACTATAACAGATTTCTGTATTTGCGTAATTCTATAGGCATGGTATGCGCTGATTAAACTCTCAAGACTTTAAGTTTTACCCTTTGTCCATTTGAGACAAAATGGGGGAGAAATTTGAGTTTGAGTTCATTTTTTGTTCACATTTCATCTAAACTGCTTGATCTTAGTGTGCATATTTGCAGGAATCTCTTCTTCTGATTATCTACCGTTTCTAGTGTAAAAATTTGTAAATAGTTGAGTTATGTAATTTTTGACTTTCTAGGAATTGGGTAGATAGTATCTTTTGTATAGGACTAGGTTTTATTTTTTGGTTCCCTACGAGTTTTAAGCTAACTCAAAGGAGATTTTGTCTCATATTTCCAAAGGGGGAGATTGAAGCACCTTATACCTTTGACTTGCTTAAGTCTACATTGTATAAGTGCTCAACTAATTTGGAAATATTGACAAAATTAGTAGTCCATCCTAGAAACCAAAAAGCCTCAGAACTTATCTCTCTAATCCTCTTCAATGTTCCATGATGATATAAAATGAATCACACTACACACAATTAGAAGTGCATACATGTGTTATTATTGCTTAAAATTGAGTGTGTGTTTAATTCCCCTTGTATTGGAGCTTTAATAATTTTTTGGGAATTTTTATATATTTTTTAAACCTTTTTAATCATTTCTTAAACTTTTTTTAATAAAGGTTTTTATTAATAAAATGGGTTAATATAATGTGTGGGGTTAATATACTATTTTGGAAACTTCATTTTTCACTAAAATGTTTGGTTGGGTACGATCTCAAAGCGCTAGAGACTTCAGGGTGATGTTTTGTAATTAGTTTGATGCGCGTGTGAGAGCCACTTACAGGCCAACACTTGTCATCCTCCGGGTGAATGAGTTTGTGTTTGTTATGTGAGAGGGTTGGATGGATGTTTGATGAACGTTGGATCATTCCTAATCAAGGGTCTGCATGTGTTCTTGGTTAATCCCGGTGCTATCCATATGAACCAATCAGAATTATTTTAATCCACCGTTGTTTTATAACCTTTGGATCAATTCAAACCTTGCAAGACTTGATCACAGCCCTTGATTTCCCTCGAATATCCAGAACCTTCCCTAAGCCCTATAAATACCTTCCTCTTCTCAGCCTTAGAGAACTTTTGGGCATTCGTCTTTCTGAGAGTAAAAAAAATAAAAGAGAAGAGAGAGAGAAGAGAGAAAAGAAAAGAGAGAAGAGAGAGAAAGGGAAACCTATTAGCCAAACCCTAACCCTAACCCTAAATAGTTCATCCTCTCAGAAACAAACCTTCGTACATTCAATCCCAAACACAACCTTGAGTGTTTGTGAGAGAGAGTGGTTTGTTCTTGTGTTGTTGTAACCTCTTGATCTTTAGATCTTGTACACAACTTAAACATTCGTGTGAAGATCTAGTTTCTCTTTCATAGAAACGTTAGATTTACATACTATATATTACATTTTCACTAGATCTGCATTTTTTATACTTGATTTAAGAAAATCTTACTGATTTGGTTTTTAAAATGTTTTCTGGTTTCTTTTCTTAGGAAACTTAATCCTGACCTAGTTGGATTCACACTTGGAGGGTTTTCAATCTCATAAATGTTTTCAAAAGAGATTGATTAAGGTCTTGACCGATTTCTGAAGCAAGATCTCCGTGGAATCTGGGTTATCTTTAAAGGTCAAAAGGATTTGAGTTCTGTGAGAAAGAAATAAATTCAAATCACTGCATATAGACTTTATATGTAATTTACTAGGACTGTTTGTAAATCTAAGTGTGTGTGAGTTCATGCATGTGAATAGGAATCACTACACAAACACTTAACACACTACTACACTGGAAGTGTTGTGTTTAAGATCTGAAATCATTGAGTCGACGTAAAGAAGCTAAAGCAAAGGAAGTTAGCAAACTGAAGAACATCATCAACAAATCACATCTATGAGAAGTTAGAAGGACACCAAGGGGGTATATTCCTAAACTTAGAATAGGTTGATTTGTGTGCTTGCATGTTGTATTGTTTGTAACTGATTTTTGTTATTAGTGGATTTTTGTTTTTGTGACTTAGAAGTCACCGTGGATGTTTCCTCTGTTGGGAGAGGTTTTACCACGTTAAAATCATTGTGTTGATTATCTTCATCTACTCATCTCATTCTCTAAGTGTGCTGAATTTTTGAAACTGCCTTTGTTTTAAAAACTGACTACACAATCTTAATTACTCTCGTACATAAGTTTCTTTGTAAACACATTTTGTTTATAATTTTTTTTTTCAAAAGAAAAGGGTTTCTTCAACAAACATTCGGAGTTGCTTATACAGTTTAACCTTGTGTTAAACGGCATTAGCGACGTTTTTCAACTACTGGTGGAAAATGCTGACGGTCGAACCAAACCCAAAAATCTGCAATAGTTAATGTATTCCTTTCCTCAACTGTGGTGATCGACTCCCACCACTAAAGCGCTGCTCCCACTAACCTAAAAGTGGCTACCATTTCCTTCTGCACCTCTTTGTAATCTACCATGCGTAGGTGATGCTGGATATCCCTCTTCCACTAACACACTAGCACCACATCTCAACCCCCTCTAAACTCTGGTGGGTGGACCTTTTAAAAGACCTCTCGTACTTGTTGCCACTTCGTCTTCCCCTGGTGGACCTGAACATCCGGTACCACTAATAATGCCTGTGGCTGATCTAGTGGAAAGTACCTTGCCATTGCGATCATCATCGCTTGAACTACCTGTGCTACTAATTCAGTTACCTCTGCAGCTGAAATCATCTCTAGCAGTTGTTGCGGTAACTCTGGCTCCTGATGAGCATCCCTAGTCTCACCTCCCCTAATGCCCTAGTTGCTCTCTCTCTCCTGGGCGACATCTGAAATGAGAATCGAATCGTATGAGTTCACCCTCAAATATAACGTAATTGGAAGAAGAACGTAAATGCGCATACGTATGAGAATACAACAATCCTATGATAGGGTTCTACATCAAAGAACGCTTAGCTGAAACGTGAAAAGCCGCACAGATACTAAGGAAACTAGAACTTGATGCTCTGATACCATCTGTGACACCCCGCCTAATAAAATACCGGGTGATCAGTCCTATACCAAATTAAAACATGAATCCCAGTTGGTTCATCCTTAGCATCACTGGCGAGAACATTTTTAAAACTTACTAACTACCTAGTATTCCAAAAAGCTGGTGCCAAATTTTATCTTTTTAATTAAACAACCAATAACATGCGGAAAGATAATATGAGTCATGCACCACGACTGATATAATAAACTGAATACATAAAAAACTACATGCCGAAGAAACCATCGGTCACCAAAGTAAATAGTCCAATACCAATATTCAACACCTAAATAAAATAAACCTGAAAACTGTACTGAAAGTCTGGGAGACATGCCCAAAATAAAACCGAAACTGATAAATGATTCCTACTCTAGGAATGAATGAACGATGCGTCTAATCCCAGCTCCTGCTAGCATCCACATATGCCGCAGCTCCGTGTCCATGGAATAGAATATCAAGTCTGGCATCCCTGTGGCTGGACACCTAAAAGATTTTGAAAATAATTTTATAGCAAGGGTTAGAACCCAAAACATTTTGAAAATATTTAGCAAGTGAATTAACTGCAGTAATTAAAAATATATGAATGCGCTTCATATTTAAGTTAGTGTTGCACTCTCTTTAGAACATTCTCACCCCTCCACTAATGTGCACACCTAACGATTACCTTAACCCCACCTAGTTTTACTACCCCGTACAACTAGTCCTTGTAATCCTCCCTTGCCTTTTCACTCTAAACCGAGTATTATTATTAATGGGTTACAAGTTATTCCACCAATTAACTTAATAAATTCCTTTTAAATAATATCATATAACTGTAACACAAGTTATTAAAATAAATCCATCGCACAATGTATTATTACCCGCATATAATATTACATCTCATTATATTCGTACCTTTACTAAAACATCCACCCATAATTCATATGTATATCCATCCCTCCGAGTATACCCTCACCGGATGATTCCCTCTGAAATGCTATCTCACTAGGTGTGCTCACATAACCTAGTTCACCAAGTTGGAATCGCTCACCAACCTGGCCCAAAATATAAACGTAGTGGAGGCTGTCATATTCCTTCCCTGAAAGTGAGATAAACCCCCCACCCATATATCGGACGCTATGACCTGTGGATATACTCACCCTACTCCTCAAGCTAGGGGATTCACTCACATCGCGCAACCTCGCTTGATAGCACTAGAGTATATAACTTAAATAAATATCTAGTCCTTGATATTTAATAACACACACAAAGTACACACATGTATATATATACTATCACCACATTGTATATATATATAAAATATAAATTTCGGCTGTACCGTGTACTAAAACCCGTAACACTAGCCTATATATTCTCGAGTCTACAGTCCGACTCAAATTTAATTAATTCACTCCTTAATAATTTATTTCTTTCCCGAGTCTACAGTCCGACTCTAATTTAATTAATTTACACATTAATTAATTATTACCAATCTGAGTCTATGGTCTGACTCTAATTTAATTAATTTACACATTAATTAATTAATACTAATCCGAGTCTATGGTCCGACTCTAATTTAATTAATTTATACATTAATTAATTAATATCAATCCGAATCTATGGTCCGACTCTAATTTAATTTATTTACACATTAATTAATTAATTAATACCAATCCGATTCTATCGTCCGACTCTAATTTAATTAATTTACACATTAATTAATTTAACACTTGGTGTCGCCCAACCATTATACCCGGACTCGCTCACTTGGTCCGTACCATCGTTAATACCCGATTCTATATTTCGCCCCATAACTAATTAATTACACCTCGATTCCTTTAATAATGTAGTGTCACTCAACTAAAATATCCGAACCTTTTCCCTCGGTCCAAACCCAATACCTACGAATAATTTCCGAAATTTAATCATCCCGTGACATACAGTTATCACCCTCCTAAACCCAATTATAATTACCTAAAAGTACCAAGAGTTATGCCTTTATTTAATTTTCATCATTTAAATCAGCCCAAGACCCTTTTCAATAAAAATCTCCCATGTAATTAAAAACTGGAGCCACTGTCAAAAATTCCGGATCATCGATCGATCGATCCCTCTGGGGGGATCGATCGATCGGCCAGGTCATTGTCTTCTCCAGCCTTATGTTCGGCCATGGATGAACCCTCAAGCATTTATTCTCATTACAAACCCTTATCCAATCACAACCAACATTTCATTTTCATAGAAATATATTCTAAACTTCCTAGAAGACTTAAATCATTCATCAATTCAGCAAAATTCCAAACTTTTCCCAAATTGGGTCTCACCCGGGTTTATCCTACGGAGATATGAATTCGTCCCACTGATTCAAAATTTGTCACCAATACTTACTAATTATAATCCTATAATTGATTTCAGCAATCCCATATCCATATTCGCCATTAGTTTAGTCTCAAATCCACATATACTAATCAAATCCAGAAAACCCCCTTTTAGCTATTTAACCCATAACCAAAACAGATTTTTGATATACACACTATAATATGAATTGAATATCATAATTTAACAAATCACAACAGTTAACCACTTGCCTGGAATTATTCGTAGAGTTTGATCCGCTGTAGGAAATGGTTTGATGACGAACCCTCACTTTGTCCCTTGATTTGGCTCCAAAAGATCCCCAATTTCCTCTTGATTTGTTTTCCCCAAATTCCCTCTCAAGCCCTAGGTTTAGAATTTGTGTTAACTGCCGTTCAACACTTCTCCAATTAGGTTTAAACCCCTAATCTCATTTTTGTCCACATGGGCCTAATTAAAATGATTTGAATCACCCTGTGTGGACCCGGCTATGCCCAAAAATGCTCCGAGACCCGATTACTATCCCAATTACTCTTTTCTGACTATATCGACCCATTCGGACTCAACCATGCACTCAGAATTTTTATCCGGAATACTTTATAACATTCTCCAATTTTGACCTAAAAAATGCAACACATTAATTCGGATAATTTAACTTAAAGTCGCCTAATATAAATAATTCTTCCCACTTAAATAAATTCTCCAAATCATAAACTTAAGTTTCTCCAATTTAAATATTTTTATATCTCCCAAAAATAATTAAATATTAAATTCTCAAAATTACAGGGTGTTACAAATTCTAGATTTAATTAATTGTAAATATGAGATTTAATCTTGATTGACTTGTCTTCCTATGTGACCATTTCTACAAATTGATCCTAAGTGAGGGATATTGGTCTCATTCTATTGTTTTTAATTCCTTTTGTTAATCGTAGCTTAAACACGTGTCTAGATTTATCTTTTGTTTTATTTCTCATCTTTTAAAATTTTATTCCTAATATATTAATTTGATTAAAGTCTAGCAACATTCCCTGTGGATTTGATACTCGGACTAGCCTCTATACTCCCGTAAAGAGTTTAGTAATAATCTAGGTTTTTTTTATTAAGGCGATGAACCAAACAATAATAGTGTCCTTGTACGAACACACGGTTAATGCTTAATCAAAATAGCACCGTTGTCGGGGACTGTTTGCTTTAGAAATTAGTTGTTTTAGTATTTCGTAATATTTTTCTTCCTATTTGTATTCTTTGTTAACTTGTTCTGTAGGACTTATAAATTTGAGCTCCAAGAAACGCTTGAATTTATCGGCCGCACATCACTTTTTGAATTTTATCATCTCGAGCTTTTTGAGGTAAGAATTTATAATTTCAATGTGTTGAGTAATCGTAATGATCATTGTCAAAATCCCCTTAAACCTTTGACTTTTCTAAATATTCGTGAAGTCAGAAACTTGAAACATCTAAAATGTCTTTGGGTGAGTATTACAAAAGTTAAGTTATGGATTTTGGAAATTTTGAGAATGACCATTCCGATATTGGGACACAAAATCCTTATAATAAGATTGTTGAAAATAATTTCATTAGCTTTCAAAATTTTTATGATAATAATTTTGATAGTAGTCATGAGGATATTTTCTAAAGTTCTCATTTTCAATAATTCCCACCTCCTTCTATGACATTGAGTTAGGGCTTGCGCATTCTTGAAAATGAGAAACATGAAAACCGTTATAAGGAAGAAAATCGTTGCTGGGAGTAAGAGTTGGATGCATTATTCGAATCTAATAATAATTTTTCTTCCAATACTTTTGAAGTTGAGGAATGTTTTGAACCAAATGAGGAAATTTTGCCTACTTTTGAACAAACCATTCTTCACTTGGCCCAAGGAATAATAGAGAATGAAAGTGAGGAAGAAATGGACGTAGTATCCATTTGCAATGAAATGATTTCTTCTTTGATTACCAAAGAAGAAAGTTTCATTGAAAATGATCTTACTTCCTTCAAAATTTAATCTTCTAGCGATGATGAGTCATCTCTTGAGTTTGAATTTATTTCCTCCGCATCTTTATTCTATATTGTCAAACCGTTACAAGTATCTTATGAATCGGTTCAAAACTTCATAATGTTCAACCCTTTCACTGATGAGGATTACTTGCTCGAGTTTCTTTTTATTAAGGCAATTTTACCTCCATGTGCGCCACCTCCCATTCCAATTGCAAAAACTTTGGGAGGAAATTCAATTTTTTGGGATCCCATGTGTATTTGTCACCCGTCTAATCCAAATCACCCATCATCCCCCCTAAGATTTTAATTGGTGATGGTTCATTTCTTTCGCCTTACACATACCTTCCATTATTTAAAGGAAATTCTTATTTTTCGAAAGGTATGCATGCAAATGAGGGTACACCAATTTTCCCTCAAAGTCAAATCGTATTTTGGGTGGACCCTAAAAAATTTCAACTTCTAGTGTAAAGTTAGTTAGAAGTTAAAAATATAGGTTGTACATATTAGGCTATTTTCTTCTTTTCTTCTTTTTTTTTCTAGTGTAATTAGTTAAGTTTTTATTATTGGTTTTTTGTTATGCTTGGTACTAACATATTTTGTAGAATCTTTGGACTCTTACTTTTCAGAGATCGCTCCATTTTGGGTAATATCACTATTTTCCTCTTTTTAACTTGATTCTTATGTCACATTGAGGACAATGAAAGGTTTTAAGATAGGGGTGTGGGATTTTCTATCCATTCGTTGGTAGTTTCTTTTATTTGATTATATGTTTTTCCCAAAGAATGATTTTCTTGCAAAAATTAAAAAAAAATTCAAAGAGATTTTCTTTCTTTTTTCTCCTTTGTTGGCCATTTTGCCTTTGTTTTCGATAATAAATTTCAATAAATGATCAATCCAATAGATAACTCAATGATGCATGTTCTCGATTTTAGAAGCTATTAGACTTTAGTGCTCAAATCATTGATATATGAATAACTTCACGAATTAAACTTTAAACCCTTGAGCACATGGGCTTTTCTTATTTTATTGATTTGGTTTAAGGCCTTTATAACTCGGTAATCTTTTATTGCACTGTATATACTTACACCAAGTGATATTTGTATTTTTCTTCATTTGTGAATGTTATACATTAATCTTTCCCCCCTAAAAACATTACAACCGTTGGTAATCTCACTATTCTTTCATTGATTGTTCATTATTTGAGTTCATATTTTGAAACATATTACTTGAGAATGATTTTCAAAGTTGTTTTGACTCGAGAATTGCATAAACTTTAGGAAAGAATCATAGGCCCTCTTTGTTATATCACCCATATTGACCTTGGCCTCACCTTAAATCTTTTCCCTTGTCAACCCCTTTGATGCTTAATATAGCCTTTCGTTTCAAAACTCAAAATCCCATAACCAACTCCACATTGGAGGTATAAACCATACGTGTATCACTTTCCACATCTTTTTTGGAATGATACTTGGGATTGAATGATGTTCTTGACACGTGGTTGCAATTAAACATGTTAAAGTGTGAAAGAAAAGAAAAAAGAAGTGAAAAACAAAAGAAAAAGATAAAACAAAGGAAAAATTAATGAGAAAGTGAGAAAAAGAAGAAAAGAAAGAGAAAGAGAAAGAGAAAGAGAAAGAGAAAGTATTTCATTTATGTACATAGTGTTCAATAATCTTATTACTCTCCAATTTCATATCTAATGCTTGTTACGAAAATCATACGCTAATTTTGAATTTGCCCACAATTTTCCATTATTCCAAGTTTTTCATCCCCTAACTCCTTCGAATCCGTACATATCCTTTAATTTCATAACCTTTACCCCAAACCTACATTACAACCTTATTAAAGTCATATGTGATCTTAAGGTGAATGAAATTCGAAAGTTTAAATAGTTGTGATAATCTGTGAAAAGGCATTCCACCTCTTTAATAATGGTATCTTTAATTGAGATTACAAGTTTTTATCTTATATATAGCATTCTTCATTAGTGACATGTGTGCGGCCTAGTTTCCATTTATATTTACTCTTGATCCCCGCATGTACCATGTATTACCTCCATTTCATAGTGATTTCATTTGTTGAGTGTATACATCGGTGAGGATTGATATATAAATGCTTTAATGCTTATCCAGTTAATAAAAGTTTTGCCAAATCATACTTTGCATGTGCTCGGTCTCCCTCCCACATCTTAACGTTTCAATTCTACGAAGTTCATTCTATAATGTTAATAACTAATGACTTTTTTGTGAATTCATTCACTACGCTAACAATATGTTGAAATCTTTTTCTTTATTGTTGGACTTGTCTTGTATTATTGGTTGGGCCTATTTTGAGAAAACTTTGATGTTTGTGGGTTTCATCCTTGAAAATCCTCACGAGACAACACTCGTCCACTAGGGTAACGACTTATTACATATGTTAAATGCAATTGTTCGCCCACAAAAGTGGCATTTATATATTTTATGCTTATATACGTTTTGTACCGCCGTCTGTCGGACCGTTTTTTTTTTGTTTCATCTCTAGGGACTAGAAATATCTAAGTTAGGGGGTGTGATACGTCACGAATATTGCATACTCACACCCGTTATCTTCATGGATTCTAGTACTTTTGTGTTCCTTAATGTCTATATTTATGCATGTTAACCATACAGCCTCTTATATGTATGTTTATATGCTCTGCGAGGTATAAATGAGATTTTGTAAGTATGGGAATGCTTATAGTGTGGACGGGTTTCTTTTTGAGTAAGTTTCATCATCGTACGTAATTTCAAGGTCATTTTAGTGATTTATACTTCATCTCTTGCTCAAGGGATTTCCATGGAAGCGTAGCTAGTTGAGTTTGCTTCGCGTGGCCATAAACGAGACGTCGTTTCTAGTTCAGATGAAGAAGTTAGAGCCAATTTCATAAATGATCCTTTTTCCCTTTTAAAGACCAAGAACCACTTAAAATAGAGCACCGGTCGATCGGCCTTTAAACATTGGTCGATCAGGATATCGATTTAAGCCTACAATGGAAGGCAAGGGTGATTTATCTTTCAAATGATCATTTTCCTCGATCGATCAATGTTGTTGTATTTCCAGCAGTTGTTTCCTTTTATTTTCTTTTTCCTTTATTTCTTATACAACTTAGTACATAAGTTCATTTTTGTTGTGTTTGTAAGATATCTTGTATTTTAGATAGTTTTAAGTCTAGAAAGGGTATTTTGGGTGGAGTCTTATCTCTCCTAGGGTTTGCACCCAAATGGGTTTGTATGGCACTACTCATCATCTTCTCCTTTTAATGTAAGTTTTCATTGTTGTTTTTCTTACTTTGTAGCCTAGATTTAATTGTTTTTATTTACTTTCTTTCATTTTATTGCTTTCATTTAATCCCTTGCATTTAATTTATGTTATTTATGATGCTTTGTATCTAATTTAGTTTAGGTTGAGATTGAATGAACTCACCTTGGGTTAATGGGTTGCTTTGATGTGGTAATGGGTTTTATGAGTTAGGTTGTTCTTAATTTTATGCCTAAAAAATTTAATGGTGTATATCATGTATGCGTCGCATTTATGACCTTGCATGTGTAATCTCGGGGATATTTGTTGACACCAAAATCAATTAAGCTTTTATGACAATTTAGGGGGTGACAACTCCAGATTTAATTAATTATGAAAATGATATTTAATCTTAATAGACTTGTCTTCCCATATGACCATTTATACTAATTAATCCGAGGTGAGGAATATTAGTATTAATCTATTTTTTTTTAATTCCTTTTGTTAATCATAGTTTGAACACATGATTGGGTTTATCTTTTATTTTATTTATAATCTTTTACTCTTTTATTCCTGAAATATTAATTCGATTAAAGTCTAGAAACATTCCCTGTGGATTCGATACCCGGACTAGACGATATACTTTCGTAAAGAGTGTAGTAATAGTCTAGGTTTTTTTGTATTGAGGCGGGGAACTAAACAACGATAGTGTCCTTACACGAACACACGATTCACGCTTAATCAAGGGACCTTTAGTACAAGGGAAGAAATTGAAGTTAATCACGATATAGTTTGAACATGGTATTGCAATAACATTATGAAGTTGATGAATGGAAAATGTGAGTATATTAATTTTGGCTATGTTTTTTACTTATGTTAACAAGTATGATATGTTTAAATGTGTTTTATTGGATGCAGGAAGTATGATCTTTACTCTTAATCTACCTTTGGGCGTAATCAAAGGGGGTACATTGAAGGGAAAAGTGAGGATTTTTTTTTCATGGTTGATTAAGGAGGTTCGCACTTAAGTCGAATATATGAAAACATTTTATTATGTCTCTTTAAATTTTTGTATACTTATTTTTCATTATATTTTCTAGATATTAAAAAGGGGATCAACGGATACAATATTGTGGCAGTTAGCCAATGGGCCAAAATATGATGCATAATCATATAAGAATTAACTTTCCAATATGTTTGAATTTCCTATATGGGAATATGAAAAGCGCAAGGTAACACAAAATAACATTGTATTTGTGAATTCTATAACTAAGTTCAGTTCAAGGCAGAAAGATACCAATTATAAAGAAGCGGAGATAACGTATTACGAAACTATCCATGACATATTTAAGTTGGACTATACGTATTTCAAAATAATCGTATTTTATTGTGATTGGGTGAAAGTCGAGGACGAGATTAATGGTTCAAAAGTTGATCATCACTCAAAGTTAGTGATGGTTAACTTGATTAAGCTTATGAGTAAAGAGAGAATGGGTGATGAGCTGTTCATTCTTGCCTCTAACGAAACTCAAATTTTCTACGCAAAGGATTTTTTTTAATGATGGATGGTCCATTATTTTACATACTCCAAAGAGATTAACGACAATGGCGGACGACGTTGAGGTCCCTTCGTGTATCAATCCATTCTTAAGGATAATGTCTGTGGCCATCCCCGATCCTCATGGTGGGTGGGTAGATTGAGGATCCAAGGTCCCGCGTGTCCCTCTCGGGAGCGCTTTGGCCAGCGTCGTTGATGAGGTGAAAGATGCAGAGAGATGGAGTCGCCAATATATTTTACTCAAAACAGACAAAAGAAAGGGATCCATCCCGAAGGAAAGCATCCAAATACATACTGATATATACGAAACTGAAATGATTCGAAAGGGGTTCAGAGTCTAAGTTACGAAATGGGAAGGTGCTAGGCACCCATTCCGCCCTTACGGTCTCTTATGGATTTTTGCTATTTTCCTTTACTTTCCCCCTGATATGTGTGCATGTGTATATATAGTGGAGATAGGAATCCTCGGCTTGTATCATGGGAGAGATAAAGCGAGTCATCCATAGGAAGGTTCATAGAAATAATATTAGAAAATAGGATTTACGCGATTATCCTTGCATTGATTATTATAATGGAACGATAACGTATGTGGAATAATACGCCACTAAGATCAAATATATATATATATATATATATATATATATATATATATATATATATATATATATATATATATATATATATATATAATCTAAGAGAGTTGAGTTTTAAGAAAATAGAAAATGAGAGGAAAAGTGAGAATAGGACTCGAGTCTCGAGTTTTACCCCGAGATGCCTACGTAGCCTATAGAGGCATCAAAGTCCACATAGTTCGCATGCAAAATGAGGGGTGGGGTTTGTCCCATAAATTCAACCGGGGACTTCTCTTATTTGTGTGTGTGTAAAAAAGTGTTTTAGTTGTGAGAAAAGTGTAAGAAAAGTGTGAGAATTCCAGTTTGAAATTTATGAGCAAACCCTCTTTTCTTATTTTTTGGGTTTTTATTTGTATGAAAATAAGAGATGTGAAATAATACTAAATAAAGAGTACATTAGGATATGTCAGATGAGGGAATAAAAGTGCTAAGTAATAAAACAAGTTAATACGAATTTATGTGAATTTAAGGAGAGAATTGAGAAAATTGGACCTTCTTGAAGATCTTGATCTTTATCTTGAATGTTGGAGGGTAGTGAATTCACCAAGTTTGATGAAAAGGATGATGAAACATGAAGGTTGGAAAGGAATTTGGATGTGGAAATCACGCTAACTTCGAGAGAGGTTTTCTGGATTTTCTAAGAGTGATGTCTTTCAGATCTGGGCTCCCCTTGCAATGAGGTCAAAGCCTCCTTTTTATAGGCCCAGTGAATTGCCGATCGGCATAGTACCGTTCCTGCCAATCGGTAGGTGCATTTAGGCACACTACCGATAGGCAAGGTCTGGGACATGCCGTTTGGCAGTGTCTTTGAGGCCTTTTCAGAAAATCGGTCGCAGAGCGCAAACCGTTGATCCGAATCGCACACGGGATGGACCATTGGAAAGTTAATTCAGATAACTTAGAAAGTCCTTTGGACCGCTTCCGATTTCGGGAGTTGACTTTGGGTTAAATATGGCTCGGAAGCATTCGTCGGTCCATTGGACTAGGATTCGTCAGACGCAAACGGATCGTTCGCATGGTAAGTTCGAATCGCACACGGGGTGGACCATTGGAAAGGTTAGGAGATATACTTCTACATTCCAAAGAGTTTGATCTAGTTCAGGGAGTTGACTTTGGTCAACCGGGCCCTGGAAGCATTCAATGACCTCTTAGAGTAAAATATATCGTTCGTCCGTACCGTAAGTCAGAATCATGCACAGAGCAGACTGTTGGAAAGGGGTTTCAGTGCCCTTCGAAGATTCATTTAGTCTCGGTCGAGCTGAAGAGTTGACTTAGGTCAAACAGAGTTTGGGAGCGTCTGGTGGCCTTTAGATTAGGTTTCGAGGAAAATGGGTCGTTCATCCGCATGGTAAGTCAGAATCGCGTACGGGATGGACCGTTGGAAAGGGGTTTCAGGGCCCTTTGAAGATTTATTCAGTCTCGGTCGAGATGAAAAGTTTGATTTTTAGTCAAACGGAGCCTGGGAGTACCCGATGGCTTCTAAGTTAGCACTCGGGGTGTGACTTAGATTTGTAGTGATGAAGGGAGGTGATAAGAGCTAAGGAGAGTTTAAGGGTAACAGAATGGGGTGTCTACAGAGTCCCTCGATGGGTGAGTTTGGAGCTAAGAAGGGAGGATTCGGAGGGTCGAGGCCAATTTTGAGGACCTAAGGAGGGAGGATAACCGATTCGGAGGGTCGAGGCCAATTCTGAGGGCCTGAGGGGGATTTTATTAGTGATGGTTTGAAGGAAAAGTTTAGGTTAATTCCTAAGGAGGTGTTGGGGATGACCAATTCTATGGGTCGAAGCTGATTCTGCGAGCTTAAGTTGACATGACCAATTCTGCGAGTTGAAGACGATTTTGCGGGCTTAAGGATGAGATGACCAATTCTGCGGGTCGAAGCCAAGTCTGGGGGCTTGAAGATGAGATGACCATTTCTGCGGGTCGAAGCCAAGTCTGAGGGCTTGAATATGAGATGACCAATTCTTGGGGTTAAATCCAATTCTACTGGCTTAAGGCGAGATGACCATTTTAGCGGGTCAAAGCCAATTCTGCGGTCTTAAGTAGAGATGGCCAATTCTGCGAGTCGAAGCCAATTATGCGGGCTTAAGGAGAGATAAACAATTCTGTGGGTCGAAGCCAATTCTGCGGGCTTGAATATGAGGGTGATCGATTCTGTGGGTCGAAGCCAATTCTGCGGGCTTAAGTGGAGATGACCAATTCTGCGGATCGAAGCCAATTCTGCGGGCTTAAATATGAGGGTGACCGATTCTGCGGGTCGAAGCCAATTCTACGGTCTTAAGGATGAGATGACCAATTCTGCGGGTCGAAGTCAATTCTGCGAGCTTGAATATGAGGGTGACCGATTCTGCGGGTCGAAGCCAATTATGCGGGCTTAAGTGGATATGACCATTTCTGCGGATCGAAACCAATTCTACGGGCTTAAGTAGAGATGTTCTTGGGGAACTCTGTCTGGGAGATTTATCTTGTGGTTTTGTTTTAGGCTGGGGAGCCGATTTCTAGGGGAATCTTATACATCCTCTGAAGGAATAGCCAAAATTCCACTGGGGAGGTGATCGTTAGAAATCCTCCGGGGATGTTATGGGGAGGAGTTTTACTTGGTTTTTGGGAGTTTCGCTGGGGAAATAGGGGTTCCTCTTGAGGAAGTGCGAAATTTTCTTGGTGAAAATGTTCTAAATCCTTCCAGGGATTTTTAGGAATTTTCTGAGAATTTTTCAGGGCTTTCTGGTATTTTTTGGGAATTTTTGTGTGAAATTTTAGGGGGGTGCCGGTCGGCATGGTATGGAAGGTGCCATTCGGTAGTGGCACGGACTTTTGGATCGCCTCGGGAAGGTAAGGAGACAGTGCTGATCGGTGGGTGGGGTTCAATATTGATCGGCATGACCCTTAGCATCCTATATAAAGGGGCGAGTTCCTTTCATTTTTCACAGCTTCTTACTTTCTTTTTTTCTGCGATTTTCCTCTGCAAATCGTTCTATCATTCCGATCTTTAAGAAATGGTCGCCTTTATGAGCACTGCAGCGCATATGGAATGGTTGACTGTTGATGAGTGGGCGAACGTGGAGTGGAGGGCTAGGGTGCCTCTTGCTTTGGGGAGTGAGAACTCCTTTGACTCATTCGAGCTAGTTGCGGATGAACGGACCTTGCTACGGGAGACGTAGCTTCATCTCTCTTTGAGGGTTGTGAGCCCCGGTGGTTATGTAAGTAACCTGACTTTTGGCATTTTTCTTTTTTTGGTGATTTTTCCTTCTTTCTGGAATTTTTGACAATGTTTTTTCTTTTGACGGTCTGCCATCTCTTTGAAGAACATGCGTGCCCATGGGACGATGGGGCTTAAGGATGTCTGGGAGAATCTTCCCCCTGTAGTGCATTGGGTGGTATCCTCAATGGGTTTGGGAGGTTGGCATCTGCGCTGGATGAGACGCCTCATTCGACAGCGGTCATGTGTGCTTTGGGGGAGAGGTGGATGGATACTACCCACACCTTCCATTTCGGTTTTTGGGAGATGACCATGACTCCCATAGACGTGCAGCAACTACTGGGGCTGGATTGTGATGGAGAGCAGATAGAGGTGGATCATTCTCTACTGGTGAGGTCGGAGGCGGTGCGGGCGGCGCTTGGTGACGTAGGGAGGATAGTGTCTGGGGATTCCATTCGATCGTCCCTACTGAAGGATGTTTTACTGAGTAGGGTGGTTGATGTGGAGGACGGACTGCAGGTGAGGCAGATGGCTTGGTTGTTCATATTGTTGGTGCTGGGAGGTTTTATGGTGGCGTCGAGCGGCGACGTCGTCCATTTGTTGTTCTTGTCGTACTTGAGGATGTTTTCGAATATCCCTCTCTATGATTGGGGGAGCCTGACTTTTGCGACCCTCTATTTTTCTTTGGATGCATTCAGTCGGTGTTGCCGATAAACTTTTACTAGAGCCATGTATCTCCTTGAGGTATTCTTTAATTTACGCATTTTCTTTTCATACATTCGCTTTTTCCTTATGCGTCTATTTTTATTATGAATTCTTGTCTTTGGCATACTTGGTTCTATGAGGTGATTGGGTGCAATACCCCACTGATTGCCTTGAAGGACGATACTGTTGGGGACTTTTGCCGATTATATCGATGGTGCAAGGCCAATCGAAAGTCGAAGGGATCTCTCTCTCTGGAGACGGTGCGTCAGGTCTTGAATGGCCTGACTAGTGGTAGGGTAAGACTTTTTCTTTTCAGCCTTGATTTTTGCACATTCTGATTCTGTATTGACTTATGCCTATTGGGAATTTTCAGGTGACTTTTTACCCTTGGGGACAGCCATTCAGGATACGTGGTCGACTGGGGTGAACGCACAGCTGCGGAACTTACTCGCCCATGAGTTTGGCCATTCTTGGTATCTCGGGGAGCGGGTGGTTTGACATATTACTGAGGAGAAGGTGGTGGTGCCACCTGCGTAGCCTTCTACGTCTGTGAGGCGGGAGCGGGTACTGTCGGAGGATGAGAGGATCGCGTTTATGATCGGGGAGTCCTACTTATTGTATACTGATACGGCTACGCCGTATGACTATGTGGACTTTGTGACAAGTTGGTTGATGGCACCCAGCATATATGGTGCCTTGCCTTTCCCTC
The DNA here is from genome assembly GCA_949130495.1 of Sambucus nigra. NCBI lineage: Eukaryota > Viridiplantae > Streptophyta > Magnoliopsida > Dipsacales > Adoxaceae > Sambucus > Sambucus nigra. The sequence continues at coordinate 159,284,809 of OX422219.1, read as the reverse complement.
CTGTAGGTTCGAGTCGGGCAGTGGGGTCTTCCCACAGCGACGGTGGTCCGTCGGTGTCTGCGGTGGCAGCGACTTCAGAGGTTCCCTACATGCGATTGCATACCCCTTCATAAAACATTTAGCGGACTGATGGAGGGATGGTGCCTATGATGCATTGTCCTCATGCGATGGATTCGGAGGAGCTACGTTTGATAAAGGAGGTTCTTCGTCCTGCGGTATACCTTTATGTTCTTTTCCTCTTTTTGGTTCCTTTTCTGTTTTGATCCTTCTTTGATATTGATTTCGGGTGTCGACCACTTGGCTGAGGGACATCGGAGACTGGATATCTTCGGCGACTGCCCATATTCGGGATGCAGTCTCGGTTCCTTCTTGCTTGGTGCCTTCTGCTTCATCCGGGGAGGACTCTGGCTTGGGTAGTGGTGGTGCGTCGTCTCGTCGTAGGGGAAAGAGAGCACGACGCAAGGGTGGAAGCTCTTAAAGAGATGGGTGAAGGGTAGGGTAGATAGAGAGAGAATGTGGGTTCGGGCTGAGTCCCGTTGTTTTTTTCTTTTCTTTTATTTCCTGCAAAATTTGATGTAACACAGGAGAATATATATATGCAATGCAATGGGATTTTTTTATTATCTTTGTTAATGGTGAATGCATGCACATGCGCGTTTACTTTGCTTCTGAGACCGTAAAAGAGATATTTTTGAGATTTTGAAGGAAAGTTTTAGAAATGAGAAATTATATAGGGGTGGAAAAGGATTTTTGAAATTCTTGTTGAGAACATCAATTTATTTTTTATTGAGCTTCTGATTTTGACAAAAGAGGAAAAAGGAAAATTTCCAAAAATAGGGGGTTGCCGATCGGCAAGCCCCTTGTCCTGCCTAGAGACAGTCAAGTCCAGTCCCATCAATTCAAAGCTTTGATTAGTTCCCTCTTCAGCCTCTTATACTTTGTGGGGTAAAATTCCCTTTGATTTCTGCAGGGGTCATCTCTTTTGTGAGAATTTTCAAGTATAAAAATGGGCAAGGGTGGAGTATTTTCATCACACCTTAACTTGTCTACTGTTTCTTAGTTTTGCAAGATGGATCTCCCAAGTAGCATTGAATTTTCTAACTACCTTGAAGGCTTGGAAGCAATGTCCTCTTATGATGTTGACTACGATGATTTTAACATGTGTCGAGTCTCTTTGTGGCGCAATCGTCCCATTGAGTGGAATATGCTGATGGCGGCGGTCCAATTTTGGTACCTCGTTGGATGAAGTTTGTCATACCTACGAGGAATTTTTTACCATGCTGGGGATAAATCCCAGTGTTGTCGTGACTTTACCCAAATTTTCCCATTCTCCTAGGGATTTGCTGGACGGGCTTCTTCGCATTTCGTCTTCGGCGGTCAGACCATTGGTTACTGGAGGAATGATCTCCCTTTTGGTAGTATTACAGTCCGTGCATTTGCAAGAGGCTGGCGATACTGGATACGCCGGAGCCGTTGCTCTGGGCTTTGTATCAAAATTACTGCTAGTGACTGGGGAACTGTTGGTGGACCCATAACTTGCAGTCATTATTTCTTGGATGTCATACCATTGTAATTCGAAGGCAGTGATACTGGCAGAGACCTTGAATGGACTGGATGCCTGGCGAGAAGGTCGTTCTGACTTCCTGAGGGGTAGCCCCGTGATGCTGTTCATGTGGTTATCTGAGAGACTTTGCCTGGTGACTCCTTCAGAATACCCTATATCGGTTGTACCCAACTTCTTTTCATGATATTTCATCAGCGTTGGCTTAGACATCGAGAGCTGGGAGAACTGGTTTGTGGAGCACGGGACTCTAAATCTGTACTGGTCAGTGCCTTGGTGGGGACAGTTGCTACCCATTCTGGAGCTGGGAGAATACTCGTATGTCCGGCTGGTTGGTCTTAGTCAGGCCTGTTTTTATTTCCCTTGGAGGCTTCTGTGCCAATTTGGCTGGGAACAGGTCGTGCCACCTCGGACACTAGACTTCTTTCCGGTAGAAGATTTGACTGAGCGTCTGTGCATGCAGCTCGGCTCTATGTGGGAGAATCGGCGTCCGTCGACCCATCCCACTCATTCTTTTGGGAGAGTTTGGCATATCCTTGGGGATTATATGAAGTGGTTGTGGAGAAGGGTGGTCAGAAAAATGTTGGCAGTGGAGACTGGAAAAGGTGGCTTATTTTGTCTGATACCATGGAGGGAGGTGTGGTAGTTTTTCGAAGATGGTTCAAGCTTATCGGTCCATGGAGCGCTTGTGGCACTCTGTTCAGGTAGGGGAAGCTTGGGGACCCCAGGATGCAGATGATGATGACGGAGCGGGATCTTCTGGTTGCTGTGGATAGGACTCTTGGAGAGTTTATTTTGTAATGGAAAATGAGTGTGGGGATTTATTTGGCTTTTTAGGAAAGTAGGGATAAGGGAGTTATCCGTTCCTTTTCTTATGTAATTGTACCGTTATTTCTTATTAGTGAAATAAACAAGTTATTTATCATCCAGCTGTGCCTTTTTGATGAGTTTTGTGTTGTTTGAACTATCTATACCGATCGCTAAGGCATACATAATCCTTTTATTCGAGTATATGTTAGAATGGACTGTCGTTCTCGGAGATAAGAAAATAATAGTATTTTGTGAAAAAGAAAGGGTCGTGCTCATGTAAGGTGTATGAGCTGCCTACGTACCTCTGGGGTTTTTGAAAAGTTTTAATTTGTCTAAAAATGTTTTTTTGCAGAGGATCAGACCCACGTAGTTCCGGGTAGAGGGAAATGAAGAGATTTTTTTATTTTTATTTTTTAGAATAGAAGGGAAATGAGAAAAGTCGTAGCGCGCTAAGATTTTGGACTAGGGGTAGTTATTCTTGAGACGGTCCAGGTTGACTGGACGAGCCATCTTTTCCCTAGCTAAATCAGTGAGCATGTCAGCACTGCCAGATTAGATCTTATTAACAATATAGGGGTCGCTTCAATTGGGCTAGTTCCCCTTCTCGAACACTGCGGTCCTTGACTCTCTTGTTGAATGAATGTGTTATTCGACGATGGTACCCTTGTATGTGGTATAGCGCTTTTATTCTCCTTTCGTTTAGGAGGGTCGGCTCGTCAAGACAGCTTTGGCACCAGTCTTCTTCACTGGCCTTATTTTCTAGCATGACGCGCAACGAGGGTATTTCCAACTCCATGGGTAGGACTGCTTCCATGCCGTAGACTAGAGAGTAAGTGGTAGCCCCAATAGAGGTTCAAATTGAGGTTCGGTATCCCCAGAGGACGTACGGGATCCGGTCGGCCCAATACCGAAAGCTTTTGGTCATCTTGCTGATGATGGCTTTAAGGTTCTTATTGGCGGCTTCAACTCCACCATTGGTCTGAGGTCGGTAGGGAGAAGATTTATGTCTTTGAATCCCATACTCGTTGACCACTTCTGTAACTTCAGCCTCAAAATTTAAGTCGTTATCTGATACTAGCTCGTGCGGGACCCCATATCGATAGATGATATTTTTCTTGATGAATTTGGCCACTTTCTTGGCGTTCAGCACTGCATATGACTCAGCTTTAACCCATTTGGTGAAGTAATCAATGGCAACTAGGATGAACTCATGCCCGTTTGAAGCCTTTGGTGTAACCTTCCCTATGATGTCGATGCCCCAGGTGGAGAACGGCCAGGGAGAAGTCATGTTGTATAATTCGTGCGGAGGCAGATGCTGAAGTTTGGAGAATTGTTGGAATTTGAGGCATCTCCGAACATAGGCGGTGCAATCCTGGGTCATGGTGGTCCAGTAGTAACCTTGTGGGATGATCTTCTTGGCAAGCATGTGACCGTTCATGTGGGGTCCGCATTCCTCGCTATGGATCTTTTGCATTATCTTTTCAATTTAAGCCCCTACGATACAGTGCATATGAGTTCCATATAAGTTCCTTTTGAGCAGTGATTTGTGACAGGTGATGTACTGGGTGACCAGTCTTCGAAGGGTAGCTCGATCTTTCTTATTGGAACCCTCGGGATACCTACCATATTTAAGGAGGTGGAAGATATAATAGTACCAGTAATTGGCTAGCTTATGATCTTCTATAGTAACGAGATCAATATGGTAGCAGTGGGTTGGTTTGTCTTGCTTTTGAATATGGAAAGGGGTCATTATGATTCCTTTGGGCATGTCGACCATGGAGGCCAAGGTAGTAAGGGCATCGACTAGGTTATTCTTTGCTTGAGGTAGGTAGTGGAAGGTGATATCTTGGAATCGGGAGACTAGTTCTTCTAAGTGGGCATGGAAGGGTTGGAGTTTCTAATCCTTGACTCTCCACTTTCTGAGCACTTGACCGATGATGAGGGCGAAATCCCCGTAGATGTCTAGGCATTGAATACCTTTCTCGAGAGCAACCTTGAGTCCTACCGTGCACTCCTCGTACTAAGTCATGTTATTGGTGCAGAGGAAATCCATCTTAATGGCGATGGGAGTGTGAGAGTCATCTGGGGCGATCAGAAGTATCCCAATGCCATATCCCTTTTTATTGGCAGTACCGTCAAAGAAAATTTTCCATCAGAGATTGTCCCGGGCAGTGCAGAGGATGTTTTCATTTGGGAATTTGAAGATCCAAACATCGGCCTCATCCATAAGGTAATCAGCGAGGTAGTCAGAGATGGCTCTTCCTTTCATGGCTTTCTGCATGACGTACACGATATCGAACTCAGTTAGGAGCATCAAGCATCGGGCCATTCGGCTGGACAAGGCAGGTTTCTCAAGCAGGTACTTGATGGGGTCCATTCGAGATACAATTTTGATGAGGAGGGCGAGCATGTAGTACGGTAACTTTTGGGTGGCCCAGACAAGTGCGACACACGCCTTTTCCAAAGCATTGTAGTTGACCTCGTACCCGGCCAATTTATGACTGGTATAATAGATGGATCTTTCTTTGTGGGAATCTTCAAGGTATTGGGCTAGCAAAGCCCCAACTGCAGTGTCGGTTATGGTTAAATATAGGAGCAAATGGAGACCAGGCTGCGGTGGCATGAGTACCGAAGGTTGAGTCAAATATTGTTTGATTCGATCAAAAGCTTCTTGGCAGCCCTCGTTCTAAACCTTGGTTGAATCCTTTCGGAGGAGTTTGAAGATAGGTTCACAGATGGAGGTTAACTAGCTAATGAACCGACTTATGTATTACAATTTCCCGAGGAAACCTCGAACTTCTTTCTCTGTTCGGGGAGGTGGCATCTCAAGTATGGCTTTCAGTTTGGCAGGATCTGCTTCTATCCCTTTCTCACTGACCATGAATCCCAACAGTTTTCCCTTTGTAACGCCTAAGATGTATTTCTGCGAATTGAGTCTCATCTGATACTATCGCAGTCGTTCGAAGAACTTTCGAAGAGCGAGAATATGACCTTCTCTAGTCTTGGATTTGACAATCATATCATCCACATAGACCTCAATCTCTTTGTGAATCAGATCATCCAGGATGGTTGCGACAGCCCTCTAGTAGGTAGCCCCAGCATTCTTGAGACCAAATGGCATAACAGCGTAGCAAAAGGTTCTCCATGGGGTGATGAATGCGGTTTTTTCTTGATGGTCTGGGTGCATTTTGATTTGGTTGTATCCGGCAAACCCGTCGACGAATGACTTGAGAACATGACTGGCTATGTTGTCTAGGATCATGTCGATATTGGGTAACAGATAATCATCCTTTAGAGAGGCTTTGTTCAAGTCTCGGTGGTCTACACACATTCGAACTTTTCCTCCTGATTTCGGTACGGGCACTACGTTCAACTGTTTGATCACCTCTTCTTTGACCTTGAGCGACCATTCGGTGCGGAGTTTTCTCAACTTTTGTTTAACCAACTTATAATCTAGGAGAGTGGAGATCTCATGCTGAGATATTTCAAGATCGATGCCTGGAATATCATCATAGGACCATGCGAAGACATCTATGAATTCCTTTGGCAATTCTTCGAGTTGTGCACACTCATGCTCGTCAAGGGTAGCCCCTATCCTAATCTCGCACAGTTGGCTACTAGAACCGAGGTTAATAATAATAGTCTATTTTTCATTAACTTGAACGCGATTATGTTGTTTATTATTAACCTTATTTAGATCAGTTAAGAATTGTTCATTTGCAAAATCATCATCATCAAAAGTTTGATTAGAATCTAAATAGTTAATGCAAGGCACAACAAGATACTCAAAATCTTCGTTTATTTCATTGATAGTAAAAATAGCATTAATAACCTCATCAAAAGAGATCTCGATTACATTTGAGCAAGGATAGACAACAGAAGAAGAAATAGGGTAAACATTGGGATTATGGGAGGTTTTAGCAGGTAGAACTGGCGCAGCATGCCAGTTGAGGAGAGGTGTATCAACAGCTTTAATTAGTTGGGATGGATCCGGTGATGTAGTACCTGAGTGGACCATGCAGAGTGTTAGCCCTAGTGTCTATAAGTTAAAGGAATCTTTGGGGTCACTTTCCTCAGTCTCTTCAGTATCTTTGATGAGCGATTGTACATGGTGTTGGGAACTCTCAGTCCATAGGTAGCTGTCTTGGAAGAAGATCTCCATTCCAGGCTTCATCTTCTTGTGTGTATGGTCATACCATGGTTCTGGAAAGCCATAAAAGGGGAAGTCTTCGCCCTTTTTGATGAATCATCCATTCAAGGAGTCACCTGGGATAGTTTGGATGCAATCTAGTCCTCTTTTTGGTCGAGACTGGCGGATCATTCTGAGCACTTATTCTGATAGTTGATACCCCAAACCATAAGGAAGGAAAGCTTTCTTCAGTTCAATCGGCTCGAGTATCCCTTGTTGTCTTTGTCCTAACCCCAGTTCGGGCATGAAGTGCATGTTTTTTAACATCTGAATCACATTGATGTTGCCATGAGGGTCGTATTCTGGACAAACCCTTTCTTTGAAGTCGTCCCCTGCTGAGAGTAGGAGTGGTTCAACCCAGAATCCTGATAGGAGCATATCATTTGACTCGTGTTATATCTCAAGAATTGGACTGGTGGTACTTGCACCCTCGGTATTATCGTCGTCACCCAAAATGGTGATGACCCGTCCGTCGGCGAAGAATTTTAATTTCTGATGGAATGAGGAAGACACACTCTTGATACTGTGAAGCTAAGGTCGTCCTAGCAACAGGTTGAAACAAGCTGGGATGTTAATAACTTGGAATTTGACGACAGGGTTTATAGGGTCAGCCCTATTATAAGCTTTATAGATCCCATTACCTACCGACGGGTATTATCGTAGGCACGTACATCAGCAAAGGTTGGAGCAAGGTCGCTTTCTTTCAGTCCTAAACATTTGAAGGTTCTCAGTGGGCAGACATTCAAGACGGATCCATTATCGACAAGAGAGAGTGCCACGACCTTCCCCATAACTTTGACGGAGATGTTGAGTGCACGATTTTAGTTTGGCCCAATCTTGGGGATTTCTTCTTTGAAAAAGGATAGCATTCGGATAGAGGTCAGGGATCCGACCAAATTTATCGCTTCTTCTGGTGTGGTAGAGGGAGGAACTGTGGGTCCAGTGAGAAACTTGACCAGAGCATTTCTGTGCAGTTGAGAAGACATGAAAAACCCCCATAAAGTGATGTTAGCTTGAGTTTTCTTTAGTTGATTGAGGGTCTTGCTCTCCCCGAGGGTCATCTCTGGCATATGAAGGTTCTCCACGCCCTTCCCCTTATCATTGGTTGGTAGTGAGCTTGGGATTTGGTAATGCCTCCCTGATCTGGTCATGTGATTTACTAAAGAAGGGAAGAACATGAACCTCGTTTCCTCATTAACCTCGGGTTGTTCCACCACCTTGTTTATTTCTCTGAGAAGTTCTTCAAATGATATCATCCCACCCATATTGGCTACCAGACCAATTTTTTCTGAAGCTTGCTCTTCATTCGAATCTTTGAATTCTTCCCCCCATCCGATGGCAATAATTCTATCTTTTCATGTAAAGTCGATACATTCCACAACTTCAACGGCTTCTTCATACAGGTCTTACCAATCGGTGGGGATGTGTAAGGGTGAAGGGACCAGGCACCCTTGTAGCTTCAAAGCATAGAATAACTCGGTGATACTGCAAATGTTATTGGTTCATCTGAATAATTCTGCTTCAATCTGGACAACATCATCCAGGCTGACTTCATCAGTTGGTACTACCCAACTATCTGACTCTCGTGCCCATTTTCGTGCTTCCAAGAATAGCGTACTGAACCTTTAGCAATCAATGATCATCTGTGAGGGCAATTTCAGCTCGAACTCTAGGAGTTGGTTTAAGACTTCTGATAATTCCATACTTCCATTTTTGGAATGGGTACGGACGATAATGCATGCTCTGGTAAGGAGTGACATTACCTGATCAGCAAGGCTAGCAGGGTGTAGGAGGAAATATGGGCAAATTTGGAGAGGTTTAGGAGACTATATGGGTGTGATTTGAGTTGAGGGATCAAATTATGGGTTCTCTTCTAAGAAGATGGAATTGGCATGATTTGGGAGTGGGTTGTGAGTATTATTTGGCTTAGGATTGGCTGGTGGGGCGATGGTACCCCGGTCAATTAGACCTTGGATTATGTTTCGGAGGTGAAAGCATTGGTCAGTGGTATGGCCAGCTTTTTGGTGAAAGGCGCAATGGGCATCTGCCTTGAAGTTTCTTGGGAGTGGATTTGGCAATGGACAAGGATCGAAGAGTTTGATAAGGTTTTGGCTTAACAGTGCCTAATAAACTTTGGATAGGGGAGCATGGAGCTCGGTGTATTCTTTTTGTACTGGGATGGGGCGGCTTTTTGGTGCCCATGATGTGGTTGGTTGAGAGATGTTATTAATGGTTGAGACTGTGGCACTGGCAGGCTTATCATATTTCCTGGGGGTGAACTGTCCGGACACCTTCTTTGGTTCGACATGTGTTTTAGCAAGACCTTCCTCGATTTTTACTCCTACTTCTTCGAGAGCTCGAAAATGGGGAAAGTATTGTCCTCCCATCGTTTCTCGGATATGGGGTAAGAAATTCTTCTTCACTATGATGACTTGCTCTTCCTCGGAAGGCCGATTGGTCATGGTTGCTGCTTTTTCCCTCCATCGGGCTATAAAGTTACTGACTGATTCCCTAGAGTTTTGTTTGAGCAGCTCTAAATCACGGCGGGTAACCTCAAGCTCTTCGTTGTATTTGTACTGTGACATGAATTCTCGAGCCACATCCTCCCAACTACGAATTCTAAACTCTTTGAGATACAAAAATAATCGTAGGGCGCTATCCTTTAAAGTTTGTTGAAATAATTGGGCCATCACTTCTTCAGAAGCCCCTAGTAGATTCATGGAAAGGTGATAGGTGCGGAGATGAACAATCGGGGGTCCACTTCCTCTGAATTTTTTGATATTTGGCATCTTAAACTTTTCGGGTAACCTCGCTTTAGGATAAGGAGATATGTGGGTGTAGTCCATGTAATTCCTCAAGATTCAGACTTGGTCAAACTTCTTGGTGAGCATCTTGAGGCCCTCTTTGACCTTGTTCAATTCTTCCTCTTTCGGACCAACGATCATAGACAAGTTAGCCCCCGGCTGGGTAAGATTTGGCATCGAAAGCTGGGCGGGGGGCCACCCATTAGCAGGAGGGGCACGTGGAGCGTGTTGATACTCTTCGAGAACCCAGATAGGCTCGGGTGGACCCATAGCACAAGGAAATAGGGCCTCGGGCTCTTGAGGAACAGGAACCTGGTTTCGTTGCATTTCTCGGACCTTAGTTTGGAGGTTATCAATCTTGGACACGAGCTGAGCTAGGACTGCCGTCAGATCTGACTGCACAACGGGGACTTGGTCTATGTTCTCCATGGAAAGTGGATGGATACCGGACTCGAAAGAAGTCACATGGGAATGGACGGAACTCCGAGGTGATTTGACTAAAGACCGAAGCCAATAAGGAGCCAGGCCAAGGGTTTGCGATCGACCTGAGAAGGCGCAAAAATGGGATTTATTTTTTAAAGAAAGGTGAAAATATTTTTTAACGTTTTTTTTCTCTTTTTGAGATTGGAAGACAAAATATTTTTGGCTTTTTGATTAAGAGAGGAGAAGTTTTTTTTTGGCTTTTCGATAAATAAGGGTGAAATGTTTTTGGATTTTTTATAAAGACAGGAGAAATGTTTTTGGATTTTTTTTCGAGAGGCGGATCTCAGCATGATTATTATAATTATTATGTTCTCACTTGTATTAAATTCTCCTAAATGCAAAATAAAATGTCGAATGGGACACGAGCCTGGAAAAATTAAGTTTGTAACATATGCAAAGTTATGGCTAGACTTGTGACTAGGCTCATGGATAGGGTTCCGTTTTAAAAATGCGCAAAAATTCGGGCGCCAGGCCGACCCAGAATTTCGACAGAGTTTCGGGTAGAAACCGACAATCTAACATGTGTGTCCTAGGCTTGACACCTATATGCGGGTATGCAGTTGGTTGGGTGAATCAGAAAGGATTCCCCCCTTTGGCGTGACTTCCACGATATACGTCTTGCTCTTGCGGGCAATCGATACGTGTGGACAAGCCATTTGATATACCTGAGTGTACATGAATTGCCTCACTATATACCTCGTGGGGACGGTACGTGTGAGAGTGAATTTGATATACTCGACGTACGTGAATGAGTTCCCTGCTATATACCTCTCGTCATGACTTCGGTCAAGCGGTACAATCCGGGGGAATCGTTCGATATATGTCGAAGGTACTTGGACAATGGAAGGTGAGAGTCATATCGCTTAGGTTAACTGCGCCCTGCCGGACCAGCGCCCATCACAAAGTGACCCTGAAGTTACTGGACAAAATTTGGTCAATACAAATGCTCTTTGATGATGTCGTGTGAATCATGCATGATTCTCTTATTAGTATCTTATGAGAATGTCTTTTTCGATTATGCCAAACAGGGAGCAAAGTACAAGTACCAATGGTACACCAAGTATGGATGGGTGATGCGTGCAACATGTTGATATATGTGACCCTAGGTGCACGTGGTGCGAAGTGTACATGGAGAATTTTCTACAAGTGTGTGAATAGAAGCATAAGCATATGGTACACATGAGTAATAAAGGGGAGAATGCAAATAGGGGGGAAATATAAACAAATATAACACCCATGTAAATAGAGTCTAGCCCTCTTAAGTCCCCAGCAGAATCGCCACTATGGCCATCCCCGATCCTCGCAGCGAGTGGGCGACATAAGGGAGGATCCTAGGTCCCGCGCGTCGCTCTCAGGAGCGCTTCGGCCGACGTCGTTGATGAGGTGAAAGATGTAGAGAGATGGAGTCTCCAGTCTATTTTACTCAAAACAGACAAAATAAAGGAAGCCATGCCGAAGGACAGCTTCCAAAGACATACTGATACATACGAAACCAAAATGATTCGAAAGAGGTCCGAAGGCTAAGTTACGAAATGGGAAGGTGTTAGGCACCCATTCCGCCCTTACGGGGCTGAACATATATGGAGTTTTGGACATGTTTACTATTGTTTTCATTTTTGGAGTGTTTTATTTGCTTAAATTGAGTTTTTCACATGCAAACATCTTTTTTTGCTCATCCCAGCCTCCTGTTTGTTGAAACAAACTTTCCCATATTACATTTTTTATTATTACCAGCTTTTCCTCTTTATCATTTTGTTCAAATTGTATCCTTTTCATGTAGTTGATGTTAAAGTACCTTTTATAATGCATATATTGGGATCGTGGTAATGTTGTTTAATGATTTATATGTTGAGTATTTAATAGCAATGCTGATTTTTTCTAAATTCTTATTTTATTTTTGTTGTCCTGCTTTGCACATTAATTTGTATGGTTTAGCAGTTTTGAAGCAGCATTCGACGTCTGTGGAAGGTAGTGGCCAAGAGAAAAAATTACTATCGATGAGTATAATCAAGTGGTGGGTGATAAAAAAGATACATATATGTCATGACATGGGAAGATAGTTTGTGCTAATATTCCAATTACATACGGTAGTTGGCATAAACTTCCAGTCAACTACAAAGATGACTCTTGGATTGAGATACTGGTAAAACATCATTAATATATCTATGTATTTGTTCTTTATCTTTATATTCTAAAAGCTAACTGATGTTTCTTCATACCAGGTGTGACACCCCGCCTACTTTAATCACGAGTGATATGTCATTTATCAAAATAAAAAAAAATCGCATTTAGTTCATTCTTAGCATCACTGTCAAAAAACATTTAAATTACTAACCACCTATGTTAAATTAAACCGATGTCAATTTTTATCTTCCCTTAACATAACAACATGTGGAAAATAAAACGAAAAAACTAAACCACAATAAATATGAAAGTTTGAGTCATCTCGTGATAAATATATACATAATAAGTACCGAATAAACTATCGGTTCCAAAACTATATCCAAACCATAAGTCTAAAGAAAATAAATTGAATATAACTACATCGTCCGATAAATAAAACTAAAATAATGCACCAACTAAAAGGGACAACATTACCAAATAAAACTACTGAATCAACAACCTAGTCTAGGAATGAATAACTGAGGCATCTACTCAAATTCCTGTAAGCCTCCACAATGTTGTAGCTACGCATTCTTGGAATGAGTCATCAAGCTTGGCGTCCTTGTGGCTGGACACCTAAAATATTTTGGGAAAAGATATTTTGACACGGGTTAGAGTCCAAACCATTTGAAAAATATTTAGCGGTAATTAATATGCAATAATTAAATATGCATTAACACTTTTCATATTTAAGCGGGTGTCGCACTCTCTTGAGATATTACTCACACCTCAACTATTGTGCACACCTAACGCTGACCTTCTAACCTAACTAATTATGCTACCCCACCTAACTAGCCTCATTACACTTGTTTTTATCACATTACTCTAACCCGAGTATTGCTTAATTACTTTGATTTATAAGTTGTTCTACTCATTAACTTTTTTAATCATTTCAACTTTAATTACTCATATAGCGTTCTCAGTAGTTATATATGGAATACCACTTAATCATATAACGTTCACACTAGTCATATTTGAAATACTAATAAATCATATAACGTTCACCCTAGTTATATATGGAATACCACTTAATCATATAACGTTCACACTAGTCATATTTGAAATACTAATAAATCATATAACGTTCACCTTATATAATTATTTACTGGTATTATATACGTACTAGTATACTATAACATTCACACACATGTCATATATAGTAACCATCCTTTCGAGTAATAACTCATCAGATGCTTGTCTCTATAATGCTATCATATCCCAGGTATGCTCACTCTAACCCGGTTATAGATCACACCGAACTTTGGTAAAAATATCACAAACGTAGTGGAGGCGGTTATATTTTCCTGAGAGTAAGACCGAATCATACCCAAACCGTGTCACCTTGAAAATAAATTACATGTAACACCCCACGCAATCTGACAAGTGAGGTGTCCAGCCACCACCGCCAAACTACGTCAGGCGTCATTAAATAAGTAATCATTCTTATTATGTGATAGATATGAGACATATAAAAATCCAATCAATAATATAACAATTAAATTGATCGAATAAATATAACCATTCATGCAATATTAAAATCCATCACCATGCTAATATCCAAATTAAATCCAACTCCAAATAATATAATCTCAAATAAATGCTCTATCTATAAATATCTGAATAAAATCGTAAACAACTATGGAACCGAGTGACTCACCAAATCCATGAATAAAGTCTCATAATAAATGCGAAGAAAAGGAAAAATAAATCTAACTAATAAGCATCTAAAGTAATTTCCATATGTACCTCCAAAATATCTTCAATACTCTTATGCAGCTACTCCAACACTAATCTTAAAATATCAGTCAACGCAATGGATTATAGCCCACATCATGAATATAAGCTACTCTCCCTAATTAGGGCCCGTTAACACAAAATTTAACTTTACATAATTAGCACCACAATAGAATATTTTAAATTAAAAGAAATAATTATTAACATGTGAGTAAAAATAAACTACTATCATCTAATCACGTAATTAATCCACTCTAAAAGTTCAAGCCCGAATTATATTATCACAATTCGATGATTACTCTAAGGTCACCAACTTTATTTAAATTGATTTATCACATTATTAATATTTTATTACGGTGCCTTCATAGCCAGCCGACCCTACTCTATGTTCTGCCCTAATTCGGGACCGTCTCAAGTTTTACACCACACACATTTCCCTCGCTATAGCTAGTCGTCTCGTATTCTATTAGCCATGCACTTATTGACGAGGTTCCACGCACGACTCATCATAATAGCCAGCCCGTATTCGGTTATCCCTCCACTTATTACACCGCCACACACCCACACATCGCAATAGCCAGCGAAATCGTATTATGTCAGTCCGGCACTTATTAACGACGCCAATTCATTTTTAATACTCGTTTATTATCTTAGGCATTAATTCTCAATTTCTTATTATTATAAATTCGCCTCGCCCTATTATAGAGCATAAATCCTCAAACCTACCCCTAGCTCCATACCTAGAGGTCTCCAAAGCACAAACACATCCTACCTTATGTTATAGGATGCATTTTTATCAAATATATCTTCCTAGCCTCGCGTCTAGGCTATCCAAAACAACGAAATGACACCAAAATCAGCCCCACCCCGGAATATCCCATTCGTGAAAATCCGCACTAACTAAACCCATACCTAGAAAGTGTTAACCGCTACTAAGGCATACCCACTAGTCCCATACCTAGTAAGTATTCCTAAAATTAAGTTGAGAGCATACTACCCGAAATCCCGTCATCCCCACAGTGATGAATATAATTAACACATTAAGTCGCACAATCCAATTTATCAACAAATATACAATTTCTCATATAATCATAATTAAACTCAATTTTATTCGTTCAATCCATCGTCATAATTAACGCATTTTATTTATCCAACAATTTTTATTTCAACATCATACGAGTTTAAGGAGCACACCACAATAATTTACTTTGATCATACCTAGATAATTTCATATGATTTCACAAGTCCCTTTTTCATTTAACTAGATCAACTATGATTTTCTACATGCAAACCTACCCGCATAATCACAAAACCAAATCTCTACCCTAAGCACACAACAGTTTTAAGTTTTAATTCAGATTGAGATTTTTCACAAAAACAGTCCCAAATTAGATTTCACTTTCCCTAATTAAGGTTGCTGATTTATTTTAAGAAAAACATGTAAATTTATGTTTAGGCGATATTTAAAACGAATAAATACTAAAGAGAGAGAATAGAATTATTCATTCCTGATGAAAAGTCGGTTAAAAATTTTTATTGGACGGTTGTGTTCCTCTCAAAAAATTAATAAAGATTCGTTCTTGCACAATCTTGAGAAAACACCAATTAAGCCTTCAAAACTTGGTTTGAATCTTGATAAAATTTGGGGCTAGGGTTTGTAGATGAAAGGTGAAAAATATGTAGTAGCCTTATGGTTAAAAAGTTTGTAAAAAAGTGTTTAGAAAAGTCTAACCCCGAGTTATTTTAATATGGAAAAAAGATTAAGAGTTGTAATTAACTTAAACTCTAACAAAACCTCAAACATGACCATTCCGAATTGATTCATCCTCCAGGCCAAATCTATTCGGTTTGGTTAGGTGCCCAAGAACGCCTAAAATTTTATATATAAGACTAAAAATCTGAATTTTCCCCCGATTTCAATTCCGATTAAAATCCTACTTTTCATAAATAAAATCCAATATTTTAAATTGCTAAAAATAATTAAATTCATTTTTTTTTTCAATTTTTGAATTAATTTAAATTATTGCCGATTTAAAATCTACGGGGTGCTACATTACACAATAAAATACTGGACAATATGACCTGGGAACTATACTCTCCCTGTATTCACTAGCCTGGGGATTCACCCACATCGCACAACCTCTGATGATACTACTAGAGGGGTATGCTTTGACATAAATGTCATTCACACCGATATTTATAAGATACACACATAAATATATGTACAGTCTCTATACTTGTATATATAAGTGAATACAAATTCGGCGACACCATACCTAACACCTTTAGCACAAGCCAATAATCCCTGAGTTTATCTCACGACTCAAATTTTATTTAAATTTACACTAATTAAATCATTAACGTAGCATTATCTTGATAAAATACCCAGACTCACCCAATCGGCTCGTTTCCATTCGAATCCCAAGGGTCCTTATCCCATTATAATTCTTAAAAATCACAAATTCGCACAACTTTAATATTCTAACCGATTAAACACCTTTCACTAAAACAACTATAACTCTCTCCACAGAAATCCTGAAAACGTTGGAACTCCCAAAATTTAAAAATCGCTTTTCAATTAAATATTAATTTCCTTTCAAATGCGAAATAGGATGGTTCATATTCAAAACTTCACAAAAATACAAATTTTAATTTCTTTCAAATTAAAATTAAACTAAACTAAAAATGACATTAAATTAATCAACAAATTAATTTTCACTTAAACAACTTAATTCAACCAAAGTCCTAAAAAAATTTCTAACATGATTAATTCATTTTTCAATATAGGCCAAACCAAATTTTATGAAATAAAGTTGTCTTGACTTGAATTAAATTATCTTAAAATTCACCCAAACTAATTTTAGCACCAAATTACACTCGTGGGTGATTTAAACCAATTTTATCTTGAATTATCCTAAGCATGCGTTCTAAGTGATTATTACAAGATAAAATAAAATCACAACAACTATACGATGATGTACGAGGAAAACCCAAATGGGAAAAACCTCAGATGGCCCTTGCCTAAAGTCCACTAAGTATGGTTTTAATTTTACAAGACATATGGCTTACTTCCTCGACTCGATTCTGTCCAAGCCTTGACGCATCTTCTTGTAAATACCTCGGCATAGTCGACAACTATGAACTCCTTCACAGTCTCGGTATCCACCGATGAGGCTTTTGGTCACCGTCACCTTCACGCAAAGCCTTTCTTCGAGTGGGAACACCGCAGCACACAAACAAACTCCTTATGGGTGCAGATGAACTTAAACTCTTTTCTTTGATGGTGTAGAGATGAACCAATGGTGCCAAACACTCCAAGGAACAAATATATATATGAAGATACTTGGATTAAAACAGAATAATGGGTGTAAGAAGTACTTTAGGAGATTTTAAGCCATGAAAATCAAACACTCAAACATGAACTTTTTGGGTAAAAAAAATTTTCTCTCTAGAGAAGGGAAAGCTCTCAAAAAGTTAAAAGGAAAACTCGTATCCCCGTACTAATGTAAGGCTGGTAAAAGTTATTGAACAAGTGGGAAAGTGGATGGCTGAAAATAAAAAAACATCAAAAAAAATTCAAAATCCGCCCAGGTCATTCGAACGACTTTACTAACGGTAAAAAAGAGATTTAAAAGGCAAAGTCATTGGTAAACTCGTTCGAACGACACTTCGAACGAAAATTCAGAAATTTCAGTTTTTTATTTTAAGCCCAAAAACTTTTATATAAAGTTCTAAAATCAATTTCTGATCATAAAAGGAAATTACACCCATAAAATATTCCAAGTCTCCTACATATATAAAATGCATTAATACCTTTTGGAGACAATGGAATCCTCAACTTGATGACGTAGAAACTAGACACAAAACTCGACAAAGATGAAGCTTTAAATTCTAGGCCGCTACGTCTACAACACAAACTCGTCATAGGCTTGGAAGGGTACACTTACACTCTATCCTATGACTCAGATTATTTTTCCCGGAATTGAGCCAATACTACAAATTGACTCGATTGAAAATTTTTCCTTACAAATCTCCCCCTTTGGCTATTCCGGGAGAAAATCAAACCAAAAATCCTAAAGGTCTGTCAAGCTCGTCTAGACACAACCATCCCATGCAAATAAAATAAAAATACAGACGCTATTGACATGACCCAAGGATGTGCTTTGCCGCTTTAAAATAAATGTCGCTTAAATAAATTCCTGCACACTTAAGTTAACCATTAAACGCAGAGGGAATATAAAAATAATAACTGTAATTTAAATAAATACTCCCCCTAACTTAATTTAAATAAGAAGGTCGCGACTGGCTCTAAGTTAAATCTGCTAAACTAAAGGTTTAGATACCATTTCTCCCCCTTTTTGTCCAAGAATAGACAAAGGTTAAAGAATTAAAACATTACTTATTTCTCCCCTAATTAAATCATATACTATATCTCCCCCTTAAAACTACACAAGGGATATAAAATATGGGAAAACAAGTAAAACATGATGGTGCATAACGTGATAAGAAGATTAAAGCATATGGGCAACAATAATGCACAACTAATCCATACTCAAGATTAAAGTATATCAACAACGATGCGATGACAAAAAAATAATACGAACTAAAATGTATTCAACATAAGCATGGGATATCAACCAAAATTCTCAAAATTCGCAATAAGATAGATACCAATTATGAATTAAAAGCATAAATGGACTAGCTAGCATGGCAAAGACACAAAACATATATATATATGAATACACAATAGATACAAAATAAGTATAAGTACACACATATAGATATAAATACACAAATGCCACAAAATAAAATAACATGAGTTTTCCACACTTGTATAGCATAAATGTATCATATGTAAATGGAAGAGAAGGGATATGAACAAGATACCAATGAATTAAAACCCAATCACTTAACATGTTCATGAAGTTCTCATTTGATTGTAAAACTTTATCAACTATGATTTAGCCTTATGTGACAAGATAAATTGAACTCTGTGAACAAACAAGCACAATGCATACAAGCCTAGCATTTTGATGATTCTACAAACCAATAGAGTCATGAAAATGAAAGCCCAACTAGGATTAACGGACATTGTGCAAAACCATTGATATACCATCCAAACTCCCTCAAAATATGTGTATAATACTTTTGAATGAATATACCAAACTAAACAAAATAGGCCTTGACAAATATTTTTCTTTTAATGCCATATTTTTCTTTTAGGCCTTTGGACCACGTATTTCTTTTAGGTCCATTCCAAACGGTGGCTTACTCGCAAAGGATAATTTTTTCTCTTCCCCGTGCACATTCATATATCATTTTTTTATCACACAAATCTCACGTACAACGGATTTAACATGCACAAATCCTCCTAGGCCACAAGATACGTAGATGACTAGATTGGTAGGAGAACACCTCACAAAGATCAATGTGGGTACCTCGTCCATTTGTCCTAGCCCAGAGAAGTAGTCTGACTAAGCCCTATCAAGAATAGGGGATCCCACCTACCCAAACTCCAAAGTCTCACAAATGACTAAATCAGCAGCGACCTATTCAACCCCTAAAATCACTCAGGAGATATTATAAGGATTATGGGACAAGGTGGAGGTGACCAACACCCACACTCTTCGAAGTTAACATGTATATATTGTACCCCTGACCCAGAGAAAAAGGGTACGTAATTGTAAACACCCCTTGGAGAAAAGAAAAATACAAATAAAGAGCACCACCGTGGACGTAGGCAATTTATCGAACTACGTATATCTTGTGTCGTGTGTGATTGAAGCTATTCTAATTTATGTTCTTTACTTTTTCTGGTGATCGTATTTGCTTACAATTTGTGTTGATATTTATTATCACCACAATAGGCGCCGTCTGTGGGAAGCGATTGATCTTCCTTTAAGAAAGCCTTCACCAACAAGAACCTAGAATGTCTGGTCACAGCAGCAATGCCCCTCAAGCAGGGGATATTTAAGAGAAACCTATTCCTCGTAGGGTTAGATCTAAAATTTGACGCTCAAACCCGAGGCCTCGTCCAAAATGGTAGGCCTCAGAAGAAAGCTAGGGACCAGCTAGGTTCACGCAGGTCTCGAGGATGATCGACGCCTATGAGGCTAGGCCCCAAGAGTAAGAGGAGTCCACTCACAAGCAAGAATCCTAGAATGCTCACCTCAAAAGGATACTGGAAAGAATGGAGAGAGAAATCCATCGTAATACAAGGCAACGTCATTATCGGACTCCTAACCCTCAGGCGAGCAGATCTCGCAGTCGATGAAGGAGGCCAGAATGTAAATCTCAAAGATTTGAGGAATATAGGTCATATAACGACTAGTTCGAGCAATAACAACCAGCTAGCCATTACAGGAGCCCAGGTCGAGGAAACAACGATATATAAAATTTGGCCCGAAGAGAGATGGACCAACACCCAGCACATCGAGGTGCTAGATTGACATGAGAGCTAGCCAGGCGATATCTCAGGACCCAGATAAAATCCCCTTGCTCAAGGTAAATAGAGGAAGAAGAAGCCCCCAAAAAGTTCACAATGCCCAGGTTCAAGATCTATGATGGAAAAATTAATCTCATCGACCATGTCAAATAATACAGACAGGACATGGCCCTTTGGAACCATAAGGATGCACTGATGTGCTGAATTTTCCTGTCAAGCTTGCACAACGTGGCTCAAATGTGGTTCGAGAAACTCCCCCATAGATTTATTAGGAACTTTGAGTCCCTGGCAGAGCTCTTCACAGCTCACTTCATTACTAATATCTCCCATCCGAAGAGGATGGATGCTTTGTTGACAATGGAAAAAACCCCAGGAGAGCCTCAGAGACTACGTAAAGAGGTATTAGGAGTTGTTCAACGAGGTTGAGGTATTCTCGGAGTAAGTCATCGTGGCATCCTTTAAGATTGGCTTATCTAGTTCCTGACTCCTTCACCAGTCCCTCACTAAGAAGGAGGCCACAACCATCAACGACTTGATGGCTCGTATTGAAAAATATGCCAAAGTTAAAGATGTGACCCATCTCAGTGTAGGGGAAAATGGTCACGCCAAGTTTTCCTGCAAGGGAAGTCATAAAACTGAGAATCAAAAGAAGGGGAGTAAGAATGGGGGGAAAAGTGGCCCTAAGAATGGGAAAAAGAGTGTTGCCTCGAAGGTATTTCAAGCAGTAAACACAGTTTTCAAAGAACCGATCTATAAGATTCTAGAAAAGATCAAGGACGAACCCTTTATTAAGTGTCCCAGGAAAATGGGTGGAGACCCTTCAAAGAGGAACAATGCACTGAGATATGTTTTCCACAAAGAGGGCGGGCACAAAATCGAGCACTGTAAAGCCCTCAAGTATCACCTTGAAGAGTTAGCTCAAACTAGACACTTGAGTAAATTTATGGAAAAAAAGGCAGAGAAGGTAGATACCAATGGAGATAAAAGGCTCGACAACGTGCTCGAGGAAAATGTCGGCCATGAGTTTGCATTAATTTATGCAGCGTCCGACCTCAAACAGATTCAAGGAAACATATCTCGGATGGAAGTCAAAAAGCTTACAGCAGTAATGCAAGATTTTCAAATCGATCCAGCTAAAATGTAAGCAGGAAAGCGTCGGCGAGCAGAGGATGTCGACTACAGCAAGGACATTATGTTCACAAATGAGTACCTATTAGGAGTAAGAACCCCACATCATGATGCATTGATCATTACACTCAGGATAGCTAACTATGACATCATTAAGTTGCTCATCGACCAAGGTAGCTCATCTGAAGTAATATATCTCGACCTATTCAGAAAGTTGAAGTTAAGTATCGCCGACCTAAAGGAAGCCACCGTTCCTCTAGTTTCCTTTGCTGGAAAAATAACCATCACCTTGGGAAAGATTATCTTGCCAGTAAGGGCAAGAAACATCTCGAAAATGATCAAATTTGTTGTGGTCAATATTGATTCGCCCTACTAAGCGATCCTCGGCAGATGATGGTTGCACGCGATGAAGGCCATCCCCTCTACCTACCATCAGAAGCTCAAATGTGTGACTGAACGAGGAGTGGTGGAGATCCACGGAGATCAGGCAATGGCGAGAAAGTGATTTATAGCAGTCATTCACCCCAAGCCAGAGAAGATGGTTGAGGAAGTTATAAGCAAGAACGAAAAGTAGGAGAGGCTAATGCCCTCCAAGTAGAAACTAAGATATGGTAGACTAGGAGTGAAGGAGACCAGGATCCTCCTCTCTGAAAGAGTAGTCGAGGACCAAGAGAAAGTTACATCTAGTAACAGTTCAAGTGAAAGAAAGTTCTTGATTGGAACCTCACTCACCGACCACGAAAAGAAGGAATTGGTCACCCTAATCCGAAGTAACCTAGATGTCTTTGCATGGGAGCCTTACGTGTTGCTCGGAATTTATCCGAACACCACTTGTCATCGACTGCACATCGATCTAGCTTTCAAACCAATAGCACAGAAAGCTGGCCGAACGGCTCCAGAAAAAGCCAAGGCAGTGGTGAAGGAAGTTGAAAAACTGCTCGATGCAGGATCCATACGGGAAGTTCGGTTCCCTAAATGGCTATCCAACCCAGTGGTTGTCCCTAAGAGCAACGGAAAGTGGAGGGTCTGCATCAATTTCACCGATCTCAATAAGGCATGCCCTAAAGAAAGCTTCCCCTACCAAAGATTAATCAACTGGTGGATGCCACTGCAGCACACGAAAGGATGAGCTTCCTAGACGCATACTCCGAGTATCACCAGATCCCTTTGCACAAGCCAGCTCAAGATAAAACAACACTTATAACTATAGTTGGGTTATATTGCTACAAGATATGCCCTTTGAGCTAAAAATGTAGGAGCAACTTACCAGCGGCTGGTCACCAAGATGTTCAAACACCAAATGGGAAGCACTATAGAAGTCTACATCGATGACATGCTCGTCAAGAATAGGCTCAAAGAAAACCTCCTCTCTGACCTATCAAGGACCTTTCCGAATTCTCAGGAAGTATCGAATGAAGCTCAATGCAAGTAAGTGCTCCTTCAGTGTCCAGTCCAGAAAATTCCTTGGAAACTTGGTTAGCAAGAGAGGTATTGAGGTCAACCCAGACCAAATCAATGCAATTAATAGGGTGCAGCCCCCCCGTACGATAAGAGACATGCAGAAACTCATGGGGATGCTCGCCGCCCTAAATCGGTTCATCTCGAAGCCTTCTAAAAGATACCATCCGTTTGTCCAGTTGTTGAAGAAGAGCAAAGATGTGGAGTGGAATGATGATTGCTCGAGGGCATTAGAGGGATCAAAGCTTACCTCAATAAATCGCCCTTGCTCGTAATCCCTCAAGAGAATGATTCTCTATACCTTTACCTTGTAGTATCCAGTCATGCTATAAGTTTTGCACGGGTATGCGATAAAATGGGGATCCAGCACCTAGTCTATTACTCGAGCAAGACTCTTTTGGACGCCGAACAGTGATACCTACCATTAAAAAAACTCGCATTTGCGTTAGTTGTAGCTTCAAGGAAATTAAACACTACTTCGAAGCCCACTCCATCATCGTACTTACATCCCACCCTCTTAAAGCAGTCCTAAGAAAAAAAGACCTTTCCAAAAGACTATCAAAGTGGTCGGTCGAGCTTGGGCGATTTGACATTCAGTTCCAGCCGAGGAATGCCATCAAAGGGCAGGTCCTCGTTGATTTCATCTCAGAGTTTATAGGAGAACATCCTTGCAACCAACCCCAAACTATTCATCAGAATGAATATCCCCCAGCATCAGGCGTCTGGAGACTATTCATTGACGGAGCCTCCAATTCCAAAGGGGCGAGAGTAGGCATCGTCCTTATTACCCCTGAAAATGCAATACTCGAGCAAGGAATCAGGCTTAGATTTGAAGCCTCCAACAACGAAGCAGAATATAAAGCACTAATTGCGAGCCTACAAAAATCACAAACGCTCAGAGCAAAGCGACTCTAAGTGTTCGGCGACTCACAGTTGGTCTTCATCCAGAAAAGTGGTAATTTTAACGCTAGAGACGAGAGGACGGAAGCCTACCTCGCCACTGCGAAAAAATTGATGGCCAACTTTGAACAAGTCAATGTTTAGTAGTTTCCCAGAGGATAGAACAGCCATGCTGATGCCCTAGTAGCCTTAAGCTCAGCTATCAACTCTGACTTAAGGAGGACAATTCAGATTGATTTCCTTGCCCAGCTAAGTATCAACCAGATTGACGAGCTTCCAAGCGTGGGGCGTATTCTCCAGATTGAGACAGCCCCCAGTTGGATGGACCCCTTAAGGGGTTATTTAAAGGATGGAGCGCTACCAGTAGATAAGAAAACTTCTCACGAGATAAAATTCAAAGTTACTCACTTTCACTTATCTTCTGAAGGCAAGCTGTACAAGAGATCTTTCACTGGCCCCTACCTCTGATGCGTTCATCCAAAAGACGTCGAGCAAGTCCTGCATGAACTCCATGAGGGAATCTATGGGAGTCACAATGGGGATAGGTCACTAGCTTTTCGAGCAATGAAAGAAGGCTACTGGTGGCCGTATATGCAGAAAGACGATGGAATTTATGCTCTAAAATGCAAAAAGTGCCAAATTTATGCACCTATGGTTCACCAGTCAGCTAGCGACCTGAAGTCACTTACCAGCCCATGGATTTTCACCCAATGGGGTATGGACATCATGGTCCCTCTACCCACCACATCGGGTAATCGCAAGTATCTGCTGGTCATAACAGACTACTTCACCAAATGGATAGAAGCAGAGCCATTGGCAAACATTAGGGACATGGACATGATAAGATTCATATGGAGGAACATAGTCACTCATTCTGGGATCCCCAAGACTATCATTACTGATAATCAAACCCAGTTTGAGAGTGGCCTCTTCCAGGACTTCTGCAGCGATTACAAGATTAGGCACTACTTCAGCTCTGTGGTATATCCTCAGAGCAACGGGCAGGATGAGGCTTCAAATAAAATAGTGATTGATGGATTAAAAAATCATTTGGAGCGAGTCAAGGGAGCATGGGTAAATGACCTACCCCACATCCTATGGGCTTACTGCATTACCACGCGGTGCGCAATTGGAGAGACACCATTTGTACTGACATATGGGATGGAGGCAATTATCCCTTTGGAAGTTGGCCTCCCTACCATGAGGTCTACCCTAGTCGACCAAGGCTAGAACGATGCAGCATTGCTCGCTGAACTTGACCTAGTTGAAGAACGAAGGGAGTTGTCTTTAGTGAAACTAGCAGCCTATGAGCAACAGCTAGCAAAGCACTATAACAAAAAGGTCAATCCAAGAGCATTCCAGGTTGGGGACTACGTCCTGAGGAAAGTTCTTGGCAGCGCTGTAAAACCATCGGATGGAAAGCTAGGACCAAACTGGGAGGGGCCATTCAAGGTGATAAAAGACGGCCTATAAGGATCCTATCAGTTAGAAATGCTGGAGGGCAGGAAGATACCTAGACCTTGGAATGCAGCCAATTTGAAGAAATTCTACTTCTAGTTTTTCTTTTTTTCTTTTTGAACTCAGTGTTTAATTTTAAAAGCATTTTTGAATAATGAGATTTATTTGGCAGTGGAATTTTTATGAAGTGTTGATTTTTCTCAAATACATTATAATTCATGCACCCTTTCCAAGTTACAGGATCCCCTCTTAACATACAAAACTAAGATCACGAGATTAAAGCAGGGTCAATGTATAATGCCCTCATCAGGCATTCATCAACAAACACGAATGACCCCCTAGCTTAACTCTGGAAATATATGAAGCCCTACAGGGGACCCTTAGGCAACATGGCCAACCCAGGTTGGTCACCAACATTATTTAGCTCAAAAATCTTGCTCAGATGGAACATACAATACCAGGTGTATCCTCTCCATTGCCTCACTTAGGCCTAAGGAAGTGTGACGACACAACCTAAAAGGTAAAGTAAGGCAGAATGGTACACTAAAAGCATACTGGACTGGGGGATACACATTAAACAACCAACTCTGCTTAAATTAAATCTAGTCGGCTGAAAGAGACCAAGATAACTAAACAAGAGATCAATAAAGTAAAAAATAACACAACACATGTTTAGTCAGAAAATCACCCAAAACATAACTATTTTTTTACATCATTACATATACAAAGAGTTACATATGCTGAGTAATTTAAACCCTAATGAGAACTAGGTCGCTGAGCAAGATAGTCATCCACTCACCCTCTTCGACGATCATCTGGGTGAGGAGCTAATTCCTCCTCGACTTCGTCTGAATTTGGTTCCACGAGCTGTCTTGGGATCGCATATATGGTAACCCATCGATCATCCCTTCTGAATGGGTTCGGTATCAAAGTGGAGGGAGAGATCTCATGTCGATATTAGAGAACAAAGTTCCTAGGGACTTGCAACTCCCTAAGAGCACTCAACCACCCTCTTATGAAAACTAACTCCTCAACCTCCTTCAACTTCATTGGAGCATCAGTCCAACCCTAGTCGTAGCCATCAGCCCACACCTGCCGAGGACCTTTCTTGAACAGGTGCCTATAAGAGGTGACATCTCTTTGAAGACCAACAGCTATCACATACGCCCTGTGAACGTGACCTCACAGTTCAGTAATCTCCCTAGCTGAACCACTATCATCAGTACCATCTCGCGCCGAGTCGATGAAGAGGAACCATGTAAAACTCGAGAGGTAATGCTCGGTGCAGTCTACCTAAGTTGCGAGACTTCCCTCATTAGAGCATCATTCTCCTGTTTAAGGACCTCTCCAACTTGATTGATCTCAGAAACATTTATAAGCTTAGCCCTCAGAACATCCACTTCCTCTTGAACAGAAGCACCGACCTCCTCCATCTCCTCAAGCCTATCTTTCAGCTTAGCAAAAAGCTCTAACTGGTCTTTATAGTCTTGATTCCTCGATCTAAGAGACTTGCAGATTCTTAGAAAGGCACAGCGAACTCGGGTGCTCACATCAGGACCAAGAATTTTTCCTAAGCGAGAGGTAGGAGTAATATATTCCTCAATATCGATAAGCTACAAGTTATACGAGCATTGAGAATAAATAAATTAGTACATGAAGAGGAACAAAACTTCATTTCATTAAAACAAAAATAGTTCGAGTAAATCAATGAGAAGAAATAGAGATACAAAAAATAAAAAGGTCCCTAAGAAGACTAGCTAGCGACCTCAGTCTATTCTGAGGATACTGGCTGCTTCCCCTTATCCGTGGCAGCCTTAGGTGAACCTCCCTCAGATGGAGCAGTCACCATTCCATGATCAAGGGGAGCATTAGTAGCAGTGGTCGGGACAACTGGAACACCTTCATTGGTAGGATAAGGAGGCACCTCATCCACAACAGGCTTGGGGCTAGGGTCGTGCTCATCAAAAAGGGGGGAATCAAGATCCACCTCGGTAGCGAGACAAGCCCTATCCCAACCTTTTTTGAAGTTGAGACGACAGATGTAGACAATTTGAGCCTCAGCATCCTCATATGTTACGAACCACCCAGCATTGTACAAGATCTCCTTGAGGGTGGCAACCTCAGATTCCAGCTTCTTCGTCTTCTCGACAAGCCTGTTATTCTCCTCAACCACCGCCAGCTTACTCGTACAGACCAAGTCGTAAGACTTCCTCAGCTCCCCCAGCTCCTTGGACGTTACCTCTTTTTCATTATTACTTTTACTAAGGCATGATTGAAAGACTTCCGAGCAGCACTGGAAGCCTTCAGGCTCGCCTCTAACTCAACATTTTTTCTCGCCAACTCATCGCGTATGTGATAGAGGATAATGAAATCAGATACAAACTGCAGAGAGAAAGAAAATATTTAACAAAGAAGGTATTTACAAGAACCGCAAGAGTAGAAAAGTAAGAACATACTTACCAAGGCTAGCCACTAACTTACCTTTAATGCTAACTGGTCGGTCCCTATACTTAACGACCTCTAGCGATCAGCTGGCAAGACTGCTCTCTCGAGAGCCGCTGGAGCCAGCTGAGGAGAAAGAGCAATAGAAGCCCCCTCAGCTAGGGCGAACACGGGTACAAGCGACTGGCCCGTCTTGTTCCTCACTTCTTCTCTCCCCATTTCTTCCTCTCTCTCCTTCTTCTTTCTCTCTTCCTCTTTTTTCCTCTCTTCTTCCTTCTTCCTCTCTCTCTCTCTCTCTCTCACCAATGCCTCCTCTTTCTTCTTCCTCTCCTGCTTATGAGCTACAGTCTGGGATCTAGTGGCAGTATCTCCACTCCCAAACTCTGCTTCTTTAACCCGCGAGCAAGTGACACATTGTCCTCATCATCATCCTCGATCAAATTTTTCCTAGGTGAGTCCATAGTCTCTTCGCTGGAGCTATCTGAATCCTCCAAACTCTATGAACCCTCCTCTAAACTAGAGGATCCTTCACCACTTGAACTCTCTTCAATGGAGTCAACTTTAGCTCCACCTCTGTCAGCCCCCACATTGTCTTCACCAAAGCTGCTCTCCTCTTCATCCAACTGGATTGGTTCAGCTGCAACCTCTTCTATAATATCACGGTGAGGAATACTATCAACAGGTCGGGCGATGAAGCTAGATTCAATGTTCTTATACTCTAAAAGGAATACAGCTGATCACGGATGCTCACCATCATCCAAATATTCCTTGATCTTTCAATCTTTGATTAGCTCAGCAGCTCGAATTTCGTGGAGTGCAGGTTCCAAGTTCTTTGTCTTCGCTGAAAAAGAAAAAAGGAAAACATAAGAAATACAGTATACTAACAGAAAATCAATGAGCAGAACAAGAGTTATGTATACCTATGTACTCCTCCTCGTAAAAGGGAATCATAGGTCCCATGTACCTCGCTCCCTCAATTTGAAGAGGGAACTGCCAGTTCCTGATAATAAACCCTTCTTGCCAATAGTCCTTGTGGGAATCAGGTAGATTGACTACCAACACCCTGCTAGGACTCCTAGCTTTCAGATAGAGGAGACCAGAGCTTGTTCGAGAGAAGTTATAGCAATAACAAATTTCAACAAGACCTAAATTGGTGCCATAGTGCTGATTGATCCTATGTACACCATTCATAATTTTCTAGATGTTTGGAGAACACTGGGCAGCAACTATATAGAAATAACTAAAGAAATGCAAAAATAAGCGATTTGGGGGAAAGGTCAGACCCCCTGGGACAACAGAAGAACATGAATCCAATGCCCATCCTCAATGTCTCGAACATTACGAGGGACAAGGGAACATTCAATGTCCACCCGGTTAAAAATGTTATAAAACTCCCTAAACTCAGCTATTGACCTATTACCTATTCTTGCCATCAAAAAAGAAAAACCCTAGCAGCGATAAAGAAGAAATTTCAACATAAAAGAAAAGGAAAGAAGTGTGGAAAACTTATGAAGTAAAAATCAGTTTGAGATGATACAAGGCCACAAGAAAGGAATATGGAAAGAAAATAAAGAGCTCGAAGACGAAAGGAGAGACCTAGAAGTAAGAAAACACAATGAGAAGTTGGATAAATCTTGAGAGTGCGAAGATTTTTGAAGCCACGTCAGAAATGGCCTCTTCAAACAAGTTTAAACCCTCTCAATGATGACGCACGGAGAACGAAGTGATTCTGCTGCCTAAATCTACTTGAGAACGACGCTTCACTCCCCAAAGCATCTTGCAATTTACAAAAATGCGATTAGATCTATTATTTAAAATTATTGAGCCCAAATTGTGGCCCAAAAATTTTAAGGGGCAATTGGGGGTACCTCGTCCATTTGTCTTGGCCCAGAGAAGTAGCCTGACTAAGCCCTATCAAGAATAGGGGAGCCCGGCCCAAACTCCAAAGTCTCACAAATGACTAAATCTACGGAGACTTAACAAAATGAAGGGAATAAATAAATAAGATGCCAAAATCTGGATATCTCTTCCCCTCCCTTTCGAGGGAGGGCTAAATTGCACCAGTTTTTAAACACGAGGGTCAACATTGAAATTTTTGAAACGTCGGGTCTAAATTTGAATATTTGAATATGACCCCAAATTTCATTTTAACCTATATTTTATAGAAAAAAACATTTCTCACTCATATATTTTTCATTACTTTTCTAACTTCTCGTACTAGTGAAATGTTAAGTTATTTAAAACCTCAATTAAGTCTTGGCCTACTCATGATTTTCATCTGTCATGACGTGTCGTGATTGTTTATTATCTTATGGACCAAGTTAGTTGTGTTAAAACTTTGTAAGCAAACACATCAAAACAAGAAATTGAAGTGGAAAAAAATATATATATTAAAAAAAGAGCTTAACTACCTTCGGCTCTGGTATCAGGAAGACTTGTACATAAACCTCATCAGTGCCACCCTCTACCTAACACAAAAAAATAAACTAAATCCCAATAAATTCACAATTAACTAAAATCAGTCAAACTCCAAAATAAAAACTTTAGAAATGAACAACTTACATGTAGCTTAACATCAACAACGAGAGAAAACATATGAGCAGGAAGATCATAAGAAATTGGTGGAAAATCAAATAAGTATTCCAAGTGGCCCTACGGCAAATACACAACCACACTACCTTTTTTGGGCAACGAGATCAGAGGTCCATCACAAGCGTGCCATAGCTCCAAACTAACCTCCGTTGTCGACAAAGGTAAACTCAAATTCGATGACCCGCAATCAATCGCTTCATCCTCATCACTAACAGTGTTGAGATCAATTAAACCGCACATTATCTCACCAAAATTAACCCTACAGACTAGAGAAATAATGCATGTTCACTTTTCAACAACACGTTGCTAAAACCAAAATGAGTCCTGTCCCTCTCTATAATAGACACTTTATATGGGTTTCTTTTATAATAATTAAAGTGTATGTATGTGTTTCGAATTATGACTAGGCCACAAGATACGTAGATGACTAGATTGGTAGGAGAACACCTCATAAAGCTCAAATATACATGTGAAGTTAAAATTTCAAAAGAGCTCGTGCATGTGTGTGAAAAGGCAAATAAAAGCGAATCCATTATGCAAGTCAAACTTAACTACTTCATGTAACCATGACAAAGAACATTTTAAGGATTGAAAATTTTAATAAAAAGTTCTAGCCACACGGGAGGGAAACGATGGGATTCAAACACAAACATATGCCACAAAAGGTGTGTCAAACTAAAATACACAAAAAAAATATTTTTGAGTTTTTGAAAATTTTAACCAAACAAAAATAATATACTCAAAAGACAAACAAAAATCATTTGTATTTTTCATTAAGATCAAATAACTCATAAAAATAAAATATCAATGATAAAAAAAATCTTTTTGTATTTTTCATTTAATGAAAACTAAAATGAAAATAACATAATACAAAAATTAAACAAGTCAAAAATCTAGCAACAGATATATAAAGAGACATAGGCTAGAAAAGGACAAATAAGCATACAACTAGCAAGAATATATGACATGAAGACCAAAAGCTAGAGTATGCAAAACGAAGCTAACACATTTAACCTTTTAATTTAGAATGGGAGGTTTCACGTGCAAGCAAATGAGAATCATAAACCCTATTTTATAAAGAAACCAAGCCGGCTCTCCTAACCCATACAAATGAAGAGTGACAATCTTGGGATTTGGGGATCTTGGCTACCTCGGTTACCTTACTTTTAGATTTCCGAGAAATTCTTTTAAGATCAAAACAAAACTTCCTAAGATGACAATTTTGACCACAATATGAGCTAGTAAAGACACGTCGAAAAGCAGTAGCTAAGGATTGAACTTTAGAAGTTTTCCTAGGTGATTCTCTCAAAACATTATTTTTGTCTTTATTAGTGGACTCGTTACAAGAATCGAAGCCTAAACCACAAGTGTCATTTTTTACTTGGACGGTTCCTAAAATTTTATCTAATTTAGCAAACCTACATTCCAAATCAAATTTGACCTCACTAGAGTCTCTTAATTTTTCTTCTAATTCTAAAATTTTAGACTCTAACAAAACATTTCTCTCTTTAAACACAAGAAGCTCTTTTTTCATTGACTCCATCAAACATCTAAGGCTATCTCTATCACCTTCTACATATTCAAGCTTCTCTCGAAGAGCTCTCTCACGTGTCCTAAGGTCTTCCACTAACTCACTCTCATTAATGACCTTGGCACGCTCTCTTAAACTAGCTTCTAACTTCAAATTAGACCTTTTTAATTTAATAGATTCTTCATATAATTCTCTAAATGCAATTTGAAGTTCACTCTCACCAACCTCTTCATCACTTTCACTTTCTTTCTTTTTTCCACTCTCACTACCATCATCCTTTTTGGATTCACAAACAAAGGACTTGGAAGAGTCACGTAAATGTATATCTTCATGGGAAGATTCATTATCGGAGCTCACATGACTTGCCATGAATGCGGTAAAGTTTCACTCAATAGGGGAATCGGGTCACTCTTCCTTTTCATTATCATCACTAAAGGTGGCATTATAGGAATTAGTTGTTTGCCTTCTCTCCTTAGTTTAGTGGGGCACACTCTTGTCCTGTGGCCATAACCCTCATAACCATAACACCTATTTGAATCGTCCCTATTAAGATTTTCATTATACGTTTTAGGGATCTTTTCCGATTTTTCATGCTTAGATTTTTCAAATCTCTTATAATCATTTTTAAACTTATCTTTATCAAATTTAAGAAATTTTCTCGCAAACATAGCTATACCCTCCGAGTCACTATCACTCTCATCAACCACAACTTTTTTCTCCTCCTTTAGGGCTTTCAAAGCGATGCCCTTAAATATTTTCTTTTCATTTTTGGAGGGGAACATATCTAGTTCATAGGTTTACAAATCACCTACTAACTCCTCAAGTTTGGTAGAGTGCAAGGTGGGTAAAGAATTTAAAACGATCCCTTTAGGGATAAACGTATAGCGTAGGGACCTTAAAATTTTCTTTACTACACGGTCGTCGGGTATTTTGTCTCCAAAATTAAAAGATGAATTAACTATATCGAAAATTCTAGCATAAAATTCATCAAAGGTTTCATTTTCTAGCATTTTGATGGTTTCAAATTGAGTGGTGAGGTTTTGGAGTTTTGAAGCTTTAACGACACTAGTTCCCTCGTGGGTGAGTTGTAATATATCCCAAGCTTCTTTAGCGGTTTCATAAGTCATGATACGACGGAATGCATCATGTGTAACCGCGTTAAACAAGGCATTTAAGCCTCGAGAATTAAAGTTAGCTAGTTTTAGTTCATTCTCACTCCAACGCTCGACGGGTTTGAGGACACGCTCAATTTCTACCAAACATGTGGGTGGGGACTTGCAGTTAACAACAGATAGCCAAACCCTCTCGTCGATGGACTTAAGTGCCGATTTCATATG
This sequence comes from Sambucus nigra, assembly GCA_949130495.1. Classification (NCBI taxonomy): domain Eukaryota; kingdom Viridiplantae; phylum Streptophyta; class Magnoliopsida; order Dipsacales; family Adoxaceae; genus Sambucus; species Sambucus nigra. The sequence continues at coordinate 159,251,774 of OX422219.1, read as the reverse complement.
CGCTTTCCAATTCCCGTAATTGGAATCATCGAAAACAGGAAATTTTGAAAATGGGAAAAATTCCATTTTAACAAAAAAATTCTAAAAGGACCTTAACGCAATAAATTAGCTCTCCGGCTCTGGTACCAATTTGAAAATGTTGGAACCCCCAAAATTTAAAAATAGCTTTTCAATTGAATATTAATTTCCTTTCAAATGCGAAATAGTATGGTTCAAATTAAAACTTCACAAAAATACAAATTTTAATTTCTTTCAAATTAAAATTAAACTAAACTAAATGTGACATTAAATTAGTCAACAAATTAATTTTCACTTAAACCACTTAATTCAACCCAAGTCCTAAAAATTTGCCTAACATGATTAATTCGTTTTTCTCTATTGGCCAAACCAAATTTTATCAAATAAAGTTGTCTTGACGTGAATTAAATTATCTTAAAATTCACCCAAATTAATTTTATCACCAAATTACACTAGTGTGAGATTTAAACCAATTTTTTCTTAAATTATCCTAAGCATACGTTCGAAGTGAGTATTGCAAGATAAAATAAAATCACAACCATTCCACGGCGATGTACGAAGAAAACCCAAATGGAAAAAACCTCGGACGTCCCTTGCCTAAAGTCCACTAAGTATGGTTTTAATTTTACAAGATAGATGACTTACTTCCTTGACACGATTCCGTCCAAGCCTTGAGGCGTCTTCTTGTAAATACCTCCGCCTAGTCAACACCCATGAACTCCTTCACAATCTCGTTATCCACCGATGAGGCATTTGGTCACCGTCACCCTCACGCGAAGCCTTTCTTCGAGTGGGAAAACTGCAACACACAAACAAACTCCTTATGGGTGGAGAAGAACGCAAACTCTCTTCTTTGATGGTGTAGAGATGAACCAATGGTGCCAGATATTCCAAGCAACAAATACATAAATGTGAAGATACTTAGATTAAAAGATAACAATAGGTGTCAGAAGTGTTTTAGAATATTTTAAGCCATAAATATCAAACACTCAAACATGAACTTTTTGGGTAAATAAGTTTTACTCTCTAGAGAAGGGAAAGCTATCAAAAAGCTAAAAAGAAAACTCTTGTCCCCGTACTAATGTAAGGCTAGTAAAAGTTAGTGGACAAGTGGGAAAGTGGGTGGTAGAAAATAAAAAACTGTCAAAAAAAATTTCAAAATCCACCCACGTCGCTCGAACGACTTTACTAACGATAAAACAAAGATTAAAAAGGCAACGTCATTGGCAACTCGTTCGAACGACAATCTCGTTTGAACAACACTTCGAACGAAATTCAGAAATTTCAAGTTTTTATTTTAAGCCCAAAAACTTTTATACAAAGTTCTAAAATCAATTTCTAAACATAAAAGGTCATTTTAAACAAAATTACACCCATAAAATATTCCAAATCTCCTACATATATAAAATGCATTCATACCTTTTGAAGACTATGGAATCCTCAACTTGATGACATCGACACTAGGCACTAAACTCATCAAAGATGAAGATTTAAATGACGGGCACCTATGTCTCGAACACAAACTCATCATATGCTTAGATGGGTACACTTTACACTCTATCCTATGACTCAAATTGTTTTGTCCGGAATTAAGCCAATACTACAAATTGACTCGATTAGAAATTTTCCCTTACAAGTCCAAATGACCTCGTTCAAATCTCTTTAGAAATAAAAGATCCATACCTTTATTTTCATCTATAGACCATTTTCTAATTCAAAGTACATGAAAATGGCATGTATTTGAAATGAGGCTCAAATTTGCATAGCTCGAGTATTCTAATAGATTAAACACCCTTTACTAAAAAAGTTATAACGCTCTCCACAGAAGTCCAAATGATATCATTCAAATATTATTAGAAAGATAAGATCCATATATTTCTTTTCATATAAGGCCCATTGTCTAATTAAATTCACAAAAAAATGGCATGCATTGGAAATGATGCCAAAATTTGCGTAACTCAGATATTCTGACAAATTAAACACCCTTTACTAAAACAGCTATAATTCTCAACACAAAAGTCCGAATGACCTAATTCACAGCTCATTAGATATCTAATATCCATACCTTTCTTTTAATTGATATCCCATCCTCTAATTAAAATTACACGGAAAATGGCATGCATTTGAAGTGCCTCCAAAATTTCTGGCATATTCATCAATTTTCTTAATTCAATTTCAAGTAATCTTTAATCCATACAAGAACATTTCAAGATCACATATTTTCTATGAATCATTATTAGATTTATTTATCAATATTCTATCCATCATATAGGGTTCAATTCTCAGATTTCATATGCTTTAATTATCACATCCAATTTCTATGAATTCATTCCCAAAAAGCTCATTTACATGTGACAACCCTCCCCCCAAAACGAATTTGTCTATACCTACCATTATATGAACATTAATTTCTAAAAATTAAATTGAAATCAAGTTAATAACTTGCCTTTCTATGTTCATAGGGTCTGATTACACATTGTAGAAGACGAATTAGTGATAACACTTCCAAATTTCCTTCAATTTTGGCGCCTAAAGCTCTCATCTTTTCTTCCTTCTCTCTTCTTTAAATTTATAGGGTTTAGAATATGAATCTTAGCTGCCTCAAACTCTTAGACCTAGTTTTTTTAATTATCAATCCCAAAATTGGGCTAACAGGCCAAGCTCAAATGTTCCGAATACCCCCGTGTGGGCCCGATCATGTCTAAAAAGACCCCGGGACCCAATTACTATCCCCAGGTACACTATTCTAAATATATCGACCTATCTGGAACTAACCGTGCACTCAAAATCACCATTCGAGTCACTCTAGATAAATTTCCTATCTCGACCCCATATAGTCTAAATGCGACTCCCGATTGAGATATAACACTGCTACGTCACTATCACTTGTTAGGACGTAAAATAATCATTTATAATTCACTTAGTAATTATATTACATGAATATTAATCATTCTATCTCCTGATTATTATTTTAGTAACCACATAATAATTAATTCAAATAAATTACGGCACACGTGTAATTTAAAAATACCCGAATTAATTAAATTATAAATATTCAGAAATATGGGGTGTTACATCAGACAAGATATGATCTTTCATAATCTCATAAGCAAAAATGTTTCAAAAACATGGGCTCTAAATACAATTCATGAAAATTTAAGTTAATGAGACTATATTACATGAAGTATACAATGGAAGCAGAAAGGTTGGCGAATGTACCACCATATGTTAAGTCAGAGCGATAGAGGAAGTTCGTGGGAAATGAGGGTATGGAAGTTGCCAAAAAAGAAAATCAAAATTGGGAAATATAATAGATCTAAAATTGGGGCTAATCACACTAGTGGGCGCAATGGTCAAGCCCAAGTCTAATACAAACTTGTAAGTACACCTTTTTTTTCAAACTTCGTATTCTTTCTTGATGAATTGTATTCTTATAATTGAATATTTTCTAATCGGTGAATTGTATTCTTATAATTGACAATTTTTTAATCGATGAACTATATATTTGTAGAAAAAGAAAAAGGTCGACATGCCAGATGCAAACTTTAATCCCATCGATGAGAACTCTGAGTCCAATCCTAATGTCAATATCACACGTGGATAGCATCCCACTCTATGAAAAATGGGATAGTCTGGATAGCATTGCTTCAAGCACGATAAATGTTTGGAAATAATAATGATCCGATAGTATAAAGTATATAATTAGTTATGTTCAATGATTTTCTAAAAAAATTATTACATAATGTATTGTAGGAGAAGGTGACAGTAAAGAATGTCGAGCTTAAAGAAAATGGTATTGACCAATCTCGATCATTGGAAACTGATGTGTTCTCCCAAGTATATGGCATAGACAAAAAGGGAAGGACTCGAGGTGTAGGGTCTTCAATGTCAATATTGTCTCTTAAAGCTTCCATGCCAATTCTTGCTCTAATAGTACTGAAAAAATTAAAAATAAACCTATGAAAGGTCGATTGAACTCAATGAAAGCATTTGTAAAAGGCATGGAGAACACACTTCCTGACTTAGTTACATTTGTAAAGTCTAATATGGAGGAGCATTACTCCAGCCACGCAAATGGAATACATGTAACCTCTACTTCACCTAATGCAACACGGTGCTTACTATAAGATGGTGTGTCATGTGAGATTAAAGGTTTGAATGGGAAGGTGATTTCTAACGGAACAATGGAGGCAACTGTTCGGAAAAAAAGTGCACTCGCACACCGGTTATTATGAGCAAGATGTAATAGTGATATTAGACACAATATTTTACCTCAATGTTGGTCGTTACTTGGACAAACATGGTAGAGTTAAGGATTTAAGAGACGTTAGCATTGGGAGCTAGGTTGTGTGGCCGAAAGAACTTGTCGAACGTGTTTAATTCTCTGTTTTTATTTTTATGATATGAACTTTGCAATTATGGATTTTAATAGTTTATGCTAGGTGTTGTTGCCTTATATTTCTTAGGAACTTTCCATAATGAATTTTATGTCCTTTATGATTAATGTTTTGTGCATATTTTGATCATTAATTTATTTTCTTCTTTATTAGCTAAATTTTTTTTAACTCCGACAATTCAAATATATATTTTGCATTATCAGTCCTAAGACCAAATAAAGGATGAGGGAAGAGGTTTGCATTGTATTTCCCTCGGATCCTAAGTTTTATTTTTTTATAGGCTGAAGTTCTTTTGATCAAGTTAATTCTTTGGTGGAGGAAAATGAGGTATTGAAATCACTTTTTATGTTTATTCGACAAAACTGTTGTATTTTATCAGTTAATTAGATATTGTTTTTTTATCTTGATGTTTAACGCATGGGATTAAATTTCAAAGTAGGATTTTTTTATTTCCAAAATAGGTGGTTGAATTCTAAAGTAGATAAATTTTGAGGATATTTATAAAATACTGCAAGTGCATGAGCTATTATAGAATAGTGAGTGCAAGTACGGGTCAAACCCACGAAGATTTATCAATTTTTTCATTCAAAATAATTCTAACTGTCCAACTAGATGAAATGGTATTAGGGAAGAGATGAAATTTTAAACTAAGCTAATATAAATAAAAAGTACGACTATGAAATATATAACCAAATGTGCAAGAAAATTAGGACGTTGGATCCATTTATCACGTTTAACTAATATTATGCAATCATTTAAACTCATCATTTTGATTTTATAACTCAAATTAAACCGACTCTCGTCACATTTAATTCAAAAAATAATACGATTAAGTTCACAATAAAATTTAACATCTCTAAATTTAGACATCTAAATTCCTATTCCCGTAAAAGTTCACTTTTGGATTTCAAAGTAACTATCATGGACTATCAATTAATTTAATAAAAGTGTAACCCATCAAAAACCACTCACACTTCAAATAAAAAAAATGATTCTTTCAAATACAGTCGAAGGTTTAAATTACTCTCGTGTCGTTTTAAAAGAATATCGAATTTTTAAACCAAGTAAAACATTTTGGGAAAAGATAAATTTAAACTACACACAATATTAACCAATCATAATAAACTTCATCTAGTCCTAGTAAAAAAACTAAGCTAGTATCATTAAAGACATAATAAAAGTGCAGGAATGAACAACAACTTTTATTAATAAAATAAACTTAAAAATTAATCGTGCCTTATAATTGATCTTGATAAAACTTCCCCCACAAAAGAATAATTCTTAGCGCTCAATAGCTCTCAAAATAAAAGTACCAAAGATTATCTTTAAAGGCCCTCTAAAATATTCTATGAAAAATAATGAACCCAAGGGCCTTATTTATACGCTACGAGATGAGGTATTTAGATTGGGGTAAAACTCCATTTGATTGATTGTATTTGAGTTGGTAATTATCTCATAGAGTCTTGAAAATAGTTGAAAAAATTGGGAAGTCTTTTTTTTAATAATTATCCCCAATTTTTGGCATTATTCACAGCACCAAATTTAATCGCGTTTTTGACCTCCAAAACTTCAAAATCTCATTTCGACTTTAAAGTTCTGAGTCTTCTCAAGACCATTCCGTAAAGTTATGGTACAGCCTCAACAAACACTCGAGCGATTTTTAAAAAAATATTTAGTACATTTATGTCAAACGTGTCGTATCACGACGTATTCGAGCTATTTTTACATATTGAATGCTTTGTTGTCCAAACTTCCGGAGTAGTGTAAAAATGTAAAATAAAAATAATTAATTCAAATTTAGGCTCATACAAGTTTAGAAAGAATATATTACCCCTCAATTGCATTTTAGCTCTCAAAATTCATAAGTTACACGTCTTAATTCGGAATTCAACCAAATTTCAGAGATAATTTTATTTCTCCTAGATAAACATTTAAAAATTATTTTCAGGCCCATAAAGTTTCAAAAATTATGGTTTCACCCATGGAGTTACTAAAATTGCATTTTTAATTTAAACTTGCATTTTTATTTTTATTTATCAAAATGACTCTAAACGCTCATTATTTATGATACAACGAGCCTCACAAGGTATATATTTGGGCATAATTTATACAAAATTATGTAATCATCAAATACGCCCAAATCTAAACTTTTCTAGTCTTCGAACAAAACTAAAATTATAAAATATCACTCACTTTCGTAAGGATCACAATTGCACTTAGCATGTGCAACAAGCCGTTAAATCCCCAAGTTACCCTAGTGGAGAGTTTTGTCTCGTGAAGGTTTGCAATGAATATACCCACAAAATTTAAAAACTTAACTCAATACAAAAGAAGTAAAAGTAATTTAACCAAGTTTGAATGCAAACTACATAAATTTAGTAGAACTTCTCTTTCAATCCCAACTTATCGTGTGTGTGTGCGCATAGTCAATAAAATCGCCCATTTCAAAAGATTTGATCGTTATGTTTCTTATTCCAAAGTTCATTTTGATTTCAAAACCTCACAAAATGCACTCTCATTTGAACACTCAAAATCGGTTATTTGCTCTCAGTATATTTGAATAAAATAATAAATTTATATGAGCAAAGTTTACATATATAGAGTCAAAAACGATTTTTTTATAATGGGTTAATATGATCTCATGAATGGATAATCGATTACTTTTGAAAATGTTGAATCACACAATAAATCTTATTCATCTTCTCTCCACACTCCAACTAACTTCCTTTGAGATCGATTAGGACTCTCCTTAGTTTTATTGTAGGATCAAGTTTTGGCTAGAAAGAATGGTGTTTGGAGTTTAAAATTTCTGAGAATATAAAGGTTTTTCAGTATTTTGACTTTTAGACACTTTTTATAATCCTCAATTTTTTTCTTTTTCTTTTTCAAACATACTCTTTTTATGTTTTTCATTCTTTCTTTCTTTTCATTTTTTCACTATTTTCTTCACACATTATTCTTTTGCGTTCTTTTCTTCTTTTTTTTTCTTTTTTGGCATTTTTTCTACAATAATTTTACCCTAGTATTCTGAAAAAATGGGTATGACTTATTTTTATGGGCTTTAAACTCCCAGTTGGAATTGGGTAGGATAATGGGTTTTCAATAAAAGACTTATTTTCTTTTTGGCTCAAATGAGATTGCAATGAAATAATATAAAAAGGTCGGTTTATGCCTAATTTTTGAACTTTCAAGCAATGGCCTAATCTCATTTATTAAGTTTCATTAAGTTGATTTATGTCTCCAGACGACATACCAAGACTTACAGTGCTTAAGATTTACATTTTGACTTTTTATTTACAGTAATCAAACGTAGCAACAATTTGAGATCATCAACAACTTTATCACTGAAGGAAAGTCCGAGTTATTTTAACTCGGATTTATTTAAATCTCTCGAAAATAATGAATGGCACAAAAATCTCACTGGGCTCCACAATTCATTAAGCATATTAACTTTCACCTTAATATCCATTTTCGATCATATTATATAGATAATGTATAAAAAAATTCTTAAGTTGAGAGATCCATGAATTAATTCTATATTAAGAAATCATTTCAAGTCCCAATTATATTGAAAATCTTTTTGAATTTTTGAATTTTTGAATTTTTCTAATTTTTCTAAATTTTTTTTTGAATTTTTCATTTTTTTTTCAAATATATCATCCTTACCCCCCAAACCTAAATTTTACATTATCCACAATGTATGCTCAAAATAAAATTATGGACAAAGCAAATTAAGTACAAAAGGAAAAGAACGATATTACCCATTAATTTCCACTTGTGTTACAAACTTCCCACAGATGTCACATGCCTTCCATCATAAATTAAAAGTGTGAATAATTAGGAGTCAACCCGATCAACGAAGTACACACATGAAGGCACAATATGAATATGGTGAGTGAAATTATCGAGATGCCCAATCACAATATAACATAAATAGTCATACTTAAAAATACTACCATAAAGAAATTTGGAATGACATATTAAGACTAGGTTTCCGTCAAACTCAAGAATAATAAAATCGAGCTTCAAATCAGACGATACTCTAGTCATGTCCTCAAACTCATCCAAATACTCAAATGGTACGTGTAGATGTGGTTGAAAAGAATAATGTGGTCTGATAAAAACATGCGTCACCATGTGGAAACGCTCGAATGATTTTCTTCACCATCTCATCACTAATACATAAAATCGCATATGTCAACATACTCTCGAAAGGCTCAGGTTCGCGTTGACAGAGAAGGAAGTGATTGATCCTATCATCCTACTCTCTCTTGAGAAGGCCCCTAAGCAGTCTTCTTTAGGCAAAGACTATCTTTTATTTTAAAAATCTAATTTTATGTTGCACCAATTAAACTTTATCTTGTGGCAAACAATTTTATTTACCAGTTTTATTTTGCTAACCCTATCGCATGATTTTATGGTGATTAAGCAGATAAAAGTAAATAAAGAAAGCAAACCAGAAGAAGCCAATGTATGAGGAAACCACTAAGGAAAAAACTTCAGATGGCCCAGGGTAGACAATCACTATGATACGAAAAATTACAAAGAGAGATATAGTCTTACTCAACGACTCAATCACCCACAAGCCTTGGCGCCTCTTCTCTTCTTAGATCGCTCTTCCACAGTGCAATGAAAGAATCCACCCATGAAAGTTTCCATAGTACACGAGTCCACATGCACCTCAATATCCACCGATGCAGCCTATCTATCATCTACGAATCCAAACACGGACTCCACCATTTCTTCTTCACAATCAGCACGCTCGGAGTCCAGCGCACGAAAATAGTTGTTCAAATAGGAAGAACAATTTTTTATGCCAAAATCAAGATCACTATAGATTTAAAATAACGAGATTTTGATCTTGAAAACTAAAGATGCTGGAAATAAGTGGGAACTTTTGTAAACTTGTGCAGAAACATATTTCGACAAAGTTCTTATTGATTTCTGAGTGAAAGGCATCCTTAAATATGAAAACATGAATTTCAAGACGATGTCTCGTTTGAACGAAAACTAGCTTCATTCGAATGAGAATTTTATCTCGTTTGAATGAAATGCTGCTTGTTTGAACAAGAGCTCAATCTCGTTTGAACCAGTATCAAACGTGTATCTCACGAGTCAAAATAGTATGTCCTCGATCGATGCTCGTTTGATGAAAGATTTTAACAAGACTTAAAATTACAAAGACAATCCTTTAAATTGACATTCGCATCTCGTTTGAGAGATTGGAAACAAAAATTTATTTTAAGTTTAAAACGACCTCGATCTTGTAAATCAAATAAATAAAGGACAACTCGGGAAAAAATTAGAAAAAATATACATTTCCAAAATTATTTTTTCAAAGTCCCAAAACATTTTAAGTTTAAATATACATCCTTAATTAAAATCCTAGATCTCCAAATTCATTAGCATTTATACCTGAGTGATCTACGATAAATCCAAGTGTGTGAAGATAAACTAGGCATTAAACACGGTATGATGTCTTCTTCAAAGCTTTACCATAACATCTTCAACACAATGCGTCATAGGCGTTGTGGGATCACAACTCAATAACTAACCTACGACTCAAACAGTTTTTTCCGAAATTATGCCAATTACAAAAAAATTGACTCGATTGGAAATTGCATTTATAAATCTACCCCTTTGGCTATTTCGGGATAAAACCAAAAAATTATAAAAAACTAAGATGTTAAAACATGTCTAAATGTAATGTATTCAAAACATTTGAATCTCTGAAAATCACTAGACACATGAAACAAACAAATACCCTATGATGTAAATAATGCCAGAATAAAAATGCCCCGACATCACATGTCTTTCCCCTTTTTTACATGGAATAGACAAAGAGTGGGGCAAATATACCACAAACAACATATCTAGAAAGAGTATAAGAATGAATAACATGTCTAGACATGAATCATAGCAATAAGACAATCAGAATGAGCAATCATGTGATAAACTGGGAAACTCAATGGTATAACATGGAGATCAACAATATAGCAGTAATATATAACTAAAGCAGCGAATAGATAATAGATAAATGGGATCAAATATCCATAAAACATAAATCCACAATGAAGGGAAATAAAGACTGCATATATAAAAGAATGTCCAGAATCTCCAACAATAAAAGATGATCCAATAAATGTATCAAAATAAAGTACAATCTTCCAGTACAAACCAAGTACATCATAAACTAAATGAATACAGTCAAAATACATCAAGATTAGTGTATCTTAAAATACATGAACTAATATCAAAATCAACAGTCTACATCATCACCATTCTCATCAATAGTTGTTCCATAATCCCCCTGTCTCCTGGAAGTCCCTGCTCCTTTACGCTGCCCTCGTCTCCTCATATCATCAAGAAGAGCTAATATTTGAGACTGTTGTATGGCTCGCTGCTCTACCTCAACATGAAACTAAGCCATCATAGCCCCTGTGAGGTGTCGCTACTCTGCCAGCTCCGCCTGCAAAAGAATACGATCTTGTCTCTCCTCCTCATATTGTCGTTCAGACTCCTCTTGACTCGCTCCTGTTTGGCAGAAGGTGGTTCAGTCGGAAGGGTTCCAGAAGGCTGTGAAGTGTGACCTCCCCCTGAAGGAGATGATGTAGACGTAGAAAAAACATGTTTGGCGCCAGTAGGAAGATGACTCTCATATCTGTGAAAGGTGTTCACATCAATAGGAGAAATACCAAAATCCACCACCTCGTCTTGAAGTAATGGGACCTGGGCAGCCTCGCATATACATGTCAAAAGGACACTAAATGGAAGTGAATCCCTAATGTGAATGAGTCCTACATTAGGGACGGAGGGCATGACATGCATAATGATGGCAGGAAGATCAATGCGCCATCCCTGACTAGCCGCGTACATGAATTGACCAATATCAAAAGAAATCTGAGTGTGATTGGTCCTCGGATAGACCGAAGATGACATAAACCAATTAAGTACTTTATAATCCACATGGAGATGTTGATGAAACATGATAAAAGTGCGTTGGGAATCTCTCTAAAGCAATGTCTAATAATGTCATCGGGCTCAAGACTATTAGTGACACATCCGGGGAAAATATCATCCAGATCTTGGGGAATCTAAAGCATCTGGGTAATGAGATCTGGGGTCACCACATCCTGTACCCCTCTGACGTATTACTGCAAACCCACAACAGTGCTTGCGGCCCAAAAATAAAACTCCCCAACGATGTCTGGATAAATGACAACGTACATAGAAAACATTGTCTCCCAACCTCTACCCTAGAGCCATCACGGAACATGGTACATTGAAAACTCCTCAATGCGAAAAATACGCTCACGACCTACTACGCGAATGTGAAAACCTAAAGAGCAATAATGATCATAATCTACCTGACTCACCCAACGGTCAGTAGTGAACAAAAGGCGATTGGCCTGGGCGGCTTGTGCACGGGGTGAGGTGGGTTGCTCCTCAACTCGACCCGTATGAATGGAACAGCGTCTACGACTATTAGACATTCAATAAAATAGGAAAAAGGTATGGGAATGAAAGTGTAAGCTCTAAAACCTTGCCCAACCAACTAACACGGCTCTAACAACCTATCTTCGTACAAATCCAATCGAACCACCTCGATAATCAAATCCACAAATAACAAATAATGGATATAATCAGTGATACTCGAACAATACGTAATAAAATAGGAGTAAACGATGTGTGTGTCACAAATGTCCAAAAATTAAAATTAAAATTAATTTTTCACAAAAAAATTTAATTTCTGAATTTTTATGACTCACACGACACATAAAGGGCAAAAATAACACAAAAAAATAAGCAAAAATAAACAAAACAGCAAAAGCCCCCAAAAAATTGAATTTTTTTTGAATAAAAATGGATTGAACGATTTCCCTAAACATGTATATACATATGACAAATTAAAAGTAGATACTTGCTTAGAAAATCAACACAAACCATTTTTTTCCAAAAAATTCTCAAAAATAAAAAAGATGGACAAAACTCTAGGTTAATACCTGAATACCAGCAAGTGGATGATGGAATGAGCTAGAAATCGTAAGAAATCCAAGCTTTAAAGAGGAAAATCACTCAACAATGGCGGGTAGAGGTTTAAAAAAATGAGAGAAGACGAAGTGGAGAGAATATAGATTACAACGGGGATAATAACAACAGTAAAAATGTATATGCGATTTTTAACCTCATTCGAATGAAAAACAATGCTCCTTCGAATGAGAAACAAAACTCAATGGAACACAACAGAGATCATTTGAACGATGGCCGGTGTTTGTTTGAAGCAGCTTCGAACGACTATTAAACGAGCCAAAACAGTGGGGGCTCATTGTTTGAAGTCCACTTCGAACGAGACCCAAAACTCGTTCGAAACGTTCCTTATTTCGTTCTAATGACACACTAAAATTCTAAAATCTCTCCTCAAAGCACTGATACTGGACCCAGAAAGGTAAAAACATGAGAAACATTCATCTGACGTACACAAAAAACATGAAAAAATGACACAAAAATATAAGAGATACACGGTAATATTTATATAGATATGCCTAAACATGGAATGGGGTGAATGGGCGTGCGCTAAACAAATTAATCATGACCCAAACACTTAAGAACGTTATCAAAAAAAATTCTTTTGAATATCTGAATATAAATATCAAATATTTATATTCTTTTCCATTTCATGATTCTTTTAAAGCATTATCTTTTCTTTTAAGATATTCTAAGTTGGTCCTTTTTAGTAATTTTTGCTCTTTTATTGCCTTTATTTTTTCTTGGGCTCTTTTCAACGGTGGCTTTCATGCAATGTCAACCTGTCTTTTGCATCCCTTTTACGTGTACACTCGTATTTTTTTAATAATACACAAATATCCTTATGGGCAATGGTACTTACATGCACAACTCCCCCTAAGTCATAAATACGCGAAGATGATAAGATTAAGAGGAGAACATCTCACCAAACTCAAATGTACATGAGAAGTTAAATGTTCAAAATAGCTCGTGCTTATGTGTGTAGTGGCATATACATAGTTGCATCCATAATACAAGTCAAGTTCGAAAAAAAATCCACGAAAATCATGGTTAAGATCAACCTAAGTATCTAAAGTCATAACCAAATGTCCTAACAACAGGGAAGTTGCGAAGCGAAGGGGGTTCAAGCACACCAATATGCCATACCATACGTGTAAAACTCAAGACACAAAAATCAAAAATCATTTTGAGTTTTTCTAAAAAAAAATTAGACATAAAAGAAAAAAAAATTGTATTTTTCAAAAATATATGAAAACAAAATATTTTTGTATGAAAATAAAATCTTTTGTATTTTCTCAAAATGACTCAAGAAAGAAAAAGATGAAATTATAAAATACACACTAGTCATAACCCTAGAAAAGATATATCAAAAAAACACAGCTAGAGTATGGCAAACATGGCTAACATGCTCAACCATAAGATCTAACGTGGGGAGAATCGTGTGTAAGCAAACGAGTCACTAAATCTAACACCTAAAGCCTCTAAATTCGATTTCTTAACCCAAGTAGGTGTGAATGACGAATAAGGATTTTGGGAACTGAAACGACTTCATTTTTATGCTTCATAGGAGCGTTCTTAAGATTATAGCAAAATTGTCTAAGGTGACCCTTCCTACCGCAATGTGTGCTTATGTAAACACGGCGAGGAGTGTTACCTAAAGGTTGATCTTTCCTAACGCTCCTAGTCGTATCTCTCATACGCACGGTTTTGGCTTTAGGAGTGGGAGAAATACGATCATCGAAGCCAATTCCACACATATCATCTTTTATTTGGACCGTGCCTAACATTCTTTCTAACTTTTTCGACCTGGCCTCCAAATCATATTTGACCCTACTCGAATCTCTTAATATCTCCTCAAGCTTACCTATCCTAGACTCAAGAAAACGCCTAGACTCCTCAAACTTTAGAATCTCCTTCTTCATAGCCTCCATAAAACCACGAAGATTATCTCTCTCACCCTCAATATTATAGTTTCTCCTGAAGAGTCTTCTCACGTTCCCTAAGATCCTCAATCAATTCATCATTATTATTTTCTATGGAACATTCTTTCGATCTAGGTTCCAACTTCAAGTTTGCCTTCTTCACCTTCACAGTTTTCGCATACAATTCACGGAAGGCAACTTGCAACTCGCTTTCCTACACTTCCTCATCCTCACTCGTATCCCCCTCACTACTTGGGATTCACTAAATATGATCTCAGAAGTGTAATAGAAAGAAATATCTTCATGGGAAGATTTTTCTTCGTCGCTCACATGACTAGCCATGAGCGGGGTAAAGTTGCGCTTAATGGGGGAACCATATCCCTCTTCCGGATCACTATCACTAAGGGTGCCATTAAATACTATCGGTTTCTTCCCCTCCTTCTTAAGTCTAGTGGGGCACTCAGCTACCCTATTTCCATAACCCTCACAACCAAAACATCTCTCTGAATCATCCCTCTTGATATTCCCACCTTGGTTCTTAGGGAAGCGATCAGCCTTGTTGTTCTTATCTTTCTCAAACCTTTTTACATATTTCGACTTCTTTCGGGATTTAAAATATTTCCTAAACTTATTTTCCAACATAGCCACATCTTCGGACTCGATGTCAGACTCATCATTCGAAACTTTTGTTTCCTCCTTCAGGGCTTTCAGAGCTATGTTCTTTTCTTTCTTCGCCACTTGCTTGGAGGTAAACATGCCAAGCTCATAAGTTTGTGGGTCACCTACAAGCTCTTCAAGTTTCGTCAAATTAAGTAAACCCAAAGAATTTAAAATAACCACTTTTGGGTTAATGTCAGGCAACGACCTTAAGATTTTATTTATCACTCGATTATCGGGTATCTTTTCTCCCAAGTTAAATGACGAGCTGACTATGTCGAAAAATCTAGTTTATAACTCATCAAAGGTCTCACTCTCTAGCATATTAATCGTCTCAAATTGGGTGATGAGGTTTTATAGTTTGGAAGCCCTAACAGTACTAGTTCCTTCATGGGTGAGTTGGAGTATATCCCAAGACTCTTTGACGTCTCACACGTCATATTACGGTGGAATTCCTCTAGGATGATAGAACAGAATAGAGCATTCAAACCCTTAGAATTATATTGTGCTAATTTATGCTTGGCACCAGTCCATGACTCAATAGGTTTTAAGTGATTTGCCTCTCCATCTCTCGTGACTAGTAGTGACCACCCTAGAACTACAGTTAACCACACATTCTCAAATGTAGCCATAAGTGCTGACTCCATATGCATTTTCTAATAAGCGTAATTAGTCCCATCAAACATAGGTCTTCTAAATCCATCAAACCCTCCAAGATTTATGCCTAAAGACTAGGGTCATAAATAAAGTAAATTGGTGTTCTAGCTCTGATACCGATTTGAGAAGGCCCCTAAGCAGTGTTCTTTAGGCAAAGAATGTCTTTTTTTTTAAATCCAATTTTATGTTGCGTCAATGAAACTTTATCCTGTGACAAACAATTTTATTTACTAGTATTATCTTGTTAACCCTATCCCATGCATCTACGGTGATTAAGTAGATAAAAGAAAATAAATAAATCAAACCATAAGAATCCGATGTATGAGGAAACCACTAAGGAAAAAACCTCGGACGGCCCAGGACAGACAATCATTATGATACGAAAAATTACAAATAAAGATATAGTCTTACACAACGACTCAATCACCCACAAGACTTAACGCCTCTTATCCTCTTCGAACGCTCCTCCACAGTACCACACAGGAATCCACCCACGTAAGTGTCCATAGTACATGAGTTCACGTGCACCTTGGTATCCACCGATACAGCCTAGCTACCATCTATGAATCCAAACATGGAGTCCACTATTTCTTCTTCGCAGTCAACATGCACGGAGTCCACTGCATGAAAATAGTTGTTCAAATAGGAAGAATAATTTCCAGTGCCAAAATCAAGATCACTATAGCTTTAGAATAATGAGACTTTGATCTTAAAAACTAAGGATGTTGGAAACAAGTGGGAAATTTTGTAAATTAGTACAAAAACATTTTTTGATAAAAGTTCTTATTGATTTCTGAGTGAAAGGCATCCTTAAATAGAAAACACCAATTTTGAGGCGTAATCTCGTTCGAACAAAACATTGGCCTCGTTTGAACGAGAATTCTATCTCGTTTGCACAAAATCCTGCTCATTTGAATGGGAGCACAATCTCGTTTGAACCAGTATTGAACGTGCATCTCACGAGTCAAAACAATACGCCCTCGATCGATGCTCGTTTGATGAAAGCTTCTACCAAGACTTCAAACGACAAAGACCATTTGTTCGAATAGCATTCTCATATTTTTTGAACAACTGGAAATAAAAATTATTTTAAGTTTAAAACAACCTCGATCTTTTAAATAAAATAAATAAAGGACAACTCAGAAAAAAAAAAAAAAAAATATTCATTTCCAAATTTATTTTTTTAAAGTCCTAAAACATTTTAAGTTTGAATATACATCCTTAATTAAAATCCTAGATCTCTAAATTAAACACATTCATGTCCATGGTCATGTTCCTAAATGATAGGTTCACTTTCCCGCTACGACACCTAGTGATGGCATCAAATGTGGCGAGGAAAGGATGACCCAAAATAACTGGGATTTGTGAAACAGGATTTTGCACTTGTTGGGTGTCCAAGACAACAAACTCGACGGGAAATACAAAAACGCCCACTTTAATTAGTACGTCCTCAATGATACCACTCGAAATTTTTATAGAACGGTATTCTAAGGATAAGGTAATACTAGTTGGATTTAACTCCCCCAAACCTAGTTTTTCATATATGGTGTACGGAAGAAGATTCACACTTGCTCTTAAATCTAGAAGGGCTTTCTCAATGATGTGCTCCCCTATATCTGTAGAGATATTCGAAGTTTTGGGATCCTTATACTTTAAGGGAGCTTGATAAGAAATTATTAAGCCTGCTGTGACACCCCGACTAATTAAACACCGGGTAGCTACTCCTTTATTCAAATTAATACAAAATGTCAAGTTGGTTCAGTTCATAGCATCACTGTCGAAAATATTTTTTTTAAACAATTACTAGCCACCTAATATTTAAAAAGTGAGTTGTCAAATTTTATTAAATTAAATTAATATGCAATCCATCAAATATTTATTAACTAATGATAACACAATTACATCACAGTCACAACAGAATATAAATGTAATAATAAATGAGTCTGGAGTAACACTCCTCAGAATAGTCCCAAATACTGAATAAAACCAAATACAACGTCTGAATAATAAATGAATTTAACTCCAAAACTGAAAGAAAACTGAGTATGATAAACTGTCTCTAAAAGAAATGGGGCGACATGCCCTAACAACTGATTAAGTCTGAAGTGGAATCAATATAGACAGTGGAGGCATCTATCATCAAGATCCTGTAACTTCCACAGCAGCTACAGCACGTCACTGAAATGGAACTCCTAAGCTTGGCATCCCTGTGGCTGGACACCTAAAAGATTTTTCAAGAAAAATAGATTTGAAAGCAAACGGGTCAGAGCCCGATGTGAAAACAGTTTAAAATATAGCAAGTGTTCAATTACATTAAACAATGAATATTAAGTACATGTTAGTTCCGTGATCTCACATGAGTTCTCACCTCTCAACTAATGTGCACGCCTAACGTATATCCATAACTCCTCCTAGTTATGTCGCTAACTAACTAGTCTATACCGCAACCTGTCCTCATATGATAATGTAGGGGTTTGTTCATGACATTCCAATCTAACTTATGTGAATCTACCTTTTCATTTCTCAAATTAATTTATATTAGATCTTAAATGAAATTTTCATTTCTAACTTTACTCAGAGTGTCGCAAATATTCACACACATTAACAAGGAGTCCGTTATCATCACTAATATATAAATTCCAACATAATTATACAATTAAGGCACCCTTAGACTAAGCTGCGGTGCACACATACTCTGCTATCGAATCCTGGTACATCAAGTACATAAGGACTACGTGTTTCGAATCTCTCAGGAACCGTTTTAATAAGCAAAATCACACATATTGGAGGCGAACTTAGTTCACATACCCATGGGTCACGCACATACCTATGCTCCCATGGTCAGCTGACTTATCAACTCACAAATAAGTCATTCACAACCCTATGTCCTTAAGGTACCAATCTAAATTCCCCCCGTATACACACAAAGATTAGATGGCCCTGTTTCAAAAGTCGACCTCCCGTGATAGCAAGTATTGGTAGGTATGTCATACACATATAAATTCATATACTAAGCATTCACACAACTTAGGTAATTTATCATTTTATTAAAGGTATGTTCTTAATCCCTATACCATTAATCTAATTAGTACATTTTTATAATTTCAGATAGTTATATAATATAGTCCACCGACACATCTCGTCGTAGTTTCAAGTACTTAAAACCTAACTCATAAAGGTTACTAAGTCTCCTATTATTCCCACACTTTAATCCAATACTATTAAGGTCCATATTTCTGCCACTAACCTTATATTATCAACTATATAGATTTAACTCATTTAATCGCAGTATTTAATAGTACCTCACTCGTCGAACCTTATTAGGTCTAACATAACTCCCAAATTTAATTCTAATAATAATTCGGGTCTCATATACATGCCTACTGGTCCTCCTTAAATCTAAAAGTTTTCACAAGGTCCCCACCAAAAGTTCTCTAGGGTCGAAATTGATAAAATTCAATAAGGGGAAAATGCCATAATTATAGGAAGGTTGATCGATCGACCTATGAATGTCGATCGATTGATGGTGGTCGATCGATCGACCTATAAATGTCGATCGATCGATCGCACCAGATGGCTACGGACTGCTTCGTTTTTCAGTTCCGGATTTGTCCCAAAACTCCATTACAAGGTATGAAACTCTAATCTAAGGTTAAAGGATCACTATACAACCTAAATACATTATTTTTAACGGTCTAAAACCATTAAATCATCAACAATTAGCCTTACATGGATCAAATCTTCATAAAAATCATAGTTTTTTATTTTCTTCAAGAACTATGATATTACTCTTCTAAATCCGTTTTTAATTCATCAAATATTGGGTTTGGGTACTGAATTTCGTCCAGAACTAATCTACATGAAATTTCTAACCAAGGTTTAGAGTTCTACATCAAATTTAATGGGTTTATATCATCTTTCAAAGCAAATAACAATTTCTACACTAATCATGGAAGAAATATTCGCTGAAACTAATGGAATCAAATCACTTGCCTTAAGTTTGACGTTCAGTCCAGGGGCTGGTTATTTCATCTTTTCGGTCACAATTTTGTCAAGATTTGGTGGTGGTGGTTGGTGGCTAGGTTTTGGGAACCTCCTGCAACTTCTCCTCTAACTCACGTAGCCCACTCTTTGTTTTTGGTTGATAATGGCCCTAATGGACTTTTCAATAACAAATAAATAAACACTAAAATTCGTGGGTCTTAATTCCTTAATTTTTAAAATGACCAAAATACCCTCCCGGGTTACCGGTTTGGCCTAAAAATGCCCCGGGACCCAAACTGAACCCCCGGCTAGTGTTTTTTGACTATCTTGACACCTCTGAATATGTTGGCGCACTCAAAATGACCATACGGTTGATAAAATTATAATTTACTTTTTAAATCTCATTAAATTGATTTCTGACATGACGGACACGCGCGCCCCAACTTAATGTTCCAAATTGTTGTATTTACAACTCTCGACAATTTTAATACTTTCAATACTCATGTATTACCATATACACTCAGTAATATTCAATATTATCATCATAGTCAAATACCAACTCACGTCTCGCTAGTATTTAAATCCGGATTAATTTCCAATTAATTCCCATTTAATTGATTAATCCAATAAATAAAAATCAATAAAATTACGATGTATTAAACCTGCTTGATCGATGAGAGAAGCTTTCTTGGGTATGTTGGTGCTTCTCTTGAAGGGACAAAGGTCCTTTAGAAATTTGGCATAGGAAGGAACTTCTTGTATAGCGTCAAGTAGTGGGACATTAATGTGAACTTTTTTGAATACTTCCAACATCTTGTCCATTTGTACCTTCTTCTTTTATAGCACCAAATGTTGGAAAAACGAAGGTTTGGGGACATAGGTTTCTACAGGTGGCTCGGAAGATAATGGTGGAGAGGAAGTTGGATCCACAGGTGGATCTTGCTTCTTCTTACGTTTCTCCAATTCACTTTCGGTGGGTAGTGAAATATTATTTTTGACTTTATTAGTGGACCTAAGCATGATGATGGCTTTGACACCCTCTTGAGTTTGTGATGAATCGGCATTATCTTGGATAAGATATAGACCTTTAGGCATATTCCATTTAGTATTGGGCTCGGGTTGAATTGGGAATATTCCTTTATTCCTCTCACTCAACACGTTCTCTAGTTGTCTCACTTGAACCTTGAGTTTGGCTATGGGTTGAGTGTTCATGTGAAAGTTTTGTTGGGTGAATTGGAGGACACTTTGAGTTAACTACTGGAATTGGAGAGTACTTTGAGCAAGAAAATTCATTGTATCTGATGATGCTATGAATCAGCACCACCAGGTGAGGTGTTTGCAAGCTCAATATATTAGTAACAATGGTGGCACAGCTATATAAAGAGATAAGAGAAGGATGTGAGGATATGAGGAATCAACATCGGAATATGAGTGGTTCAGCCAATCTGGCCTACGTCCAGTGTGAGTGTGTGAGTAATATCACTGAACAAAGGCACTAATGGCCATGGATACAATTCACTCAAGCTCTCTCTCTCTACTATATCTTTAGACAGAGCTTTAGCTAGGGTTTTAATAAATGGATCCTTTTGCAAGGTAGGGGATGATCCCTATATATAGTGCCTAGGGGGCGCACTGTACCCCCCATGCATGCAATGAGCATGTGTGTGGTATCCTCACCAATGTGGGAATGCCATCTGTCACTGTCACATGTAAGCAATGATGATGAAATATTCTCCCCCATGTGGAGAATAATCTTGTTACAACTGATTTGTGCCCAGGTGTCCTTATCCAAATGCCAACAGATGCTCGGCAATCATGTTGGTGAATGACCTCGGCCTGGGAGAGGCCGAGCTGTAAAGGCTTGGTCCGTTCAATCCGAGTAATGTCATAAGGAGTCTCGGCCTGATCTTAGCCGAGACA
The DNA here is from genome assembly GCA_949130495.1 of Sambucus nigra. Lineage (NCBI taxonomy): Eukaryota > Viridiplantae > Streptophyta > Magnoliopsida > Dipsacales > Adoxaceae > Sambucus > Sambucus nigra. The sequence continues at coordinate 159,230,194 of OX422219.1, read as the reverse complement.
TTATGCTAGGTCGGCCCTAGCCGAGGTTGGGCATATACATTCTGATGATTATTAATGCTTCTCGTCACCTCGGCCAAGGCCGAGGTAGGATTAGTTCCATATTGAAGATTAGGGCTCCTTGTCACCTCGGCCTACTATTAGCCGAGGTTGTTGTTCCCAGACGTAGGGTCCATGGAAGTGGATATGGTAGTGTTGGCCTGGGCCGAGGTAGGTCTGGTCGAGGGACGATACCGTGGACCCTGCCCCTCATAGGGTCGATTAATGTCTCGGCCATCATCTTGGCCGAGGTAGGTATCTCTGGGCCGAGGTTATACTTGGGCATATCAATCACCCCCAGCCCTTAGTCATATGCGAGAGCGAGTGGCTAGAGGATTGCTTCACCTCCGAGGCATGTCCGTCCCAAGGCTAACACCTGCATGACACCTGTCCCATGCTAAGGCATGCCCACTTGGCTTGCGTGCGCCGTCAGTTGTCCCTTGGGCTTCCCAAGGCAATGATGGGCCTTGGGAAGTGCGCCCAAGTATTTAAGGGTTAAATCCCACCACTTTCTCTTTCTTCTTCATTCCTTTCTTTCGCGCGCAAAGTTTCTGCAAGTTCTCTCCAAAGCTTCTTCAACCCATCACTCTTTCTGCAGAGGATTTCCTGTAGGTTCCTTGTGGAATCTCTTCGTTTCATCCATCGACTCATCTTCAGGTACCTCCCCCCTTCCATTTCCTTTGTTTTCAGCATTTGGTTTAAATTTTCCAGTGAGATCTTTGGGTTTTCCTGTGGCTGTTTGAGTTTTCCGGCGAGCTTCATCGATTCAGGCGACCTGTGTTTATTTGAAATTCCTTAGTTTGATCTTTAAACCCTTTTATTTCATAAGCCAATCGTGTTTGTGAGTTTAGGAGTTTTCCTCAAGTTTAGGGTCTTTCCAAGTTTTGGGTCGTCCCCTAATGCTCAGACCCTTGTACCAACTTCTTGAGGACTTCCCCTCTCTCAGAGAGAAGACCTTAGAAAAAATTAGGCAAATAGAGAGAGCCCAGGAAGAAGCTCGTAGGTCTCAGGAGTTCCCTGTTAGACCTCTCTTTCCCCCACCTCTGAAGGTGGTATATCCTGATCCTCCTGAGAACTTTTATCAAACAGACGTCTCTGCCAACCGTTTTTCGATGTCTGAGTCTGAGTCCTCCACCTCAGACCCTATGTCTGTGGACTCTTTCCAAGAAGCTATGGACTTCACACCTCGGACTGGTCAGGGCCATGACCAGGCCGAGGTCTCTAGCCGCGCCTCGTCCCAAAATGGCACAAGTACCTCAAGCTCTTCTTCAGAGGTTGAACTTGTTGAGCCAAGTGTGGCTGTGCCTCCCATTCTAGACGCTATCCCTCTGTCGGCCGTTACCGGGGCCGAGTTTGCTCAGAGGTTCCCTAGTCACACATTTACGTCTGCTCCAGCCGACGTTGAGGATGATGATGATGATGGTGAAAGTGAAGTTGACACCTCTAAGGCGGACGAGTACGAGAGCACAGTCACTGAGGTGGATTTATTGCACTTCAGATATTTATACTCCATCAGTCCCTCAATCAAATTAAGGAGACCTCTGAGGGAAGAGAGGGCCTACCACGGCCAAGATGGAGAAATCTGCCTGTACGAGCAGATGTTCAAGTTAGGGTTTCGTCTACCCATTCTCCCCGTCATCAGGTCCATTCTTTCCTTCATCAATTTGGCCCCCTCGTAGCTCTCTCCCAATGCTTGGAGAGTCATTATTGGATCCATCATCTTGTGGAGGGCAGTCAATCACTCTGACCTCCCAGTTCAGGTCTTTGCTGGTTGTTACGTCCCTACTTCGGCCAAAAACCATCCGAGCTACTATCACTTCGTGGCTCGGAGGCCTGAGAAGAAGATGCTTCTGGTCACTCAGACCCCGAATCACAATTGGAAGCCCCGGTATTTTTTCGCCTCAGGGCCCTGGGAATTTATCTCATCTGTTCCCTCTTCCACTTTTGAGCCGAGGATACCCATCAGATGGGGCAAAGTCTTCATGTCTGCCACGGTTGATCCTGGCCTAAGTCTTCAGAACGGCAAAAAGGTGAAGGCCCTACAAGACCAAGGGGCACATGGTATGTTCGTAAAGTTCGAACATCTGTTGACCCCCCAGTATCTCTCGGGGATGAGCCTAGGGGGAAGTCCCCTTGTTGACTTTGGTAAGGATTTTTATTTTTATTCGAAGTCTAACCTCTGATCATTCATGTTTGATTTCTGACTCTTATCTTTTCACTTTTGCAAAGAGACCTCCAGGTGTCCCGGACGAGTTATGGGAGATGGAAGCTCCGAGTTTGGCTAGACTTGCAAAGAGGACTGGTTTGAACGCTCCTCCTCCAGCTCCCTCGACATCTAAGTCCAAGAAGAGGGCCCCTGAGGTCCCGGCCTCTGAGGATCAGAGGCCGACCTCAAGACAAAAGAGGGCCTCAGACGCTGCGATCCCCATCTCATCCGACACCCTGTCGGCTCGTCTGGAACAGCTGAAACTTACCGATAGCGTGGTCGGCCATAGCAGACAGGCCATGGACGCACTTAACAACATGATGACCGAGGCCGACAAGCATTTTTTCAGGGCCATGGAAACCCCTATGATGGTTGAATTCGGCCTTCACAGAGTCATCCAGGTATAAATTGTTCCTTTGTCAGAATTTTATAAGTGTAACGTCTGATTTTGCTCTCACCTAACCTCTTTATTTACTGTGCAGGGTGCGACTGCCATGTACCAGCTATCTAATTGGGCCCTGAGGAAATTGCCTCTCATTCAGAAGGGGCAGGAGGCTGAGAAGGTCGAGAGTGCCCTGAAGGCCAAGGTTGACCGTTTGAGGTCTGAGTTACAGAATGCCGAGAATAAAGCCCAGACCTCTGAAAATAGGGCTCAGGGTTTGGAAAAAGACATCTCTGTGCTCGTCCAAAGCCACACCCAGGCCCTGAAGGATAAGGACGACGTTCTGTAGAGGAAGGTCAATGCGGTTGTGAAGGCTGCCGTTGCAGATGCCTCAGAGAGGATAATTTCTGACTACAAAGTCTCTGAGGAGTTTGTAGGTTTTGGTTTTGAGTACCTCGAAAGAGGTATCAAAGCCACTACCAGATGGGCCGAGGTCAGAGAGAAGGAGGTTGGCACTATAAAGGCCTCCGACTTTGTGGGCCTCGAATTCGCCGACCCTCAGTTTGCCCAGGCCCTGCAAGAGATAGAAGACGAGGCTGCTGCCCTTAGTCAGACTGCTACTCTGGAAGGGACTGATCTCGGAGGAACTGATCCTGCTGATGATGTGGCTGAGGTGACCAATGCTGAACAGGTCAACCCAGCCGAGACTTCGAATGTTCCTCCCTCAGATGTTTAACTTGGCCTTGTATTTTGTATTTTTTGACTTGTAATTTATCAGACATCTGAATGTTATGTAATCTCTTCTTTTATTGAATGCCAATTTCTTCCTTTATCTTGACCTCTGAATGTATTTGAATGCTATATGATCTCTGAAGTCATTACTTAATATGATGTTGTCATAACCATATCACCAAATTACTGTTGTTAAGGGTCTGAGGTTATCTAACCCAGGTGTCTGATCTCAGACCTCGTCACCACCAAGTGATGTTATGAGGGTCTGAGGTCATCACTTAAGAGGTTAGCCTCATAATGAATATCACCAAATTAATGACGTTAAGGGTCTGAGGTTATCTAACCCAGGTGTCTGAGCTCAGACCTCGTCACCACCAAGTGATGTTATGAGGGTCTGAGGTCATCACCTAAGAGGTTAGCCTCATAAATGAATATCACCAAATTAATGATGTTAAGGGTCTGAGGTTATCTAACCCAGGTGTCTGAGCTCAGACCTCGTCACCACCGAGTGATGTTATGAGGGTCTGAGGTCATCACCTAAGAGGTTAGCCTCATAATGAATATCACCAAATTAATGATGTTAAGGGTCTGAGGTTATCTAACCCAGGTGTCTGAGCTCAGACCTCGTCACCACCGAATGATGCTATGAGGGTCTGAGGTCATCACCTAAGAGGTTAGCCTCATAAATGAATATCTCTAGTCTAAAATATGAAGAAGAAGGAGTCGTGGAAACTGATCTTCATTAATAACCTCTTCTTGATAAGATGATACATTTACAAATTACAAATCCTATGCAACATCATATGAAATATCTCTTCAGATGGTCAGCATTCCACGGGTTCGTGAAAGGTTCTCCTTTTAAGTTCTCTAGCCTATACGTGCCAGGTACAACCTCTTCTGTTACTCTGTAGGGGCCGTGCCAGTTCGGGTGTAGCTTGTTTGTTTTCTGTAGTGTCTTCTTAAGCACTAGATCTCCCACTGCAATGGGTCTTGACTTTACCCTTTGATTGTAGAATCTCGCTGCCCTCTGTTGGTAGGCTGCTTTCCTGACCTCCGCGTCTTCTCTTCTTTCTTCAACAAGATCCAGGTCTAACCTCCTCCTTTCCCCATTGCTGTCAGGATCGTAGGTCTGAATTCGATGAGTTGGTAGGCCTACTTCCGTCGGTATGACGGCTTCCGAACCATTTGCCAGCATGAATGGGGTTTCTCCTGTGGGTGTCCTCGCCGTAGTCCTGTAAGCCCATAGCACAGCATAAACCTCTTCTATCCATCTCCCCTTCGCATCTTCTAACCTCTTCTTGATTCCATCCAAGATAGTCCTATTTGTGACCTCGGTCTGGCCATTTGCCTGAGGTCGACCAGGAGATGAGAAGAACTATTTAATCCCCACACTTTGGCAATACTTTTCTAAGGAGGAGTTATTGAACTGGGTCCCATTATCCGAGATGAGCATGTTTGGGAGGCCATACCTACATATGATGTTCTTCCAGATGAACTGAAAGGTCTTCTGCTCCGTAATTGTTATCATTGGTTCTGCATCTACCCACTTTGAAAAGTAGTCAATGGCAACTATCAAGAATCTATAGTTGTTGACTGCTCTTGGCAAAGGTCCTACTAGGTCAACTCCCCATACCACAAACGGCCATGGAGAAGAGATTGACGTCATAGGATGATGGGGTTGATGAGGGATAGTGGAGAACCTCTGACATTTGTCGCACCTCTTCACATAGTCAGCAGCGTCCCTAGATAAGGTGGGCCACCAGTATCCCTGAGTGATGATCCTTTTGGCTAAGGGCCTTCCCCCTATGTGGCTAGAGCAAGAGCCTTCATGAACCTCCTGTAAGATCCGGGGTACCTCCATGGGATGCACACATCTGAGGAGGGGCAAGAGAAACCCCTTTTTATACAAGACATCTCCTACCAATGAGAACTTGGCGGCCCTGTATCTCAACTTTTTTCTTTCTATCTTGGACTCAGGTAGCTCCCCCTCTCTTAGGTATCTGACAAGCGGGTCAATCCGCGAGTCTCCCAGGTTTACATTGTGACAAGGGTTACTTACCTCATCCTCCTCAATACTTGCCTTTCCTAAGACCTCGATTGGAATGGTCCTTCCCAAATCTGTCTTCATTGCCGAGGCCAGTCTTGCCAATGCATCAGCATGGTTGTTGCCCAGCCGAGGCACTCTCTTCATCTTTGCTTCTTCAAAATACTCTAATAATCCTCTTACCTTCTTTAGGTATTTGGCCATCCTTTCGTCTTTGGCCTCGTATGCCCCCAGCACTTGATTGACAACCAATCTCAAGTCGCTGTGGAGTAGGAGCCGCTTTACTCGAAGAGTTATTGCTAATAAGAGACCTTCTATCATGGCCTCATACTCAGACTCTTTGTTGGAGGCCTTGAAGTTGAATCTCAAGGCGTACTCAATGTTGGCACCATCTGGAGCCGAGAGTACTAGCCCCGCGCTGCTTCCATTGTCACAAGAAGAGCCATCAACGAAGAGGCTCCATACGTCTTTATCTGATGAGAAGGCCCCTTCTCTCATAACCCCCTTCTTAAAGAGGTACCGATCCTCTTCGTTCTCTTCCACTCTGCTCCGGGTTTTTCCTGGTACAACCTCTTCTCGGCCTCGGAAGACGTTAGGGGCAGTCTCTTCCGAATTTCGGAAGACACTACGGTTCGTCTCTTCCCCGTCCTCTGAACCTTTCTCTATCTCGGCCTCTTCCCAGGTGAACTCTGCGATAAAGTCTGCGAGGGCCTGCCCTTTGATAGCTGCCCTAGGCTGGTAGGTAAGATTATATTCTCCTAGCTCGATGGCCCAGGTCATCAATCTTCCGGACTTCTCAGGCTTGTGCAGAACCTGCCGTAGTGGTGAGTCAGTGAGGACTGTCATGGAGTGAGCTTGAAAGTAAGGCTTCATCTTCCTTGAGGTGTGTATCAGGGCATAAGCCAACTTCTCCATCCGGGGATAGTTTTGTTCAGACCCTTGAAGGGCCTTACTATTGAAGTACACAGGTCTCTGAACCCCATCCTCTTCCCGTATGATGGCCGCGCTAATGGTTGACTCAGAGACTGCCAGGTACACAAACAACCTCTCCCCCGTAATGGGCCGGGACAGCAGCAAGGGAGACCCCAAGTAGGACTTTAGTTGATCAAAGGCTTTTTCACATTCTTCATCCCACTGGAAGGCCTTTCTCAGAACTTTGAAGAATGGAAGACACTTGTCCGTGGCTCTGGAAACAAACCTGTTAAGGGCTGCCACTCTTTCGGTGAGTCTCTGGACATCCTTGATACTCCTAGGAGTCTTCATGTCGAGCAAGGCCTTGATCTTCTCTGGGTTTGCTTCAATCCCCCTTTGATTAACGATGAACCCTAAGAACTTCCCGGCTCCTACCCCGAAGACACACTTTGCTGGGTTGAGCTTCATCCTGTACGAGTCCATGACATCAAAGGTCTTCTCAAGGTCTGCTACGTGAGTACATGCTTTCAGTCTCTTCGTTAGCATATCATCCATATACACCTCCATAGTCTTACATATCTGCTCCTCGAACATCTTATTGACAAGACGTTGATATGTTGCCCCCGCATTTTTCAGACCAAAGGGCATCACCTTGTAACAGTACGTCCCCTTATCAGTAATGAAGGCTGTCTTCTCAGAGTCTTCGGTATCCATGAAGATTTGGTTATAACCTGAATAAGCATCCATGAAACTCATAAGCTTGTGCCCTGTCGTTGCATCCACCATCTGGTCTATCCTAGGTAAGGGATAGCTGTCTTTCAGGAAAGACCTATTCAGGTCTGTGAAATCTACACACATCTGCCACTTTCCATTGGCCTTAGGCACGATGACTGCATTTGAGAGTCACTCTGGATAAGTGACCTCTCTTATGAACTCGGCCTCTTCCAACTTCTTCACCTCTTCCCGGATGACTTCATACTTCTCTCTGGAGTAGATCCTTTGCCTCTGTTTAATAGGCCTAGCATCTCTGTCTACGTTGAGCTTGTGGTTCATGATCTCAGGGTCGATACCAGGCATATCTGCATGACTCCATGCGAAGACACTCTGCCTCCTCCTGAGGAAGTTTATCAGCTCTTCCTTTATCCCTTGCTCCAGGGCCTTGCTGACCTGGACGGTTTTTTTCGGCTCGTCCTCATTGAGGACGATGGATTCTACCTCTTCCGCGGCCTCGCCCTTCTTCAATTTTGTTTCATCTCTGGGATCAAGAGTGTCAATGCTGTAAGTGGCGGTTGCTCTCTTATGGGCCTCTCGCTCTTCGGCCGAGTTGAAATAACACTCCCGCGCCGTGGTCTGGTCCCCTTACACTTCCCCTACCCCATAAGGAGTCGGGAATTTTAGCATCTGGTGGACCGTTGACGGCACGGCTTCAAAATCTCTGAGGGCCACTCTTCCGATGATGAGGTTGTAGGCCGAGAAGACATTTTCGTCCATAACAAAAAAGTTTATCTTCTTGGTCAGCCTCTTAGGCCACTCATCTCCCATCCGTACATCCATTTCATACATGCCCAATGGGTGTACCTTCTCACCACTGAAGCCTATCAATGGGTGATTGTAGGGCACCAGCCTTGCCCTGCTAAGACCCAAGCTCTTGAAACAAGGCCAGAACATCACATCTGCTGAACTTCCCCTATCTATGAGGATTCTCCCTACATCGCACTCATGCACCCTTGTTGTTATGACTAAAGGGTCATCATGGGGGGCTAAGATGCCCTTGAAATCGAGTCTAGATAACCCCACTACGAGGGTGTCCATGTCCACCTTCTTCCTCTTCTGCACTGCGTCAGAAGACGTTAGATTCACAACCTCAGGTTTGACCACTGACTTGGCCTCCACTACATGAGCTTTCCTATCAGCTACCTCAGAGCCACCGCCTGCGAATCCCCCACATATGGTGCTAACACCAAAGGAGATCATCCCCACCTTCTTCACTGGGGTGTTGTCATCCTTAGGTGGGAGATCCGGGTCATCTCCATCATCACCCTCTGAATCATCATGCCTTCTAGCCGGGACATCGCCACGGCACCTGTCATTTATTCTCTTCCTAGGGTCTTCTCTGCCACCCTTCGGGGCCTTGCCATCCACATACTTTCTCAGCTTCCCGGACTTCAGCATCTTCTCAATCTCGTCCTTCAGAGCAAAGCATCTATCTGTGACATGGCCGTGATCCTGATGGAACTCACACCAGAGGTTTTTATTCCTCTTATGTGGTGGGGCCTTCAATTTCTCTGGCCACCTCAGAGCCCGGTCAGCCTTGATCTCATTAAGGATGTGCTCACAGCTCACAGTCAGAGGAGTGTAATGAGCGAACTTGTCATCTGCTGACCTCTTCTTCCCCTCTTTCTTACCCTGGGACCTCCCCGTGCTACCACGGTTCTCCTCCTCATATTTGGCGGCCATTGCCTCTTCCGCATTCATCACTTTCCCTGCGGTGGACAACAGCTCTGCCATAGACTTGGGGGGGTCTTCCGCCAGCTTCCACAATAGCTTCCCCTTCTGGAGGCCTCCTATCAGGGCGGTCATGGATATGCTCTCCTCGTAATCCTCTACCTCCAACTTCTCCTTGTTAAATCTTGCTATATAGTCTCTTAGGCTTTCACCCTTAGCCTGTTTGACATATAGGAGGTGGGTAGTCTTCTTTTGAGGTCTTACCCCAAAGCAGAAGTTGTGGATGAATAGCTCAGCTAGGCCTTTGAAGTTCTCGATCGAGTTCTTCGGAAGAGAGGTGAACCAGCTATGCGCTGCACCTATCAAGGTTCCTGAGAAGGCCCTGCACTTCATCTCATCGGGTATCGAGTAAATATCTACCGCCGACTGATACATCTCGATGTGGTGCACTGGGTTAGTGTTGCCATCATACTTAGGCGTTACTGTAGGAGGCTTGAACTTAGCTGGGGTTGGGAACCCCACTATCCTAGCTACAAACGGGGAGCCCTCCGAGTAGTCCCTCTGTAATGGGTCCCTGCTCTTTATGAGGTCCCCTATCTTCTCCTCGAGACGTTGGATTGAGTCATTCCATGGTCTTCTCTCTTCAACTTGGCCGAGGTTATCCCCTGCCACTTCTCTGCGATGGACAGAGGGTTCCCCAGCCATGACCCGTTGACTGTTGACCTCTTCCTGCTCCCTAGATCTTCTCTCCAAGGGTCGGCCTTGATCTGGCCGAGCCTGCCTATTCGCTCTTTGAGAGCCTGCCGGACTCCTTGACCTTGATAGCCTCTGCCTCAGGTCATTGACTGGGCCCAGCCTCTCGAAGGCCGACCCTTTGCTCAACCTGTTAAAGGCCGACCCTCTCTGCTGGGCCTCATCTCTTCTTCGGCCGACACATCCTTGACTCTGCCTATCAAAGGCCGACCCTCTTTGTTGGGCCTCATCTCTTCTTTGGCTGACACATCCTTGGCTCTGCCTAAGAGGTCGTACGGTGTTATCTGACACCTCATACGGCTCCCAGCAGTCTTCCGGGGGCTCTTCAGCTTCTAGGTCATCATACCTGTCCTCTAGGCAAGGGTTTCCCTGCCTCCCCAGGCGCAAGCGCCTAGGGTCAGTAACGTCCCTCCTCCGCTGAGGCGCAGGTTGTTCCTTCATGGGTGCCTGGGGTGGTCCCCTGGCGTCAGGATGAAGCTGAACTGCCGCCGGAGTTATCATGTCCGGTGAGACTCCAGGTGGCCTCATCATCATGGTTTGGCTGAGCTGGACAAATTGCTCATTCATGGCTTGTTGTGTTGCAGCCAAAGATTTTAAGGCTGCTGCCACCTCCGCCATTTCGGACTGAGGAGGAGCCTGACTGGAGCTAGCCCCTCCACCTCCGGGCGGCGGAAGAGGCGGTGGTAACTCTGGTGCCATGTGTTAATAATAAAGAGCTTGAACAGTAAATGAGCTTAATACCTTAAAGGATCTCTTTCAATGGTGAAACAGATCCACACAAGGGGTGGTTCCTGGTTCACCACCAGAGTCTCCGGTGAGGTAAAGCAGGAAAAGAGGAAGAGATAGCCTCTCGATTCCCACAGACGGCGCCAAAATGATGATGCTATGAATCATCACCACCAGGTGAGGTGTTTGCAAGCTCAATATATTAGTAACAATGGTGGCACAGCTATATAAAGAGATAAGAGAAGGAGGTGAGGATATGAGGAATCAACACCGGAATATGAGTGGTTCAGCCAATCTGGCCTACGTCCAGTGTGAGTGTGTGAGTAATATCACTGAACAAAGGCACTAATGGCCATGGATACAATTCACTCAAGCTCTCTCTCTCTCTACTGTATCTTTAGACAGAGCTTTAGCTAGGGTTTTAATAAATGGATCCTTTTGCAAGGTAGGGGATGATCCCTATATATAGTGCCTAGGGGGCGCACTGTACCCCCCATGCATGCAATGAGCATGTGTGTGGTATCCTCACCAATGTGGGAATGCCATCTGTCACTGTCACATGTAAGCAATGATGATGAAATATTCTCCCCCATGTGGAGAATAATCTTGTTACAACTGATTTGTGCCCAGGTGTCCTTATCCAAATGTCAACAGATGCTCGGCAGTCATGTTGGTGAATGACCTCGGCCTGGGAGAGGCCGAGCTGTAAAGGCTTGGTCCGTTCAATCCGAGTAATGCCATAAGGAGACTCGGCCTGATCTTAGCCGAGACATTATGCTAGGTCGGCCCTAGCCGAGGTTGGGCATATACATTCTGATGATTACTAATTCTTCTCGTCACCTCGGCCAAGGCCGAGGTAGGATTAGTTCCATATTGAAGATTAGGGCTCCTTGTCACCTCGGCCTACTATTAGCCGAGGTTGCTGTTCCCAGACGTAGGGTCCATGGAAGTGGATATGGGAGTGTCGGCCTGGGCCGAGGTAGGTCTGGCCGAGGGACGATACCGTGGACCCTGCCCCTCATAGGGTCGATTAATGTCTCGGCCATCATCTTGGCCGAGGTAGGTATCTCTGGGCTGAGGTTATACTTGGGCATATTAGTATCCTCTAAAGTCTTTTGGGATGAAGGATTCATTGGTTCGATGGCATTCTTTTGGAACCCCGTGGGTGGATTACCTGAATATTGATCAACACCTCATTCGTATCGACCCTTGGACCATGAAAAATATGGGTGGTCTCGCCACCCCAAATTGTACGCATTGGAATATAGATCATACTTTGGCCTATTTTAATAGAGGTCATTGGGTTGCTCGGGGAATGCTTTATGGATCGTAAGGGCGGGATAATTCTCGACTAAGTGGTTGAATACATTGCAAAGTATACACATGGGGGAATCTACATTTTGCACAACCAAGGGTGCGACTTAATTACCCTCTTTGCTCGTCTCTAAAGCTTCAAAACGTCGGGACAATATTGTCACTTTGGCATTTTAATTATAACTTTGTTCGACTTGGTCAGCAAAACCCTCATTGGACATAGTGGACCTAGATTCTTTATTGGTTCCCATCACTGGGATTTTTTCACTACGGCTTATAATAATACCCATCCGTCGATTAAATCATCATTACATAGTGACTCGAGCATTGTTCAAGTATTACGATCAAACACCTCATAAAAAATTTAGACTTTCCATACCATCACAATCCCATGGTGTGGACATTGCAGTACTAAGTCCTTGAATCTCTCCAAATACATACACAAAGCTTCTCTTCCTTTTGGCTAAATGTGTTAATGGCGTGACGTCTCGACGTCGTCTTTTGGTTGTGAATGAATTTTTGTAAAAATTCAACACTCATTTGATTCCATGTGGTCATGGACTCGGTTTTAAGGAGTTAAACCAAATCTTTGCTTTGTCCTTCAATGACAAGGGGGGATATATATATATATATATATATATATATATATATATATATATATATATATGTTTAATAATGTCGTTAATGAGTTGTTAGTACTTAATGGTCACACATATCTCTTCAGACTCACGCATGTGGAGGTAGGAATCCTCTTTTTCAGTTCCCTAAAACATGGGCAGCAATTGGATTCTTCCCGAATGGAATTGAAAATTGTTCGCATTGTGCTCGGGTAGTTTTATGCATGAAGGTTGACTAGAACTAGTCGAATTAAGTTAATATTTAAGGGCACGTGGTGCTAACTCGTCTCCCATATCGATAAATATAAAAAAACTATCTACGTAAGTATTAGGAATGCTAAATTCTATACTCGACAATCCACCTGTATAATATTGAAACCCACTTCGCATACACTGAGCTCACTCAAATTTTACTTTTATTTTTTTGAAGAAAATAAATAACAAATAATTTGACTCAAACCATATAATTCCTAGCTAATATAGAGAAAATTGAATTATCTAACTTAAGTGGGGGAAAATTCAATTTTAAAATCTAGATTTTTCGAGATTAATTGACGACGGTGGGGGTCTCTGAATTAATATCCCTCATTGTTGATACGAAAATTAGGCAACTGACGTGGACCAATTATATAAAGACACCTGGCATCTTACATGTCTAATACTTATACTCACCGAGATACATAGCGTGCCGAGCTACATAGCGTACCTACCTTCTCGACGTGAAGAGCACCTGGCTGGAAAGATCGAGCGACGATCGCACATTCAATGAATTGCGTATTTAAGGAACATTATTGTTGTACAGATGTATGTGCCTATTAAACAGCGGCATATCGTCTATTGATACTGATGTCCCCAAGGCTATAAATACATTGTAACACCCTCCACAAGGGGATAAATCGTCTCTTGTAATCATCATCGAGATTAAGGCAAACATCGGCAATATAAGAACAGTGGACATAGGCCATTTATCATTGGGCTGAACCACTTTAAAAATTTATTGTCTTATTTTCTTTATTCCTTTTTATCTGTGATTAATTAATTAGACCGAATCTAGTTTTTTACATCAACAGATTGGCGTCGTCTGTGGGAAATGACTATACATAGCATTTTTCACCAAAAACTTATTACTAATGGCTGAGATCCCAGAATCCAGCACCTGGAAAAATATCGGAGGCCCCCCAAATCCCTCTGCTCCCCCAACCATCGATCAACTTACAGGAATAGTAGCCAACTTAGCCCAAGGGCAAATGGATATGCAAGAAACCATGCGACAACTCATTCAAGCTGTCAGCAACGGGTCATCAGCCCAGTCAGGACAACGAAGCATTCAGAGAAATACCCATCTGCCATGCTCAAGAACCAAACATACACTATTCTCGGATGTTTATCAGCCCAGCCGTAGTGACTCTCATCATACTGAGAGGTCCAATGATCCCTCATATCAACTGGGGCGATCGTCGTCCATAAGAGCTACAAATTCTAAACAAAATATTACTTTAACCCCTGAGCGAATGAGCACTTTGGAAAGGTTGAGCAGAGTCTCCCCCTTTGATCGTCTGGGCCCTAAGAGGAATAGAAATCCCCCTAGGATTGCGTTGAGGGATTCTCAATGACCAACCGATCTATGGGAAGGTTCTTCCCAATCACACCCAGTAACCCGTAACGACAGATCCCAAGAGGAGAATTCAGCACGCTCTGTTGCTCGGGTAAATAGGCTTGAGGCTGGAAATGACGCGTGGAAGGGATCCATTCAAAGATTGGAGGACCGATTAGGGGAAATGGCTAAAGCCAAGAATCCTCTCCAAAGAACTTTCGTCCAAGGATCAACGTTTGTGAAAATAATGGTGGATTTTCCCACACCATCAAAGTTCAAAGCTCCAGTAGTGACGCCCAACTATGATGGAAAAACTGATCCCGTCCTCCATATAGAGCAGTACCAAGTTGCTGATGATATCTACGCAGTTCTCGATGAGATGAGGCGCAGGGCATTCTCAGGAACCATCACCAGGTCAACCTAGATATGGTAAAACAGCCTTCCTCGAGGGAAGATTGCTACTTTCCATCAACTAGCAGAGCTATTCATAAGGAACTTATGCTTTGCAGCAAAGCCAGTTAAGAGAGTAGCACACCTATTGAGTGTGAGGTAGAAAGGAGGAGAAAGTACCAGGGATTACATCACTCATTTTAATAACGAGAAACTGGAGGTGATTGACTAGGAGGAGAAAACAACAATAACAGCTCTAATGAGTGGTCTATTACCTGCCAAGTTAAATTATACATTGGCCAAAGATCCCCCTAAATCTATGGCAAAACTGATGGTAAAAGCAGCTAAGATCATGAACGCCGAAGAGGTCATGGCTGAAAAGAAAAACTCTAACACTAAAACAGAGACCAATGCTGAAGGTATAGCGGAGAAGAAGGACTAAAATCACAACGGGAACGATAAGCGACCAAAAGGCAAGGAAGCATTCGAACAATTGAAGAAGTATGGGAATTACACGCCTTTAAAGGTGTACATAAACCATAATCTGGAAGAGATCAAGAACAGCGAGGAGCTAACTTAGCCGGAGAAAATAAGGACAAACACCGATAAGAGGGATAAGTCCAAATATTGCGAGTTCTATAGAGATCAGGGTCACACAACCAAACGCTACATAGCTCTCCAGAATGAGATCGAAGCACTCATTAGGCGAGGAAAACTGAGTAAGTTTATTGATCTCCATAATGGTGGGAAGACTAACGAAAGATAAAGACAAAGGTCCAAATCTCCTCGTCGACCAAGAGATGACAAAAAAAAGGACCACGAAGATAATCCAGAGGACGACCCCGACCTCCCTAAAAAACCAAGGCAACTCGAGCGTGAGGTATTCTCAATTCACTTTCGATCATTTGAATGCAACGTGATTACAGGTGGCGATGCAGGAGGAGGAGATCATACTGCTGAACGGAAAGCTTATCTCAATGAGGCTCAAGCTTGTTCTTACATACAACACATAAACTTGGCTAAAGACGATCGCCCGAGGAAGGTTAACAAGGATAAACTGGTTATCGGTTTTTTCAAAAATGATCTTACTGGTGTACTGTATCCTCATGACGACCCTTTGGTAATCAAGATGAGAATAAAGGATGTGGTGATTTCACGGGTATTGGTAGACAATGATAGCTCCGCAGACATCATGTTCTACCCCTGTTTTGATAGTTTGAGTTTGAAGTTAGCCTAGTTGGAGCCATATCATAGGCCCATCCTCGATTTTACAGGTGAGAAGGTTTTTCCACTTGGGATGATCAAGTTGGACATGCTCATAGGCACCTGGACTGCTTGCAGAACAGAGAAAGTATGCTTTTTCGTAATGGATAAGAATGTCCAATCACCCTACAACATAATCATGGGTAGAGTAGGTCTGAAGAAGTTCGAGGTCGTGCCATTGACGGTACACCAGTGCTTGAAGTTCCTGACCAATTTCGGAGTTGGAATTATGAAAGGTGACCAAAAAGTAGCTCGGGAATATTACTATTCATCTGCCAAACAGGAAGACCTAGAGGAGGCCAAGAAGAAAACCACCACCTACCAGGTAGACGCAGAGATCGAGACTTTGGACCCTAGGGATGATTCCCGGCTTGTGAAGGGTCAAGTCATCGAAGCTACCGAGAACATTATTCTAAACGATGAACGACTAGAACGGACAATGCAAATCAGCGCTTCCCTGGATCCGTCCATAAAGCAGGAGCTCGTAGTCATGAAGACATGCGAGGGATAAACCCACCCTTCCTGTTCCACGAGCTCAATGTTAATAAGGAGGTCAAGCCAGTAAAGCAGCGAAGAAAGGTATTTAGCCCAGAGAAGAATCAGGTAATCCAGGAAGAGGTCGAGAAGCTACAAAAGGCCTCTTTTTATTGAAGATGTTAAATATCCTGACTGGCTAGCCAATGTTGTAATGGTGAAGAAGAAAAATAACAAATGGAGGATGTGTGTAGATTTCATATATCTCAATAAAGGTTGCCCAAAAGATCATTTTCCCTTGCCCCAAATTGATCAGTTAGTGGACGCTACCTCGGGGTATGAGTTGTTGAGCTTCATGGATGCTTACTCCGGCTATAACCAGATTAAGATGAAACTAGAATATAGGGAGAGTACTTCTTTTATCACCCCGAGGGGAACATACTGTTATAATGTTAGGCCTTTCGAACTTAAAAACGCAGGCACTATGTACCAGAGGTTGATGAATAAAGTCTTCGCAGAGCAAATCGACAAAAATATGGAGGTTTACGTCGACGATATGCTAACTAAGAGTAAGAAAGTCGCCGATCATCTAATCGATCTCAGCCAAACCTTTGATTAGTTGGACAAATATCAGATGAAGCTGAACCTGACGAAATGCATATTCGGTGTGCGAGAAGGCATGTTCCTCGGGTATATTATGAATCAGCGGGGCATTGAGGCGAATCCGAAGAAGATTAAATCTTTGCTGGAATTATGATCTCCAGCTACGAAGAAGGAAGTGCAAAGCCTCACAGGCCGTGTTGCAGCTCTTAATAGGTTTGTATCGAGAGCAACGGACATATGTCTCCCATTCTTCAAGACCCTCAAAATAACTTTTGAATGGAATGATGAGTGCGAGCAAGCATTTCAACAATTAAAGAAGTATTTGGGGACACCACCATTGTTGTCTAGGCCGGTGATGGGAGAAAGATTATAACTGGCTGTCTCAAAAAGAGCTGTCAGTTCAGTAAGAATGGAGGATGGAGTGCAAAAACTGGTGTACTACACCAGTAAGGCATTCCGAGGAGCAGAAATTAGATATCCAAAGCTAGAAAAGCTAGCATTAGCTCTAATAGAGGAGAGTAGGAGTATGAAACCTTACTTCCAGACCCATACCATAGTGGTGTACACTAATATGCCACTCAGACAGGCCTTGCACAAGCCAGAAAAATTCGGAAGATTGATGTACTGGGTAGTCGAACTGGGCGAGTATGATATTGTATATGAGACAAGGTCCTCACTCAAAGGGCAGGCGATGGCCGATTTCATTATAGAGTTCACTTACCCAGATACCCTCGACCAGCAAGAGCCTAATGCATAACAACCCGAGGAGGTTACAGGATCATCTAAGATAGTACCCAATCAACTAGCGTTAGCAGACTCATCAGAAGGGACGAACAACGAGCAACAAGGTACATTGGGTAACAAGTCGTCAATGAAGAATGATCAGCGGAAATACCAAATATTCCATCAGGGAATCTTATCAGACCAAGAGTTTGATAATGGCATACATGTGTGGAAATTGTATGTTGATGGCTCTTCATGTGTAACAGGAAGTGGAGCTGGAATAATTCTTAACAGGACTGATGGATTAGATATCGAATACGCTCTGCGCTTTCAATTTAAAGCCTCCAATAATGAGGCCGAATATGAAGCCATGATTATGGGACTCAGTTTAGTAAAAACATTACACGCACAGCAAGTAACCGTGTTCAGTAATTCATAATTAATTGTACATCAGATTCTGGGGTTGTACGCCGCGAAGGGAGACTTAATATTAAGATACCATGCTAGAGCTATGGAAATTATGTCCATTTTTACTGCAGTTCAGTTGGTTAGGATACAAAGATTAGAGAATACGAGGGCGAATGCATTAGCTCAGTTAGCCTCAACTACTCGTACCGAGCTATGAAGAACGATTCATATCGAGATATTGGCAGAATGGAGCATAGATGAAGATTTAATAGTGAAATTCATTACCCTAGATATGGGGCCATCCTGGATGGATCCCATTAGGGCATACATCGAGGAAGGGACTGTTCCAACTGATAAACTTGAAGCCAAGAGGCTGAAGTTTAAAGTTACTCGGTATATGCTAAATAATGGCATTTTGTACAAAAGGGGTATCATCTTAAGTTTATAGATATGAGTGCATCCTTCAGAAGTTAAAGACCTGATTAAAGAGGTTCATGAAGGGTCTTGTGGCGCTCATATGGCATGACGAACTCTCCTACAGAGGTTAATGACGCAGGGATATTATTAGCCGACAATGAGGGCTGACTGCACAGCCTATGCGAAGAAATACGATAAGTGCCAGCATTTCTCTTCTATTCGAAGAACCCCCCAGGCATTATTATCACCCATTATGTCCCCGTGGCCATTTGCTATGTGGGGTATAGACTTGATCGGACCTCTGCCAACCACCAAAGGAAGGTTCAAATATTTGGTAGTAGCTGTTGATTATTTCACCAAGTGGGTTGAGGCTGAGCCTCTCATCGATATGTCGTATGAAAAGGTTTACCAGTTCATTTGAAAGAACATTATCTGTAGGAATGGTCTACCACATGCTTTCATTACTGACCATGGTACCCAATTTGACAATGAGGAATTCGCTGCATATTGTCACCAATCCAATATCCTGAAGATCCATTCTGCACCAGGCCACCCCTAGGGCAATGGACAAACTGAAGTGACGAATAAGACACTGCTGAATGGCCTGAAGAAACGAATAGATGATGCAAAAGGAAACTGGATTAACGAGCAATATTTCGTGCTATGGGCGTATCGCACGACACCCCGAACAGCCACTGGGGAATTGCCCTACATGCTAGATTTTGGCAGCGAAGCAGTTATTCCAATTGAATTGGGCTTACCTACACATAGGGTACTTAATTTCAACTCTCCTATAAGCGATTTGATGAGACGCTTAGACCTAGACATACTCGAGGAAGTTAGAGAAGATGCAGCAATCAGGAACGCAGCGTACCAATAAAGAACATCCATGTTTTACAATAAGAGAGTGAAGAAATGTGATCTCAAAGAAGGGGATTATGTACTCAAGAAGGTTATACAGAAGCATAATAAGCTGGAAGCCAACTGGCATGGCCCCTACCGAGTAACTACAGTTGTTCGCCCTAGGACTTATAGAATAATAACCTTAGAGGGCGAAGAATTCAAAAATACATGGAGTGCCGATCATCTGTGCAAGTATTACTAGTAATACAGACCTACGTGTACACATTTCTCTTTCAATGAATAAAATTGTTAGATTTCCATATTCCTTTGTTATTTAATTTTTGTCGGGATATTAATGATGCACACTACATCAACTCTGATTGGTCGGCAGCAATAGCCACCAACTAGGGTTGGTCGGCACTCAACAACTACCACCAACCCCAGTTGGTTGGCACCAATAAATTTTACCAACGACGTTGGCAAAACAATCATACAAGGCAAAGCCTGTTTGATCACGAATGATCTCAAGAAACATCCCAAACTAGACAAGAAGATGGGTGACCTCACGGGGCATCCACAGTCTAGGCACTAAGGTAATCCCGACGTGATTACTACAACTAAACAAGAAAATGGGATGAAAATCATTCCATTGCTTAGGCACTAATGGGTGACAAGTCACTACAACTAGGCAGAAAGTGGGGCAAGCTCCATTGTCTAGGCAAAACAGGACAAATTGTCCCTCTATATGTATATATACTAGTTCATTGAGTACAAATTGTCTATTCTATGGGTTTCTTTCCCTCTGATTTTGACACATGTTCCATCCCGACTGTAGGATCATCTAAGGCATAGGGGGAATTGATAAAATTCATATCCTGTAGCATTCTAACATTGCTCGGACATGGTCGATCAAGAAAATGTTGAGGATGTGATATCTCAAAATCTAAATGAAGCTGGTAATCACCCATATACCTGTAGATCAAACATTGAGGAATGGCACGAGCTGGAATCTAGCTCATATCGAGCTTAAACGGAGGAATAGACAATTCAAGTAAGCCAGGCTCACACCAATCCCATAAGGATAGTCCTCGATCAACTCTCATCATGCATAAGGCATTCAACCACCCCTGCTTGTATCCCTCGTTATTCGATTATTACAGTCGAGCATCGAGATGACACAGAGCTTCGTTGTACCCTGTCATCCAAACCTCTCTAGGCTGTTTGTGAAATTAATAAGTCAATCTCTCAAGATGATCGTGGAGTTTCTTTACCAAAATCTCTTTACTTTCCAGTGCAGAGCTCTGATTGGATAGTTGGTCGGTAAGACTTTGAATTTTTCTAGATATTTCTGTCAATGCTTGATTCTTTATCGTCAATTGAACGGGTTGATTTTCTAAGGCCAATTGGGACCTCCTCTCCTCAAGATTCACCCGACCAACCCTTGCTCGCCCACGGGAAGAAGGCCTTGCTCTGCTACAAGCAGACGTGGTAGGTCGGGTTCGTTTCAAACTCTCCAACTCTTCCCTTAAGGCAGCATTTTCAGTTTCTAAAAAGGAAAATTGTCATCATTAACTGGGATTAAGGCTCCCGAAGATGAGGAGGCAGTAGATTTGAGTTGCTTTACTTCCTCTTGTAATGCAATATTCTCTTGCTCTAGCAGCTTGGCAATATTCATGTGCTCTTCAATCTAGAGTTTCAGTACACTTTCCTTTTTCTCATGGGCCGAAATGTACTTGTCATAGCCCCTATCATCACTCAATTGTTGGTATTTTTTCTTATATCCCTCGTGCAAGAGTGCAGTGGTCTTTTTGTGTTGAAGTTAAAGTTCCTCGATCATCCATGGAAGGTCTTCAATCATTTCATAATAAGCCACATTGTTGGCTATAACACGATCAAGCAAACACTTCAAGTATTGATATGCATCAACTGCTTGCTTGGAAGCATCGGGTCCAAGGATATTAATTATTTGGGCTTCAGTAAATCTGCATGACCCGCTTTAAAATAATCATTACATTTTTTCATCAACTTTGAGTCATGGGCTGACAACAGTTCCATCCTGTCAATAAACTAGCAAGGAAAAATAAAAACATATCAACAATGATACAGACAAGAGCAGGTCAAGGAGAGATTCAGATTAGAAAACAACAACCCATTTTATTGATCACAATAGGAGAAAGTACAACCAAAGTTACAAGAAAGAAAGGAAAAAAGCAGAACAAAATAAAAAAAGAACCGAGCAACGTTACACCTTCTCCTTATTTCCTATAACATCATCAGCAGATTTGAACGAAGAAGTTGGTTGCTCGGGAAGCATTTGATGTTGCTCGGTAGACATTGATGCTTGCTGAACCTGCTCGGAGGATTGAAGAGCAGTAGCAACAGGGACTTGCTTTACTATCATCAAGGAATACTCATCAGATGCAGTTTCATCTTTTTCTTCCTCGTCAATAGTAGGAGGAGGGCCATGAGTGTGTTTTTTAAACAACTCTAAATCATCCACAACATTCAGCTCTCTTAATGCTACGACCCATCCATCCCTGAAGTACTTCAGACTTGCGTGTTCCATCTGGCAAGTAATCGAGGTTAAGGCTCTATTCCACCCCTTATCCCAACCAGAGCTAAATGATTTCTTTACCGCAGCCTTTATCTTCATCTTCTCAGTAGAAGCACATTCTTCAGCAAGCCTCACCTTCTCCTCAAGGTCTTTCTTACGTCGTTCATCCTCTTCAAGCTTTACATCAGTTTCTTTCTTTCTAGAAACGACGAACCTTTAATTTTTCCTCTAATTCCTTGGAGGCATTTATGGATTGGTTACGAGCTGACTCTGCAGATAGAAGCTTCTTTTCCCAGGCAGCATTATCTTCATCATATTTTTTCAAGCATCCTTCAAAGATTGAGATAACCCAGTGAAAGCTTCTTCAATCCCGCTAGATGAGGTTGAAGTCTTGATAGCCTCATCTCTCTCCAGGATACTATTAAAGCACGTCATAAATTGGAAAAAGAATAGAAGCTCAAATTAGAATATGAATACAGCATATGGAAAGAGGTGTTAGGAATAATGATACTTACTGACGCGATGTGTTGAGATGCTAAATCAACGACCTTCTCTCGTGAAAGGGAACCCCCAGCAGCTCGATACTCCAAAATGATCCAAGACTTGATCAAACCCCTGGCCGAACTAGGGGTAATAAAAGTTGGAGCACTAGCTCCCGAAGAAGGACCCCAAATATCAGAAGGTCGAGCAGCAACTTCCTCAGGTCTTTCTGCAAGACCTCTCCTCAATCTCCTTCGAGAAGCATCTTTAATCAAAGATGTTGCCTCTTCCCGTGCAATAGCAGCACCTTCAATCAAAGGTGCTGCCTCTTTCGGGACAGCAGGAGGTTTCCTGCCAACTTCTTTGATAGGTGAAATTATTCCTTTGGAGGAAGTACCGTCCACTTTCTTTGTCCCTTCAACTGGGAGATCCCCTTTTATCTTCTTTGCCCTATCAACATCAGGAGCATCCTTGGCGAAGAACGCAGGCATTCTCATATTCCTCGTCATCAAATCAGTAATAGATGTACCCAAATCAGAGGAAGATTCTTCTATGCTTGCTCGAGGTGTGGGCACTTGGTCAAGATCAATTACCACAGGAGGGGCAAGAGGACGAGCAATGAAAGAAGAGGTGGTGCTTTTGTATCTCAGCAAATAAGAAGCAGCTCTAATATGCTCCCCAGCAATTGATTGGTGCAAGCCCCAGATAAGTTTCAGATCTTTTATACTAATGTCGCTTTCTCTTGGGGGCTTTCTTTTGTTATCAAATGGCAAAAAGTGAAATCGATATGAGTGACGCATTTCATCAAATATAAACAGAGCTAGATTGAGAAAAGTAAAAAAAACCTATCCCATTGCCATAAAGTGGACATCTGGGACCTTAATACACATCATTTCCATTTAGTGGGGGGTGTTGCCAATTTTTCAGCACGACCCCATGGTCAAAATAGTCCCTATTGGCATCGGGAAGATTGACCACTAAAGCTCTATTGGAAAACCTAATTTTTAAATAAAATGTAGTATCACTTGTAACCCATTTATAACAAAACATAATTTCATGGATCCCTAAGTGAGTCTCGTGAATTTGGTTTAACCTATGTACGCCATTAACTACCCTCCATGTATTTGGAGCTACCCTTGCAGGAATAATATCGAAATATTGGCAAAACTCCAAACACAGGGGATTAGGCGGAAAAGAAAAGCCAAATTCAGCTATGAAAAGTGAGGGAAATCAGTGTCCCTCAGCCAGAGAAAATAAATCAGATGGAGAAGGAGGTTCTTCTAGAATAACCCAAGAGGGAATTGAAAAATCAGCTCGACATTTATCCAGAGATTCGACCAGATAAACCATGATGACTAAATCAAAGAAAGAAGAAGGAAGAAATTCTTACAGAAAATTGAGAAATCTGCTAAAGCGGACGATGGAGGAAACGATAGTATAAAAATAGAGTAAGACAACACAGAGTTTAGAAGTCTGGAAGGAAAAAGTAGATGACGATTCTTTTCCTATTCACTTTTAAATGTCTTGCATCGGGAAGTGGGAAAAGAAATGATTACTAGAAAAGACGATTGCGTTTTCGACGGTTAAATGATGAAAAATACGTAAAAACCCAAGTGACTGGCGCAGATTCAAAATATTTACAAATTTGCCATTTCGCGCTCAAATGGCTAGACTAGAAGGTGAAAATCCTAAGTGTTGGAGATCTGTAAGTAATTAAGACGTACAAAGGTTCTCGAGCAACTTCCGAGTAAAATATTCCATATTCTCATATCAAAACTCAACTGTGAAACATTGGGGGCTTCTGTTGATACGAAAATAAGGCAACTGACATGGACCAATTATATAAAGACACCTGGCATCTTACGTGTCTAATACTTATGCTCACCGAGCTACATAGCGCGCCGAGCTATATAGCGTGCCGAGCTACATAGCGTACCGACCTTCTCGACGTGTAGAGCACCTGGCTGGGAAGATCAAGCGACGATCGCACATTCAATGAATAGCGGATTTAGTGAACATTATTGTTGTACAGATGTATGTGCCTATTAAACAGCGGCATATCGTCTATTCATACTGATGGCCCCAAAGCTATAAATACATTGTAACACCCTCCACAAGGGGGTAATTGATCTCTTGTAATCATCATCGAGATTAAGGCAAACATCGGCAATACAAGAACAGTGGACGTAGGTCATTTATCATTGGGCTGAACCACTTTAAAAATCTATTGTCTTATTTTCTTTATTCCTTTTTATTTGTAATTAATTAATTAGATCGAATCTAGTTTTTTACATCAACACTAATTAAATAGCTCCTATTCTTTGACAAGGAAAAATTTAAAAGACAACCAACTATAGTTTTCGCCTCAAATCCCCTTTTTTTCTTCAAGTAGGTGGTCGGTACAAAGACTCATTAAAAATCATCATTCCTAGACAAGGCAAAAGGGAGCTGATTTGACAAGTTCGCTTTTGTGTAAATTTTAGTTCTAGCCTTGTTAAAAGGTTTCCAATGAGCTATGTGATATCCTAAGACCAACGTCTACGTGATTTTAAATTGAATGTGATAGCTCGGAATGTGTAAATGCTTAGTCTATTAGTGATTTTCGGGCCAAGGAAGGATGATGAAATCTCCACCTTATCTTTCAAACAAGTTTTGCCCTTAAGTCAATTTATGCAACATGCTAAATTAAATGTGAAATTAAGCCTCGTAAGAGCACACAAAAACGTACCTCCGATGTGAAATTTTTGCGGTCACCTGTTTACGTAGGGTCAAATTTAAGTTGATATGGATCGGAAAAAAAACGTCATCTATGTTTCGATCGTCTCCGAGAATTCCTTGTGCTCGTGGTAAGATTTCATAAATTTTCCTTACGTCCAGTCACCGTTGCATACTTTTTCGAATTTTCGTCAATTTTTCCCTTTTATTTCTTTTTTCTCTTCTTCTTCTTTCTTTTTTTTTTAATGTATTTGTGAAGAAAAAAAAACACAAAAGAAATTGCACCAAGTGTAAAGTGTGACACAAAAAAAAAACACGACACACGCACTTAGTTGTGTATTTAACACAAAACAAAAATAACCAAGCAACCTTATGAAATAAATTTTGAATTTTTTTTTATATTCTAGAAATAGTAAAATTATTACTAGAAAACAAAATTTTGAATTTTTATTTTTATTACTTTAAAAAAAATTGGGACAACTTGCTAAAAAATGATTCTGAAAATTTTCAAATACATATATATTGAATTTTTTCAAATTTTTATGTATTTTTGTGATAAACTAGTGCTAAAACTACTCTTAAGTAAAAAAACGTAAATCTGATTTTTTTTTTCAAACTCAGATTTTTTTCCCGGATTTTTTTTATATATTTATGAAATTTTTACTAACAAAAAATTGTGAAAAGAAAATAAATAAAAGTACTCTGAAAGTCGCAACTTTCTTTAAAAAAAATTGAATAAATCCCCAACGACTGCACCAAAAACTTGTTTGTCAATTTATAAAATACCGCAAGTACAAGGGTTATTATGGAATAGCGAGTGTAAGTACGGGTCGAACTCACGAAGATTTACCAATTATTTTTCGTTCAAAATAATTGTGACTGTCCAACTAGACGAAATGGTTTTAGAAAGGAGATGAAATTTCAAACTAAACTAATACAAATAAAAAGTTCGATTACGAAATTTATAAACATGCAAGAAATTAGGACGTTGGATCCATTTATCACGTTTAACTAATATTATGCAATAATTTAAACTCGTCATTTCCGATTTTATAACTCAAATTAAACTGACTATTGTCGTATTTAACTCAAATTAAATTTTGTTTTCTAGCAAGTTGAATTTAGATGGCTAATAAAAATTTTGTTTTCTAGCAAGTTGAATTTAGATGGCTAATATCCATATTCCCTTAAAAAGTTCACTTTTAAATCTCAAGTATAGTTTTTAAGCATGAACTATCAATTAATTTAATAAAAGTATAACTCATCAACAGTACTCACACTTAAAATAAAATAAAATATTTTTTTCAAACAAAATCAAAGGTTTAAAATACACTCTCGTGTCGCTTTACATGAATACCGGATTTTAAACCAATTAAAATAAGTCGATGAATAAAGAGGAATTTAAACTACACATAATATTAATCAAACATAATAAACTTCATCTAGTCTTAGTAAAGAAATTAAGCTAGCACATAATAATTTTTATTGATAAAACAAACTTACAAATTAATCGTGTCTTACAATTGATCTTGACAAAACTTTCCCCACAAAAGAATAATTTTTTACCTTAAAAAAAACAACTCTCAAAATAAAAGTACCAAAAATTATCTTTGAAAGCTCTCTCTCAAATTTTTAATAAAAAAAATAATGAACTAAAAGGATCTTATTTATTAGCTATGAGGTGCGTGAGGTGAGGTGTTTGGGTTAGGATAAAACTCATTTGATTAGTTGTATTTTAATTGGTAGTTATTTTAATTTAAACTCATTTCGTCACTATTCACCCCATTATTGACACTTTCAGCTTTAATCACATTTTTGACATCCAAAATTTCAAAATCTCGTTTTCATCCGAACATCAAAATTGTGAGTCTTTTCAACACCTTTTCGAAAAGCTATGGCATGGCCTCAACGAATACTCGAGCAACTATGAAAAATATTTAGTATAGTTGTATCAATTGTGTCGTGTCACGACATATCGGAACAATTTTTGCATATCGACTCCTTTGTTGTCCAAACTCCTGAGGTATCTGTGAAAATAAAAAATAAAAAATAATTAATTCGATTTTAGGGTCATATAAGTTTACAAAATTACATATTTCCCCTCAATTACATTTGAATCCCCGAAATTCATAAGTTACTCATTTTAATTCGGAATTCAACCAAATTTTAGAGCGAACTTTATTTTGCCTAGATAAATATTTAAAAATTATTTTCAATCCTATAAAGTTTCAAAAATTATGATTTCACCCCATGGAGTTAGTAAAATAACATTTTTAATTCAAATTTGTATTTTTCTTTTTATTTATCAAAATGACTCTAAAGGTTCATTATTTATGATACAATGGGGCTAACAAGGTATGTATTTGGTAATAATTCATACAAAATTATGCACTCGTCAATATGGTTAATATGACTCTAGACACATTTACTTAGGAATCTTTTAGAGTGTAGTTGGAATTCTGTGGATAGTTTTTCCCCTTTCAATTTAAAACTACTTTGATTGGTTTGTTGTGGGCTTGTTTAGAATTGTTTGTATATATCGCTTGTTTTATGTGAAAATGGCTTCTTAAAAGTTTGGACTCTAGATTGTTCTTTCCTATGTTTATTGCAACTTTTAGGGCTTGCAGTGCCTAAATGATATATGTACTCTACTGATGAGAACTTATACCAAGTTCAAATTATGGAATATGAAAACAAGGGTAACCAAAGTGATAGTTCAATAATCGCAGGAGATGGCATCAAAGACCCAAGTTTTCTCCAACAGTTTATTGAAGTCCATTTGTAAATACACTACCTATATGTAGTAATAATTAAAGCTACTAGAGTCAATCAGTTTGAATCGAGAGGCAAAAAATATGGAGTAGAGATAGAGGTTGAGGAGAGAGAATGGGAAGAAACGGAAAATTATTGCAGTGGTCGTGTAAAATGGTAGCGAAAAATACACAACCAATTTGCACAATGATGAGTTGGCAGTAAGCTTTACATTGGAGGAGCTACGTTTATTACACATTGTGTAAATTTTACACAAAACATAGTTATACAAAATTGAGGGAGATGCTCTTAAGTAGTTTTAGACACTAGAGTGTACGAACTAACAATATAATCAAATTATCATATCATATTGTGAGCAACTTTATTTGTTTAACATTTTTGTGGGTTTAACATTTTTTATGTATTATTATTACCATTTATTGCAAGTATCCTAAATTTCTTATGGCATTTCCTTTTATAACTTCACCTCCAAGTTGGAGTTCAACAAAAAAAAAATGAATATTTATAGTGCAGTCAAAATATGTTATTGATTTCCAAAATATGTGGTTGGTTTCCAAAGAAAGTGAGTTTTAAGGATACTAGATGTGCCCACATGCTTTGCACGTGTGGGCAAATCCAAATATTCAATTGGATTAGCTGAATAAATGAATAAGAAGCTGTGAATTTAAAAATTATTCATATAAAGCATAAAAACTATAACAAATTATGTACAAGTAATGAAGTAAATGAAATCAATGTGTAAAACAATGAAGCGATAATCACATAATAAGATATGATATCGAAATAGTAAAAATTAATGTCAATGAATCCGAGTTATTTAAAATGTAAAATGCAAAGAAAGAGATAAATTGTTTATGGAAGAACTAAGATAATAACAAAGTGTAATGATAAAATATTAAAATATAATCGTCAAACAAATATGTTGCTTTTGACATTTGTTAGAATTCGATGTGTCTTATTCATCTTCAATTTTATGAACGACAAAATGTGCAGGCTTTCGATTAGAATCTCTAAGCAATTTTCCTTTAATGTAGAATCTGCTAATTTTACCAATGCACGTATATAACTTTCAAATATAGTCCGAGTGCACAATCCCCTGTGGAATAAATTAGCATAAAAAATAAGTATATGAAATTAGTATAGAACGTTTGAAATGTATGCATGAATTTTAAGTTTTAATAAGAATGATATTACCTTTTCTTTAGAAACGATGAAAATTTGAATGTTGCAGGCAATGAAAGACTATGTTTCCTTGAACATTGTGACTGTTGCTCTTTCGTTGTCATCTTGAACCATTAATTGAAGAAAGTACCTTGTGTTTGGTTGAACAATGAGTTAATATCCAATAATGGTAATATAGCGTGCCCAAATTATGAACAACAAAAATTGAGCTTATAGATATTTGTTAAAAACGTAAGACAAACTTACCTGAAAAGTTGTAATAGTGAGGTTGTAAACATATGTCAAGGTCTAATCCTAAGATTAAAAAATATATTTTTTAGGATTTCATATTTTTTTTAAAACGGTAAATTTTAAAAACATATTATTTTATAAAACTATATATATATAAAGAAAAAGACACTTTTTTTTTAATAAAAAAACTCTTGTGTATAAAAGTTGTATTACTAAAAAACTTAATTTTTAAAACAAACTGTATTGTTAAAATTTGTATTCATAAAAAATACAATTTAAAAATGCATTTATAAAAATACTGTTTTTTATAAATAAATAAAATACTATTTTTTTTTATAAAAACAATTTTTTTTATTGTTTTTTATATAAAAAAGTAACGTTTTTAAAAAATACAATTTATATAAAAAATACAATTTTTTTTCTATATATTTTTGTTTTTTTCTTTACATATTTTTAAGAATACAATTTTTTTCTTATAAGAAATGAAGTTTTTAATTAAAAAATAAGGTTTTTATAAACAATATAATTTTCATAAAAAAATTATACCATTAAAGAGGAAATCATCTCTTTTTATGTATAAGAGATAGAGATAGAGGTGTATTTTCAGAGATGCAGAGATCATGAAACCCCAGGAAATAATTAATATGAAATCTAAAGAGCTCCATCCGTGTTTTTTTTACAATTATACTCTCTCGAGTTAATAATAATGATTAAATGTCATAATTTTAAATAAGATCATAGTCAGATGAACCAGATTCTCTCCATACGTGTCTTTTTACTGTCAAAATGAAAAAAATACAATGGTCGGTAATACTGACAAAGGGAGTATACACACAAAGAAGTAAATAAAGATAATGCAGATGAACCAGAGTCTTGATTAAAAATCGAATAACGTCTTCACCCGTGTAAATTTCGTACCAAATATGTTCCAAGTGGATTCCTGTTCAGGTATTATTTAAAAAGTATCAAGATCAAAATCCTTATTTTAACTGTCTCAAGATCAAAATTCAACATACTAAATTACAGTCTCAAGTTTTAAAAACTCAATAAATTGTTAAAACATCCATTTTCAAACAATTTTTGTTCTTAAAACTGTTAAAACCTATGCACATGAATTAAACCTATATACATCACTACACCAATTATATAATGTAAACTCATAAAAAAAAAGATAAATTAATGTGTTCAAATTTGGGGGCTTTAAAGAGGTTATTATGTAATATGAAACATATTAATCTCTAAAATAAAATAAACAACGTGATAAACAGATCTACACAAAATGATCACAAATTTAAATGTAAATTTGAACCTCATATTTGAGTTATCTTCCACAATGGCATATATGTTTGGGACGGTTTAGTGTTGCTAAGATTATTTCTAATCCACCTGCTTTTTTGTGATTAGTTAGATGATGGTTTAGTGAGAGAGATGAGATATTTTGAGAAATGGGTTTCACTTGGGAAGTCTTCATAGCAAAAATTGGGCTTTTTCGTGTATTGGGTTGTAAGTTGTGCATAGGAGATCGTGGTCAGTGTACAAATTAAAGTGCAGTGTATGTGGGTGAGATTAAAATACAATGTATAATATATTCTTGAATGAAAGAGAAAGATAGAAGGGTATTGATGGGTTTTTAAATTGTATGAGAATAAAATAGTCTTTATATCATTAAAGAGAAACTCTCCTCTTTTAAAGTAGTAGAGATGGTTAATATGACCCTACATACATTTACTTAGGAATCTTTGCGACTGCGGTTGGAATTCTATAGATTGTTTTTCCCCTTTCAATTTAAAAACTACTTTGATTGGTTTGTTGTGGGCTTGTGTAAAAAAATTTCTATTTATCGCTTGTTTTATGTGAATATGGCTTCTTAGAAGTTTGGACTCTTGACTTTTCTTTCATGTGTTTATTGCAGCTCGTAGGGCCTGCAATACCTGAATGATTTTAGTACTCTACTTATCTGAATGTAAGTTATATTTTATACATGATTCCCATGATCATTGAACAATATTATAATCACATCAATAGATATGTGAAAAGAGTAATTTTATCTACCTCATTTAACGCTATGAATTTGATGTCGTTGTTTGTATGTCGCCGTCAAGTGTCGCAGGTGTGATCGTCTTAGCAATCCTTTAAGGGAGAATATAGCTTCTCTCTCCTTGCCTATAAACCTTTAGGTATGTGTTTTTCATTGATGTTTTGGATTTCCTTTTAATGGAGAAAGGCATTTATTTATAAGTGGAGAGAGGGCCAGAATTCCAAAGGTCAATTAATCTCAACCGTCCATCAAAGTTTGAGACTAAGTGGAATTTTAACTCATTTTTATTCTTTATTTTGTGTGGAATACGAACCATTTATACAGGATACAACATGTATTCTTTATTAAAAACGTATTAATAAAGACCACATTTCAGGAAAGAAAATAAACCAAAGGTCAATTTAATAATTTCCTTACAGTCTTCTACTTGGTCGTTAGGTTAATCCATAAATGTTTTTGATTTAGAATCATAAGCCGCGCATGATATGCTAAATCCTTCAGTCATTGGTTTTCATAAGTGCCTTGGTTATTTCGAAAGTTTATAGGAGTCATAGCGGTCTCATATCATTATGCAACATGATCCCTTCCATGTACTACATCATTGACAACCTTCTTAACTAGGCCATAATCACGAGTTTGCTTGATGGTCCCATAATGTCTTGTAAAAGACAATTTTTTGTTTTTATTCATCCAATAATAATATGTGTACACAATGGAAAATAGAACATAATAGATGTAGAACTTAAGATCTCAACAAATGTCAAATACATGCATAACAATTTGCCTGTGTGTTCAATGACAACTTTTCCTCTTCTAACATCTTGCTTCAATGAGAGATATTTAATATCCATGTGTTTGGATTCCTTAGATATCCTATTATGCTTGGAGAAAAATATTAATATGTCATCAACATATACTACCAAAAATATGAACTTACTCCCACTTATCTTGAGGTATATATTTGGATCAATAATGTTTTATTTGAAATCGAAGTTCGTAATGGATCAACAATGTTTTGTTTGAAACCGAAAATCTTAATAATTTCTTTAAACTTTATATACCATTGCCTCAAATCTGGTTTCAGTCCATATATTGACCTTTAATTATGAAGTATTTAGGTTGACGCATATTGACTTTTTCTTGTAAGCTCCATTGAGAAAAGCTTTAAAACTTCAATTAACATATAGAAGATTTGAATATTTTACGACATGAAAATAAGATGCTCCTGTGGGTAGTCATCGTAAATTTAACTTAATACCATTAATGGTCGTAATATTCAACATGCATAATTGAGTGGTGTATCTATTTAATTTTAATAAGGTACTGTGGATATCATTGGTTTACACATGTATAAACACTCCTTAATTGTGTATTCAACATATGATTATAGTATACTTGTGGGCAACTAATTGATATATGTTAAATAAACAAATTTAAACATTATAATGGTAATAAATGGCTAATTTGAAACTTATAAGCATTCCTTAATTGTTTATTCAACATATGCTTATAGTATACCTGTGAACAACTAACTTATATATGTTAAATAAACAGATTTAAACATCATAATGGTAATAAATGACTAATTTGGAATGAGTAATAATAAGTATCACTCTAGTGATACTTAACTTTAATAATGCGATTGCATTCATTTAATAATTTAATATGAATACTTATGCATATTTTATCATAAAATTCCAAAAGTCATAAAATTACATAATTGTAAAATTCTTGAATAGCAAAAAGGTGTACATTCTAGAATTTCATAAGTCTAGAATCCCAAAAGTTTAGAATTTTAAAAATCATTTGTTGACTTAACACATGATTATAGTATACCTATGGGCAACTAATTGATATGTGTTAAATAAACATATTCAAATTTTGAGAATTTGAAAAGACATCATTTCTAGAATTCCAAAAGGTTATAAAATTTTGAAATTGTAAAAAAAATGCATAATTTAAATAATTCTAAAAGGCATGGTAGCATGAATTCCAAAAGTCATGGTAGCATGAATTCCAAAAGTCATAATTGAAGGTATTCTAATAGATGTAATAGCATTAATTCTAATAGACATAATTCTAAAAGACGTGAATTCTAAAAGACGTGAATTATAATAGACATAATTCTAAAAGACATGAATTCTAATAGTCATAATTTTAATAGACATAATTCTAAAAGACATAAATTCTAATAGACATAATTCTAAAAGACGTGAATTCTAATAGACATAATTCTAAAAGACGTGAATTCTAATAGACATAATGCTAAAAGACATGAATTCTAAAAGACATCAATTAGAATTCTAATAGACATAATGCTAAAAGATTCATTAATGCTAATAGTTATAAAAATTCTAAGAGTCATGAATACTAATTGTCATAAGAATTCTAAGAGTCATGAATTCTAAAAGTCATAAGAATTCTAAGAGACATGAATACTAAAATTCATAAGAATTCTAAGAGACGTAATTCCTAGCAAGTGGCGAATCCATAATTTTTAATATATATATATATGTAGTGACTTATACCATAAAATATGGAAAAATAATTTAAGTTTCCAAAATGGAAAATTTTGAGTTATCACTACAATAACATAAATAATCTTTCTAGGATCACTCTCCAATTTGCATAATTATAAAATCAAATTTTAAACGAGAGTTATAAGCATTGACATTATTATCAAAAATGGAAAATACGCATTTTTGAAGGTGTAAACAACGTCAAAACGCAAAACTGGGGTGGGGCCCATTGTAAATAATGGATTTTGTTTATTTCAACGTTTTCAGTCGACCATGTCGGTTTCAAAAAATTTTGATCAAGTTTTGACCTTTCACATTCCAACATCAACAACATCATTATCTATTTTAATGGAAAATCATATATTCTCAACATCAGCTCTGATACCACATGTAAGTTATATTTTATACATGATTCCCAAGATCTTTGAACAATATGATAATCACGTCAATAGATATGCGAAAAGAGTAATTTTATCTACCTCATTTCGACGCTATGGATTTGATGTCGTTGTTTATACGTCGCCGTCAAGTGTCGCGGGTGTGATCACCTTAGCAATCCTTTAAGGGAGAATTTGGCTTCTCTCTTCTTGCCTATAAACCTTTAGGTATGTGTTTGTCATTGATGTATTGGATTACCTTTTGATGGAGGGAAGGGATCTATTTATATGTGGAGAGAGGGCCAGAATCCAAAGGTCAATTAATCTCAACCGTCCATCAAAGTTTGAGATTAAGTGGAATTTTAACTCCTTTTTATTCTTTATTTCGTGTGGAATACGAACCATTTATATAGGATATAACATGTATTCTTTATTAAAAACGGATTAATAAAGACCACATTTCGGGAAAGGAAATAAACCAAAGGTTAATTTAATAATTTCCTTACACATAACTCATACCAACTTCAAATTATGGAATATAAAAATAAGGGTAACCGAAGTGAAAGTTTGATAACCGCGAGAGATGGTATGGAAGCCCCAAGTTTGCTCCAAGAATAATGATATGAGTATAAAAATCTCTCCCAAAACCTCCTCCAAATCTGACGTGAATTCCACATATTCTCTTATCGACCTTTTAAATATTGCCTTGTGGTAAGGGGTTCCGCCAGGACGCCAAAATTTATTGCTTTGAAGGGAGACTTTGTGAAGTTATTTTGTACACATAGAAATACTCTTGCTCCAATAGTTTATTGAAGTCGTTGTGTAAAGGTGAATACTAGGGCTGTAAACGGATATTCAAAAATCTGCATCCGTCCGATATCTGAATCTGAATTTACGAATATTTATCCGAAAATATGGAAACGGATACGAATATGTATACTCTATAAAAATATTCAAGAAAACGGATACGGATACGGATACGGATAGTACTAGTATCCGACACGAATAATCCGTATCCGATGCAGAGTATCCATTTTATCGGATATCCATTTTACCGGATATCCGTATCCGTCAAACATATGTTTAAAATATTACTAATAATATTAGTACTAGTATTACTAATAAAACAATATTAAAAAAAACTTTATCGTTTATTCCCCAAAACAAAATAAACACATACTCCACTCAAAACAAAAACACCCTAGAGTTATTATTTTATTGGGTATATTATAAAATGTCATGTACTATTATTTTATTGGGTATATTATCTTGGAGTTACATTAAAGTTACAATTAACCCTATCACACACAACATACACCGACTAAAGAACATATACTCCACTCAAAACAAAAAAAAACTAACTTCGTTTCATTTCTCTTTCGTACAAAACAAGAGAAAAAAAACTCTCATGTGGTTGTTCGTTAGTTTCCTTAATTATAAATAAATGTAAGAGAGAAACATAAAAGAATGTAGGAGAGAAACATAATAGAATGTAAGAGAGAAACAGAAAAGTAAAGAGATGGTTTTGATTGTGATGAGAACTGAAGTTAACAACATGTATATTATATACAAAATAAAATTGTATACTTATTAAAATAAAAATATCAGTATGTTTTGAAGACAAAAGGTCCATGAGGTTATCATTCTCAATAAATTTGATTAATCTAAAAGGTGCATATTTATTTCTACTATCATGGAATGCGGCTGTTATTTTTTTTTATGGCTTTAATCTTATATGGTTATAAAGTATGGATGGCTTTAAGCCATATTATCATTATGGAATGATACTATTATTATGGAATCCATGATTGTTGATGTTAGGAGCCTATAATTTTGTTATATATTTATTTGGATTGGATTGGATTTCATTGGATTGGATATTTTAATTGTTATTTTTTACGATGGCTAAATAATGTAAATGGATATGGATATTATCCGAATTCGAAGTATCCGAGCGAATACAGATATAGATAGTTATTTTAACTATCCGGGAGGATACGGATACGGATTGTACATTCAGATAGCGAATACAGATATGAAAAATATAGTATCCGATCCGTATCCGTCCGTTTACCACCCCTAGAATACTTAATAAACTACTTATATGCAGCAATAATTAAAGCCACAATAGTCAATCAGTTTGAATCGGGAGGAAAGAAAGATAAGAGTAAAGATAGAGGGGGAGGAGAGAGAAATGGAAGAAAGCGAAAATTGTTGATGTGGTTGTGTAAATTGGTAGTGAAAAATACACAGCCAATTTACACACTGATGAGTAGGCAGTAAGCTTTAAATAATTAGAGGAGCTACGTTTTTTACACAATTTTACACAAAAAGTAATTATATATAATGAATGATTATTAAAATTTCTTATGATAAATAGTCCTTTTATAATGAATGATTATTAAAATTTACTCATCTTTTAAATCCCATTATTGCTTCCTTCCTTGCATGCTCGTCTTGAGGATCTAAAATTTATTAGAGTTTTATAATACAATTTTATTTAGTATTAAGGGTATTTTAGTATTTTAGTATTTTCTCTTTTATTGTTAGGTGATTGTAGTAGGTCATATATTATATTTCCTTCTTCTCATTGTATTTTATTCTAGTTTATGTTAATATGAAACCCTAGTCCTTTTTTTTCTTTTCTATTGATTGTAGATCTTTGATATGTTATCATTTTCTCAAAAGCTTTTAGTCCATTTTCAAGTAGTAATTGACATCAATGGATGTTGAGTCCCAAATGTCGATCAAAACATACTCGATTGTAGAACCCAATGTGAGTGTATCTAACGTTCAATTTTAAATATCATTTATGTTGGTTTTAGTGGTGTCCAACTATTTTTGGGTAAATTTGAATAGAAACAGTTACAAATTGCAAACATTGGAATCACTTGGCAAAAGAATCTGTGCTTACAATTTCTCTTAAGTGTGTGTTATTTTGATATTTATTTACTCATACAGCCTTACTTCATTCAAAATTATATAGTTTGTATACATGGTTCTATTTTTTTATTGATATGCATTGTTGACTCATTTACATTCCCTCTTTGTCTTTTATTATAACTATTTGTAATATTAAATTTATTTCTATGGTGGTTTGTATTTTAAGATTTACAAAACATTAGTACCAGAAATAAGTGCATTGGCGCTAGACGTAAGCTAAGATTCCCCTTCAACCGGGTTAGTGACGTGTATAAGTCAGAGTTTATGTATCTGTATTTAAGCCCCCAAATGTTGATGTATCCATATATATTTATATGCAATTAATTCACAAAAAGAAATAATTCAATTTAATACTTATTGTGAAGGCTCATTTTCTCAAATAGTTTATTAAAGTCCTTGTGTAAAGGTGAATCCTTAGTAAACTACCAATATGCGGTAATATTAAAGACAATAGAGTGATTCAGTTTGAATCGGGAGGCGAGAAAGATGGAATAGAGATAGAGGTGGAGGAGAAAGAAATGGAAGAGAGGGAATTTTTTCTATGTGTTTATGTAAAAAGGTAGTGAAATATACATAACTAATTTACACTGATGACTTGGAAGTAAACTTTAGACAACTAGAGGAGCTACTTTTTTTTACACATTGTGTAAATTTTACACAAAACATAGTTATACACAATTTTCAGAGATGCTCTTAAGTGGTGTTAGACACTAGAGTTTACCAACGAAAAAACTAATAAAATTATCATATCCTATTGTGAGCAACTTTATTTGTTTAATAGTTGGGTGGGTTAACATTTATTTATTTATTATTGTTACCATCTATTGCAAGTACCCCAAATTTCTTATAACATTTCCATTTGTATTTTCACTGCCAAGTTGGAGTTCAGCAGAAAAATAAATGAGAATATTAATAGTGCAGTAAAAATACATTCTTGATTTCCAAAATAGATAGTTGGTTTCCAGAGTAGGTGAATTTCGAGGATATGATAAATATGACCCTACACACATTTACTTAGGAATCTTTTCGAGTGCAGCTAGAATTTTGTAGATAGTTTTTTCCCCTTTCAATTTAAAACTACTTTGATTGGTTTGTTGTGGGCTTGTGTGAAATTATTTGTATTTATCGCATGTTTCATGTGAGAATGGATTCTTAAAAGTTTGGAATCTTGACTGTTCTTTCGTGTGTTAATTGCAGCTCTTAGGGCCTGCAGTGCTTGAATGATTTCAATACTCAACTGATAAGAACTTATACCAAGTTCAAATTATGGAATATGAAAACAAGAGTAACCAAAGTGAAAGTTCGATAATCGCATGAGATGGTATTGAAGCCCCAGGTACTATTAAGGGACTCCAGATTCCATTTTTCTTGAATTCTTACAGTATTTGATACAATATCAGTTTTCTTAGTAGTTTGTTCTTTACTTCCCAAGTCTTCTTATACTATTCTACATTTTACTAATCGTACTGTACTTACCTAACTGTAGTCTGTATAATTTCCTTCAAAATTCTATTCGCTCATGAATTAAATATTTATTTGTAATTGTCGTTGTTGATACCAAATTTAGTCTGCTGACATGGCCCAATTGATCAGAAGGCTCAGAAAGCTCTTCCAGAACAACCCAGGAAGGAATAGAAAAATCAGAGCGAAACTTATCAAGAGATTCAACAGGGTAATCCATGATGAATAAAATAAATGAAGAAGAAGGAAGAAAATCTTACAGAAAAAGAGTGGATCTGATGACAACGAACGATGGAAGAGATGAATACACAAGAGAGAAAGAGACGATGGAAAACTCGAAGATACAAATTTGAAAAAGTAGAAGACGATGGGATTTTCTGCAGCGTTTAAATACTCTACCTTGGGAAAAGGAAAAGTAATGATTATAAAAAGAGACGGTTACGTTACCGACAACTAAAAAGACGAAAAGGGGCGCGGCAATCGAAGCGGTTATAAAAATT
Organism: Sambucus nigra; assembly: GCA_949130495.1. Classification (NCBI taxonomy): domain Eukaryota; kingdom Viridiplantae; phylum Streptophyta; class Magnoliopsida; order Dipsacales; family Adoxaceae; genus Sambucus; species Sambucus nigra. The sequence goes on along the minus strand of OX422219.1, from coordinate 159,191,540 downwards.
CAAAAAAGCTTGATTCTACGAATTTGGAAGGAGAAATAAATACAAAAGACTCCTAAATTTCAGGATGACCATTTAAAACTGCCATATTTCGAGAAAGAATGTTCCACACTCCTCAAATTTCGAACTATGAAACATTGGGGGCTTCTGTTGATACCAAATTTAGTTTGCTGACATGGCCCAATTGAATGAAGACACGTGGCAATCTACGTGGCGACAAAAAACACTTCCGAGGAACTCACACGCTCCGAGGAACCATACTACAACGAGGAACACTGCTTCCCCAAGGAACTTATACGCTCCGAGGAACAAGAACTCTCCGAGGAACTCTTGAGTACCGAGAAGCTTAGGCGGTCCGAGAAACTCAGGCGGTCTGAGTTGCACCTCGAACAAAGCATTAATAGCAGGATAACCAATAGTTTGACTGTTCATTAAATGCTTATCATTCAGACGCACACGCTTAAGGGGCATTGAATGTATTACCCTTTCATATGTACATCATTTAATGTATTACCCTTTCACATTACAGCCCCAGGGCTATAAATACATTGTACAATCCTCATTATAAGGGGACCGGAATTTCTTGATAGAACTTGTAATCAAGAATTCCCAAACACTCAGCAATAACATAACAGTGGACGTAGGCCATTCTTATAAGGCTGAACCACTTTAAAAACTCTTTGTTTCATTTATTTTATCTGTGATTGAATAATTAGATACGATCTAATTTTTTATATCAACATATTGGCGCCGTCTGTGGAAAACGACTGGTAATATCATTTTTCATCAAAAACAATTCATCACAAATGGCTGATATTCCAGAATCTAGTAATCGAAACGCTGGAAGCCCTCCAAATCCATCTGCTCCGCCGAATATTCCAGATCTGGCTGGAATAATGACAAATCTGGCTCAGGGCCAGACCGTCATGCAAGAAACTATGCGACAGCTCATACAAACCCTCCATGGTGGTGCACCAACCCATTCAGGACCACGAAGTATTCAAAGAAATACCCGTGCACCTTCTTCGCGTACTAGGCGTACCAATTCATATCGTAATGAGGAGTCTGAAGATTTTTCTTATCAACCTGGACGAACTTCGTCAGTGCGAGCCACGGATACTGAACAACGTATCACTCTTTCTCCAGAAAGGACTAGTGCGCTAGAGAGGTTAAGCAGGGTATCTCCTTTCGATCGATTAGGTCCTAGGAGGAGCAAAAGTCCTCCTACAGCCCCATCGAGGAGTTTTTGACGACCATCAGACTTAAGGGAAGGATCTGCTCAGTCGCGACCAGCTGCTCGTCAAGAGAGATCCTAGGAAGCTACATCAACGCGATCGGTTGCTCGAACCAATAGGCCCAAGGAAGGGAATGATGCATGAAAAGGCTCTATTCAAAGGCTGGAGGATAAATTAGGGAAAATGGCTAAGGCCAAGAACCCTCTACAATGAACCTTTGTTCGAGGAACACCTTTTGTCCAGGCCATTGTAGATTTTCCAACACCATCAAAATTCAAAGCACCTGTTGTGACCCCCAAATATGATGGAAAGACTGACCCCGTCCTTCATATAGAACAATACCAAGCTGCAGCCGACATCTATGCTGTTCCAGATGAGATGAGATGCAGGGCATTCTCGGGAACTCTTATCGGATCTGTTCAAATATGGTATAATAATCTTCCTCGGGGTAAGATCTCAACTTTTCTTCAACTGGCCGAGTTATTTATTGGGAATTTCTGTTTTGGGGCAAAGCCAGTTAAACGAGTAGCACATTTGTTAAGTGTTAGACAAAAGGCTGGTGAAAGTACCAGAGATTATATAACTCGTTTTAATAATGAGAAACTTGAAGTCATTGATTATGAGGAGAAGACAGCGATTACCGCCTTGATGAGTGAACTACTACCAAACAAGTTGTACTACACTTTGGCCAAAGATCCACCTAGAACCATGTCAGATCTGATGGGAAAAGCTGCCAAGATTATCAATGCCGAGGAGGCTATGGCTGCGAAGAAGAACATGAATGCTAAAGAAACCAAGGTGGAAGGTGATAAAGCTAAAAAGAAAGAGCATAAAAACAATGGTAATGACAAACATTCAAAAACTAGGTCGGTATGGGACGTAATGAAGAAATTTGATAATTATACTCCTTTGAAGAAGGATATCAACCATGTTCTAGAAGAAATCAAGAACAACGAGGAATTAAACTGGCCAGAGAAAATGAAGGCAGACCCTGACAAGAGGAATAAGGCGAAGTATTGCGAGTTTCATAAAGATCATGGCCATATGACCAAAAATTGCATAGCTCTTCAAAATGAGATTGAAACACTCATCAGATGAGGAAAGCTATCAAAGTATGTTGATCGTGGAAACGAAAGAAGAAACAACGACCGAACAAGAGAGAGGTCTAGATCTCCTCGTCGAGCAGAGGAGAACGAGAAAAGAAACCATGAAGTTGATCCTGAAGACGACCCCGATCTTCTCAAGAGACCAAGACAGCCAGAACGAGAGGTATTTTCAATACGCTTTGGGTCATTTGACTGTGATGTTATAACAGGTGGAGATGCAGGAGGAGGAGACCTTATTGCCAAGAGAAAAGCTTACCTTTGTGAGGCTCAAGCTTGCTCATACATTCAACGAATAAATCTAGCTGAGGAGGATCGCCCGAGAAAGGTAAATAAAGAGAAATTGGTCATTAATTTCTCAAAGAATGACCTCGCAGGTGTTTTATACCCTCATGATGACCCACTGGTGATCAAAATGAGGATGAAGGAAGTAATAAATTCAAGAGTACTGGTCGACAATGGTAGCTCGGCAGACATCATGTTTTACTCATGCTTCGATAGTTTAAATCTAAAGCTATCTCAACTGGAGCCTTATCATAGACCCCTCCTCGGCTTTGCTGGCGAGAAAGTATTTCCACTTGGGACGATCAAGTTGGATATATTCATTGGTACGTGGCCTGCTTATCGAACAGAAAGAATACGTTTCTTCGTGATGGATAAGAATGTTCAATCATCATACAATATCATCATGGGAAGAGTAGGATTGAAGAAGTTCGAGGTTGTACCATCTACAGTACATCAATGCCTAAAATTTCCAACAAATTTTGGAGTAGGAGTTGTGAAAGGTGATCAGAAAGTAGCTCGAGAATGCTATTATTCATCCGTCGAGCAAGAGGAACTGGAGGAATCAAGGAAAAAGACTACTACCTATCAAGTGGATGAAGGTGCAGAAATTGAAACATTGGATCCTAGAGATGAGTCTCAACTCGTGAAGGGTCAAGTAGTGGAAGCTGCTGAAAACATCATTCTGGACGACGAGCACCCTGAACAAACTACTCAAGTAGGTTCGTCGTTGGAAGCCTCACTAAAACAGGAATTGATAACTTTCCTAAGAAGCAGAAAGCAAACTTTTCCATGGAGTCATAAAGATATGCCCGGAATAGATCCAAATTTCTTATGTCACGAACTCAATGTGAATAAGGAGATCAAGCTAGTGAAGCAGAGAAGAAGAGTGTTCAGTCCCGAGAAGAATCAAGCTATACAGGAGGAAGTCGAGAAGCTCCAGAAATCTTGCTTCATTGAAGATGTTAAATATCCAGACTGGTTAGCCAATGTGGTGATGGTAAAGAAGAAAAATAATAAGTGGAGGATGTGTGTAGACTTCACCGACCTCAACAAAGCATGCCCAAAGGATCACTTTCCATTGCCCCAAATTGATCAACTGGTGGATGCTACCTCGGGACATGAGTTGTTGAGCTTCATGGATGCTTATTCTGGCTACAATCAGATTAAAATGAAACCTGAAGACAGGGAATGTACTTCTTTCATTACCCCTAGGGGAACTTATTGTTATAATGTTATGACTTTTGGTTTGAAAAATGCAGGTGCGACATATCAGCGGCTGATGAACAAGGTCTTTGCTGAACAAATCAGTTGCAATATGGAAGTCTATGTTGACGATATGCTGACAAAGAGCAAGAAAGTTGTCGATCATCTAGTTGACTTAAGTCAGACTTTTGATCAACTGGATAAATACCAAATGAAGCTGAACCCGACGAAGTGCATATTTGGAGTACGAGAACGCATGTTTCTTGGGTACATTGTCAATCAACGAGGCATTGAGGCAAATCCTGAAAAGATCAAAGCTCTATTAGGGCTGCGATCTCCAACAACGAAGAAAGAGGTGCAAAGTCTTACAGGATGAGTAGCAGCACTCAACAGATTTGTATCATGAGTAACTGATCGATGTCTCCCATTCTTCAAGACACTCCGAAAGACTTTTGAGTGGAATGATGAATGTGATAAGGCTTTTCAAGACTTGAAGAAATACTTGGGAGAACCTCCATTGTTATCCAGGCCAGTGATGGGAGAAAAATAATACTTATATCTGGCAGTGTCCGAGAATGCAGTCAGTTCGGCATTGATAAGAGTGGAGAATGGAGTATAAAAACTAATCTACTACACGAGTAAGGCCTTCCGAGGAGCAGAGAGCAGATATCCAAGGCTGGAAAAGTTAGCACTGGCGCTGATTAAGGCGAGTAGGAGAATGAGGCCATACTTCCAGGCTCATACTATAGTAGTATATATTGATATGCCGTTGAGGTAAGCCCTTCATAAACCAGAAAAATCAGGGAGATTGATGTACTGGACAATAGAGCTCGGTGAATATGATATAGTTTATGAACCCAGATCATCGCTTAAAGGGCAAGCTGTAGCAGATTTTATAGCAGAGTTCACCTATCCTGATACCCACGAGGAGCAAAAGTTGCTCGCTGATCAACCTGTGGATGTTACAGGATCATCAAACACAAGCTCAGACCAACTCCGGTTGGTAAAAGGGCAAGTGGATGTTACAGGATCATCAAATTCAAGCTCAGACCAACTCCGGTTGGTAGAAGGGCAAGAAAATATTATCGACGAAGAGAGAGAAATATCAGGGGAAGATGAAAAGAAGCAACAAATATTTCACCGAGGAACTCTGACAAATCAAAAATTTAAAGACGAGTTACCTATATGGAGGCTCTATGTAGATGGCTCATCTTGCACTACAGGATGTGGCGTAGGGATAGTTTTGAACACTCCGGATGAGGTCGACATGGAATACGCCCTACGTTTCCAATTCAAATCTTCCAACAATGAGGCTGAGTATGAGGCCATGATTGCAGGTCTTAGTTTGGCAAAAATTATGGAGGCGCAGCAGGTTATTGTTTTCAGTGATTCTCAATTAATCGTAAACCAAATGATGGGAGTATATGCAGTCAAAGGAGAATTAATGATCAGATATCACGCAAAGGCAAAAGAGCTGGTGTCAGAATTTGCTGCTATTCAGCTAGTCAGAATACCGAGAATGGAGAATACGAGAGCAGACGCCCTAGCTCGATTAGCCTCAGCTACTCGTACCGAGCTCCGGAGAACAATCCCAATGGAAGTGTTGGTTGTTCGGAGTATAGATGAAGATCTGATGATGAACTTTATCACCCTTGATATAGGACCATCTTGGATGGATCCCATCAGGGCATATATTGAGGAGGGAGAATTACCAACTGACAAGCTCGCAGCCAAGAAATTGAAATTTAAAGCTGCTCGCTATGTATTAACTAACGGTATTCTATATAGACGAGGAATTATGGAAGGTTTGCAGAGATGTGTGCATCCCACCGAGGTGAAAGATTTAATTGAAGAGATTCATGAAGGGTCCTGTGGAGCCCATGTAGCAGGTCGGACGCTTTTACAAAGGGTGATGACGCAGGGATATTACTGGCCGACGATGAGGGCTGATTGTATAGCCTATGCCAAGAAATGTGACAAGTGCTAACGTTTTACTCCATTCGAAGAACGCCACAAGCATTGTTGACACCCATCACTTCCCCTTGGCCATTTACCATGTGGGGGATAGATTTGGTTGGCCCACTGCCAACGACCAGAGGAAGGTTCAAATACCTCGTCGTCGCAGTGGACTATTTTACTAAGTGGCTAGAAGCTGAGCCTCTCATCGATATGACGTACAACAAGGTGTACAAATTTGTTTGGAAGAACATCATTTGTCGATATGAATTCATCATGCTTTCATCACAGACCATGGAACACAATTTGATAACGAGGAGTTTGCTGCCTATTATCATCGGTCAAACATTTTGAAGATCCACTCAGCACCAGGCCATCCTCAAAGCAATGGACAAACTGAAGTGACAAACATAACGCTGCTAAATGTCTTGAAGAAAAGACTGAATGATGCGAAAGCAAATTGGATCAACGAGCTACAATTAGTACTATGGGCCTACCGAACTACTCCCCCAGCAGCAACTAGAGAATCACCATATATGCTGGCGTTTGGAAGTGAAGCTGTTATACCTGCCGAGTTGGGCCTCCCAACACACAGGGTACTAAATTTCAATTCCTCTGTCAGCGACTTAATGAGAAGATTGGATTTAGACATGCTTGAGGAAGTTAGAGAAGAAGCATCCATCAAGAATGCTGCATACCAACAACGAACGGCATTGTTCTACAACAAGAGATTGAAGAAGTGCGACCTGAAAGAAGGAGACTATGTGCTGAAGAAAGTGATTCAAAAGCACAACAAACTGGAGGCAAACTGGCATGGACCATACCGAGTTACAGAAGTTGTTCGACCAGGAACTTACTGAATAGAAACTTTAGAAGGGGAGGAGTTTAAAAATGCATGGAACGCAGAGCACCTACGCAAGTATTATCAGTGATGAATAAAATGAAGATATTCTTCCGAATTCTCTCTTTTTATTGAAAGTTTTTCGGGGAATAGTGCTACACACAACTCTGTAAAACTCGAACTACTCAAATGTATTCTCGAAAACGCCAACTAAGGTTGGTCGAGAAACCTATATTCCTTCGGGAAGTAAAGCTACCTATATTCCTCCGGGAAGTAAAGCTACCTATATTCCTCCGGGAAGTAAAGCTACCTATATTACTCCGGGAAGTAAAGCTACTTGTATTCCTCCGGGAAATAAAACTTGTATTCCTACGGGAAGTAAAACTATATGTTCCTCGGGAAATAAAAGTATTCCTAAAAATGCCAATTTATGTCGGTTAGGAAGTAAATATATTCTCGAAAATGCCAACTATAGTTGGTCGACAAGGAAAATTTACCGACCTTGGTTGGTCGAAAACATTTAAAAAAAATCTACTAACTATGGCTGGTCGGGGATAAAAACCCACTAACTGTAGTTGGTCGAGAAGGAAAATTTACCGACCTTTGTTGGTCGGAAACATTTAAGAAAAAAATCTACTAACTATGGCTGGTCGGGGATAAAAACCCACTAACTGTAGTTGGTTGACAAGGAAAATTTACCGACCTTGGTTGGCCGGAAACATTTTAAACATTTTTTATACTCGTAACTTTTACTAAGTTGGTCGAGAAACAAAACATTATTTTTGCCAAATAATTACCACAAGTTCAAACTACTCGACAATAAGTTGGTCGACGAATAACACAATATCATTATCTTTTTAACAGATACACATGCACAAATATAAAGTGTTTTACGAGACAATAGCAATTAAGATTGCGAACAAAAATAAAAGTCTTTTATTAAAATCAAAAACAAATTACATTGAGAATGAAATGTATATTAACTATTACATTAAAATTCCTACTCTATTGGTTTCTTCCCCTCTGCTTTTGAAACAGGTTCCTCGCCAGCAGGTGGATCATTTAAAGCAAGAGGAGAATTTATAAAGTTCAAATCTTTTAACATCCTGATATTCATCACGGATGGTCGATCTAGGAGGTGCTCGGGACGAGATATCTCGACATTTGAATGGAGATTATAGTCACCGAGATATTTGAAAATCAAGCATCGAGGAATGGCCCGAGCAGGGATCCAACTCATATTCAATTTGAATGGTGGCACGGGTAGGTCGAGCAGTCCAGGATCGTTGTAGTCCCACAGGTAATGACCCTGTTCGAGTTGCAGCACACCTAAGGCATTCAACCAGCCTTGCTTGTAGCCCTCATTATTGGCATTCTGGATACGATCGTCCAAGTGATAGAGAGCCTCGTTGTACCCAGCCATCCAGAACTCCCTGGGATGTTTGTGGAATTGATATGTCAATCTTTCCAGCTTCTCGTGGAAATTTTTGATGAAGAGTTCCTTATTCTCCAAGACATACTTTTGCGCAGAAAGCTGATCTTCCAGGTCCTTGATCTTCTTTGCCATTAATTGGAATGCCTGGTTCTCTAAGGCAGATTGAGTCATCTGTTCCTCGACAGGAACCCGAGCAGCTCTTGCTCGTCCCCGATGAGCTCTTTCTCATCCACGAGAAGATATAGAGGGGCCAGATCTCTTCAAGGTCTCCAATTCGTCCCTCAAGTTGGCATTCTCGACCTCCAAGAACGAGAATCCCTCATCATTCAGTGGGATCAAGGCGTTTGAAGTCGAAGCTGCAGACTTCAGCTGAGATAACTCTTTTTGCAGGTTGTTATTTTCTTGCTCTAATAGTTCAGCTATTTGTCTGCACTCCTCGACCTCACCCCTTAGAGTTCTCTCCCTCACATCGTAGCCAGCAAAACGCTTCTCGTACCCCTTGTCGGTAACGATTTACTGATATTTCTTCTCATACCCCTCGTGCAAAAGAGTAGTGGATTCTTTGTAATGTTGCTGAAGGTCTTCAAGAATGCCTTAGAGATCCTCGATTATATCATAATAAGCCACATTGTTGGACACTGCACGATCAAGCAGGGTCTTCAAGTATTGGTAGGCCTCAACCGCCTGTTCCGAAGCATCTTGGCCAAGGATGTCGACAATTTGTGTTGCACTCAGATCCGTGTGACCAGCCATAAAATAATCATTGCATTGCCTCAACAGCTTGGTATCATGAGCAGATAGTAATTCCATCCTGGCCAGAAACTAGTAAAGAAAGAAAAAACAGTAATCAATAAAAGCACCAATAAAGCATGAAGAAGAGACAACAGTATGCAAAAATAAAAGTTTAAGTTTTATTATATCACAAGGTTCAGAGTTACATGTTCATGATTAAATTTGACAAAAGAAAAATATAAAGAGAAACCCAAACAACTCTACACCTTTTCCTTATCTCCCAAAACCTTCTTGGGAGGCTGGGACGAGGAAGTAGGTTGCTCGAAAGGAACAGATAGTCGCTGGGGAAGTGCTGGAGGTTTCTCGGAGGAAGTAGCGAGCTGCTGAAGTTCCTCGGTAGCAGGCTGGATGGCTGGGGGGTGATCTCCCATCACCATAGAAGACTCTTCTGAGGCAGTTCCGTCCTCTTCTTCTTCTTCAGGAGTTGGAGGGGGACCAGGGATGTGTCGCTGAAAGAGTTCGTAATCTTCATCCACTTTCATCTCCTGTAGGGCAGCGACCCATCCATCCCTAAAGTACTTGAGGCTGCCATATTCTACTTGCGACATCATGGCAGCCAATCCCTTGTTCCATCCCTTGTCCCAGCCAGCGCTGAAAGACTTCTTCACAGCCAATTTTCTTTTTAACTTCTCCGAGGAAAGCTTCTCGGACATAAGGTTTTCAGCAGTCTTCAATTTATTCTCAATCTCCTCCTTCTACCGACTTATTTCCCGAAGTTGGATTAATTCTACTTCAGCAACCTTGAGTTTATCTTCAAAATCCTCAGCATTCTTGAGCTTCCCTTCAAGCTCTTTATTTTTCTCCTCCAAGTCCTTTATTTTCTTCTCCAACCCCTTAGAGACTTCGACAACTTGAGCTTTATCCTGCTCGGTGGAGGTAAGTTTCTTCTCCCAAATAGCCTTGTCAGTATCATACTTCAGACGAGAGTCTTCCAAAGACTTAATAGCTTCCTCCAGAGCTTCCTCCACACTAGATGACGAGCTTAAAGCTTTAATTGCCTCATCTTTCTTCAAAATTGTATTGAAGCAACTCACCAACTGTGAAAAAAAAATGAAAGCAAGTCAGAGACAGATATAAGAAGGGAAAGATGAAAAGTGCAAAGTAATAAGACTTACAGAGGCAATATGGCGAGCAGCCAATGAGGTGACCATGTCCCAAGAAAGGTTCTCCTCAGTACCCTGGATCTCGGGAATGATCCAATTCTTCACCGAGCTCATAGCAGAGCTCGGGGGAACAAAAATGGGAACTCCACTAGTTGGGGGCTGAGAGATGGTGTCAGCCAAATTGACCGAGGAGCTCTTCTTCAGCTTCCTCGGAGGAGCAGGAATAGATTCAACCAAGGAGGAACTCTTGGTCGGTGATATTACAATCACTTCCCCTAGAGCAGTAGACTTGCTCGGAGCCACTGGGGGCTTCTCTACAACTTTCACAAGAGCAGCCGAGGAAGGCGCATCAACTTTCTTTGTCCCTTCTGGGATGTCAATCTTACTTCTTTTTGCCTCTCCAGCACCAGAGGCAGGTTTCTCGAAGAGAGTGGGAGGTCTTCTCTTCTTCATCCTTTCACTTAAAGGAACATGTGACTCAGGCGAAGAACTGGTATAGGCTGGTACTGGCTCTGCGTCGCTTATTACCGGACGAGCAGTAAAAAAAGTGGTGTAGCTCTTGTACTGCAACAGATATGAAGCTGACCTAATGTGTTCGTCAGCAACAGTTTGATGCAAACTCCAGATAAGTTTCAAATGTCTTATGTTAACGGCTGCCTCTTTTGGACACTTTCTTTTACTGTCAACTGCAAATAAATAAACATTGAAATATCAGTGGCACATTTTATCAAACATAGAGGAAGCATAATTTCAAAATAAATAAAATAAAATAAAATAACCTATCCCATTGCCATAAGGAGGGCATCTTGAACCCTGATACACTTCATCTCCAGATAAAGGAGCATATTGCCAATTTTTTATGACAACTCCGTGCTCAAAATAGTCCCTATTGGCATCCGGGAGATTGACCACTAAAGCCCTATTTAAAAATCTAGTTTTTAAATCAAAGGTGTTATCACCAACTGCCCATCTATAACAAAATATGATTTCTGGAATTCCTATGCGAGTTCCATGGATTTGATTTAATTTATGAACCCCATTAACTATTCTCCATGAATTGGGGGCTATCTTGCAGGAACAACGTCAAAGTATTGACAAAATTCCAGACATAAGGGATTTGGTGGAAAAGAAAATCCACACTCAGCAACAAAGAGACTGGGGAACCAATGTCCCTCAGCCAAACGAAAATAATCAGAAGGCTCAAAAAGCTCGTCCAGAACAACCCAGGAAGGAATAGAAAAATCAGAGCAAAACTTATCAAGAGATTCAACATGGTAAACCATGATGAATAAAAGAAATGAAGAAGAAGGAAGAAAATCTTACAGAAAAAGAGTGGATCTGATGACAACGAACGATGGAAGAGATGAATACACAGGAGAGAAAGAGACGATGGAAAACTCGAAGATACAAATTTGAAAAAGTAGAAGACGATGGGATTTTCTGCAGCATTTAAATACTCTACCTTGGGAAAAGGAAAAGTAATGATTATAAAAAGAGACGGTTACGTTACCGACAACTAAAAAGACGAAAAGGGGCGCGGCAATCGAAGCGGTTATAAAAATTCAAAAAAGCCTGATTCTACGAATTTGGAAGGAGAAATAAATACAAAATACTCCTAAATTTCAGGATGACCATTTAAAACTGCCATATTTCGAGAAAGAATGTTCCACACTCCTCAAATTTCGAACTATGAAACATTGGGGGCTTCTGTTGATACCAAATTTAGTTTGCTGACATGGCCCAATTGAATGAAGACACGTGGCAATCTACGTGGCGACAAAATACACTTCCGAGGAACTCACACGCTTCGAGGAACCATACTACAACGAGGAACACTGCTTCCCCGAGGAACTTATACGCTCCGAGGAACAAGAACTCTCCGAGGAACTCTTGAGTACCGAGAAGCTTAGGCGGTCCGAGAAACTCAGGCGGTCTGAGTTGCACCTCGAACAAAGCATTAATAGCAGGATAACCAATAGTTTGACTGTTCATTAAATGCTTATCATTCAGACGCACACGCTTAAGGGGCATTGAATGTATTACCCTTTCATATGTACATCATTTAATGTATTACCCTTTCACATTACAGCCCCAGGGCTATAAATACATTGTACAATCCTCATTATAAGGGGACCGGAATTTCTTGATAGAACTTGTAATCGAGAATTCCCAAACATTCAGCAATAATATAACAGTGGACGTAGGCCATTCTTATAAGGTTGAACCACTTTAAAAACTCTTTGTTTCATTTATTTTATCTGTGATTGAATAATTAGATACGATCTAATTTTTTACTTCAAAAGTCGTTTAATTATTTCTTACACTATCTAGTCTTTATATAATGAATGGTTATTAACACTTTCTCAACTTTTAATTCCTATTATTGTGTCCTTCCTTGCATGCTCTTTTTTACCAGGATCTAAAACTCACTTCAAATACACTCATTTTCTCAAAAGTGTTTAGTCCATTCTCAAGTAGTAACTGACATCAATGGATGTTGAGTCCCATATGTCGATCGAAACATCCTCGATTGTATAATCCAGTGTGAGTGCATCTAACAGTTCAATTTTAAATATCATTTATGTTGATTTATCTAAGGAAGGGTATGAAAACAATCGTATATGCAAATGTTCCATTATAAAATATCCTTGATGGATGTGCTCCTGAAGAACTCAATTGAAATGAAATCCTTAAATGGATATGCTCTTGAAGAACTCAATTAAAATGCAAAATATCCAAATAAGAAATTCAGAATGAATGACCTTGGGGTAACAAGTCTTTGTCTCGGCCTGCAGATCGAGCACATTTTATGTTAAACTCATATCCATTAGTCAAATGGATTGAAAATTCCTGCAAATGCTTTAAGCATACAATTTTAGTATATCCATGGTCTCAGATCTTTGGATATTATATTATTCATATCATCCTAAAGAGGATGACAAAAATAAATTTGGTCCTAAAGTACCATATGTGCATTTTATTATAGTATTTGGTCCAGAAGTACTATACTTGTACGTTATTAGTATATTGATATATATAACACCATGCATGATATTGGATATTATAATTACAGCCAATATCTTGGCACGAAATAATTATCATTGACTTGCATAGCATGGGACTAATATCAATCATATCGTATGATATTTTTATCTAACCATCTACATCCAATTAGTTATATAGATGCAGGTTATCTCTATTATCCTCACAAGGAATAGTCAAAGAACTTATGACTTGCCTCGAATAACATATGTTCCTAATACTTCTTATGAAGAAGAGTTATGCAACACACAAACTCCAGAAGAGTTGTGCTATTAGTGACATGTTCATCCCTCTTCACCCATGTCTTATGGAAGTCAATCTTATAAAGAAACATGAAATTGAAGTAACAGCGGTTCAAATCTATTCACCATGTTAAAGCTACATTTCAGAAGATTGTATATGAGACTGATATGCATCGACTCAACCATCAGAGAGATATAATAATAAGGGGGAGTATCCAATCAGGGAGAACATTTGATCAGGGGGAGAATCTAAGAACATGATATTTTGCACATATGCGCGTTGTACTCTTTTGCCTTTAACTAGATTTTTTTCCCATTGGGTTTTCCAGTTAAAGGTTTTAATGAGGCAATACTAAGCGCGTCCAACACCGATTCAATGATCACAAAAGTTGTACTTTTTTTTCTTCACTTTGGTTTTTTCCCACTAGGTTTTTCCTTAGTAAGGTTTTAATGAGGAAGCAATCATTGAATGGTGGATATAGTGTACATCCAAGGGGGAGTGTTATAAAAGTAAGTGGATGTTCACTATTCCACATCCCACATCGGAAGAGTGGGGCTTTTGGTAGGCTTGCCTTGTATTATAAATAGGGGATTACCCCCTCATTGTTGAGACACCAATGGAATAATAAACACTTTCTCTCTATATATTTTTCTCTATTCTATCTATGTCCATTTAATTTATAACAAATCTCACTTTATCTCCACTCAAAATGTGCATTTTCAGCTCATATTTTTTTTTCTTCGAGCTATATGAAAGGAGTTAAGTTTTTGGTTTTGAAATACACACTTAAAAGATAATCTCTCTCTCTCTCTCTCTCTCTCTCTCTCTCTTAGAATACACAAGAAAATTGGTAATTTAAATATAGACTTGAAATTCAACTCTTCAACTTTATATCAACATAATAGTGCTGGAAAATTTTTATCAAAAAATATTTCTTCCCCTACTTACAATTCTGTGATGTTCAACAATTTATTTGGAATGAGTGTTAGTATGACATATAACTACAGTACATAGTTATACGATACAGAGTTGATTTGAAGCTTGTTTTATCTTAGAGATGGCGTGACTGTATACTACCTGCATAGAGATGGTATAGCCACGAAACGTCTTAAAGAGAGCGATCAAGTTTGCTACTCAACCTAAGAATTGTCTACTATCGATTTATAAACAATTGACGTAATATTGTTTATTTTTATTATCCAGCATATATTTAGATTCCAAAGCATGCGGTTTATATATGAAAAATTGTATGTTTCATTTCTTTAAGAAATAGATTGTGTAATCTATATATGACTTTCAAACCCTTGAAAATTTAAACTTATGAGTAGAACGAATAAACACGTGTTTGTTTATTTGACTATACCTAAAAACATTAAGCATGTATTAATTTAAGAAATAATATTAATTCTTATTTAATATTGAAACTCTATAAGTTTAGATTCCATTTTATGAATTGAAGATATAGTGGGGGCACATTACATGTAGCTTCTCAGTACTATACTAACAGAATAGTGGGAGCACTCAAGTGAGTACCTCTTAACTATAATTGAAGAATATTAAATAGAATTTAAAACTTTGGTGTTCAAGAAGACTCTTAATGTTTTGAGTCGTGAGTTAAAAATAAAAGTTTTTTTATTCTATTCAAAATGATTCCAAAAATCCTTAGAGAAGTCATTTCATAAATGATTGATTGAATTCCATGGAATGAACTGAAAGTTAGTTTATAATGGACTTATCTTATAACTTTAAGATAATAATGTAACACCCCAAGACTTTTGAGACTGAGAAATTAAATTTTGGAAAAATAAAATTTAATTAAATTGGAGAATTCTAAAATTGGGAATTTAAGTCCAAAAATAAAGGACATTTTGAAGTATTCCGGATGATGATTTTGAGGGTACCATTGATCCCGGAAGGGTCGAGATAGTCAAAATGACTGTCATTGGGTTTTATTTCGACTCCGGAATATTTTTAAGTCAGTTTGACTCGAATTAGAGTAAACGAGTCATTTAAAGTGTGTATTAACATTTAAAATTGGGATTTTGTTTTAAAGGTTTATGAGGCTTACAGATGAAGCCATTTCTCATTTGAGAGAAAGAGAGAAAAAAGGCCTAGAGGGAGAAAGAAGAGAGAAAGAAGAAGAAAAGAGGAGAGAGAGGAAAAAAACTTGGAGAATCCGGCCTAAACGCGACAACGAGGACGATCCAACCTCTACAAAATCGAGGCAAGTGTTTAATCTTGCTAAATAAGTCATTTGTGTATTTTATTTCATAAGTTGTGGGTTAAAGAATGGATTTTTGGGTATTAATATCAAAACCTAAAGTTTTGGGTTTAATCTTGAAATCAATGCTTAAAAATGGGTTTAATGGAGTAGAAATGGTTGGGATCAACTTTAGGTTGATTTATTGGCTTAGAATCATGTTGTGATAGAGATTTGGAGGTTAGAATGGAAATTTTAGGGTTTAAATTCGTGGGTTTTGCTGAAAATGGGAAAATCGGCCAAGATAACTGGTATGGTCGGTCGACCGCGCCTAGGGGACCGGTCGACCACGCCTTAAGGGAAAGCCTACTGCATTTCTTCGTAGGCAGAATTTGGACCCGCGGTCGACCGGGGATCTGGGACCGGTCGACCGGTCCCCTATTTTTAGCCCAAAAATTTGGAGTTGTCCTTTCCCTTTTCTTTTGGAGTTTATCCTTAGGGGCTTCCTTAATGGGTTATATTATGGGGTTTTTCTAGGATGATCTCTAACCCTTTTTAGTTGGGTTTGTTGATTTGGGGGCTTTCTCTTATGATGTAAAAGATATGTTCTTGGAGACATATAAGGAGTTTCTCACATATTAGGACTTTGGGGACTCCCTAGGTTAATTTGAGCGAAATATATCCATGTATGTATTTGGAGTTGTGTATAGAGATTTTGGGGAAACCTCATTGGGATTGAGAATCCTACCTATAGACCAAAAGTAAGTATAGATGCGATGTGAGGATAATAACTCTTAGAGAGAGTTACGAGGGTATGTTGTGAAATTCCAGGCCAACCTTTATGTCGAATCCTTATAAGGATAGGATGTTGTTAAGATACAATTTGGGGCCAAAAGGAAGAAAGTGGTCGCATACTCTTAAAGAGTGAGGGGTTTCATATCCTTAGAAATGTTTAAACTAAGGAACAATTGATAACTCAATAGGAGTAAGGGTTCCTGAGATTTATCTGAACCATAGGTGAAATTGGAAACGATTGGGATTGTACTATCGACTAGAATAAGCGGTAGCATAAATTCTAGTTAGGATAGTTTACACAAAAGTGTGGGGTTATGACCATTGAAATTCCAACACTTGAAACGAGGTTGGAATAATTTGAGGTTTTAGACTATTAAGTCATGTATGTGCCTATGGTTAAATAGTACTAAAGGAAATTATGTACTTTCACATTTAGAGGTGAAATGTGTAGTAATGGATTCCTACACAAACTCTTGGGTGATAACCCTAATGTTGAATATATATGTATAGATATGTACATATGGTTTTGGGAGACTATTCATCATAGGAAAAATGATTGAATATGTTTCAAGTGAGGGATTGTATTCACATATCGAGGTAAATTTAATGGAAATTGTGGTGACGGCTTGTATATTGAAGATTATGTATATTTATAGCCGAGTTTATATATCTTATACATATGAACGGGAATTAGTCTGTATATATAATGATATAGCGATGTGTGAATATATGTACATATATCTATGTATGAATATGAATATATGGATATATTTGTGTTATGGATATACATGGTATGGATATTTAAACCTTATATGATGGTTTAATATTTGATCATATGATTGGATCATATGGACATATATATTGTGCATGTGAATGATATATACTTATTTGGTTAAGCATACCCCGCTCATGCTATCATTGGGAAGTTGCGCGCGTAGAGGGTGAGCATCCTGGCTAGAAAAGCAGGGTGTGGATATTCCCCAGGCCATAGTCGTCCCGTGTGTTATTATGTGATTTACATTTTTATGTTTTGGGATGAGACGTGGTGGGTATGTTTCGTCTCATTGCCGGTTTGGAGCTATGACCGCTTCCCGGGACGTCGTGTGCGTGAGTTTACCACGATATGGGTGTCTTTTAGTCCCACCATGGTGGCCCCAGTATTGCTACGTGAGCCGGGCACTGGGAAGATGATAGCATTGATGCAGTTTATCGGCGCTATATATAGCCGGGTATTTATTTGTGCATGGCCTTTGTACGTCATATATGGTATGTATACATGGTCATGGGATTGGATGATGGTGTGTATATATATATGGTTAGAATGAAATACCTATATATATATTTATATATCCTATAGATGAAAGGATATAGAACCTTTGTGGAGTACATCTTGGATGATTATGGTGTACTAGATTGATGGGGGTTGATGTATCGCATGTAAGGAATATTTCGGTTACATCATCCCAAGGATATGATTGGAGAAAAGTTATGCCAGTTATGGTATGCACGGCATTATGGATCTCTATGATCGACATTGTCAAAGAGTAGTGTAACGGGGCGGTTCCTTGTTTGAATTTCGCTTTGCGAGACTCCCCACGCACGAAATGTAGTACATTGTTGAGAGTAAAGAGAAGTTTATGTGTGACATGATGGATCTCTAGGATCGACGTTGACATGGAGTAGTGTAACGGGGTGGTTCCTTGTTTGGATTTCGCTTTGCGAGACACCCCATGCACGAAACGCAGCGCAGCGTTGAAATTGGAGGGAAGTTGTGTCAATAATGATTTTTCAAGCTTATTAATTAGAAATTTAAATTAGATGTTTCAACCCAGTTGCATATTGGGTAATATATTAAATTATAATTGGTTAAAGTATAAACCGGAATCCACTAAGCCTAATAAGGCACATATGATTGAAAATAAATATTTAATTGTGTTTAGAAAAAAGGAGTGGATTCTTGGGGTATGATAGGAAGGTAGATCTCGTGGGTATAAGCTAGGCCTATGATAAGTTAGGTTGTCCTAATAAAATTGGGGGTAATTTAACTAATAAAAATTGAGGACGCGGATAGGTGCGCGCCTTTAGATGAGAGGTGAGTTGGGGTTCCACGAGAGTGCGGTTCCACTTTCATTATGAAATAAGTGCACCGATATTTATTATGCACGGTTAACACACTTGCTAAATATTTTCACAACTCGGGCTCTGACCCGTTTACTTTTCTCTCCTGCATATATATATATATATATATATTATTACAGGTATCCTACCGCATGGATGCCGGATGACTTCCTATCCAGAGTCTTGGGACCCGTGACAGGTGCGGACTGTTGCGGGATGTATCTGGTAGTCGCCTCCTACTTTTAAAATTCTAGGTAGGATTCATTATATATCGGGTTTGTAACCAAGGGATATTTATAGATGTTTATATTTATTCCATTTCAGTTATTGTATTGGCTATGACCCGACAGCTTATTCGGGTCTACTTCTGTACATTCCGTTGTAGTCATTTATTTCATTTTATTCTAGCGATTCTTTTCTCATAGTTCTTTCCTTTATTCATAGTGTTGGGTTGGGTTGTGTTATGTTGCATGTTTTAATTTATTTTAACATCTCGCTTATATGATATCGGGTTGTTAGTCCTATATTATATAGTACCGACAGTTGATATTGAGACTGGACCATCTGAAACTCCTGATTTAATGTAGTATAGGGCTGGCCACCCGTTATTATTTTGAGCGGGGTGTTACAAATAAGTTGTATACACATCCTTTAAAGGAATATTGAGACCATTATCATTTATGAATATGAACTTTGTTTAATAGCCAAGATTCATCAATAGTAATATAACTTAATTTTACATGTTGTGAGTTAAATTATTCTCATGAAAATGAAAAGGCTTCATTTAATTTGATTGCCATTGATATTATACGTGATGTTAAGTTAAAATTAAATGTATATAATCACTTTTCGAATGTTGGCCTAGGTAACGCAACTTACTTGGACCAACTTGAAGTTGAAGAACTTATTAATATGAATGGCACCAATAAATGGCATGATATTTTGATCATTTCAGATCATCAAATGAGAATAAATTGAGAATAATATGAATCGTGTTTATCGATAAGCCTGTTACAATAAGAATGCACTTTCATTTTTTTATGCTAGCATGATTAGCTAATATTTTGTTATGAAATTTTGTTTTCAAGAAAACTAAATTTATGCTAAGTCATAGTGTTAGCATAATGAATTTCAATGAAACAAGAATATTACTTGTTAATATTAAAAGGTCAATTATGGATCATTAATATGTCGAGTACCTTGAAATACAAGGATATCTACTTGTTAGATTTATGCTTATTTTGAACCATCTTCTACTCCACGTGACCTAAGTATAATAACACTGTATAGAGTGTTAAGAAAGATGAATATGCGAACATCTTAAGTAGTCTCCATTGAGCTACTAAATACAATTTGCTTGGAATGGTTTGTTTTTTTGGGAGTATTATGAAGGTTTATAATTGAAAAGTTCATTCTTATGCTACCGAGAAAGGTTATGTGTTTAAATAAGAACCATGAGTCTAGAATTGATCATGAATCAATTAGTGAACATGTGTCTAACACATATTATGATATTGTCTTTTGGAACTTCAAGAAATACTAATTATTCACATATATAATGATGAAACTTATGGTGATACCATTAGATAAGGCTAGTGGATTGAAAGACGTATTATAAGATATCCTTTTATGGTACAGATTGATACCAAACATTTTATCCATAACAATAGAACAATGGTTATTGTAAAATTTTAGAACCGTTATCATAACGGCAACAACGACAAATATGTCGTAATCATAACATAGTTTGGGAATTTAAAACTAATGATTTGTGACTGTCGATTATGTTCGAACTGATGAAAATAGGACCTGACTTATCCTTTGAAGAAAGGACTGGTGAAAAAGAAAGCATGGACTAAATCCCATTGATAATTGAATCACCTGTGGTGGTGACCCAACCTATAGACTGGAGATCCCAAGAAATAGGTTTAAAGGGTAATAACAAGTCACGAGTGATATGGTTTGAATCATGCTAAGTAATTATATACGGGATTTTACTCCGAGTCCATCCCTATGAAGCATAATATCTTGAAGCGAGTTAAGGTTGAGTTAATTATAACTTTTAATGAAGATCTGTAGCTCTATTTTGAGTGGCGTACCTAGATACAGGAGTATCCTTAGTATACTTGAACGTGAAGGTGTGGCCGCTTCCTATGGTAATTTTGGATAAATTTCCTAGAGCATTCACATACTAGGATAGAAGCACATGGTCGTAAAGTGTTGGCTTAAGGACTAAACCCAAGTAGGGTTATGTGTGGGATATTGCCAGAGATAGCGTTCAAAACTACGAGTGACTTTTGGTATAAACTGAATCATTTTTACTACGTTAAGGTTCAAATCTAAATACACCTTTGCTTATGCACAATTCTATGAACTATTATTGCTCAATAAATTTTAAAATTTACAAGTGGGGGATTATTGGAGTATTTTTAAAGTGTAAAGCTTTGAAAACCTTCTGAGTGGAAGGATTTTTTCTTTCATGAGTTGATGGTTTAAAAAATAAAAAGGAAAGCACATAAAGCGTTATGAAAGTGGATATGGGTGGACACATTTTATAATTATAAAAAAATGAAATCTGAATCTCACTTTACCTCCACTTAAATTGTGCACTTTCAGCTCATATTTTTTTGTCCGAGCTATATGAAAGGAGTTAAGTTTTTGTTTTGAAATACACACTTGAAGGATAATCTCTCTCTCATTCTCTCTCTCTTAGAATATGCAAGAAAATTGGCAATCTAAATATGGACTTGAAATTCAGTTCTTCAACTTTGTATCAGCGTAACACATTGCTGGAAACATTTTATCAAAAAATATTTCTTCCCCCGATTACAATTTTGTGATATTGAGAAATTTATTTGGAATGGGTGTTAGTATGACATATAACTATAGTGCATAGTTATATGATACAGAGTTAATTCTCGAATTGTATTATCCTAGGGACGGCGTGACTGTATGCTACCTACATAGAGGGGGTAGAGCCACAAAACATCTTAAATAGAAAAATATAGTTCACTACTCAACCCAAGAATCTCCGACTACCGATTTTATAAGCAATTGAGGTAATATTGTTTAATTTTATTATGCAGTTCCAAAGTATGCAGTTCATATTTGCAATATCCGTATAAGATAACAATTTAATTTTGAGTAGTGGATTATTATCTTTGTTTTTCAATTTCTCCATAAAACTCTCTGGTGTGATTTTTTTAATCACGATATCTAAATTTTCCCAACAAAAACCAACTCTCGTCTTTCAAAGGCATAAATTAAACAAAATAATCAGCCTTATTCGTCAAGTTATTCAACTTATTTTTTAATACAACAAGAGTGTTGTGGTTCTTCTCAAATATAGGGTAGAAAACATTCAACCTACGATAATTATTCACACTATGTCCTATAAACTTACAATAGGATCACCAAAGTGACTATTTGTGAAAATTAGATTTGATCGTGTTCAATCTCACCATTTTCTCTCTTTTAAAGATTTTTCTTCTTTAATATGTGGTGTTTATTCCCACAAGATGTATAACCAAAATAACTATAAGATCCTTGAACTTGAATTGTTTTGAAGCTAGGATCAAGAATCTTTTTATTCTTTGGTGGCCTCGACATGTACTTTTTTTTATTCTTAAAACCTTGCTCCTAATTAGTGCACTCACTACAAAATATAAATTCGTTTTCAAGTGATGATTGTCCTATTAGAATTATTTTAAGTAACAATTCTCCATAATGTGCTCCATAATTCTATTAATACTAAGAGTCACTTTGGTTAATGAAAGGATACTCCAAATACCAAGAGTCAAAAGGGCTTTAGGTTATCTACCTTAATGGGCGGTTGAGATTAAGTGACTACTGAAGATTTAGGTCATGTCCCTGCTTTTAAATAAGTGGTTGATTTTCCATCATTCAGACGCACTAAGAGACAATATAATGAAATTATAGGATATGGGAGAGAAATCTAAACTCTAAATGAGAGTTACTTTTTAAATAATGTTTTGATCATAGAGGAAGATTTAACTGTTGGAATACGTTAAAACTGGAACACAATTTTGCCAAAAACAAGAAGATGAAGCCGTACTCCGAAGATCAGCCCAATCGGTCATCATTAAGATCGACTGCTATGTCAATTTTTCCATTTGTGACATGATTGAGATATGTGTTTATAATATCGCTTTATATTCCGCGTAATGATTATATGTGATAATTATGTTGATCCAGATCCTAACGTTAAATATATAATACATAATGTTTTGTATGATTAAAGAACAAATAAAATATATAATTGTATATTCATGTGTTAAATGTATAGACCCATATAAAACTGTTAATTACATGTTCTTTTTATTATGTTTACATGTGGTATCAGAGCATAGATTTCTCATCTCATGATTATCCATTAAGAGTTTTTGCCTAGAAATAAATTCGGGTAAAAAAAATGATGAATTACTGATCTTTTTTTAGAGATAATTTTTTTTGCTCGGAATTTAACGAAATTCATGTGGTCACTTGAAAATGTCAAAATAAACAAAACCCATTGTTAACAATGGGCACGACCCTACCTCGGCGATATGACATCGTTTAGAGCCTTAAAAATGCGTTTTTACTACTTTTGTAATAATGTCAACACTAATAACTCTCGCTTAAAAATTGATTTTACGATTCTGCGAATTGCAGAGTGATCCTGAAGAGATTATTTATGATACTATAATGATAACTCAAAATTTTCTATTTTTGAAAAAATAAATTATTTTTTCACATTTTATGGTATAAATCACTGCATATATTTTTTTATTATTAAGTTATTATTCTAATGTTCATGTTATGTATTATTTGGTATTGACCAAAAGTTTCAATATAAAATTTTGAATATTAGATGCATGATTAGAGTTTGACAAAAATATTTTCGAAAAATTAGATTATTATGTACAATCTACATTTGCTTGTCGAAAGGTCCTAATATAATTAGGAATTTATGCTTCGACGCTAATATATATATGATGTTAGATTAGGGAGAACTGTCTTAATCTATAGTTATTAATGTTATATTATTGTGTATGCATCTGTATTTGGACCCTTGGTTATCCATTAAGTTTTGCGTATAATATTTTTGGGGGGCATTAATCTTTGCATACATTACGTAATATGTGTGTGCATGTATGTTCCATGAAAGTAAAAAAAATTGTACACTCTATGAATTAAATATTTAAAGCGTAATTAAGGATAAACCAACTTAGGATCTCTATGAATGCAACCAAATGAATTGATTGGTATATCTGTATAATCACGAAACAAATTCATAAAACGAGATTGTTAGGTTCCAAAAATTTTATGACCAAATTAAAATTGGATTTGGCTTCTTTATTCTGATTTTCTTTTGTGGCAATTTAATTATATCTTTAAATATGATTATTTTATAAAACTGTAAATCTGAAATTTTGAGATGTTTTCAGTGACAGTTTTCTTCTGCATATAATAAAAAATAATTGATATTAAAATATTTTACTTACTCGGAATTTCATGAATCTTTTATGGTAATCCTAAACGATCTAATGATAAAAAATCGCGATTTTGGTGATGAATGTTATTTTTGTTATTTTAGCACGTTTAAGCTCTCAAAACTTTAAATTTGGCATATTTGATAATAAAGTAGACAACAATTTCTTTCTCAATTTTTTTTTAAAATTTCACTAATTGGAGATTATTTTAAAATCTTTCTAAACTCTTTTGTAGTGATTACTCAAATTTTTCATTATTGAAAATTATGAATTTCTCCATTTTATATGTTTTAATAAATACATCGGTTGTCTTACCTTATTTGGTTGTCATAACATCTTTTGTATACACCAAATATTGTTATGACTATTATAATTATAGTTAAGATTTTGATACTAATATTTATATTAGATTAGATTAGGTGTCCATAAAAGTGCTCTAGTCTATAATTGTAAATATTAAATTATTATGTATAATTTGGTTGTTAATAGGTCCAAATATATTATGAATGTTAGATTGTTAATGAAATGATGATGTGGCTTGTTCATTATATGATTACCCAAAGGGAAAATTTCTATTATTAAAAGAACTTTAATGATTTTTTTTTTGCATCAACTTAACCTCGAAGGATTTAAATTTTTCCTTGAAACTAATATTTACATGAAGTTTAATTTGGTACTCAAAATTGCTCTAAAATTATGAATATTAAATAATATTTATATTCTTATTATTTTCAGTATGAGTAATGGAATATTAAAAGCATGCCTTAAAGTTTTCGTCTCAATATTTATATCACGATTAGATTACGATCCCCCCAAAGTGATCTAAAATAATAAACTGTAAATGTTGAATTTTTTGATGACATTCAGATGTTATGTTTTGGCATGCCTTGAGGTTTTCATCTCAGTATTCATATCATGATTAGGTTATGATTCCACCAAAGTGGTCTAATCTATAAAAGTTGAATTTTGTGATAACATTTGAATACAATGTTTTGATTGCTCTAAAGAGTCCGGATATGATTTTGAATATTTATATTATTAATGATCTCACTATGATTAGAACATTGTTATTTAGTTGCTCCAAAGAGTCCGGTTACCTTGATGAAATTAATATTAAGGGCCAATATATTTGTTTATTAAGGTTGGTATCGGTTGCTCCGAAGAGTCCATAACCTTCCTTAATTTATAAGTACGTTGTCCATTTATGACTTTTGAAAATATTAATGCATGTTGAAATTATTATACAATCCATAAAATAATGTAATATTTATATAACGGATAGTTTGGTAGTCACCAAAGTGACCCAACTAGAATGCTTGTGAATATTAATTTTAAAGATAAAAGTGGTAGTAATAATTTATCATGCTTATATATGTAAAGATATTAATGGATTATATTTAGTTTATTTCATAACTAAGATAATTTTCCAAAGGAAATTGATTTTGATTAACTGAAATAACTATTAAAAAATTATGAAATTAGGTGGTGAAAGGTTATCCTAGATAACATGTCTATCTAAATTACATAACATAGTACCCAATAAAGTCATATATAAATATTCAAATGTATTATGAAAGAAAGCCCACATTTATAAGAGGTTATTAATGTATGTGTTGTCATCTCATAGCATTAATGTAGTGAGTTGTTTATCTCATTAATTGCATATCATTTATTTTCGTAAAATTGCATGTTTTATTCGTTTCAATGTCCTCGACACTAACTTCTTATAATGAAATGAAGAAGTTGAGTTTCACTTAAAAAATGTTAAATCGTTATAATTAAGTTTTATTTGAGGAACCCACTATTAATGAATTTGTGTGTGAAACTCTTTTAAAAAATTGAAGAATTATTAAATGGATTAAGCATAAAGTTTATGCAAAATCTCATAATGTTAGAGATTAATATATGAGTATCCATTATGTAGCATATATATTTTCAGCTATATTGTGTGAATTATAATGTGTCGTTCGATATGAGTGAAATAATTTGTTTTATTTTACAAAACTAGAGTGCTACGAAAAATAGTTATAAATCGATATGAGGATGCTTACAGGACAAACCATAAATAATTGGATTCCTTTCCTTAAGTAATTTTGGAATCATTTCAAAAACTCTCAATGACCTTTCAAAATATTTTTTTCTCAATTTTATCGTGAGATATTTTTTGTTGAGTATACAAAATATCTTTAAGTTAATATGAGAATATATTTTCTTAATTATGGTGTTCTCGTTGGTGGTTTGTACATTATGTTTTTGATAAAAAATTTACAAGAAAAATGATTCTGATCATATATCATAATATTGAACTTCAAAGTAGCTTTTCAATCTTGTGGCATAATTAAATATCAGACTCTTTTAAATCTAGTCTTACTTTGATGATTTAATAAATTAGATTGACTTTGAGTTCTCACGTATGAATCTTGACACTCATGTTTAAGCTCTGAAGTTTTTTTTATTTTAGATGATCTATGTGGCCCAAATGGGAGATTATAGCCCTTGGATAGTGGACTTATATAGATCATGCCGTTATAAAACAACAAGTCAAATGCAACTATATCGATATCTCCATAAGAGAATGCAACAACGTCGATATCGCCACAAGAGTCATTCACACAAAAATGAATATGCATGCTAAGACGTGCATTATATAAATTCCACTTTACATACCCAATTTGGCATACCCGCGTGATTGGGAATGTCTAGTACATGCACGGATTTAGAATCCACTAAAATAATGGAATTTAAAATTATGTCTACACTTTCAAGAGGGTACATTATTTACTGTTGAAATCGAATATGTCAAATTCTTTAAAGAATGGTGAAATTAGTGGGGGTATCAAATCACCTAATGTGGTTATAAAAGAATTTCAGATACTCTTTTCATTCCCTTAACATCCAAAGTAATTATTCTTTTAGTTAGTGGATATTAATAGTTTTAATAAGCTCTTAAATGAGTTTGTTATTTTAAATGATTGTGAGATTTATCACAAGAATGTGAATTTGACAGAGGGGTAAGAAAATATCCGAATTTTATTTTTGTTTTAACAAGTTATAAAAAAAATTATTATGCCATTAATTGACCAAAATAAAGTTTAAGATCGTGTTGAATTACCTAATTGACACACTAGAGTCGAGTGTAAATGCATCTTTAAGACTAAAACACGACTCTTGTGATAATCAACGACATAAAGCTCAACTTATGGTCAAAGTTTTCATTATGAATAGAGAAAGGGGTCTAAATAAATATTTTTACCTTTATCTTAAAATGTGAAATCTGTATGGCTTTAGTAGATCTTTTTTATTAAGAGTTATATTTAGTGTGAAAACTTATGAGAATTTAAGAAAAGAACTGTATTTGTTGAGAAATCACTATTTAAACTTATATCAGTTTTCCACCAATGATATTTATAAGAATACTTTATGTATTTTTTTTTTAATATATATATCTTGAAGTCAGTGGGAGTAAATTTATATATTTCTTGGATTTCTCTTAGTAATGAATGATATATTAGAGAAATAATATATTTTAATCGTATGACATAATGATATGCCTAAAATGTTATATGCACACACCTATGATAACTGTTCGCTTTTGATTAAGTAGGTTTGTTTTGGCCTAGTGGCAAATATTATGAAAGAGTGAGAAAGAATTAAATATTGTATGTATCATGCTTTAAGGCTACAATTTATGTATTATGGCTACGAAATTTTATTTCAGAACTTCGAGTTGTCGACACTATTACTAAGTCGCTAAAATATTATGATAATGTTGTTGCAATCTTTGTTATGAAGAACTAACAAGTATTTTAAAGAACCTATGCGCATTAGGATGAACTAACTAGATGTTGACAAAGAGGTTCAGAAACAACAAGTATCAGTTGAACACATTTGTACAAGTGTTAACATAGAAAACCCACTAATAAATGGGCTATCACCAAAGGACATTCTGAATCATGCTTAAGATATGGGTCTTGCATGTAGCCAATTAGGAATAAGTGTTGTGGATTATTTGGTGCTTAATTTTTGACACTATATTTAATATCAATTAAAGTATATTCTAAACATTTCAAATCTTGTCTTGCAATATAAATTTACATGCATGTATTGATGAATGTGATTGAAATAGTCTTTTTATATAAGACATTATTGGATCATTATTGAACAACCCAATTTATATACCTTGTTGGATGAGTTGTTAATGTTGTGGTATATAGAAGTGATCATTCTCTTGAATTAGTATGTGAGCGCCATGACTCGAATTAATGGTTTCTTTGATTAAGGTGTTTATGAAAATCCATTTAAGGATGACTCAAAGATTATTGTGCACCTTATGATAATTATGGACCAAGTGGGAGGATGTTAGAATTATTTTAAATAATAATTCTCCATAATGTGACCCATAATTACATTAATACTAAGATTCACTTTGGTTAACGAAAGGGTACTCCAAATACCAAGAGTCAAACGGACTTTGGCGTATCTACCTTAATGGACGGTTAAGATTAAGTGACTGTAAGACATTTAGGTCCTCTCCGTGCCAATAAATAAGTAACTGATTTTCCATCATTCAGACACACTAAAGGACAAAATAATGAAATTATAGGATAAGGATGAGAAATCTAAAATCTCAATGAAAGTTACTTTTGAATTAATATTTTGATCATAGAGGAAGCTATAATCATTGGAATACGTTGAAACTGGAACACAATTTTGCCAAAGACAAGATGAAGTTGTAGTCTGAAGATCATCCTGATCGAACATCGTTAAGGTCGACTGATATGCCAATCTTTTCAATTGT
This sequence comes from Sambucus nigra, assembly GCA_949130495.1. NCBI lineage: Eukaryota > Viridiplantae > Streptophyta > Magnoliopsida > Dipsacales > Adoxaceae > Sambucus > Sambucus nigra. The sequence goes on along the minus strand of OX422219.1, from coordinate 159,162,902 downwards.
GACATGATTTAAGTATGTGTTTATAATATCATTTTATATTTCGTATAATGATCATATGTGATGATCATGTTGATCTAAGATTCTAACATTAAATATATAATACGTAATGTTTTGTACGATTAATAAATAACTAATATGTATAACTGGATATTCATGTGTTAAATTTATAGATCCATATAAAATTGTTAATTATGTGTTCTTTCATCATGGTAACATGTCCTTTTCAATTTTCAAATCATTTGATTTGTAGTCCAAGACAAATTTATAATTTTTCACTCTTTTATGTTGAAAAAGGAATTTATCTGGCATGTTTGATCTTTCCTCAAGCTCCATATTGAAACAATTTTGTTCTTGCAACCCAATAGTCAATTTAGAATATTAACTTTTAATAATCTCATTTTTTAGTATTAACTCACTCTTCACTTTTGCGAGATTTTTCTCTTTTTTTCTTCACATAAGTAAGTTGAACATTCAAGCAATGCATTGACCTAGTGTGCTCACTATTCTCAAGTTGAACAGTTTTCAATTTTTCATAACTTTGTCTTGTTCAACCTTGACAATATTGAGCTTCAATGCTAGTTTAATATTTTAATGTTTAGCCTCTTCATTTTCAAATACTCTTTTATAGATACCATTAAAACACGTGTCCAATTGTTTCAACATCCAATTCATTATCACTTTATTTACAAGATATGGAAACATGTGAATACATGTTAGCATTTACAATTGATAAAGTATCATCATTTAAAGATACATTAAAAATATAACTAGCATAAAAATACTGGGGATTTCTAAGGGTACCACATTTTTTGCTTCAAAATACCACAAATTAAAAAAATGGTTTTTTTACTAAAGACCACCACATGATATATATATATATATATATATATATATATATATATATATATATATATATATATATATATATATATATATATATATATATATTATCACAATTATTTCAACACAAAATACCACACAATCTCTCTCTATTCACTACACTCCAAACCCTACATTTTTCTTCTTCACAAAAATCAAAACCACCTTGTCTTCTTTAATTCAACAAAATTTCTTCAACCAGCCATCTTTAACTTTATTATTTTTTTCTTCCTTTGGTTCCCATCACCAGCCCTGCAGTCTAAAGGCCTAAGAAGAAAATTGATTTCACGGAGTTCACCCGCCCCGCCCCATGGTGCCCTAGCTACATCCCCGCATATAAAAAGTACATCAATGAGATATCGGACTTTTATAAAGGTTTTGTAGAAGATATCGTCGAGGTTGATGATGACGACAATTGTGGGTTTAGATGTGTTGCTAAATGCCTACGATTTATACCCGATGGATGGAAACAGGTGAGATCGGACTTGATGGGTGAAGTTATGGGAAATCATGACTTCTACGCACACTGTTTTGGTGAATGGTTTTTAAAAATTGTGTTACATATGTTAGACGATTTTACAAGCTCTTGTGCACCGAAGTCTTGGATGATCATGCCAAAGTGTGGCTATCTTTTGGCTGAAACTTAAAAATGCGTATGCATCCTCATCTCGAAGAGACAGTGCCTCACATTTCTACCGATGAGACATGAATAAATCGTGCGTCCAATGTTCATAGAGATTGCTCATGTTTGCAGCAATCACTTTATAGTTTTGAAGTTGAAGTATGGTTATCTGATTCCACCGGTAGCAAATCACTGGCATAGTTGTCCATTGCCCAAAGTAGAACCTTGCATTGATAAATGCACAGATCAAGTATTGGAATTCTAAAAAAAATCCCAAAGGATGTAGCAAGCAACGATCAACCTATTGAGATCAACTAGTTGTAGATGTCATTTATTTTACGAAACCATGTAAAGTTTGGTAATGTATATGTAAATGAAGTAGAATTGAAATGAAATTGTATGAAATGAAATGAAGTTGTATGATGTGAAACTAACTTGAATTGAAATACAGTTGTATAAAATGAAATGAACTTGAATTGAAATATAGTTGTATAAAATAAAATGAACTTGAATTGAAATAAAGTTGTATGAAATGAAATGAAATGAAATGAAATGAAATGAAATGAAATGAAATGAAATGAACTTGAATTGAAATATGATTGTATGAAATGAAATGAAATTAACTATGTATGAATTGAAATGAACCAAATCCCATTTGGCATATTTAGCACGAAATACCAGATAATATTCGCTATGTTCATAGCGAATGAACCCTAAACAACTTTTTACATTTTCCACTGTCAGGGATGCTTATCCCGAACCAGATCTTATTCGTCATCTTTAGCACGAAATATCTTATATTATTCGCTATGTTCGTAGAGAATGAAACCTAAACAATTTCTTACATTTTCCACTGTCAGGGATGTTTATCTCGAACCATATCTTTTTCGGCATCTTTAGCAAGAAATACCTGGTACTATCCGTTGTGTTCATAGAGAATGAACCCTAAACAATTTCTTAGATTTTCCACTATCACAGATGTTTATCCTGAACCAGATCTTATTCGTTATATATATAACAAAATGGTTGAACCTGTTCGCTATGTTTACGGAGAATGAGTCTTATATCAATTTCAAAGTATGATTTTATTCAAACCAACTTCAATCATTTACAAACCAATTTCAAAGTTAAATTCAAACAAATAACACAATCTATATTCAAACCACAACATATAATTCAAAGTTAAATTCAAACATATAACACAATATATATCCAACCCCATATTCATATTCAAATTCAAACCAATATTCAAAACAAGTTTTACATTAAAACCTACTCCAATCAATTTCAAACCTACAACCAACCATTTTCAAATACAATTTGAAAACAATAAATGAAAACCCCTATCATTTTCTTTTCTTTATTTGGAACCCCTCAGCAACTTTATGTTTTCCTTTGCCCTTGGTATTGTTTTTCTTTGCTACCCGTTCTTCATTGACAACCAATCAACCGACCCCAATAGTCGCAGCAAGGATATCGTAAGCTTGGACATCGTGTGCAATTAGTGTACCCATATCTGCAGTAATTCCATCGTTCATATTGTTCTTCAATATATCCATCTCCGTGTTAACGTCGTCCGCCTATCGAAAATATAATAACATGAAATTAGTAAAAACAAACTAGTTAACACATTTGAAATTAGCAAAAACATATAACTTACCAAAGATGTTTGCTTTTGTTTGACCTTACAAAAAGAGGGGTTTTGAACTCCAGGATGGGATTTGGACAAGAACCAGTCCATATATACACTGCTATAATCCCACGGGCTCGTTACGCTCACCGACCTAGACTTCTCGAATAGAAGATAGTCTTGCTAGTTTTGTTGGTACCATTTTTGCAGATCAAATTTGACCTTGTATCGAGCCGCCTTGTTTCCCCCCTCGTCCTTCAAGGGTGACATGGGCTCGTGTGGTATGATTTGCAGCCGGTCGAATTGTCTCAAATATCTTTTCGGGTAATAGGCTCCCCAACTTCTAAACAAATAATAATCCCACTATAAAATGATGCGTCAGAAAATAGATAAGCAGCTCGAGCATCTCTGCAGGAATCCCAAATGACATACATAGAAATAATACATAATTGGAGGTCAGAAAATATCAAAGTGAAAAGAAAACATTATAAATAATCACAAGACTTTACTTACATTACCAACAGTCATTTCATCTAACTGCTTGCGATAGTTAATTAAGTTTTGAAATGCATTCTTCTGAGAGGAGGATTGTAATGACCAACGTGCAATCCTTGGCATGGTATCATCGAACTCCATATCGATGCATCCACCCACCTCTCTAAAGTGCTCATAGATCCATGATTGCAAAACATACATATTATAAATTTAGTAAAAGAAAGCGAAAAATTGTAAAACATACACAAATGATATTATAATAAGAATTTAGAATATTAGTTACCTGTATAAGAGAGAGGCAACCACTCATTTACCTCACACCTGAGTGAGAGGCAAGGCCTAACTATCGATATACATGCATCAGAATACCCATTCCCCATGTTAATTTCCCCACCTTCTTCACGTCTCTCAGAAAATGAAGGTAAAACACCAAAATATTATTCTTTGACTGGTCGGGGAAAACTGTGCACCTGATAATGTATAGTAAATAGGACCTGGTGCAATAGTTTTTATTACAGTGGAGACATTTGTGTCCTTCGCCCATTCGTTGAAATTCGCAGTGAGGTAGTTCAATCGAACAGCACAATGCTCTCCACATTCTTCTCGGGCATCGTCCATGGTCACGCCCAACGTCTCCACTAGGGTTGTGTTTCGACCGGATCGAATCGGAAAATGTCACTTCAGAAAAAATTCCGATTTTGTTAAAAATAAAATAACTATTCCGATCCGATTTTATCGAAAAATAAAAAAAAAATCCGAATTCGAAAAAATCATAAATTCACAAAATATATTAAAAATTCAGGAATTTTCGAAATTCCAAAATTTTAAAAAAATAAATTGTGGATTTTCGATTACTCGAAATTCTCATTTTAAAGAAACAAAGAAATGGCTTAACCCAACATGTAAATACATGAGGATTTGGCTCATTATTTCATTTGTGTAGAAGTTAGGAGGATGTTCTCCTTTTATAGAGCATATTTTGGAGCCCTCTCCCTCTCCCTCTCCCAACCGATGTGGGATAAGGGAAACTTTCAAAAAATCGAAAAAGAAATCAGAAATATCGGAAAAAATTAGGATCGACATAGTTTTGGAAAAATCGAAAAATCAAAAATTCCTAACTATTTTCGATTTTCGATCCGATTTTTTTTTGAAAAAATCGAAAATCGAAAATCGACAAACGAAAATTTCATTCCAAATTCGGAAAAAATCGGATCGAAAATCGGCAAAATCAGAAAGTTCGGATAAAAAGCATAGCCCTAGTCTCCACTACAAGGTCAACAATCGATGGGACCACGACATCCTCCTCCTCCTCCTTACTTACGGGTTACAGGTTGTAAAGAAGTAAATCGACTAGAGGAACGCCTGAGGTTTGTGATACGTCGTTGAGAGTGATAGTCATCTCACCGAATGGCATGTGAAAAGTGTTGGTCTCCGGATGCCACCTCTCGACAAACGCAGATACAAGGGCATAGTTTATGTAACGGTGGCTATATGTTATAAGCCCTCCCAAATTATCCGTTTGGACCCTCTTTTGTACACTTGGACTAAGATCACTGAATTCGCACTCCCGGATCTTCATCCAATGATTGATGCAAAATAAAGGCACTTGCTCCACCTATAATATAAGCAAAATATTTAACAAGATTTATCAAAGTAATAAATTATATAAAACATTAATGATTTAACTTTGTAGGAAAATGTAATTACCATTGAACCCGTTCAAATACCGTAGGCCACGTGATCCTTGAAATGTTTTAATAGATTGAGATTGTTAGGTCCCCCATAAGCAGCGATTGAGGTGCCTCCTTCAGCCAATTTTTTCTTCTTATTGTACGTTGTAACACGCTAAATGGCGTGTCAGACCGATAGGGTAATACACCCCCCTCAGTGGGAGAAACATCCTCCTGCTCGGCATCACCCTCCGCCGCCTCATGACCCTCCTCGGTCGCCTCATGACCCTCCTCCTCAACCTCAAGCACAACCTCAACCTCATCCTAAACCTCAACCTCCTCATCATGAATTGCAACATCCTCATTATGAACCCTCCTCAGGCATCTCAACAACTAGAGCATCCACCTCCATCACATACGTAAATCTCCCTCTAAGGGAGTAATAGTCACAGTAAACAGAGCATGGTTCTCTTCTCGACGCTTCCTCTCTCAGGCAGTTAATGTCTTCCGGTTCTTGTGAGAGTATGATAGTAGCTTATCCATGGTAGACTTGCATTAAAATAATTAACACACTAATGAGTACAATAAAATATAACATTTCACTTTGAATTTATAAACATAAGTCATGTATTGTTGTAAACAAATAAAACATTTGAGACTATTGAACATATGACCCTTGCCAATTTTATCCATATAACCAAGACATAATAGTGAGTGCTTAATAAATAAAACATTAGTTATATCAATGTGCATTCGTCATATACATAGCGATTATGGTGTGAAGATTCATTATGTTTATAACAATTGCGGAGTGAGGATTCGGTAGGTTCACACCGAAATAACTGAATACATTCGACATAAACATAGAAAATCAAACATAATAATTCGGGGTAAATATGTCAATTGAAAACTATTCTGATTGCATTGATTCACTATAAACCTGACGAATCAATGCAATTGTTCCGTTATGTTTGTACTGATTGAAAACCGAGTTTAAAATTTTGAAATTTTAAACAGTTTGGGGTTCGTTTTGATTGGAAAACAAAAAAAATGGCAACCACTTTTCGAAGTAACCTTCAAACCGTTCAAACATAATAATATGGATTGATGAGTTTTGATTTCAGTAATCAAGGTATTAAATGATTGAACCTTGTTTGAAAAATGGACGATCCAACAGTTGATGGTTGATTGCAATCTTTGTTCGTTAGTAAGTTTGAAAAATGGAGGATCCAACAGTTGAAGATGAAATGTAATTAAAATGTAAATAAGAAGTATAATAAGTACCAATATATATACATTAAGGTAATTAAAAGGTTAAACTCATTTAATTCATTTGAAGATGAAAGGTTATTTTGTTCAATGTACCAACATGATTAGCTTAATCTTTACTTAAAGATTAAATGTTTGGAATTTAAATATGAAGGGTTTGAGGGTTTGAATGTGTAGAGAGATGGAGGGAAAGTGTGTAAATTATTTTTACAACTTTAATTATATGGTAGCCCTTTTGTGGTATTTGGAAGTAACTGTTGAAATTAAGTAGTATTTTGTAGTAAAAAAAAGAGTTGTGTAATTTTGGAGTATTATTTGAGGTGCCTCTAGAAATACCCAAAGACTATCACCACACTCTTAAAATTATAATTATCTGTGTGGAAAACTCTCTTTACCTCAATGCAATAAACGGACCCAACGCTTTTGCTAACTTTACCATAAAATCTTTAATGATTCCATTTTCTCCACTTGAACAATCTGATGAGAACTCGCTCATGAAATCACTCAAAGTTGTATTGAATGCTTTATTTTGTTTTCCACTCTTTCTTAAATGTGCAGGACACACATTGATATGGTGACCTACTCTACTCCACGACTTTCAATACACTTGTCATCATCTTTTTATTTCAATATTTTTGAATTAGACTTCTGTTTTCAAAATCCATTTTTTATTGATGTGTCGAAACTTCTTTTTCTTATATCTAAAGGGATACAATCTTAAAATATTTCTTATTTTTTATAAAAAAATTTAAAATATTTTTACAAAAAGGTCCATATCTTCATCAACACACACACTCCCTTTTCTCCTCGTTATCATCCACTTTTTCACTTCCTTCGGTTTGAAACATAACAACTTAAACACTCAATGAACATGATCTTTTTTCTTGATCAAAAGTTTGAAATGAACCAACTAATTATTCTAGCCTACTGTGAATGTCGAAAATCTCATTTGGATATGTGAATTTTGTATCAAATCTCTTAGCTAGATATCATAACAATTTCATCATCACACGATGCTCGGGAATCCGCTTACTAAGATTAAAAGACACATTAATCACCTTAGTTATCCTTGTATTATAATCATTAAACTATTCATTTTATTTCATATACATCATTTTAAATGAACTATAAATATGTTGTAGCTTAGCGCTTATTATGAATGACATTCCTTCGTGGCTATCTCACAATTATCTCAAGCCTCCTTGGCCAACTTACAATTCGCTCCGATAGTATTCAGAGATTATTCACCGCTACATAGGGTGAATTCAGTGCTACTGAATTGTAGTTACACTCACTGAAATCCTCTTCACTCCATTGAACTCGCATTTTTCTCTCAACCACTCTCATTGGCCATCTTCAACCATATTTTATGCTCATCAGCACTCTCTCATAGTTCGACTAAGATGCTCTTATTCTTACTTTCTAATGGCTATAATGTTATTGATAGAATAGTGGGGGGTGATTGGTAGAAACACCATCTCTCAACATTTCCATCTCGGACAAAGAGAGAAAAATACTCAAAAGAATCTCATATAAACAATACATCAAATCTGGAAGTGCACATATGTACACAAATATCACTCACAAACAACATCTAAAATTAAGTACGTGAGTATAATCATAAGTAAACAGTTTTGATGCCAATTAAGGGTGTGTGTGATAATGAAAACTATCATGATATGTCCTGTAGGAGGTGAATAGTATAGATTAAATCTATTGTAGTGTGGAAGTACTACATGTGTAAAAACTAGCGAGTTTTAATTTTTAAAGTTATTTTCAATTCTCAAAGTTGAATATTAGATATAGATATTTCAAAACATATTAGTTAACATAAAATATTTGAAATTGATCAAACTAATCACATTTTATAGATAAACTTATTGATTCACTCACGCGAGGAGAAAACTAGTCAATTAGGAACAAATTACTATGCAACTAGTTGTTAAAAGGCTCAATTATTCTAACTAACCATTTGTAATCCTTAAATCAAATGTGAATAGCTGTGTGAGGTGTGTGGAACACAATCAAACTCAACAAATATCTCAAGATACATAATTTACAGGGAAAACCTTCACATATGGGAAAATATGGGCATGCCCTTTCCCTCTTTCATTAAACTTAAAATGAAATTTTATAAAGTATAAGTGCACAACCCTGGTACCTAAATCCTCACAGCTGATATAAGTGAGAATTAACCAAGGTAATCCTTCAAATTTAATAACCTCCAATCTCCCAAGCATCACAATACAATCAAAGAATCCTCCAATATAACTCTTCAACTTCATATATGATCTTCTCTAAGATCAATATATCTCAATTATGTCAATTAATGGAAAGGATTTGTATAGGCTAGTGGTTTGATAGACATTCTTAAGTAGATACTGAAAATTCACTTATGATCAAGTTGGAGATCAAAGGAATTTAGAGAGTAACTTAAACCTCTCAAAAACGAGCTCTCATGTTTGAAAATAATGAGCCATTTGTTTAAAACTTGAGTCAAAAAACCATTCATATAGGCTGCTGAAAAAATGTAGGGATCATGTCCACAGTAGTGATCTAACGTTGTGCACTCGATACAAATCTCAATTGGCATGAACAAGGCACTTGTCCAAAGAGTTAATCATCATCAAAATTTTGTGCACTGTTGGGATTTGGAGTTCTGTTCACACCTTATGTTGTAGGTCTGAATTCCATCCTTGTGCTAGTTTCAATGTTACTCCAAAATACTTTACATAATTTTGAAAATATTTTTGCAATTTCTCTTTAAAAAAAATTTAGCATGGAATCGTGTGTTGTGTCCGAATCCAATGTGTCAAGTACAATACAATATGGTAAAAGGTATTTGATTTACTATCACTCAAAATCAAATCATTAAGGTATGTAGAATATGATGTCGCCACATGACGTGTAAAGGCACATCGATGGATCCAGGGACCTATCAACACTTATCAACTATATGAAAATGGGTGGTGAACCTCATTATGCAAGACTCAAAGTTTTGATACAAATCTAGACAAGTCTATACTATATGCATATAAATTTTCAATATAAAACTACTAAAGATGTGTGGGAGACCATTTTGAAGAAAAAAATATGATATTGTGCAGGAAAGCACCAAAAAAATGGATCCAATCATTATCTACAGTTTTAGGTGACGCGTGACAAATATGTAGTTGTTCGAATCCACGATTTACAGGAAATAATTTAACACGGTATTATTTTCGAATGAAAGAATTTATATGAGAAATTTCAATTTGTAGTAATGATTCAGAAATTAGCTCCCCGGTGGAATGATCATAAAAACACACTCAAACAGAAATCAAGGAATTCACCCTGGAAAGTCTTATCACACATCTTAGTACTGAGGAAGAAGCCGAAAACATAATAATACAAATGAGATTCTAGGTGTGCCTAACAATAAGTAGTAAAACTACAACAAGAATCGCACTTCATTTACTCCAAAGTGAATGGTAAATATATGAAAAATCATAAATAAAATTGGAACAATAATAAATAAATAAATAAATAAATAAATAAATACCCCCTCCCCCTTTACGAATGGCCAAGCTAGTGATAGTGGAAAGTGTTTAATTGTAACAATATGTGTATGGATCATAGCTTCCAGAATGGGTCGTGGAGAACCAAATCGAAGATAAACTTGGTGGTATGAATTGTGATATCAACACTGGGAGTGGACACAAAGGTTGGTGGGTGGATACAAGTACCTGTCAGCATGTTTGCTATGACTGTTTTTTGTTCAAGACGTATTCTATGGTGAATATGTGACACCCCGCCTAATTAAATATAGGGTGATCAGGCCTTTATTAAATTAAAACAGGATTTACATATGGTTCATTCTTAGCATCACCGTCGAAAAAAATTTAAAACTTTACTAACCACCTAGTATTCCAAAAATCGGTGCCAAATTTTATCTTTCGTTAGACAAATAAATACTAAGCAAAAAAATAAATAAATCATTCACCACATGTAATATCAAAACCAACGTACAATAAAATGAATGAATTACAAATCTTGTTGAATAAACCATAGGCTATAACCAAACCAAATAAAATCCAATAATAACAACCAAATCCAATACAAGCCTGAAATGAGATAATAAATCTGAAAGGGGCAACACGCCCAACCAAAACTATAATTGAAATAGATACCTACACTAGGAATGAAGAATAGATGCGTCTAATCCAAAACTCTGCAAGCATCCACCTGTGCCGTAGCTGTGTATCCCTAAAGTTGAATATCAAGTTTGGCATCCTTGTGGCTGAACACCTAAAAGGTTTTGAAAATATTTTATAGCAAGAGTTAGTACTCAAAATATTTTGAAAATATTCAGCAAAAGTTTATCACGATTCAAAATCAGTTATTGATTACACATGTTACGTACACTCTTGAGTATTATCACCCCTCAACTATTGTGTACGTCTAACATTATCTACTTAGTCCACCTAGTTGTACTACCCAAGCTAACTAGACATAAGTATCAACCTGGACTATTAACATCTATAAGTCCCCATACCGCCCATACAGTATGCTAATCAAATTAACACTTCTCGTAGGTTAAGAGTTGAAATTAGTATTTCATTTATCTTCTTAATTCATTGATTAAGTTTCACTACTTAATTCATCCTTTTAGATATACACTATCTAACTGTTTGCTGTCATACGTAAATTGAATATTCACACACACACACACACACACACATACACACACACACACACACACACACACACACACACACACACACATATATATATATATATATATTCTTCTTATTGATATATATATATATAGTAATAGTGTCTTTCCAATGACCACCATGAACGTAAGGGAATTAAAATTCTTACATGTTTCGCTTTCACAATTAATTAAGTTTCTTTACTTAATTTACTTTTAGGATACCACGTCTACTTTCACGCACAAGTAGTATATTCTCATTTGTATATATTTTACACGCTAATATATACCATTACGGCATCTCTTATGATGACCACCGTTAATAAAAGCCATACTCGGCTATTAAGGTCATGTATCACTCACTACATTAAGACCATTGGTTCGGAATATCACCTCGAACCCAAAATCAAATCACAAACAATGGAGACGAACATAGTTCTAAGTCTGTGGGGTACGTACATACCTACAGTACCCAAATGACCTGCCAGTTTCACTAATACACAATACATAGTGAGCCTCACTAAGTTCTATGTCCTGGGGCACAAATCCTAGCCTCCCTGGAATCGGCAAGGTGGGATCGCCCGCTGGGCGAGAACCTCCGTGATAGCAAACAGCGTAGGTATGCTAACTCATAATAATCAATCATATAGGAACACACACAACCTATATATATATATATATAATCAGTAGGTATACATACAACCTAATCACCAGCATTTGTACATAGTATATATCACTCGAATACTTACCGTACTTTCATTTTTTGATTATTCTCTCTATCGCATTTAATTGAGTATTATTCTCTACTCTAAGGGCCCTAGTTACCCCTTTATGAATTCAGTTGCTAAGTCTTCCTTACCCTACTGGTTCATGCCATAATCTCACTCACGCTTTCTCGTAATTACATTCTCATTCTCGCGAATTAATTACTTTATCGTTAAATCCCGTTTAATCATCATCTTAATTATCTCGATGCGACTAAACTCCCATAACTCTATCATGGCCTATTGAAATATAAAAGATCCCTCCTTATATCCTAAAAATCTCCCAAAAGTTTTCCCGACAACAATTTAGGAGTTCTAGGCAAAAAGGGAGATTTCACATTTTTTTCTGGGAACCGAACCGGTTCGCCCCTCTGAATTTCGTCTTCTTCATTTCGAAGATGCATTTTTTCACCATTAACGCCCATATAACTTAAATGTTTCTTCGCCAAACTTAAAACCAATTGTCCCTAACCATTTCTACATGCATTAGGATGATTTCTAACATATTTTTTTCATTAAAACATTACGAATAGCATTCAAGAATGGATTTAAGCCTCTAATCCTCAAGAACCCTTGCTTTTCATGTTCTTCCGATATCATTCATCAAAATCCAGATTTAGTTCAGAGACAATAACACATAATCTCTAATTTATTATCCCCTACAGATATCAAATGTTTCTACGTGCAATTCCTACCCAAACATGCATTTAAATCAATCTTTTCTTTCAAGAATCATCAAAATAATCAATAAACACTTGCCTTAGTACTGTAGGGTCTGATTTCTTGGCTTGATGTTGGGTTTGATTGTTTTCTTCACCAATCTTCCTTCCCAAGATGTTTGTGTTCAAGAACGTGTTGAAAGCTCCAAGAATTCTTCCAAAAATCTTCAAGAATTCTCTCATTTCCTTCTTTAATGGCCTCTCTTAGATTTGTGAGTTTCTAACCATAGCCTCACCCTTCTATCATGTGATATAAGGTTACAAAATTCGTAGGTCTATTTACCCTCTATTATAAAATTATCAAAATACCCTCGTATGGTCCCGATTTAGCATAAAATTGCCCCGTGACTCAATTCACATCCCCGAGTATACTATTCTGACAAATTCGACCCTTTCGGATTCATCTGTGACCTTGAAATCAACATCTGACTCAATCTAAGTAAATATCCCATCTCAACCCCAAATTTAGTCTACACGCAACTCCTCGTTGAGATAAATTCCAATTACACCCATATCACTCGTTATCACGTAATTTCTAATCATCAATCATTTACTATTCACACTTAGTAATTTTCATTTCATAATATTAACCAGTATCCATCTCTCATTTAATATTTAATAATCACATTTCTTATTTAATCACATTAAATTACGTCACTCTTGTAATTTAATTAAAACCTATTTCTCTCAAATAATTTTCGAATTGATTAAATTTTAAATACGCGGAAATATGGGTATTATAGAATACAATAGAGTTTTTTCAATATACTCCCACTCCACTAAGGTTGTCGCTATGAATAGTTGTTAGAGGCAAAATGCGCACCAGGGTCCCTGTGGAGTCTAGGCGAAAGGCAAGGGGTGCGCCTAATCAAAGTGAGGCATAGAGTCTATAAAAGATGAAAGGCTTGTGTATTTACAAGAATAAGATCATTTATGAACTGATATATGAAATATATAGTATATATTACTATTATATATGGTTATGAAGAGACCTATGAGAAGAAGATAGAGCTTATGCCACTATATGAAGAAAACAATACATATTTAAATATCAAATTTGTTTAACAATTTAATTATCCACTAATCAACAAAATAATATATATATATATATATATATATATATATATATATATATAGAGAGAGAGAGAGAGAGAGATGTGTGTGTGTGTGTGTGTGTGAAGAAAAAAAATAACAACTTAAGTGTGTGAAAAGAAAAATCAAATTCAACATATGAGAAAGATAAAGTTTAATTTTGTTTGTTTCTTTTGCTTAAGTAGGGACCAGTGAGAAAGATAAAGTTTCACTAGGAATCAAGGATTTACTTTTGTTAGTTTTAGATTAGGGAATAGTTTAATCTTCCATATTATATTGGAAAATATGTAAAATCAGCATATCAATCGGTACATTCTTGCATTGGGGGTGTTAAGAAAAAAATGTCAACTAGGCGCACCTAAGCCATACCTTGAGCATGAATCCTAGGCACACAAGGCGCGTCCCTTATTGAAGAAGCCTTGCCTAAGTGAGGCAAGGCACCAATGTCGAGCCTAGGTGAGCCTGGATCCTAGGAGCGTGCCTAGGCGCGCCTTTAACAGTAATGTCGATGTGGAAATATTGAATTGAAGTTTACATATCGAAATACCCTTATTCTCAAATGAATGTTGCATGCTCCAGGCATGAGGAAAAACCTAATTCCGGACTATCTTTTGTATAAGGATGGATTTAGTCAAAACATATGAGATGGCATTTTTACTATGACAGAAGATAAAAAAAAAAATATGCAAAGGTTACGTTACCAGTGAAATGTTAATTTGAGCTAATAAAACTTCCCCTTTTGCTCACATTATGTGTTCATGTGTGGTGTGTTACACTATGTCACGTTAAACAAAATAATTATTAAACAAATTAGTAGTTTACGCTTCATATATCAATTGTCACTAAATGATTTTGAAAATTGTGAATCATGCAATCAAGCAAAATTTACTAAAACTTCTCACAACGATATTTTTAAATAATCTAAAGTGCTTGATTTAATTTTTTTTAATTATGTGTGAGTCCGATAGAGTTGTGATTAGAAGTCGCAAATGCTACATGATTACTTTTATTGATGATAGTTTTACTCATGCATTTGTTTATCAAATGAAAAAAAAAGTGAAGTTTGATGTGTTCAAAAAATATTCTAAATGAAATTGAAAATCGATCAAAAAATAAAAATATTGCATAGTAATAGAAGAACTAGATATGATTGCGAACATTTTATTGTAATTTATAAAATAAACAGATTTATTCATGAAAAACTACCATGTACTCACCTTATATAAATGAAAAGGCTAAAAAATGTTGCGTTAGTTGTTTCTATTTCACTCGGTTATTGGTCTATCACATTTTTTGGGAAATGTTATTTTATTTAATCGGCACATGCTCAACAGAGTTCATAAGTCTAAGACTAAAATTACCACTTCGAAAATTTGTGAAAATAATAAAATTAATGTGTCATATTTTAAAACAAGGAGGTGTCTAACTTGAGAAAGTATTCTTGATTAAGGTATAAATTAAAAAATAGAGCATGTTGATGCGTAAAATTGGTCCTACTAAGCTTTACTTGACAGTTAAAGTACAAAAAGTGTAGAAAATATGAAATAAGAAGGAGAACAACATGAGAATTAATGTGATTCACCTATAAATGAGTTTGCGTCCACTTTGGAGCCTTGTTCTCATTAGATTTATGTTTACATGTACATAATTAGGTCTTAAGGGTATACAAATGACGATGAATAGGCTATAATAAAGAAGTTACATACTTCAAAGCAATTGAGGTTCAGGCCTTGTAGAGAAATACTATAGGATGTCGCGATTACGATCTTCTGGGAATGTCGGACACATCTTCCAGTGTAGAGAGATGTTGGAGACAATTTGTCTGAGTTTAGCTGTCGAGAGGCTACCTTTTGAATAAGGAAATGGGCTCCTCTATTTATAGGAGTTGGTGAGTGGCTCGGGTGCACTATTCATGTGCTTATGGATATGAAGGAATATTTCTAGAAGGTGGACAGCTGGCATTCCTTAGGCCAAGGTGTAAACTCCGTGGCCACTTATGTGGGTAGCAGGGTTAGGTATAAACTTTGTGGCCCTGAAATTATGTATGGACAAGGCCCCATTACAAGGTCGAGGCCTTTTACGTTCACTGCATACATTCTTATGCCACGCGTACACTATGTATTGGAGAAAATATTTTGGGTACAACAGAAGCCCCCCAAGCTTCGGCTAAGAAGAAAGTGATTTACTGTTAGGGATTATGTAACCTCTGCAAACTTAATGTTAACGCTAAGGCCTATCCTGAGACGCTTCAAATTATGTGACGATTTGCCTCCCGAGACCAAGGATATAAAGGTACGTGCTTCTGAAGTCTTCATTTATCATTTCACTGTTTTAAGAGCAAAGGGCACATGCGATTTTCGGCAAGACTGAGCAATTTCCATTGAAACCTTTTGTAACCCCCGATTCTTCATTCACATGATAGTTATCATCCTTTTGCTACCTTGCTTTGTCGATTGCATCCCATTTTGATGCTTTCTATTGCTTTTATCCGTTAATCTGCGGCAATCAGACATAAAAATCCCCCAGATAATCTAGTGTTTTTACGTTTTGCATTTTAGGGTTATTTTCTATAAACTGTATGTTGTATAAAATGTCAACCTGTAATTTATTTATTTTTTTGAGCATTTACAATTGTAATTGTGCCCTTTGGCTCATACATTGTATTTTCATATTCTTAAATGTCTTGGTGTAACACCTCATAATTTCGAGGACAATGAATTAAATTATTTTAGGGTAATAATATGAATTGGAGAATTTATGTAAATTGGAGGATCTATTTAATTTGTAGAATCGAGATTTAATTAACTCGGAGCATTTTTAGATTTCACGTGTCGTATTTTGAGGCGAAATTGGTGAATGTAATAAAGTAATCTGGATGACAATTCTGAGTGCACGATTGATTCTGGATAGGTCACAATAGTCGAAAAAGAGTACCCGGGATAATAATCGGGTCTCGAGGCATTATTAGGCATAACCGGACCCACAAGGGGTGTTTGGGCCATTTTAATTTAGCCCACAAGTCTAATTTCGGAATTCACATTAAACAACCTAAATTTGAGAGTTTGGGGTAGACATAACTCTAAAGGAAATATATCATAAAACCTAAATTAGAGAGGTTGGGGCAGACACAACTCAAAGAGAAAAACCCTAGGCTTGCAGAGAAGAAAAGAGGGAGAACTTGGAGAGATTTTGGGAGTCAAATCCATCATCTTCATCAAAGGAATCAGACTCCACAAATCACTACAGGAAAGTGGTTAAATTGTTGCAATATAAATCTGTGATAATCGATTCATATCATAGTGGGTGTGATAAAATTCATTATTTTTGGGTTGGGTTGACATATAAATTGGGTTTTCAGATTGTGGAACATTACATGAAATTTTTTTAGGAAAATGGATATCTCAAAGGGTACTGTTGGGGGATGTAGATTCGTGATTTGATCCCAGATAATTTTCTCGAGAAATTATGAATTGTGAAATCAAATTTAAATGGAGGTATTATAAATCTTGTGTAATTCGATTTATGGATTTGGAGATAATTTCTATGTACTGTAAATGATTGGGAATATTATATTTAATCTCAGACCTGTGTCGATGGTTGGTATTAAATTTGGGATTTAAAACTATTAGGATTCGCTTTAGCTTCCAAAGGTTTACAGAAGGAAGTTCTGGGTATACGAGGTTTTAAGGTTTCATCCGTGGCAGAAAGCGTTTGCAGGAAGACGAGGAGAGAGAGAGAGAGAGAGATAAACAGGCGTCGTTCGAACGACCCTGGGCCTCGTTCATGCGACATCATCTATCGATTGAACGATAGAGTGAGTCGTCCGAACGACGTGAGAAGGCCAGGCGCAGGTTGGCTTGTTTACTGTTTGGGTCAAAGAGGTTTATTTTGGTGGTTCAAGAGTAGTGATTCAAAGGGAAGATGATATTCTTTTATATTTATGGAATTAAAAGGGAGATGAGTATAAATAATGATGAAGAGTGAAACCTAGATATGGAATTTGGGACAATAAATTCTAAAGAATAAAATACAGACCAAGAGAGCAAGTTCGAGCATTTTGAGTTGAGTGACACCATTTCTAAATTAATTAATGTGTAATTAATTAAGTTTAGAGTCGAAAAATTGACTCGGATGCTTTAGGGTAATGCTACGGTAATTAGGCACGAATTAGCCAGGTTTAAATTAAATATACATATATGCAGTGATTGTGTAGTGTGTGTGTGTGTGTATATATATATATATATATATATATATATATATATATTGCGTTATAAATATTGATGTGAATAATATTTATAGGAATACATACCCCTCTAGTGCTATCACAGTAGGTTGTGCGATGTGGGTGAATCCCTTGGCTAGTAAATGCAGGGCGAGTATAATCCCCAGGTCATAGGCGTCCAGGATTTATATGTTGTGATATTTTTGGGGTGAGACGCTTTGGGCATGATTCGGTCTCACAGTCGAGGAACTATGGCCGCCTCCGCTACGTTTATTTTGTTTTACTGATTCAGGGAGCTAACCGTATCAGGGTTTTCAGGTGGATGAGTATACCTGGGGTAATAGCATTTTAGAGAAAACATCCGGTGAGTTTCTACTCGGGAGGATGGATATATATGGGGCATGTCTGTGAATGTTGTAATATATGATACTTATATAATGGTGTCGATATTTATATACGGATGGAATACATGAAGTGCAATTGTATTTAGTATACACGCATATAAGAGTGTAGATATTTATATACAGGCGAATTACATAAAGTAAAGAGGCATTGCTTGTATATAACCATTGCTTGTATACAGGCGAATTAAGTTAATGTGATAAATAACTTATGAAGTAAAAGTACAAATTACTCGGGCTAGAGTAGCGTGTCAAGGAATTTTTAGGACAAGACTAGTTAGACGGGGCAGTGTAACTAGGAGGATTAGGAATAAGCATTAGGTGTGCACTTTAGATGAGGGGTGAGTGGTATCTCACGTGAGTGCAGTACTAACTTAAATATGAAGAGTATTCTTGCATTTTAATTCACTTGCAAAATATTTTCAAAACGATTTGGGCTCTGACACATACTTGCAAAATATTTTCAAAACTTTTAGGTTTCCAGCCACAGGGACGCCAAACTTGACGATCTGCTCCATGGATGCGTAGCTGCAACATGTGTGGATGCTTTTAGGATTTGAACTTAGTCGCTTCGGTTACTTTATTCCTAGAGTAGGATGCAGTTCAGTTATTTAATTTGGGTATGTTGCCCCAACTATTTTATTTCAGTCAGACATTGTATTCGAATTATTATTCTGTTGGTTTATTATTTCAGATTTAGTTTATTCAGCCAGTCTTCTATTTATTTATTCAGTATTGATTTAGACTCAGTGATTGTGTGGATGGTTTAAATTATATTTTTTCGCATGTTGTTATTGTTTAATAAAAAGATAAAATTTGACACCGACTTTTTGAATACTAGGTGGTTAGTAAGTTTCAAAAGGTTTTCGACAGTGATGCTAAAAATGAACCAAAGGAGAAACATCTTTTAATTTAATAAAGGACTGATCATCCGGTATTTAATTAATCGGGGTGTCACACTTGGGTTGAATGATTGTAGTTTGATGAATTTTGTGGTTTATTTGTTATTGATGAGGGTTTGAAAAATAGGTTATTGTAGCCTTCGTGGTTTTTAGTCCACAAATAGGGAGGTTTAATTGATTTTGGTTCGGCATTGGCCAAGAACACATGCTCGTGTCCAAGAACTTAGGGTATTCTGGCATAGATCTCTGTAAATCTGTGATAAATAATGTTGGGTGTTTATTAATTGAGTCACAGACTCTCAAATGAGGTTGTGGACTTTATTCGTCCTTTGTAAACCATTTTGCGACTTCTGGGACGAGATTGTAGCCTAACAACTTGAAACTACGTGGTATTTGAAAAAACACTGCAAGGCTTTAATGCTTGTGAACCACATTGCAGCTTCTAAAATGGTGTTGTGGCCTTTAAAGTTCTCAAACCACACTACATCACTTTTATACTTTAACTTAGGAATCTAGTTCATTGATGGTCGTGGTTTTCTAACTGTGAAGCTTCTTTTGCCTTTACAGTTCACTGTTGTGGCCTTATTAATAAAGGCTTTGGGGAGTGGATGGATAGATTTTATAGGAAACATCTTGGGACATCTCCTCCCAAAGTTTTACACGTCCACCCTCTACAGGACGTAAAGCCTCCATTACTGCTTGAATACCACAGTAGTTCATATTCTAATACTGCTTTTGCGACCTATGTGATACTTATAGGGATCTTGTTACTTCTTATCAAATTCCAATGTAGACGACCGCGACCAGTCATAGGTCTAAGGAGGATGCATGCTCAACTAACAACCATACTTCTGTGAGGCCCAACATAAGACACGACTTCGAGGCTTCCAAAGGATATACCCATAATACTTCCACAGAAGTTAGGAATAATGAAGTTGGGACTTCAGGTCGCGGATGTAACAACCCGCATATTTTAATATTAAGATTTATCAAATCCCAATATTAAAATACACAAAGTGCTATAATTTAAAATATCATTCTTAGTATGACAAATCTTTTTCCAACAATAAGTTGTGCGAGATAACAATATGAAAGAACACCAAATATAAAATCCAACTACAACATCCTCCAATAATCTAATAATGTATAAATTCGTTTATACATCGGGTGGGTTTGGGTATTTGACAGCTGATGATGCTACTTCATAGTGATCCCCTCATTTATATTTGTGTGCACATTTCCAAATCCATTAGGTAACAGACTCTTACGGGTTTACCAATAGAAGTACGAAAAGGTCCCCAGAATAGATGCCTTCGAGTGGTTGTTATGAAGTTTATATACGTGATTGATATTAGTCCGATGATGGACACTTTATCTAAAAGGCTCCATGTCATTTATGTGTTTTGATATAAGATTGTTTATATCATATTGTATGGGTGACTTGAGTGGGTTTCGTACGGAATCGTATTGTGTACATGTGATATAGCCCAGTGATGGGAAGGCTCTAATTATAAGATACTATAATAAGGGGAAATGTTACGTTATGAGATCGTGGGTATCTTAATGAGAAAAATATGGTTATTGGATTGTATTTTATGTGTGTATAGTTAGTTGTATCCCATAGTAGTATTTGGTTATGTGATATTACTTATTAGTCTAGTGATAGAGACTTATTATTATTTTATTATGCATCGGACTAGGATAGTTGTGTAATGTATCAGTTATAATGAGAGGTGAGGTATCACTAGTATATGAGTGTCGACGAGTTAGCATGTTTATCGTAAATGAGTCGCACAATTATTACTACTTTAATATTGTAAGTTGTTGCTTGCAATTTTAAGGCACCGACTCAAATCTATAAATCCCCCTGGGTATTATTATTGTTATATACCGAAATAGCAAGGTCAAGTAGTCAAACTTTCAATGGTTTGAGATTCAGTTTATCATCCTCAGAGCATGAGTTTTTGCTTCATTTTATTAGTCTCGTGAGTTTTTATCATAGATGGTTAGTGTTGTATTTATATTTCAAATGAGACTTTTGTATGAAGAAAATTTATTATATGTAATACCCCGTATTTTTATGGCTTTTAAATTTAGGGATTTGTTAAATTTAATTGAGATAAATTAATTTAATTTTAATCCGAAAAGCTGTTATAATAAAGTTAGTTTAAAATATTTACTAGCGTGACGAGAGTTAGTAATTATTGGAAATTTGTTGAATGTTACTGGATGAGTATAGTAATATATGAGATTGACTTTATAAAAATTATCACGTGTGAATAAAATGACAATTATTGAAATTAAGTCGGGACGCGCCTGTGTCGTGTCAAGACTAAATTATTATTATACAAAGTGAATAAATTATAAGTTGCCTGTATGGTAATTTCGAGTGTTCCAACGTATCCGAAAGGGTCGAGATAGTCAAAATAATGTACCCGGGGGTTTAGTTTGGGTCTCGATGCGTTTTTAGGCTTAATTAGTACCCCGGGAGGGCGTTTTGGACATTTCGTAATTATGGGTAATTAAACCTACGAATTTGCTAGGGTTATATCAGATGGTAGGTGTTTTCTTCTAGGGTTAGCATAACCAAAAACTAATGACGGTCATTGGAGAGGAAGAGGAGAAGCTTTCCAAGGAGTTCTAGGCCAAGAACTCCTTCGGTTGCACCGCCGTCACCGCCAAATGGTAGATCGCGCAACGAGGATCTCAACCACACCAAATTCTTCCACAAATCAAAACTTTGAATTTCAGGCAAGTATCTATCTTGCTTTAATCAAGTTAATGTATCCTTTTATATTAGTCTAGGGTTGAATAGAATTGGTGTTCTTGAAAGAAAACATTAATTAGAGACAAAAATTTCATGTTGTAGAGGTAAAGATCATATTCTGGAAATCCATTTCACATGTAGAGGTTGAATCAAGAATTTTCATAGTGTTAATGATAGAAAATCTGGAAAAAGAATGGAAGAAACTAAGTTAAATAAAAATATTAGGGTTCTTGAGATTCATATAGATTTTACCCTTTTATTTTGTTATAGTTGATGAAAACTCACATGTTTTACGTAGGATATTGTTTGTATGGATATACAATACTTATAGTACAAGTGGTTGGGAGTTTGGGACTGAAACATGATGATTTGGATGAGTTTGGGGTAAGATTTCCGTAGTTGGGTTGTCTACAGTTTCGCCATAACTTCTTGATCGATCGATCGAGCCCAGAGTATTGATAGATCGATCGATCGACCCCATTTCATCGATCGATCGACCCCTCCTGGAAAACTGCATTTTTGCTCGTGTTAACTTAATCCGATTTGATGCATAGTAAATTTTGATTAGAGTTGCTAGAACATAATGAAACACTAAAAGGACCAGTAGGGTCAAGATAAACCCCGTTATGTGGGACTTTAATGTGAAAGGGAAAGGAAGGGTAAATGGGATATATTCATACTTAGGAAATCATACGTACGTTGATTAAATAATCGAAATGTCTAGGAAGTTGGATTAGAAGGTGAGTGAGGGCCTACCAAAATTGTACTTAGGTAAAGATAATACTTCGAGAGGCGATAAGTGAGTTTAGAATAACTTAATTACGAGAATAAAATGAACGAGTCCGTTATACGAAATAATCGAGTAAAATGTGTAATAACAGATAATTATAATTATGGGTCGTGAGCGCACCTAATTCAACAATGGGGATGTGTATATATATATATATATATGACTGTGTGATTGTGCATATATTATTTCTGTGTAAAAATCATACTCGGACTACTTGCTATCACGAGGGTTTTCGCGCCGGGACGGTCTTATCTCGATGGGACCTTTATGGGGGATATTGACTCGTACCCTAGAACATAGGATTCCTTGGTACAGGCTATCTGATTGATAGTCAGACGGTCCTAAGAGACGTGAGGGTATGTGCTGACCTCTTAGTGACTTGGAACTATGCTTCGCCTCCATTTGTTTGTGTTTTGTGTTAATACAGTTCGAGAGTGATTCCGAACTAGTATTTTCCTTAGTTTGTGTGATACGGAGACTTGATAGCAGAGTATTCCAGCACCATAGTTTTTATGTGGGATGTCGTTAGTATATATATATATATATGAGTGATTGGTATATATATACTTATATATGGAAACCTAGCACCATAGATATTATGTGGGGTGCTGTTTGTATATATATTATACGAGTAATTAATATATATACGTATGTCTATATGAGAACTATCTACTGTGTGTGAAAGAAGTTAAGCAATGTATAAATTTTCAATTGAAACTATAAGTATTCGAAAACGTTAAAACAATACGAAGTTATTTTAATTAACGTAAGAAATCTTGAAGAGATAGATTTTCTAAAAGTGAATATCATAACCTTAATTTCACATGATAAGACTTATGGAGAATAAGTTAGAGAGATATATGAGATTCATTAGTACGGTAGACGTGCACACTAGATGAGAGGTGAGAATTCTCAAGAGAGTGTCGCATTCTAATATGATTGTTGCATTAGCCGGTAAGCATTTTAAATACTTGCTAAACTATTTTAAAACTGTTTTACAATCGGGCTCTGACCCGTTTGCTGTTATCTCTTTTCTCTTGTGTATATATATATATGTATTACAAGTGCCCATCCACAGGGGCGTCATGCTTAGGATTCTTTGGATGGTACGTGCTGTAGCTTTTGTGGGAGTTGCAGTCCATTGTTTAGACGACTTCATTGTTGACTCCACTTCTAGTTCAGTTTTATCCAGTGGGGCATGTGTCACCCTTTTTCCATTATTCAGTTGGTTTTGTCAGAGATTGTAATTCTTTTACTTTCATTATCTTTACTTCGGGATTTATTATTGTCAGGATGTTTTCCTTTAGTGTTTTAAAGTTGAGATTTGTTATTGATGGTTAAACTCTTGAATGTTCAATTATATTCTTATACTTAATGTGTGACTCTTAAAATGTTAATGGTCAAATGTTTTATAATTGGATTTAATAAAATGGAAATAAGGTTTTAAATGATTTTGACACTTAGCATAATTAATCAGGGTGTTTAAATTTGGAAATTTTAATTTGCGATAGTGATGCTAAGAATAAATCAATTGTTCACCTTGATTTTAATTTAATAAAGGATTGATCGCCCGGTATTTAATTAGGCGGGGTGTCACAGGTGGTATTAGAGCATCAGGTTCTAGTGTCCTTTAGGATCTGTGCGGCTTATTATGCTTTCAGCGTTGCTTTGATTGATATAGAGCCCTATATTTAGGATTGTCGATTTTTTTATGAGATTTCGTTCTCCTGCTACAACGTATATACATTAGTGAATTCTAATTTCGTTCGGATGTGTGCGTGTGTCGAGCGACGACGGATGTCAGAAGAGGACCGTTAAGCGGACATCAGGAGGGCTCAGTTGAGGTGGTAAAATATATTCAAGGATGATGACCGTAGTCGAGGTCACCTCCATTATGGCACGAGCAGCCAAGACTAGAAAGGTGACTAAGGCGCAGCCATGATTTCCAAATGCTGCTATTGTCGAATGAGGTGCGAGAGTAAACTCACCCAACGTGTTACAAAACGTGTAGAGAACTTTCAGTGGGAATTCTAGAAATGCGAGAATTGTGTGTGTTTACCAAAGGAGGTAAAGTATCCAAAGGTTTAGATGTAGGACGGAGTGTGGCTAACTGAAAGTGAAAATTTAGAGAAAATTTTCTTGACTGTCGGAACGAAGTTATAATGATGGGAATCAACCACCAATTTTAGAAGTGGAATGTTATGTCTATAGTAGTACCTTAGGTACAGTGTTGACCGTATGTTCCTTCATCAGATGTTAAGGATTAGGAGTGAACGTTGTCCTGAACTCATCACAGGAGGACGTGACAGAGGTCCATTTGTGAATATGAATCTTAACCGTTAGCGAATTTTGTATCGAAAGATGTAGATACAAGTGGAGGAAACGACTCCAAGTGGGAGATCGACTCGTAATAATAGTGGATAACACTCAAAGAAGGAATTCTGATGGACGGCCGATTCAGAGGTTGACAATGTCGTCTTTTGTCAATAAAGATGATAATGCTCCTTTGGGTGGGAAGCTAAAAGAATCGAAGAATTTAGTCGAGAATAAGACTGAATACAACGGTGGTGGTGTAGCACCACAAAAGGGTGTGGATACACATCAGGGGACCCATTTAAATGATTCGGATAGTTGAATTCTTACCAAGTGATGGTAAACTCAGTAAGGACTATTATAGACAGTGACATGTTCTTTAGAGTCTAAAATGCTAAGGGAATAACCGGGGTAGCCAACAGGAATCGAGTCTACTAAAGTCCGAGAGAAGGACAATCCTAACAAGGTTAGTAGGACAGGTGATAAGTGGATTATGTGTTGAGGTATTTTGTGGAGAGTGAAATCGCACGCGATAATATTTTTTGAAGTGAGTAAAGGGACAAGAATACGGTGCTTAGTAAAAGACAACGATTAAAGTAGTTTTGGTTTGGTTTGGGCAGACGTGTTACGTCCAGAGACCATTTGTGCAGTCAAGACGATTGGCAAGGTGGAATTATAAGTTGTATCCTCAGAGGATGAGGTGTGTTTATGTGACACGAGCGAGTCACTATATTTTGTTCATTGATAGATTAGCATGTGAAACGAGTTTAATGAGTATAATTATAAATGTTATCATTATGTGAATATTTTTTCCTAGTGTGGCGGGATTTTTTTTCTTTAGTGCTATCCGCGGAGGATGAATGAGTATATTAACAGTGTTATGTACTTTATTGAGGTTACTCGTTGTAGTGATGCGATATGCGAGTATGATATTATCTTTGTCACAACGTTATAGAAATGGTCAGTACGATAGTGGGCAATTATCGCAAGCCTATCGAAGTGGTTGCATTAGTGCAGCATGTTTTGTTCTGGCGAGGCTTCACCTGCAAGAAGGTCGGACTCGCACTTATATTATCTATCCTAGAGACTTCGGAGGGGATAGTGGGCTAGAAATATTCAATACCGATGTATGTATGGACTTTGTCATTATGATTCAGTATGTCTCGGGTTTACTGTTGAGCGAAAGGATTTAACCCAGTATTGTGTTTAGCACTCAAGACTTGGTGATAGGAAGAGTGCATTGTTATATCTATCCTCTAGAGATGTGGGAGGTAAGAGTTATACCCCTATTATTAGGGAAAGGGATTTCGAGAATTCCGATTGTATGTATTCGAGGTTTATAGAATGCAATTACTACCAACCAATACTGAACGATAGTACAATTGGTGAAATGTTCTTTGTTAAGTATAATTACGGGAGGAAATGTAACTTTTCTGTCAAGAGACGGAATAAAGGGGTACATGCTATGGACGGAGGACCTAACGGATTTCGATAACCGACAATGCTAGCCAGTAGTGTATCGGGGGGTTCCTTGTTTGGATTTCGCTTTGCAAGACATCCCACGCATGAAACTTAGCGTAAGGTTGGAATTAGGGAGATGTTTGGTCATTAGTCCGTGAGTTCGATACCTCAGTCGTACTAGGGGTAGGTAATTATATCTATAAGTTAGAAGTTGAATCATGATTTAAGGCTAGTGGAGCCGGCTATGTGGTAAGAAAGCATTGAAAGTTATCCCCACGAGTTGAGGGGTGGAACGATGATAAGGACGATTTAAAAATTTCAATTTCTAGGGTGATTGAAAGTACCCAAGTGTTGTAGCCGCGTTCAGAACACAAGGTAAATAAAGAGTTGAGATGATTTTTAGCATGGATTATCTGGAAAGAATTTTTATACGAAAGAGATGACTCGTATTTATTTTGATGAATAGAGCGTTAGTGATTTATTTTGGTTGTTGTACCTATTTGGAAAAATTATTGTACTTATCTAAAGAACTTTGAGATTTGTTGTTCCTATTTTGTTGTCATGGGATTTGAATGCCCTATTCCTTATATTTTGTTGGATTTAGTTAGTTCTACAGATGAGTAGCGTGTCGTTCGCTCTCCCAGGGCGATCGGGGTGTTACAAATTGTGGACATCTTGGTTAGCTGATGTTAAAATCGTCCGAGTTGAAGGGACGTGGTAATAGACGTGTGGAATATATGTTGGTGGGACTAACATAACGAAGTAAAAGTAGTAGAGTGTATGAAACGTCACATGAGGGGCGATAATCCATACATAAGTGTGCAATTAAAATAGCACACCCTAATTTTTATTGGAAGGTTGTGGGAAGCCATTTAAGAAGGGGTATTCCTTGAATATAGTAGAATTAAATTATTATGAAGAACACTCGGAGCGGAGTTGTTATTAGTCAAGTGTGAAAGCAACTTGTGCATACAAAGAGTGATGATGTTAGTATGGTATAAAAGATCCAGAAGTGCGCATCGTGGAGAAAAGAGCACGGGTCGAAACTTTCGGCAGACACCAAGGAAGGAAGGGAAGTATTACGTGTCACTTAGTGTGAGACATTTTAAGGAAAAATTTATGTTTAGCGGGACGTAATGAGTAGTCTCTACATGCACCGCCCATAGATAGGGTCCGGTTGGAAGAGGAGAATCAACCAGAGAATTTTGTGTTTATTAACAATTCCTGAAATTGGAAGAGGTCGGTAAGGTTCTTGAATGGGTTACCATCCTCAAAACAAGATTAAGGGTTCATCCGAACATGCGAATTTAGTCGCCCAAGAAGGAAGTGATTGATATTCCTTTGGGGTAGTTTACAATATTAACTAGTGTGCCCCAAACTTCCTTTGAAAGGAAGGATCGCGCCAGTACATGGTCCGGCACAGTATTAATTTCTGAATCGGGATGAGATTGGTGAATCCCACCTTTGATATGGGATTTCAGGAACCAGCGGAGATAAGGTTTCATTTCGAGTAGGATGTATCACCCTTAGCCAGGAAATAGGCGCACGGTGATTAAAAGATTAGTGGAGCCACGTGAAGGAAATTTTGGAATCTTGGTACGGTGATTTGAAGAGTGCTCTGTAGAAGCACTCGTACATGTTTGTCGCGTACGAGGTGCTTATTAAGGTTTTGGTGTGGAAGAAACTCGACTATTCTCCTTCCGTATGTTTAAAGGTGAGTGGATAATCAGAATTTTGGATCGGTCGAGAATAATTCGATAACTATGGTGGAATTCCACGACTTTTTTAGGCGAACAAGAGTGGTCAAATGTTCGTATGGTTTTTTCTCAGAATGAGAGTTTGTATATAAATAAATCCGAGTAGTTATCATGTAGTGAGGTGCGACCTCCCAATGATAGTGAGATAATGGAAATTTATAATGTATAGGCGTGACCTATGCGAATGTTGTCAGTTAGGAGCACCATGTGAAGTGTCTCCAATGAGAATGTTAATAAAGCTTGTTGTGAGGCAGGGGCTATAGTGATTAGGCGCCTTACTATGTAAATAGTTTGCGTACTAAAAAGATATCCAGAATTGTTCTACCAGGTAGGCCTTATTTTCCGAATTTCGGGACGAAATTCCATTTTTAGGAGGGAAGTATGTAATACCCCGTATTTTTATGGCTTTTAAATTTAGGGATTTATTAAATTTAATTGAGATAAATTAATTTAATTTTAATCCGAAAAGTTGTTTTAATAAAGTTGTTTTAAAATATTTACTAGCGTGACGAGAGTTAGTAATTATTGGAAATTTGTTGAATGTTACTGGATGAGTATAGTAATATATGAGATTGATTTTATAAAAATTGTCACGTGTGAATAAAATGACAATTATGGAAATTAAGTCAGGGCGCGCCTGTGTCGTGTCAGGACTAAATTATTATATAAAGTGAATAAATTATAAGTTACCCGTATGGTCATTTCGAGTGCGCCAACGTGTCCGAAAGGGTCGAAATAGTCAAAATAATGTACCCGGGGGTTTAGTTTGGGTCTCCGGGCGTTTTTAGGCTTAATTAGTACCCGGGAGGGCGTTTTGGACATTTTGTAATTATGGATAATTAAACCCACGAATTTGCTAGGGTTATATCAGATGGTAAGTGTTGTCTTCTAGGGTTAGCATAACTAAAAACTAATGACGGCCATTAAAGAGGAAGAGGAGAAGCTTTCCAAGGAGTTCTAGGCCAAGAACTCCTCTGGTTGCACCGCCGTCGCCGCCAAATGGTAGATCGCGCAACGAGGATCTCAACCACACCAAATTCTTCCACAAATCAGAACTTTGAATTTCAGGCAAGTATTTATCTTGCTTTAATCAAGTTAATGCATCCTTTTATATTAGTCTAGGGTTGATTGGAATTGGTGTTCTTAAAAGAAAACATTAATTGGAGACAAAAAGTTCATATTGTAGAGGAAAAGATCATATTCTGGAAATCCATTTCACATGTAGAGGTTGAATCACGAATTTCCATAGTGTTAATGATAGAAAATCTGGAAAAAGAATGGAAGAAACTAAGTTAAATAAAAATATTAGGGTTCTTGAGATTCATATAGATTTTACCCTTTTATTTTGTTATAGTTGATGAAAACTCACATGTTTTACGTAGGATATTGTTTGTATGGGTATACAATACTTGTAGTATAAGTGGTTGGGAGTTTGGGACTGAAACATGATGATTTGGATGAGTTTGGGGTAAGATTTCCGTAGCTGGGTTGTCTACAGTTTCGCCATAACTTCTTGATCGATCGATCGAGCCCAGAGTATCTATAGATCGATCGATCGACCCCATTTCATCGATCGATCGACCCCTCCTGGAAAACTGCATTTTTGCTCGTTTTAGCTTAATCCGATTTGATGCGTAGTAAATTTTGATTAGAGTTGGTAGAACATAATGAAACATTAAAAGGACCAGTAGGGTCAAGATAAACCCCGTTATGTGGGACTTTAATGTGAAAGGGAAAGGAAGGGTAAATGGGATATATTCATACTTAGGAAATCATACGTACGTTGATTAAATAATCGAAATGTCTAGGAAGTTGGATTAGAAGGTGAGTGAGGGCCTACTGAAATTGTACTTAGGTAAAGATAATACTTCGAGAGGCGATAAGTGAGTTTAGAATAACTTAATTACGAGAATAAAATGAACGAGTCCGTTATACGAAATAATCGAGTAAAATGTGTAATAACAGATAATTATAATTATGGGTCGTGAGCGTACCTAATTCAACAATGGGGATGTGTATATATATATATGACTGTGTGATTGTGCATATATTATTTCTGTGTAAAAATCATACTCGGGCTACTTGTTATCACGAGGGTTTCCGCACCGGGACGGTATTATCTCGATGGGACCTTTATGGGGGATATTGACTCGTACCCTAGAACATAGGATTCCTTGGTACAGGCTATCTGATTGATAGTCAGACGGTCCTAAGAGACGTGAGGGTATGTGATGACCTCTTAGTGACTTGGAACTATGCTTCGCCTCCATTTGTTTGTGTTTTGTGTTAATACAGTTCGAGAGTGATTCCGAACTAGTATTTCCCTTAGTTTGTGTGATACGGGGACTTGATAGCAGAGTATGCCAGCACCATAGTTTTTATGTGGGTTGCCGTTAGTATATATATATTACATGAGTGATTGGTATATATATATACTTATATATGGAAACCTAGCACCATAGATATTATGTGGGGTGCTGTTTGTATATATATTATACGAGTAATTAATATATATACGTATGTATATATGAGAATTTTCTACTGTGTGTGAAATAAGTTAAGCAATGTATAAATTTTCAACTGAAACTATAAGTATTCGAAAACGTTAAAACAATACGGAGTTATTTTAATTAACCTAAGAAATCTTGAAGAGATAGATTTTCTAAAAGTGAATATCATAACCTTAATTTCACATGATAAGACTTATGGAGAATAAGTTAGAGAGATATATGAGATTCATTAGTACGGTAGACGTGCACACTAGATGAGAGGTGAGAATTCTCAAGAGAGTGTCGCATACTAATATGATTGTTGCATTAGCCGGTAAGCATTTTAAATACTTGCTAAACTATTTTAAAACTGTTTTACAATCGGGATCTGACCCGTTTGTTGTTATCTCTTCTCTCTTGTGTATATATATATATGTATTACAGGTGCCTAGACACAGGGGCGTCATGCTTAGGATTCTTTGGATGGTACGTGCTGTAGCTTTTGTGGGAGTTACAGTCCATTGTTTAGACGACTTCATTGTTGACTCCACTTCTAGTTCAGTTTTATCCAGTGAGGCATGTGTCACCCTTTTTCCAATATTCAGTTGGTTTTGTCAGATTTTGTAATTCTTTTACTTTCATTATCTTTACTTCGGGATTTATTATTGTCAGGATGTTTTCCTTTAGTATTTTAAAGTTGAGATTTGTTATTGATGGTTAAACTCTTGAATGTTCAATTATATTCTTATACTTAATGTGTGACTCTTAAAATGTTAATGGTCAAATGTTTTATAATTGGATTTAATAAAATGGAAATAAGGTTTTAAATGATTTTGACACTTAGCATAATTAATCAGGGTGTTTAAATTTGGAAATTTTAATTTGCGACAGTGATGCTAAGAATGAACCAACTGTTCAATTTGATTTTAATTTAATAAAGGACTGATCGTCCGGTATTTAATTAGGCGGGGTGTCACATTATAGTTGATTGAGTTTTATTGAAGTTTCATTTTATCGCACTTCGGTTACTCTTATTGTCTTCCTTTATCGTCATATTGTTGTGAAGGGTTTTTTTTCACATCCATTTTTACTTCAGAAGAGTGATATAAACTGTTTAGCGCTTCACTATCTTCGGAGTGTTATCATGATCAACTGCACGTGAGAAAATAAGGGTTGACCAACCAATACAAAAGTAACCCATGATGTTCAAATTATCAATATCGTTACAAGTATTTTATCTAGTTTCCAGATTCATGCTCTACTAATTTCATTGTTGATACCAAAATTAATATGCTGATATGGACGAATAATAAGAAGACGCGTGTCAATCTACGTGGCACTATAGCAACGAGGATGTTCATTCCCCCGACCAAGTCAGACTCACTCCGAGAAACAAGTACACTCTGAGGAACTCCAGCGCTCCGAGGAACTCTAACTCTCCGAGGAACTCCAGCGTTCCGAGGAACTCTTGAACGACGAACAACTAAGGCGGTTCGAGCTGCATCTCGACCGCGGCATTGATTGCCAGATAATCTATAGTTCAACTATTCATTGAATGCTTATCATCTTGACGCACACGTTTGAAGAGCATTAAATGAATTACCCTTTCATATGTGTATCATTTAATGTAACACTCTTTCATGTACAGCCTAAGGGCTATAAATACCTTGTATCGCCCTCATTCAAGGGGACCGGAATTTCTTGATAGAATTTGTAATCGAGAATTCTCAGACACTCATCAATAACATAACAGTGGACGTAGGCCATTCATACAAGGCTGAACCACTTTAAAATATCTCATTTATTTATCTGTGATTAAATTATTAGAGTGATCTAGTTTTTTACATCAACAGATTGGCGCCGTCTGTGGGAACGATTGTTATTATCACTTTTCACCAAAAATCATTCATCATCAATGGCAGATAACCCAGAATCCAGCAATCGAAACGCTGGAAATGCTGGAAATTCTCCAAATCCTTCTGCACCACCAGATCTGGCTGGGATTATGACAAATCTGGCTCAAGGACAAACCGCCATGCAAGAAACAATGAGGCAACTCATGCAGACCCTTCATGGCGGTGCACCTGCACGTTCAGGACAGCGAAGTGGTTAGAGGCAAACTTATTTACTTTCTTCACGATTCAGGCATACTGAGTCATATCGTAATGAGGAATCTGATGATTTCTCCTATCAACCTGGGCGAACTTCGTCAATAAGGGCTACAGATACTGATCAACGTATCACTCTCTCTCCAGAAAGACCCAGTGCCTTGGAAAGACTGAGTAGGGTATCTCCTTTCAGTCGATTAGGTCCTAGGAGGAATAGGAGTCCACCTAAGACCTTGTCGAAGAGTTTTCGACGACCATCAGATCTAAGAGAAGGATCAGCACAATCACGACCAGTTGCACATCAAGATAGATCTCAGGAGGCCACATCAGAACAATCAATTGCTCGAACTAATAAGCCCGAGGAAGGAAACGATGCGTGGAAGGGTTCCATTCAGCGCTTGGAGGATAGATTGGGAGAAATGGCTAAGGCGAAGAATCCCTTACAACGAACTTTTGTTCAAGGGACACCTTTTGTCCAGGCCATTGTGGGTTTTCCTACCTGGAAAGACAGATCCTGTTCTTCATATAGAGCAATATCAAGCTGCCGCCGATATCTATGCTGTCCCCGACGAGATGAGATGTAGATCATTCTCAGGAACTCTTACTGGACCTGCCCAGATATGGTACAACAATATTCCTCGGGGTAAGATTTCAACTTTCTTTCAATTAGCCGAGTTGTTCATCGGTAATTTCTGTTTTGGAGCAAAGCCAGTAAAAAGAGTAGCACACTTATTAAGTGTTAGACAAAAATCTGGTGAGAGTACTAGAGATTACATAACTCGTTTCAATAACGAGAAACTGGAAGTTATAGATTATGAAGAAAAGACAGCAATCACCGCCTTGATGAGTGGGTTGTTGCCTAACAAGTTATATTACACTTTGGCCAAAGATCCACCTACAACTATGTCAGAGTTGATGGCAAAAGCGGCCAAAATCATGAATGCCGAGGAGGCTATGGCCGCGAAGAAGAATATGGATAAAGAAACCAAGGTGGAAGACGATAAATCCAAGAAGAAAGAACATAAGGGCAATGGCGGTGACAAGCATTCCAAGAATAATAAATCGTCATGGGAAGTCCTGAAGAAATTCGATAATTATACTCCTTTGAAAATGGGTATTAATCATGTCTTGGAAGAAATCAAGAATAACGAGGAAGTAAAGTGGACAAAGAAACTGAGGGCAGACCCCGACCTGAGGAACAGGGATAAATATTACGAGTTTCATAAGGATCACGGCCATATGACCAAAAATTGCATAGCTCTTCAGAACGAGATTGAAACACTCATCCGAAGAGGGAAACTGGCAAAGTATGTTGATCGGGGAGGCGAAAGAAGAAATAATGACCGAACTAGAGAAAGGCCTAGATCTCCTCGTCGAGCAGAGCAGAAAAAGAAAAGGGATCATGAAGATGATACAGAGGATGACCCCGATCTTCCCAAGAAACCAAGGCAGCCAGAACGAGAGGTATTTTCAATACGCTTTGGATCATTTGATTGTAATGTCATTACAGGAGGAGATGCAGGAGGAGGAGACCTTACTGCAGAAAGAAAAGCTTACCTCGGTGAGGCTCAGGCTTGCTCATACATTCAACGGATAAATTTGGCTGAAGAGGATCGCCCGAGGAAGGTAAACAAAGAGAAGTTGGTCATTGGATTTTCAAAAAATGACCTAGCAGGTGTTCTTTACCCTCACGACGACCCTTTGGTGATCAAAATGAGGATGAAAGAAGTAGTGATTTCAAGGGTGCTGGTAGATAATGGTAGTTCGGCCGACATCATGTACTATTCATGCTTTGACAGTTTAAATTTGAAATGATCTCAATTAGAACCTTATCACAGACCTCTATTGGGTTTTGCTGGCGAGAAAGTTTTTCCACTTGGGACGATCAAGTTAGATATATTCATTGGAACTTGGCCTGCTTGTCGAACAGAAAGAATACGCTTCTTTGTGATGGATAAGAATGTGCAGTCAGCTTACAACATCATCATGGGAAGAGTTGGTTTGAAGAAATTCGAAGCAGTTCCATCTACAGTACATCAGTGTTTAAAATTCCCTACAAATTTTGGAGTGGGAGTTGTGAAAGGTGATCAGAAAGTAGCTCGGGAATGTTATTATTCGTCTGCCGAGCAAGAGGAGCTTGAAGAGTCATGGAAAAAGACTACCACCTACCAGGTGGAGGAAGGTACAGAAATTGAAACACTTGATCCCAGAGATGAATCCCAACTTGTAAAGGGACAGGTGCTGGAATCTACAGAAAATGTTATTCTAGACGACGAGCACCCTGAACGAGTAACCCAGATAGGTTCATCGTTAGATGTTTCAATAAAACAGGAGTTGATAACTTTTTTGAGAAACAGAAAGAAAACTTTTGCATGGAGTCATGAAGACATGTCAGGAATAGATCCAAACTTCTTATGCCATGAACTCAATGCGAATAGGGAGATCAAACCTGTAAAGCAGAGAAGAAGAGTGTTTAGTCCCGAGAAGAATCGGGCTATACAAGAGGAGGTCGAGAAGCTCCAGAAAGCCCAATTCATTGAAGATGTAAAATATCCAGACTGGTTAGTAAATGTGGTGATGGTAAAGAAGAAAAACAATAAATGGATAATGTGTGGTTATTTCACTGATCTCAACAAGGCCTGCCCAAAGGATCACTTTCCATTGCCTAGAATTGACCAACTAGTAGATGTTACCTCGGGACACGAGCTGCTCAGCTTCATGGATGCTTACTCTGGTTACAACCAGATCAAAATGAAACCTGAAGACAGGGAAAGCACTTCTTTTATTACCCCTAGGGGAACTTATTGTTATAATGTTATGCCTTTTGGTTTGAAAAATGCAGGAGCGACATACCAGCGGCTGATGAACAAGGTTTTTGCCGAGCAAATCAGTTGCAATATGGAGGTCTATGTCGACGATATGATGACAAAGAGCAAGAAAGCTACTGATCATCTAGTTGACTTAGGTCAGACCTTTGATCAACTGGATAAATACCAGATGAAGCTCAACCCGACGAAGTGCACCTTTGGAGTACGAGAAGGAATGTTCCTCGGGTACATCGTCAACCAGCGAGGCATTGAGGCAAATCCAGCAAAGATCAAAGCTCTTTTAGGGTTGCGATCTCCAACGACGAAGAAAGAGGTGCAGAGTCTTACAGGGTGAGTTGCAGCGCTCAACAGATTTGTATCCTGAGCAACTGATAGATGCCTCCCATTCTTCAAAACACTTCGAAAAACTTTCGAGTGGAATGATGAATGTGAAAAAGCCTTTCAAGACTTGAAAAAATATTTGGGAGCACCTCCACTATTGTCCAGGCCAGTAATGGGAGAAAAGTTGTACTTGTACCTGGCAGTATCATAAAATGCAGTCAGTTCGGCATTGATCAGATTAGAGAATGGAGTCCAGAAGCCAATTTATTACACAAGTAAGGCTTTCCGAGGTGCAGAGATCAGGTACCCAAAGCTGAAAAAATTGGCATTGGCATTAATTGAAGCAAGTAGAAGAATGAGGCCTTATTTCCAAGCCCACACCATCGTCGTGTATACCGACATGCCATTGAGACAAGCCCTTCATAAGCCAGAAAAATCAGGGAGACTGATGTATTGGGCAATAGAGCTCGGTGAATATGATATTGTGTACGAACCCAGATCATCATTAAAAGGGCAGGCTGTAGCAGACTTTATAGCAGAATTTACATATCCTGATACCCCCGAGGAACAAAAGTTGCTAGCTGACCAACCTGTGGATGTTACAGGACCAACAGACATAAGTCCAGATCAACTCCGGTTGGTAAAAGGGCTTGTGGATATAGAAAGATCATCAAATTCAAACCCAGACCAACTCCGGTTGGTAAAAGGGCGAGAAGAGATGGTCGACGAAGAGCGAAAAATACCAGGGGAGGATAAAAGGAAACAGCAGATATTTCACCGAGGAACTCTGTCAGATAAGAAATTTGAAGACGAATTACCTACATGGAGATTATATGTAGATGGGTCATCTTGCACAACAGGGTGTGGAGCAGGAATTGTTTTGAAAACCCCAGACGAGATTGACATGGAATATGCCTTGCGATTCCAATTCAAAGCCTCCAATAATGAGGCTGAGTATGAAGCCTTGATAGCAGGTCTTAATTTAGCAAAGATTATGGAAGCGCAACAAGTAATGGTATTCAGTGATTCTCAATTAATTGTGAATCAGATAATGGGAACGTATGCAGTTAAAGGAGAATTAATGATCAAGTATCATGCAAAGGCGATGGAGTTGTTGGCAGAATTTGATGCCATTCAGTTGATCAGAATACCAAGAATGGAGAATGCACAAGCAGACGCACTGGCCCGACTAGCATCAGCTACTCGTACCGAGTTGTGAAGAACGATACCAATTGAGGTGTTAGAAAGTCGAAGCATAGATGAAGACCTGACGATGAATATTATTACTCTTGATTTAGGACCATCTTGGATGGATCCCATCAGGGCATATGTCGAGGAAGGAGAATTGTCGGAGGATAAGATCGCTGCCAAGAAATTGAAGTTTAAAGCTGCTCGGTATGTACTAACTAATGGTGTTTTGTATAGACGAGGAATTATGGCAGGTTTGCAACGATGTGTGCATCCCTCCGAGGTGAAGGAATTGATTGAAGAGATCCATGAAGGATCCTTTGGAGCCCATGTAGCAGGTCGGACACTTTTGCAAAGGGTGATGACACAAGGATACTACTGGCCAACGATGAGGGCTGATTGTATAGCCTATGCTAAGAAATGTGATAAATGCCAACATTTTTCCTCCATCCGACGAACTCCGCAAGCATTGTTGACACCCATAACTTCTCCTTGGCCTTTTGCCATGTGGGTAATGGATTTGGTTGGACCCCTGCCAACGACCCGAGGAATATTCAAGTACCTCGTCGTCGCAGTGGATTATTTTACTAAGTGGGTAGAAGTTGAGCCTCTGATTGATATGACATACGAGAAGGTGTACCAATTCGTTTGGAAGAACATCATCTGCCGATATGGTCTCCCTCATGCCTTCATTTAGGGGTGGACAAAAAAAAGACCGACCCGAATGGACCGATTGGACCAAACCGGACCGAACCAAAAATTAAGGCTATTTTGAAATCGGTCCGAAAATCGGTTCACAAAACCTAAAAACCGATTAAATCGGTCCGGTCCGCGGTCCACTATAATAAAAGACCGATTTGGACCGGACCGGACCGATTCCAATATATATATATATATAATAAAAATAATGTTATTGTGTTTTTTATGTATAGTTTTTGAATTAATGTATATAACTTATGAATTTAATTTGGAATATTTTATATATGTATAGACATTGTTTTATTTGGGTTAAAAAACCCATGTAAATATCACTTGGAGTTTCGAGTATTACTTTTTTGTATATATATTTGTGTGAAAAATAGATTAAAAAATTCATAAAATGCACATATATATAAAATAGGGTCAGGACCGAATTTTACCCCGGACCGGACCGAAAAAAGCCTGGACCGAATTAGTAGGTTAACCGAATTAATCGGTCCGGTTTCGGTCTAAAAAAATTGAGGACCGAATATTCGGTCCGGTCCAAAAAATAAGCAAAACCCTGACCGGACCGGACCGTGCCCACCCCTACCTTCATTACAGACCATGGAACACAATTCGATAACGAGGAGTTTGCTGCCTATTGTCGTCAATCAAACATTCTGAAGACTCATTCAGCACCAGGGCATCCTCAAAGCAATGGACAGACTGAAGTGACGAACAGAACATTACTGAATGGGTTGAAGAAGAGGCTAAGTGAGGCTAAAGCTAATTGGATTAATGAGCTACAGTCAGTATTGTGGGCTTACCGAACAACTCCCCAAGCAGCAACTAGAGAATCACCATATATGCTGGCATTTGGAAGTGAGGCTGTAATACCTGCCGAGTTGGGTCTTCCAACACACAGAGTGCTGAATTTCAATTCCCCAGTCAGCGACTTGATGAGGAGATTAGATTTGGACATGCTCGAGGAAGTTAGAGAAGAGGCAGCCATTAGGAATGTTGCTTATCAACAACGAACAACCCTGTTCTACAACAAGAGGGTAAAGAAATGCGACTTAAAAGAAGGAGATTACGTACTAAAGAAGGTCATTCAGAAGCACAATAAGTTGGAAGCAAACTGGCATGGACCTTATCGAGTTACTGCAGTTGTCCGACCAGGAACTTACCGAATAGCAACTCTAGAAGGAGAGGAATTTAAGAATGCATGGAATGCTGAACACCTACGCAAGTATTATCAGTGATGTAAAATGTAAAGCAGTTCCATCAATATGAATAAAATGATGATATTTCACAATCTTCTCTCCTTTTATTGAAAGTTTTTCCGGATACTAGTGTGTTTAACACTACGCTGCTCGGCAGTAAAGCTGCTCGACAGTAAAAAGAAGACGATAGTTCAAACCCACGGCCAACTCCGGTTGGTAAAAGGGTGAGAACAAACTACACTCCTTTGGTTAGGAGGCGTACACTAGTGTGACCAACTAAGGTTGGTAAAAGATCTAGTGGACATGATAGTTCAGACCCACGACCAACTCAGGTTGGTAAAAGGGCGAGAACAAACTATACTCCTTTGGTTAGGAGGCGTACACTAGTGTGACCAACTAAGGTTGGTAAAAGATCTAGTGGACATGATAGTTCAAACCCACGACCAACTCCGGTTGGTAAAAGGGCGAGAACAAACTATACTCCTTTGGTTAGGAGGCGTACACTAGTGTGACCAACTAAGGTTAGTAAAAGATCTAGTGGACATGATAGTTCAGACCCACGACCAACTCCGGTTGGTAAAAGGGCGAGAACAAACAATACTCCTTTGGTTAGGAGGTGTACACTAACGTGACCAACTCGGGTTGGTAAAAGAGCTAGAGGACATGATAGTTCAGATCTACGACCAACTCCGGTTGGTAAAAGGGCGAGAACAAAAAATGATCGACGAAAGACCAATCTCGGTTGGTTAGGAAACAAGATATGCTCTCAAATGCCAACTTATGTTGGTCGGGAAGTAAGTTTATTACATAAAAGTTCCTCGAAGAACAAATATTCCAAACTGAACCAAGTATAGTTGGTCGGGGATAAAAACCCACTAATTGTAGTTGGTCGACGAGGAAAAATCTTTGACCTTGATTGGTCGGGCACATTTTATGAAAAAGACAAAATTTACCAAGTATAGCTGGTCGGGGATAAAAACCCATTAACTATAATTGGTCGGCGAGCTCAACTTAACAACCTTGGTTGGTTGTAAGAAATTTTAACATTTTTATACTCATTACTTTATTGTTAAGTGGTCGAGCAACATTACTGGTACTTGTAATCTTTTACTAAGTTGGTCAATGAATAGCACAATATTGTTATCTATTTAAACATATCCATATGCATAAATATAAATATAAAGTGTTTGACAAGCACAAAACAATAGCAATACAGATTTGCAAACAGAAAATGAAGGTCTTTCATTAAAATTCAAAACGAATTACAATTTACATATGTGTACTAACTATTACATTGAGAACCCTGCTCTATTAGTTTCTTTCCTTCAGCTTTTGAAATAGGTTCCTCGCCAGCAGGCGGATCATTTAAAGTCTGAGGAGAGTTAATGAAGTTAATATCTCGGAGCATTCTGACATTCATTACTGAAGGAGTATCCAATAGATGCTCGGGACGAGATACTTCAATCTGAGAGTGAAGATTATAGTCGCCAAGGTATTTTGCAATTAAGCTCCGAGGAATGGCACGAGCTGGGATCCATTCCATGTCCAAGTTATACGGTGGCACTGGCAAGTCAAGAACCCCGGGATCATAATAATCCCACAGGTAGTGCCCCCGTTCGAGCTTCAGCACGCCCAAGGCATTCAGCCAACCTTGCTTGTAACCTTCATTATTGGCATTTTCAATGCGAGCATCCAAGTGATAAAGGGCCTCATTTTAGCCTGCATTCCAGAACTCACGAGGTTGTTTGTGGAATTGGAAAGTTATTCTCTCTAACTGCTCATGAAGGTTCCTGGAAAAAACATCCTTATTCTTCAGAGCAGACTTGGTCGAAGCAAGTTGATCCTTCAGAGTTTGGATTTTCTTAGACATTTCAGATAAAGCTCGATCTTTTGCATTCAATTGGTACGCTTAAGTTTCCAATGTTGACAGAGTACGAGCTTCTTCAATACTACGAGGAGTTCTTGATCGACCCCGAGCAGGTAGAGTACTTCGTTCTCGACAACATCCTGAGCAACTCTTCCTCGCCCGCGAGAACCTCTTCCTCGTCCCCGAGTAGAAGTAGAAGTACCAGACCTTCTCAGGACATCCAACTCTTGCCTTAATTTGGCATTCTCAACCTCTAAGAAGGAAAATCCCTCATCAGTCACTGGGATTACCGTTGTTGAAGAAGAGGCTACAGACTTATATTGTGCTAGCTCTTTCTGCAAATTATTATTCTCTTGCTCCAGCAGTTCGGCAATTTGTCTACAAGCTTCAACTTCACCCCTTAGGGTTTTCTCCCTGACATCGTACCCAGCAATGATCTTTTTGTGGCCTGTCTCGGCAGAAATCTGTTGATACTTCTTTTCATACCCCTCATGTAACAAGGCATTTGATTCCTTGTACTGAGTCTGGATATCTTCTAAAGTATACTGTAGCTCCTCGATCATGTCATAATAAGCCACGTTGTTGGATACAGCACGATCAAGAAGACATTTCAAGTATTGATATGCCTCCACTGCTTGGTCTGAAGCATCATGACCAAGGATATCAGCAATTTCTGATGCACTCAGGTCAGTATGGCCAGCTTTAAAATATTCATGGCATTACTGCATCAGTTTTATATCATTGGCAGACAGCAATTCCATTCTAGTCATAAACTAATAAAGAAGAGAAGGCAAGAGTTAATAAAAGAAGAAGACAGCGCATCAACAATGTAGAAGAACAAAAAGATGTGATTTTATTACATCATCAAAAAGAGTACATCGTTCAGAATACAAAGTACAAGTAAAAGGAAAATAAAAGAGAATACCGAACAACTTCACACCTTTTCCTTGTCTCCCAAGACTTTCTCGGGAGGCTGGGACGAGGAGCTTGGTTGCTCGGTGGGAACAATGATTTGGTTGGCAGGAGTTGGGACTTGTTCAGGAGGAGCAGGCAAGGAAGAAATCTCCTCGGTGGTTGTCTGATTGGGTTGTGGAGCAAGGACTTGATCACCCCCTATCACTGAAGACTCCTCGGATGCAGCTTCATCCTCTTCTTCATCTTCAATAGCTGGAGGAGGACCAGGGAGATATTGTTGAAATAGTTCAGAGTCCTCGCTCACCTTCAGTTCCTGCAGGGCAGCAACCCAACCATCTCGAAAGTATTTCAAACTTCCATACTTGACCTGAGTCATCATTGCCGCTACCCCCCTATCCCATCCTTTGTCCCAACCAGTTCGAAAGGATTTCTTCACAGCCACTTTTCTCTTCATTTTCTCCAAGGAGAGCTTCTCGAATAGAAGATCCTCGGTGGCTCTCAATTTGGCCTCCACCTCCTCCTTCTGGCGTTTTACTTCTCGCAGAAGGGTCAGCTCTTCCTCGGCCGATTTCAACTTATTCTCAAGATCCCTAAAGCTTGTGAGTTTCTCGGCATATTTTTTATTCTCTCTCTCCAAATCCTTCACTTTATTGCCCAACTGTACCTTCTCTGCCTCAGACGCAGTCAATTTCTTTTCCCATTCACCCCTATCCTCGTCGTATTTTTGACGGGATTCCTT
Source organism: Sambucus nigra (assembly GCA_949130495.1). Taxonomy (NCBI): domain Eukaryota; kingdom Viridiplantae; phylum Streptophyta; class Magnoliopsida; order Dipsacales; family Adoxaceae; genus Sambucus; species Sambucus nigra. The sequence continues at coordinate 159,120,097 of OX422219.1, read as the reverse complement.
CAGAGATCGGGCTAAACCCTGGAAAGCATCCTCTACTCCGGACGAGGAGCTTGAAGCCTTGAGCGCTTCATCTTTCTTCACTATGGTGTTAAAGCAACTCACCAGCTGAAAAAGAAGGTAATGAAAAGTCAGTGCCGAGATACATATATTGACTGAAAGAAAGAAAAAAAAATTCAGGATAAAAGAAACTTACTGAAGCAATGTGACGAGTAGCTAGGGATGTTAGCATATCCCTAGACATGTTTTCTTCAATTCCTTGGACTTCAGGAATAGTCCAAGTCTTTACCGAGCTCATTGCAGAGCTCGGGGGAATAATGGTTGGAACACCAGCTCCACTAGCTTAGAGCTGAGGAATGGTTTCAGAAAAACTGACCGATGAGGACTTCTTCAATCTCCTCAGTGGTACTTCAGCAGTTTCAGCCAAAGAACCTTTGGTGGGGGAAATGGTGACCACTTCCACATAAGTACTTTTCTTGCTCGGAGCCATTGGAGGCTTCTCGGCAGCCTTCTGAGTAGCAACAAAAGGAACAGCATCAACTTTCTTTGTCCCCTTTGGGACTTCAGCCTTGTTTCTCTTTCCATCCCCGGCAGAGGAAGTCTCCTCAAAGATAGCAGGAACTCTTCTCTTGCCCATCTTCTGACTTAGAGGAATGTGAGATTCTGGTGAAGATTCCTCAGAAACTGGCAATGGGTCACTAATGCTGACCACAGGACGAACAGTAAAGGATGATGTGTAGCTCCTGTACTGCAACAAATATGAAGCAGACCTGATGTGCTCGTCTGCAACTCTTCGATGCAAATTCCAGATATGTTTCAAATGCTTTATATTAACTTCTGATTCTTTGGGATTTTTTCTCTTGCTGTCGACTGCAAACAAAAACATATTGAAATGTCAATCATGCATTTATTCAAACATAATGAAATCATAATTTCAGAAATGAAATAAAATGAAAATAACCTATCCCATTGCCATATGGGGGGCATCTGGGACCCTCATATACTGCATCTCCAACCAAAGGGGCATGTTGTCAATTTTTTATAACTACCCCATGTTCAAAATAATCCTTGTTTGCATCAGGGAGGTTGACTACTAAGGCCCTATTCAAAAACCTAGTTTTCAAATAAAAAACATTGTCTAAAACAGTCCATCTATAATAGTACATAATCTCAGGAATTCCTATACGAGTTCCATGAGTTTGATTTAACCTATAAACCCCATTAACTATTCTCCATGTGTTGGGGGCTATTTTTGCAGGGACAACATCGAAATACTGACAGAACTCTAAACATAAAGGGTTTGGTGGAAAAGAAAATCCACATTCAGCAATAAAGAGGCTAGGGAACCAATGTCCCTCATCCAAATCAAAATAACTTGAAGGCTCAGAAAGACTCTCCAAAGTTACCCAAGAAGGAATAGAGAAGTCAGAACGGAACTTCTCAAGAGATTCAATAATATAAACCATGGTGAATAAAAAGAAATGAAGAGGAAGGAAGAAAATCTTACAGGAAAATGGAGATCTGTTGACAAACAAACGAAGGAAGGGATGAACGCACAAGAGAGAGAAAAGCTATAGAAAACTCGAAAGCAGAAATTGAAAAGGTAGAAGACGATGGGATTGCTTCTGAAGCTTAAATACTTTGCCTTGGGAAACGGCAAAAGAAATGATTACAAAAAAGAAACTATTACGCTACCGGCGGCTAAAAGGACAAAAAGGGCACGAAGATCGAAGCGCTTATAAAAATGCAAAAAAAGGCGGATTCTGCGAATTTGGAAGGAAATTCAAATACGAAGAAAAGGCTCCTAAAACCCAGGAAGGTCATTTAATATTGCCATATACCGGGAAAGAATGTTCCATACTCCTCAAAGTTCGAAATATGAAACATTGGGGGCTTCTGTTGATACCAAAATTAATATGCTGATGTGGACGAATAATAAGAAGACGCGTGTCAATCTACGTGGCACTATAGCAACGAGGATGTTCATTCCCCCGACCAAGTCAGACTCACTCCGAGCAACAAGTACACTCCGAGGAACTCCAGCGCTCCGAGAAACTCTAACTCTCCGAGGAACTCCAGCGTTCCGAGGAACTCTTGAACGACGAACAACTAAGGCGGTTCGAGCTGCATCTCGACCGCAGCATTGATTGCCAGATAATCAACAGTTCAACTATTCATTGAATGCTTATCATCTTGACGCACACGTTTGAAGAGCATTAAATGAATTACCCTTTCATATGTGTATCATTTAATGTAACACCATTTCATGTACAGCCTAAGGGCTATAAATACCTTGTATCACCCTCATTCAAGGGGACCGGAATTTCTTGATAGAACTTGTAATCGAGAATTCTCAGACACTCAGCAATAACATAACAGTGGATGTAGGCCATTCATACAAGGCTGAACCACTTTAAAATATTATGTCTCATTTATTTATCTGTGATTAAATTATTAGAGTGATCTAGTTTTTTACATCAACATTCATCATTTTACTTTCAATTAATCTCACCATTTCATATTTCATTTATATTCTATCGAAGAGGCCTTATCAATATCATGTTTAACAAAACATTAACCACTTCTCTTTCTTATTTTTTTTATGTGGTCTTTATCTCATTGACTTCATTCGAACTATTTGAACTCCCTAAAGGCCCCAAGTATCACAATAAATTCAACTAACTCTTTAGTTTCATCGATTAATTAACCTCTTAATTAATTACAATGTAACATACATGTACCCCTTCTCAAGAAACAAGTGGCACACCCATACAAAATCATCACACAAACGTAGCCACCTGCTTCACAGTGCCGAAAAACTCGTCATCACCTTCCATGTGATGAACCAAAAGTCCATATCAAAACCATGTGCATGTGGGTGATTTAAATGGGAAGAGAGGCTGAGAGGGTAATATTAAATCCGACAATGGGTTGGCATTTCGGGTTTGTGACGTGTATTTGTTTCTCTATAAGGGTGTTTTTGATAAATAAGATGAAAATAATCACTAAGAGTCGATTTGCATGTAATTGAAAAGTTGAAAATATTTTCCATGGAAAAAATTTATTGGTGTTGTTTTATTGCAATTATTTTCTAGGTGGAAAATGTTCTATTTTTCATCTTTTATGTGTTTGATTTCCAATATTTTTCATGGAAAAAAAAGTAGAAAATATATATAAAAAACAGAAATATAATAAAAATTCCTAAAAATTAATAAAAATACTAGAAAATTAATAAAAATAACCAGAAAATTTAAAAAAAAAACACAAAAATTAAAAAAATACAAAAAATGAATAAAAAAATAGAAAATAAATATTAACCCCAGAATGAATTTTAAAAACAACAAATATAATAAAAAAACAGAAAAAAAAAATTGTATTAAGATTACTAAGAAAAAAAATCAATAAAAATCAAATCCACCACACTCCCCTCCCCCCCACCCACCCACCCACCCCCCCAACCCCAACTGTTTCGTCCCCCCCTATCGCCAAGTCTGTTCTTTTTTTAATTCTCTTGTTTTTTTAAGTTTTTTCCAATATTTGCATTTTTATTAGTTTTCTAGGGTATTTATTCATTTCCATTTGTTTAATTTTTGAGCGTTTTTATATATTCCTTTATTTTTTTTCTTAATTAATGAATTTCTTACTTTTAAATAATATTTTGGGTTTTTTTAAATTAATTCAGGGGTTAATATTTTTTTTCTATTTTTTACCCATTTTCTATATTTTTTCATTATCTTTTTTATTTTTATTTTTTTCTGACTATTTTTTTATTTTCTGGTGTTTTTTAAAATTAATTCGGGGTCTAATATTTATTTTATCTATTTCTTTTCATTTTCAAATTTTCTTAGCGTTTTTTTAATTTTATGTTATTTGTTTTCTTAATTATTAAGTTTCCGACTTTTTAATAAATTTTTGGGTGTTTTGTAAATTAATTCCTGGGTTAATATTTTTTTACCCACTCTGTATTTTTTTTCATTATTTTGGGGGGATTTATTCACTTTTTGTATTTTTTATCATTATTTTTTGGTTTTTATTCACTTTCTGTATTTTTTTTTCAATATTTTTGGGTTTTATTCACTTTTCTCGATTTTTTTTATTATTTTTCTGTTATTTTTTTTCATTATTTTTGGGGTTTTATTCACTTTCTGGACTTTTTTCATTATTTCTGGATTTTTATTCACTTTCTAGATTTTTTTTCATTATTTTGGGGGTTTTATTCATTTTCTGGAAAAAAAATTCATTATTTTTGGGTTTTTATTCACTTTCGCGATTTTTTTTCATTTTTTTGGGGTTTTATTCATTTTCTGGGTTTTTTTCATTATTTTTGGTTTTTTATTCACTTTTTGTTTTTTTTTTCTCGTTATTTTTGCGTTTTTATTCATTTTTTGGAAAAAAAAATTCATTTTTGGGGGGTTTTATTCACTATCTGGATTTGTTTTCAATATTTTTGGGTTTTTATTAATTTTCTAGATTTTTTCATTATTTTGGGGGGTTTATTCACTTTACGTATTTTTTTCATTATTTTGGGGGTTTTATTCACTTTTTGTATTTTTTTCCATTATTTTTGTGTTTTTATTCATTTTCTGGATTTTTTTATTTTTTTAGGGTTTTATTCACTTTCTGTATTTTTTTTCATTATTTTTTTATTTTTATTCACTTTCTGGATTTTTTTCATTATTTTTGGATTCTTATTTATTTTTTAGATTTTTTATCAATTTTTTTGGTGTAGCAATTCTTTTTCCTGGAAAATGAATAACAAGATGGGAGGAGGTTTTTTAATTCCATCTTTTTGTGGAAAAAGTGGTTACGTGACTTGTTTAAAGAAATCAATTCCATAAAAAAATTTGTGTATCAAACATCCAAAAGATGGAAAATGACTTCATATATTGCATTTTCCATGGAAAATTAGTGTTATCAAACACACCTTAAGGGTCCGTTTGGTTAGCTTGTGGGAAAAGGGTAGGCATGGCAAATTTTGCCTAGACAAAGAAGTTTTCGTGCTATTTGATAGGCTGTATTTGCAGGCTGACAAAAACTGTTTTTTCCAACTTTTTGTGTTTGATAGGCATAGTTTGTCTACTGAAAGACACTTATTTGCCTACATATGTTGTTTGATAGCCAAAATTTATCATGGCAAATAAAAACTTTGCCTATATATTGTTGGCAAATTCTTGCCATTTTACACATTTGCTTTATAATCAATATAGTTTACATAAGTTTTATTTTTCATTTTCAGGATTAACGACGAAATTTCGGATGCGAGTCAAGTTGGATGCTTGCTTTGAACGTGGATGAACCAAAAGAATTTGTTGGACATAGTTACTTTCATGCACAATTGTATTTAATTTTACTTGATAAAGTACTAAAAATGGCATTTATTTGTACAAGATATATTTTAGATGATAGCACATTTATTTGGTCAAAATATGTTGTAATTTGACCCCTTAATAAAATAATGTGGAATTGATTAGTTTAAAAAGCCCCGATGTTAATGTTGTGGAACCGTGTTATAGAATCAGATTTCAATATGAATTTGAAATTTGAAATTTTCAAAATTTGAAATTTGACATAAGAAAGGAAAAAATTTGAAATTTCACATAAGTAAGGAAAAAATTATAATATTGTTGATCCATTATAGTATCTGAGTAACTGATTTCATTATATGAGTATCAGTATCTGATACCATCAAATATCAGTATCTGATACCTTCAAATCTCCAAACGTGCATCAGTTATCAGTTAATCACCAAACGTGCATCAGTTATCATTTAAATACCAAACGTGCATCAGTTATCAGCATCAGTTATCAGCATCAGTTAATCACCAAACGTGCATCAATTATCAGTTATCAGTTAATCAGTTATCAAATCTCCAAACGTGCATCAGTTAATCACCAAACGTGCATCAGTTATCAGTTAATCAGCATCAAATCTCAGCATCAGCATCTAATTAACTGATTAACTGATTTCAAATCTCAGCATCAGCATCTGAATTTAAGTTATTAGTATATGAGTAACTGATTAACTGATTTCAGCATATGAGAACATGATTTCAGTTATCTGATATCAAAGCAAATAGGTATCTGATATCAAATGAGTATCTGAGAACATGCTTTAAGTATCTGAGAATATGATTTCAGTATATGAGAACATGATTTCAATTATCTGATATTGATAGGTATCTGATATCAAAGCAAATAGGTATCTGATATCAAATGATTTCAGTACCATAGCAGATATGAGGTCTCAGATATGAGGTATCAAACAAAATGATCCAATTTTATTTAATCATCCTCCAAAATTTAATCATGAGGTATCAAATGTATACCAAATTAAATTGTGGTATATATTGGATATGAGGCATACAAAATCATCAACAAAACAGCATACAAAATCATCAACAAAACAGCAGCATACAAAATCATCCAATTTTATGTAATCATCACCCAATCTGATTGTAATCATCATCCATACAAAATCAGTTTGATACAGCAGAATACAAAATCACAGACCACATATGAGGGGAACAATCAGTTTGATACATCTTAAAACATGGTTTTGACAACTACATACAAACATGGTTTTGACAACTACATACATCTTAAAACGGATGACATATAGCATCCGTTTGAGTGATCGAAGCATATCCAACATTGCTATGCAGTCCACATTGCTATGCATATCCATCATCGCTGGAGGAATGGTGGAAGTTGATGAACCACATTGTCCTTTGATGTTATCTGAGTTTGGTTCATTAGGCATTGTTGTAGATTCTGACGATATATCATCCATAGACGGCATTGCCCAACCTAACCAAATACCACAATTTACACAACAATGGTAGATCCTACCGAGGTTATTGTTCTTATCAGACTTGGTTATTCCAATGTCACCTACGGATCCACATTTGCATTTTCTCAATTTGACCCTAACATTCAAGTAGTTCGCATTAGTTGATGTAGACATGGAATCTGAAAAATATTAAAGCATTTTCTCAATTTAACCCTCACATTCAAGTGTTAAGAAATTATTACAACAGTTAAATGCGAAACGTAATAGTTTAGTCATCAAAAGTAAATGGTTGATTATGACTTGTTGCTCTTTCTTCCCACGTTTGTGTTGCCATTGCATTACATTTGTCTGTCCAACATGCCTGTGTGGCAAAGGTAATATGCTCATTACCATCAAGTACATTAAGTGGTGTTGGGTTCACATCATCATCACTATCACTATCATCACTGCACATATCATCCCTATCATCATCCCTTAACAAGTTATGCAGCGCACAACAAGCTAAAACAATCTTAGCTTGCGTGTCAATCCCATGAAAAGGTTGGTGGCGTAGATAAGCAAATCTTTTTTTCAATAATCCGATTGTGCGCTCGACTACATTGCGCAAAGATGAATGACGAAAGTTGAATAATTCTTTACTAGTTTTCGGACGTTGACCCTCAACGTCTCTGCGATGGTATCGTGTCTTGCAAAATGGTGATAGAAAACCAGGAACCAAAGGAAATCCTGCATCCGCAAGATAATATTTTCCTACGATAATACATTATTTTATCTTAGTCAAATATACGTCGAACGTAGGATTTTTGTTAAACGTCTAATAAAAAAAATACAGGAAATCAACCGGCATACCAGCTAGAATGGTAAGTTTATGTCCCGGTCGTTGTATGGCCGCCCTAAGTACACGACCATCATGTGTTGACCCTCCCATCCGGATAACACATATGTAAATTTCATGTCGAACGTGCATGCTACAAAAACATTTTGAGAGATGACTTGTTTCCGATTACGATACCTAGGTTGATCAACAAGGGGAACATTCGCAGATATGTGTGTACCATCTATCGCTCCTACGGCATCCTGTTGGGATACTACATGTGTTATTTCATACAATTCATTTTAAAAATTATTCACTTGTTAATCTATTGAGATTGAATTTTCTTACCGAAAAGTAATGATACCAACTTCTATTACCAGGATTGTCATTCGGGGAGTTATCAGGCGTTGCATTTACGACAATTTCCTTGTACATCATTAGGCAGACCACCAAGACTTTATGAAAGTACAAACTAATTGTATGACTTGATCTACAAAAAGTGTTACTCTCGGTTCGACAACGCTCATCATGACCAACAATATTCAAGAAAATTGCAACCTGTTCCTCAACGGTAACTGATCGACAATCGTTTAGCCCAAATGCACGTAGGCGGTCACATAACCTATGAAATGAACCGATGTTCATACGTATTGAATCATGGCATAAACGATCACTCATCTCGTACATTCGAAACAATGCTTTTTGCCGATGCTCATCCCAATTGTATGTAGGTGCCCTAGGAATGTCCATTAATGACCTTATATGTTGATAGATAACTATCGCCCGTATCACCATCGACCAAGCAACACCAAAGCGTTTTCGTTGAATTTTTGAATTATATTTAACCATTTCTTCCTACAAAATAAGGGTTCTGAAAGCTCACTCTTTGATATTAATTTATAAAATTAAAATAGGTCTAAAGGTAAATTCGTTAACAAAAAATCAAAAAGTTCAAGGAGAACAACGAAAAACTAACCGGAACAAAGTGATTGAAATGAATAACTCGGAGAATAAGAGGGTTCCTGTAATGAGGGACGAGTGCATGTTACACCAATAATCATGAAATTTTTTTTTTGTATAATAAATAATTATCTTTCGATGGAACCATAGATTTTTTTGGCTTTTTCAACCCAATATTGTAGAATAAAATATATTTAGTCCACATTACCATTTCATAAATTAGGAAAAAAAGTCAAACTCCAAATATGTCAAAACTTACTAAAACATATATAGGTGAAGCCATAACAAGATTACAAATATGATATCAAACACCGGATTATAACCCTCGATTTAAGTAAGAACAGTATGAACATAAAACCAGATTATAACCCTAGAATACAAATATGTAACCAGATTTAGCAAGAACAATATGAACGACAAAAAATAAACCCTAATGAACTCAAACCCTCAATATGTAAGCAGCAAAAAAAAAATCAAACACAATGAACTCAAACCCTAGAATACAAATATGTAGCAACAAATCAATATATGGGTCTAAATAACAACAAAAAATCGTTTTCTTTATGTTCATATACAGATTTAATATAAAAAAATTATGTGATGATCACATACCTCTGAAATCAATTTCTCCTTCGGTTTCTTCTTCGGGTGTTTGAGGAAAGCAGCAAATGTGAGCCATGTGTGATTTATCAACAAATCTCACCAAAACCGTACAGGCGATCAAATCAAGCAAACGTCAGCCGAAGGCTTTCCCCTTTTCTCTCGGCAAAGTTTGCCAAACCAAATAGATAAGCAAAAAATACACACGTTTTTGGGCAAAAAAGGGTCACGTGAGCCATTTTAGGCATTTTTTGCCATCGGCAAAATATGGCTAACAAACATCTCCTGAGTGGGCAAAAGTGTGGGTAAAACCCATTTGCCTAGGCAAAAGGGTGTAATCAAACGGAGCCTAAGTGTATTTAGTGGCTCAGCTCATTAAGAACATGAATCTGGAAGGGGGAAAAAAAAGGCCTACTATTGTATCCTTTTTTGGCTGTGTTAAAGGGGTCATGTCACGTGTAAGGAGTAGTCAGCAATGAGTATATCATACTAAACCTGATATCCCTCAAAAAAAAAATACGACTTAATTGATGCTCTCCTGGTCTATATGAATGAAGAACACTTGTAATGAAAAGAATATGGAGCAATAAAATTTCAAGATCCCTACATATATGGTCAAAATAAACATGCATAATCAGAATGTAAATTCTGGAAATCAATAGGACAGGAGACTATTCCAGACAATATTTCGTCACCAAAAAAGAAGAGATTAAATAGACAACAATCGAAATATTTCTCATCGGATATCAGTAAATACAACATCTGACAATCCAAAAAATAACAATCAGGAGAAGAACATACTCATCAACTTAGAGTTTGATAACCCAGAGGGCCTTGCAGTTTATCCCGTTTTCCATCATTCTTCGCCATAAGAGATGGCATCCATGGGAACAGTTTTCCAATTTCCTTGGTTATTGTACTAGGACTCAATTGCCTACCATTGATACCAAATTTCGCTCTTTCTATAGCTTCCATAAGATCTTCCCTCATCACAAATTCACCACCTGTGAAATCAAGAAGACATCAGAACACCAACAAGTTTTGAAGAAATTAAATTGAAACGCGATAAGTACATGAACTCATAACAAGCGCAAAAATCAAGACGCAGTTCGTTTAAAAAAAATGCATTATAACTTGTACAGAAAATCAGAATAAATTAAACCAGAAAAGGGGGAAACAAACAGCTCTAGACCCTGTTTAGTTCTGGGAAAATGGGACTGTTTTCCAGGGGAGAGGAAAAACTTTGGAGAACAAAAATGGGAGATCATGTTCAAATTTGATATGTTTTAATTGGGAAAACAGAATTCCAAATTTCTACTATTTTCCCTTTTTGCAAAATTTTTCTTAAACTTGGAAAAACTCTAATTCTATGTTTTCTACCACCACCACGTGATCTATCTGCAAAGCCATGCATTGCAAACCACACAAACGGATGAAAAGGTTAACAAGCAGAAGATGGAAAAAAATTTAGGTGGATTACAGACTTCCATTCTGGTTAACATGATTACGGCCCTCTTCTTATCTAGATTACTCTAATGTCCCTTGTTTCAAAATTTGAACAGTCCTTCATTATTGATGCAGCACAGGTTGCGGGTGTTACAAAAATTAAAACAAGAGGGAGCGAATGTAATATCTAAAATAAGAGAGGTATTTGTAGTTATGCCTACCCAAAAGAATTTAATACAAGCTACATATGAGATTAAATCACTGCCGGCGGGGAAAAAATGAGTGAGTTTGTGAATGCCGAAAAAAAATATAGATTCCAAGCAAACCTCTGCGAGCAGCAAGTAGAGCAGCTTCATTGATGATGTTTGCAAGATCAGCACCTACAAAGCCTTGGGTAAGAGATGCAACTAGGTTGCATATAAGGCCAGTATCTTCTTCAAGAGGAATTCCTCTAAGATGTACAGCCAAAATTTTCCTCCTTCCAAGTTCATCTGGTTCTCCTACAAGTACTTTTCTTGAGAAGCGGCCAGGTCGACATAAAGCTGGATCCAATGCTTCTGGTCTATTAGTTGCCGCGATAACAATAACATTCATGTCCGATTCAAAGCCATCCATTTCTGTCAGCAACTAAAATGCAATAAAAAGGCATGAGAGTCCACCATTTTAGAGAACAACATCACTAAATTATTTTATTTTATTTTTCTTCTTTTTTTAGGGGGGGGTGGGGGTGAGGGGAAGTCTCAGGTCTACAACGAAGGGCCGCAGGCCGGGCCGAGGATCTTATTTATAGGTTTGGCAAAGACTTGCTCATCAAGACTCTTGACTAGGGTAAATAATTAAAAAAGTAAACATAGAAATAGCATAAACAGCTTGGTCTAATAATATCCTTCAAATTAACCAATCACGAAATACACCCCCACCCCAATATGACCTAATAATTACGCACTTCCCCAAGGAGACCAACCGCACCCATAAAAAATGCTCATGGAAAAACAATCTCGAAGTTGAAGCGATACTCCTCTTATTTCCAAATTTGAACTGGCATAAGGAGGTTCAGTTAAGTATAGTATACTGCGGCTCATGGTTCTAGCATAACGAAATATAGAAACTGATGTGTTCGGTGATCCGTAGAGACACATGCCACATGGTTGTGCTCCCGGGAGAAGACTATCTTTTTTTTCTATTTTCAGATTAGAATATTATTGTCATTTTCTTTTATTTTTGGTCTTTAATTAGTTTCCAAGCATGTTTGGGGCTAATGAGTCATTTTTAGTTATTAGTTGTCCTTTTTACTCTTTTTGGGTATTAGATTGGCTAGCAAGCTAACCTCTCCTATATATAGCCCCTTGGCTCTCATTTGTAGAAACACTTGAATATTGAAAAAAAAAAGAATATAGAGAGAAACTCATTTCCTAGGTTTAGTTTTTTTTGTTGGTGGTGGTGCAGTGTAGTTAGTTGGTGTTGTGTGGTTGTAATAATAATGTTTCCGCATCCTTAGATTCACATCAAATTGGTATCAAAGTTGCATTTGTTCTTGGTATTCGTCGTGGTGCGTGAGGTGCGTATCAAATTGAGATTCCATTTGGACAACCCTTCAAACAGTAGATTAATGAATGTCCAAAGGGGAATCGGGTGGATTGGAAACCCTAAATTCCATCACCGCTAAAAAGGGGGATACTAACCATTTTAGCCTCCTCCACCCTCCACCTCCACCATCACCCTCCTCCACCTCCCACTGCCACACAACCACCAACTCATACAAATAAAACATCATCTCCTACTTTTCCCCAACCACCAAAATTAAACCCTAACCCTAAAAAATAAAAAATAAAAAAATTTAAAAAAAATCAAGAACCTACAAACCCTAACCCTAACCTAAAGAAACCCTATTCCTACACCAACCCCTAACCCCACCCAAACCAAACAACCCCTGCAACCACCAGAAAGCACCACCCCACCTCGCTGCCACTAAAACAGACCCTCGACCAACCCCATTAAGGGAACCTTATGATGAAGCTTGACTGATGCATCCAACACTGCTCAAACAGTAATTCCACAGGGAATGCATACTTGTATAGTGTGTCTGCTGTTAAGCAAATGCAGAAACTGTGGGTGGAAGAAGGTGAATTTGCCACTTTTAGGGGAGGTTTCCATTCTCTCTCTTGCGGTGTTGTTATTTTGCTTAGAATTTGCAATTTTGGGGGCTGCAAATCGGAAGGCGTTGTATTCTAGGGCTGGTCAAGACATTCTTGGTATCTGTTTGATGACATCAGTCCTGAAGATGGCTCGATTACATAATATAAGGGTCGCGACAGTGCTTCTTTGTTGTGCATTTGTTTACGATATCTTTAGGGTATTTTTATCACCATACATATTCCATGACAGTGTTATGATTGCGGTTGCTCACGGTGACAACAGCGGGGGAGAATCCATTCCGATTACTACCCGAAAACCCCAATCTGACCCAAATAACCTCCAAGAACCCTCTGCCAAAACCCACCGCCGCCTCCACCTCTTCAAACCCTATTTTGACCACCCTCTTACCCTTCTACCCTTCCCCTTTTTAGCCCTAATCTGCCCCACCCTCATTTTTACCATAATTTCCCCTTGTCCCCACTCATTTATGCCGCCCAACCATAATCAAACCCAACAAAAATGGGCTTCCCTGCTCCGATCCAATCCCCCACCCCCTATTTGACCTCAAATCAGGTCAAAATTGGTCCTAGGGCATATTTGTGACACGACTTCCACGAAAAATGCGTCCCACTTGGGGCTCATTTTCGACTATTTGCCATTTTGGGTCCGGCTTTCGGGAATGTCGCCATCTTCAGTCCGCTTGTTTCGCCATCGTATTCACAAAGGTGCGATTGCCGGAGTTCCCGTCGAGTCAGATTCGAGGGTCCACCACACTAAGTAGAAACCATGTACTTGTGGTGTAGAGAAGGCAGATTTGGTCGTCAGCTTTTGGTTGCTCGGATTTCATAGAGGGATATCGCCGGAATTAGGATTTATTAGACTCATTATTGATGAGATTCATACACATGGGTCTAATTTCAGTTGGACTGCCCACTTTTGATTGAGTTTGATTGAGATCCAAAGCTTTTCTTGGTTCATATCATGTGGCATTGATGAGTCATCCTACAAGCTTGAGGACGAGCTTTTTCGAAGACGGAGAGAATGATGTGTTTGTTGATCTGTAGAGACGTGGCGCGTGGTTGTGCTCCCGGGAGAAGACTATCTTTTTTTTCTATTTTTAGTTTAGGTTATTATTGTCAATTTCTTTTATTTTTGGTCTCTAATTAGTCTCCAAACATGTTTGGAGCTAATGAGTCATTTCTAGTTATTAGTTGTCCTTTTTAGTCTTTTGGGGTATTAATTTGGCTAGCAAGCTAATCTCTCCTATAAATAGACCCTTGGCCCTCATTTGTAGACACACTTGAATTTTGAAAAAAAAGAATATAGAGAGAAACTCATTTTCTTGGTTTATTTTTTTTTTGTTGATGGTGCTATAGTGTAGTTAGTTGGTGTTGTGTAGTTGTAACAATGACGCGTCCCCATCCTTACTCCTGCTGTTTCAAATAATGAGTTGCACTTCATTTCTAGATAACGACAAGGAGCGTCCTATTATTTATTTGTTTAAAGGTATTTGTGTCTTTAGGCCTCCCTTAGATAATTACACTTTGCTTACTTCCGATAAGAGATTGAGAGATGAACCCTAGCTTTCATTCATTATGGTTCTTGTCAATTTCAAAATTCTGTTGCCTTAGTATCAGTGTATTAGAGCCGCGTTCGTTCTTGGTTTTATATTCCGAAGATGTTGGATTCGATTTGGCTTGACAGGGAGTAAGGATGAATCGACACCCTCAGGGATAACCGTGCGCCAGTACCTAGCTGCCACTGCCAGTGGTGTCCTGCACATACCCTCCCTACCGCAACGCTGGTGACGCCTTGTATCAGTCACCACACGTAATACCTGACAAACCCCACCTATCACTCCTCGTCGTCCAACCCCCATTGACTCACCCCGTGACTAACATCACCCTCCGAAAAGGCTAAACTCTAACCTAGGCCGCCTAGGCCTAAACTACCACCCCCAAAACCCCATTTAAACCCTAACCGCCAACTGCACTCCTTGTCACCAGCCAACCTACCCCTGAGTCGGGCGCACCCATCATGACCCGATCCGAAGTGATATCAGGCCCCCAATTGAGCCCTGATAAAGCCTTTGTTGCAGCAAGGGATAGCCGCGATACCCCCCAACTCAGTCCATTACCTGCAAGGAACTTCCAACCTTAGCTCAGCCCTTATTTCCTCTCACTCGCCATTCTTTAGGCCTAGATCCCACGTCCTCTGACATATATCCTTATAAGGCAGTCTCCACTGCGGCGGCAGATGACTCAATCCCAGGTTTATCTCCACGTTTTTAGCAGCAGGGTCTTATAGACCGCTCGTTGATAATTCTTTTGGCTGATTCAGTAGGTACATATTGTTAACAGGGATAACGGCATGGTCATTTATATACCAGATGCAATCTTAGGGGTCACCTTTGCAATGTGTGTATCAACGGGGATTGAGCGTGAGATAGTTGACGCAGTGAATTTGTTGATTGAACCATTATTCGTATCATGTAGGACTGGGTGGCTCGGTAGCAAGCCGATTCACTGTGCGTGGACAAGGCAACGTGCACCATAGTTAGTATGAACGTGTCACTTCGAAGTAAACCCGGGAAAGCATACACAAACACATACACATAATAATCAAATAAAGATTCTCTATATATCTGTTCTCTCTCATTAATAATCAATATTCAAAGTTGTTGGATTTCATGTTATTTTAGTATATTTACCTTTGTATTGGGCTCCATATTTTGGGCCATAGTTGTGTACTCTTAATTTTGTAGTCTCTAGAACCTTCTAAAATTGTAATATTTTTAGTATAAATACAATTATTGGGCTCCCAGTTGGGTAAGCCAGCAAATCACAACCACCTTCTTAATTAGAAATCCAAAATAAAATCTCTCCACATATCTTTTCTCCCAACCCTAACCCTAATCACTGTTCACCATTGTTGTTCATCGTTATTGTTCATGTTCCAGTAGGTTGCAAACCCTAGCTAAAGTGTTTCGCCCTCTTATACCCTTTTTAAGGTTTTCTTGTTGGGTTTGATGTGTTAGAAGGGTTACTTCTATATTAATTTGGGGTGGTTGGTTTGTTTGGCAGCATTTTGTTGGTCATTTGTCGTGTTTTCCGGCCTTTTTTGTGCTCTCTTGATTGAGATTGGATGATTTTTTTTTCTTTGAAGTGGTATGGCTGAATCGAGCAGGCATTGGCAAAAATGTTTTTTCATTGGCAAAACGCACCCTACTCAATTGGCTACAAGTCTCCTCGTGAATGGGTGCACTTTTGCTTTCGGATCTCATTGTGGTGATAGGGAGATGGTTTGTCGTCATCATCTAGCGTGAAAAAAAGAAATTTGCTCAGATACGACTATTCGATTCATCTAGCATGGCCATAGGTATTGATACCACTTGTCCTCATGTCGGTTGTCGATTCTTCTCTCAGTGTCAATGCCACCATTACTTCAAGTGCCCCCTCCGCTTTTCATGTTTAGATTGCAAAGCCCACTTGGATTCTGAATTCCTGAGCCACTAATCACATGACGGGAGAGTCATTTGTTCTTTCCTCACCCATCGTTCTAATTTGTCAGTACGTGCGTATTGCGAACGGCTCCTATACACGTATCCATAGCAAAGAGGAAGTGTGTTGTTGTTTTTTTCCCTACCCATCGTCTCTTGCAAGGCTTGAGTTCAAAAATGATTATTTTACAAGGGGTAACCAATGGCTTTATTTATAGGCCAAAGAGTCATCGATCTACCAAATTGCAAATAGATTATCCTAGATAAACTAAAATAATTAAAAGATAAATAATAAACTAATTTTGACTACTAATACTCATCCTAATAAATATCAACTAAATAAAATAAAATGTTACAACTAGTATTCCCACCAAAAGCTGTATATCCCATTGGGCTCATCCATTAGTCCCCGTATACATCACAGTTGTTGGGTCATCCATGGTAGTATGAGAGAGTAAACATACATGACGGGTCGTGCAAACACATACACATTTCAGCATCGGATGATTGAGCCAGAGCCAATGAGCGAGCTCTAATCTGAGATCCATCTATGTCCTTAGTGGTTGGGTCAGCCATGGTGAGTTTTACAAAGAGCACTTACATGACGTGCCATGCAAACACATACACATTTCGACATCAAGAGATTGTGCTAGAGCCGATGAGCGAGCTACCATCCGAGGTTCATCCATATTCTTAGTGGCCCCATTTGCCCTGTTTGTGGATGCGCGATGGTCGTTGCGCACAAAGGGATGTGTTATGCCTTTACCAGTCCATTGACTGTTGTGTCGACAGGTGTTCCTCCTGCTCTCCGTTCCTTATTAATATCCCTGCTAACGTGTGCATTCCCCCTCACAAGTTAGTCCCCTCTAAGACACTCTTGTTAAAGGGGCGCCTAAACTCCGGGCTCACCTAAGCGCAACATCGGCATCTTGCCTCACTCGGGCAAGGCTCTTTCAATAACTCGCGCCTTGTGCGTCTAGGCTCTAAGCCACGCCTCGTTAAATTTTTTTGGATAACTCCCCTATTACGAGAATGGACCAATTGATATGTTTATTTTAAGAAATGAGTCAACTATTTCGGACAATCAATTTGGATTTATGCCAGGGCAATCCACCATGGTAGCTATTTACTTATTAAGACAGTTAATGGAGAAATGTAGAAGTAAGAATAAAATTTACACGTGGTCGTTGTTGATTTAGAAAAGGCATATGATAAAGTACCTAGGGTTATAATATGGTGCGCTTTAATGAGGAAAAGAATCCCTATGAGTTATATTAAAGTTATTGAAGATATGTATGATAACACAAAGACGAGAGTAAGAACTATTTGTGGATAAACTAATGATTTTACGATTAAAGTGGGTCTACATCAAGGATCGGCCATAAATCCTTAACTTATTTGTTGTAGTATTGGATGAGATTACTAAGAACATACAAGAAGATGTCCCATGGTGTATGTTGTTTGCGGATAATATAATTTTAGTAGACACTTCAAAAGAGGCCTTAGCGATGAGTATACTTCGAAAAATGCCTTGGAGTCCAAGGGACTAAAAATCAGTAGAAATAAAACTGAATTTATGGAATGTAAATTTAATAATGAGGTGTTTGATAGCACAATGTTAGAGATCGAAGAAAAAGTGATAAATCAAGCTAATAAATTTCGTTATTTAGTTTCAGTAATACAAAGTACCGGGATATTGATGAGGATGTTACGAGTAGAATATCAACTTGATGGATGAAATGGAGACAAGCAAGTGGGGTGTTATGCGATAAGAGGATAACTAATAAATTAAACGAAAAATTTAATAGAGCAATTGTTAGGCCAACGACTTTATATATAGCAGAATTTTGGACTTTAAAGAAAAAACATGAACAAAGTCTCCTTGTTAGTGAGATGAGGATGCTCCAATGGATAGGAATTACTAGAAAGGACAAGATTAAAAATCATTAGCAATGAATTAAGAGAAAGTGGACTTAGATGGTACGGACAAGTGTTGCGTAGACAAATTGATGCAACTATAGCTAGAGAAAGATTGTTGAAAATAGAGGGTAAAGGAGAAAGGAGCCGCCCTAAGCTATCGTGGGAGGAAATTATTAGGAGAGATCTTAAGGCATTAAACTTGGATGATAATATTACTTATAATAGATTAGAATGGAAAAGGAGAATTCATGTGGCCGACCCCATGTGATGGGATTAAGGCAAGGATGATGATGATGATGGTATGGAAAATTTAACGATTCCCCACCCCAAAACTATTTAACGTAAGTCCTTAATTCGTAGTGAAACTTTATCTTTCCCACTAGTCCCTACTTAGGCAAAAGAAACAAACAAAATTAAACTCCAAGAGTGTAGCATCATTGAACAAATTTATATGTTAATTTTGATTTTCACACGTTGGAGTATCTTTTTTCACATATATCAATATCTTTTCTTTTGTTGGTTATTGGATAACAGAATTGTTAAATAAATTTGATATTTAGATATATATATATTTTTTTCATATAGTAGTATACGCTTTATCTTCTTATGTGTCCCTTCGTAACCTTGTATAATACTAATATATGTTATATATTTCAAATTTTAGATCATAAATGATCTCACTTCAATCAACCGTGCACCTCGCGCCTAGGCTCCACGGGGAGCTTGGCACCTTGGTGCGCTTTTCACCTTGACAACTATAATCTAAGATATATAGCATGCCACGAACTTTGACCTAGTAACTCAGGTGCGTAATTTGCCGCATTACGGCATGTTCTCTTTAAAGCACGCTGAGCTAGAGAGTTGTGTGAGGATTGGTTCAAGAGAGTGCCTCTCAATGTTTTATCCCCACTTTGTTGACACCTAGAAAGGATGACAGTTGGCGTGTGTGTTGATATCAACAAGATAAAGGTGAAGTGTCATATCCTCATTATGAGATTTAAGGATATGTTAGAACGGCTGCATAAGGTTAGGGCCTCTTCGAAGCTAGACTTAAATAGCATATACCATCATATGAGAATGCAACCTTAAGGACGAGTGGAAGACTACCTTCAAATGAAGAACTGTCTATGTGAGTGGACATTTATGCCTTCAATTGGCTAATGCCCCTTTTGCTTTGATGTGTGTGATGACCAGAATCTCAAATCATTTCTTGGAAAGTTCATGGTGGTCTACTTCAATGACATCCTAATCTACATCTGGTGATGGGAGGAGCCATGGTTCAAAGTCTCAGTCTCAATCCCCATATATGATGCCCGATTTCCAATTTGGTCGCAGTATCAGTTGTGGTATCGGGGGATTTGCAAAGATACTAATGTAAACTACACGTCAATGGCTAAAAAAAATACTAAACCCTAACTTTAGAGCGAGAATCAAAAGTTGTCTTATATTTCAAGATTGGGAAAAGTGAGTACAAATGAGATTAGATGGGGTATTTATATGGGATGGATTACTTGCTAATCAAGTAATTAGCTAAATTGATGATCAACTAAAAATAAAAGAATACCTAATTAGTCCCAAACACGCTTGGAGACTAATTAAGGAAAGAAAATGCCTAAAAACAACTAAAAATAGAAAATAGAAATAAAAAGGAAAAATAAAAGGAAAATAACAACGGATTCCCATCAGATACGCTATTTAGAGAGCCCAAAAAATTTCAAAAAAAATATAGAAATATTTAAAAAATAAGATAAATAATGTGGACCAATTAGATAAATTCAAAACCATCAATGAATATGTATAGAACTATCTTATTGATTATACCGACGCGCCTCGGACTTATCAACTGTAAGGACAAATTTCCAATCAAGTCAATTTGTTTGTAATTGGAATAATTCCGGACAAAACGTTTGAGTCATAGGGTTGACTTTGAGTTGTTGATCCCATAAGCCTATGACGTTGTTTGATGAAGACGTAGCGGCCAAGCTTCAAAGAGTGCATATTCTAAGCCGTGTTTACAGTGCCACGTTTGTCTTCACATATGCCGAGGATCTTGCAGGTATGAACGTATATAGTTTACGAGTCCTTGGGAAGTTTTTATAAGAGTGTTCTATTTTCAAAACTGTTTGGAACTTAATTTTTTCAAAAATATGTTTTCTGAGTTTACTGTAGGCAGAGTTTTAAAATTCGTTTAGATCGTTCAAACGACATCTCCATGGCGTTCAAACGACATTGTTAGGTCGTTCGATGTATGCTTTCAAACGTGCATCAAACGAAGCGTACTGTTTTGATTTTTCTGCGGTCGTTAGAAGCGAGATGAAATCTCTTTCAAACGAGATCTCTATCTCGTTCGAACGACAGTCTCAAATCGTTCTAACGACGCGCCGCCTTGATTTTTCTATACAAGGATTTTCAAACTCAGTTTTCTTTTTGAGAGACGAACTTTTGACGAAAACGAAAGCAGACCTGTTCTCAAAAGTTCCAACTCCAAAGTTTCACCCTTTTTATTTACAAGATACAAGATTCGTCATATACTTTGAGATCTTATTTGGGCACCTTGTTTGTTTCTTTCATCTCGAGAGAACCTATTTTCGTGCGGTGGACTCTGTCGTGTAGATTGCGGGGAAGAAGCTGTGGACTCCGTGTTTAGAATCGTAGACGGTTGTCGAGCTGTATCGGTGGTACGCGTGGACTCGTGTGTTGTGGACACTTGCGTAGGTGGACTCCTACGTTGCATTTTGGAGGAGTGGTTGAAGATAGAAGAGCGTCGAGGCTTGTATGGGATTGTAGGACATAGTGTCCCGTCGGTTCCCATAACCCCTCGAGTAAGGTACACACCTGTTTGGGTTAGGAAATCGGTTTTGGAAACGCTAAATGTTAGGTTGGTTGATTCTCACATGCTTGCACATGATGCTTCACATGCTATATCTTATGGATGATTGCTTGCATGATTTTGTTTGTCATACGCTAGTTGTGCATCATGATATATGTTTGCTAGTGTTATGACGTGTACTTTTTGTATTATATTTTTCTTTTATTGAGTCATATTTGAAAAATAGAAAAAGATTTTATTTTGATAAAAATTTTGAAAAAATACAAAAAGATTTTCGATTTTTGTGTACTTTGATTTTACACATTTTGTGTGTTTGAATCCAATTCACTTCGCAATTTTCATGTGGCTGGAACATTTGGTTATGACTTTAGATACTTAGATTGATCTTAACCATGTTTATGGAATTGTTTCAAACTTGATTAGCTTTACGGATTCGACTTTTTATATGCCTCCACACACACATGCACGAGCTTATTGGATTTTGGCTTCATGATTGTAAGGACAAATTTCCAATTGAGTCAATTTTGGCTGAATTCCGGACAAAACTAATTGAGTCATAGGATAGTAGTTTGTTATATCTTTTCAAGCCTATGACAATTGAGTTGAAGACGTAGCGGCCAAGCCTAAAGTGAAGATATCATCAGTGTCGGTTTTCGTGCCAAGTTTATACGTCATCAACATTTGAATTCCAAGGTCTCCAAGGTATGAATGCATTTAATATATATAAAGACTTGGTTTTTTTTATGGGTGTCCTTTTATTAATCTTTTGTCAAAACGACTTTATATTTTACCAGAAAATCATTTTAAATCTTTTCATAAAAGTTTTTGGGCTTTAAATACAGTTTTGGATTTTCTGAAAAGTCGTTCGAACGAAACTGGGATCTTGTTCGAACAAGATGCCCAGGTTAGTCGAACGAACCATCGAACGAGCTATCTAACGAACTTTGTATCTCTTTTCTGAATTGTCGTTAGAAATGTCGTTAGAACGACATCGTTCGAACGGGTTTATCTAACAAGATTTTTGCCCTTTTTGTACTCTGTTTTCTCGTTCGAACAACATTCAAAAGTCGTTCGAACGACCTGGGCGATTTTTACCGGTTTCGCCAGTTTTTATTTTTAACTTCCCTCTACCCCACTAACTTTATTCCAGACTATAATAGTGCAGGAGAATCAGTTTTTCACGAGACTTTTTCAGATTTTCTAAGTGCTCTTGAGAGCAAAAACTTTTTCCAAAAAGGTACCCTTGGTGTTTGTTAATCAAATGATCTAATCTCAAGAGCAAAACCAAGTTTTTACACCCAAAAGTTTCTTTGATCCAAGTTTTCAATATATATACTTGTTTGAGATCATCTTTGGCACCTGGTATCATCTCTACCCAAAAAAGAGAGTTTCCTACGGAGGAGCCCGTATTTGTTGTTTCGTGGTGCTCATACGGAGAAAAGCTTCATGTGTTGTTAACGGTTGATTTGCCCCATCAGTGGATTCCAAGACTACGATGGATTCCAGAGTTATCAATTAGGCGGAGGTGGAAGCAAGAAGAAGCGTTAAGGCTTGAGAGGGAGTCGAGTCGAGTCGAGTCGAGGATGTAAGTCTTTTGTCTTGTCTTTGTAAAATCATATCTGATGGATTTGTTGGTTAGGCCGTCCGAAATTTTTCCCGTTGTGGGTTTTCCTCGTACATCACAGCGTTGTGTGATTGTTTTTCTTTTTATCTTACAAAAATCACTTAGATGTATGTGTAGGTGTACAAAGATAAAAATTGATTTTAATCACAACAATTGTGTAATTTTGGAGCTAGATTAAGTTTGGGTATGTTTAATTTAATCTAATTCAAGCAAATTTAATCTATTTGGCAAAATGCATACTTAGGTTTATTTGGCATAATTTTAACTTGAATTGAATTAAATTTGTTTAATTGTGATTAAAAGAAAATTTCAAATATTTGTTTTGTTTTGTTTAATTTCATTTTATCTTAAAAGAAATTTAAAAATTTGAGATATTTCGAGGACCATCACACCCTCTATCAATGATGTATATTCGAGCTTGGTGAGATGTTCTCCCATCAATCTTGTCATCTACATGTTTATTTGACTATGGAGGATTTGTGCATGTAAAAACCGTAGCCATTAAGAGTTAATTTATTATTAAAAAAAATATGGGTGAACACGGGAAACGGCTGCGAGAGGCAAGTGAACTCGTCGTGAAAGCCACCATTTGAAAAGAGCCCAAGAAAAAATTCAGGTAATTAAAAGAGAAATATGACCAACGGGGGGCCAAATAGTTTAGTTTGATTGATCATTCAAAAGAAATCACTTCAAAAGAAAAGAAAAGAAAAGAATGAAATATAATCATGTTTATCTTTTGAGGGAGTTTAGTTGAAGATCAACAAGTTTGCACAATAATACCTAGTTATGCTCATTTTGTCATGACGCTATTTATTTGTAGAATCATCAATATTCTAAGCTTGTGTGCATTGTGCTCGTTTTGTTCATTAAGTTCAACTTTATTTGTCAATTCAGGCTAAAGCTTAGTTTGATAAAGTTTTGCGGTCAATTAGGACTTCTTGAACACATTTGAGTGTTTGGATTATAATTCTTTTGTTACTAGTTCACACCCATTCATTCGATCCCACATGTTTGGACACATCCATACTATGCTAATGTGTAAAGCTTATGCGTTTTTGTGTTATGTTTTGTGGTCGTTTATACCTATATATATGTGCCCGATTTTATTTGATATATTTTGCATATATTATATATGGTATTGTGTTTTGAGTCTTTGCGGTTTATATTTAATCCATGATTATCACTTGCTTGATCTTTTGGGATTATTTGTGCTTGATTTGCCATGTTGCGCGCATGCTACACTTTACACCGTTGCATGATTTATTCCCATGTCCCTTTGCTTAGTATTGATATCTTGTGATCACACATTTAGGGAGAGAATCGGTTTTGGGGAGTAATTATTTATGCCATCTTACTTTGTCTATTCCTGAGCAAAAAGGGGGAGAAATTGTAACTTTCCTTTGCATGATTAGGATATCTTTATCTTAGGGGGAGACGTCTTGCCTAGATTGAGAATGTTTTAGACATTGTTAGACGTTTATTCATTTTCGGATTTATTCTTGTTATACTATCTTTGCATTTGAAGGTGTGTTCAAGTGTGCAGGATTACAAGTTGAGTTTATTGCGCGACAAAGTTTCAAGCAAAGCAAAGCTACTCATGCTCGTGTATCTGTCGAGTGTTTGTACGTTTTCCTTTTTGGGGTTGGGGAATGAGTCTTTTTAGAGAGCTTGACGGCCCATAGAATTTTTATTTTGGTTTTGTCCCGGAATAGCCAAAGGGGGAGATTCGTAAGGACAAATTTCCAATCAAGTCAATTTGTTTATAATTGGCATAATTCGGGACAAAACGTTTGAGTCATAGAATAGACATTGAGTTGTTGATCCCATGAGCCTACGACGTTGTTTGATGAAGATGTAGCGGTCAAGCTTCAAAGAGCGCATATTCTAAGCCATGTTTATTGTGCCATGTTTGTCTTCACATATGCCGAGGATCTCACAGGCATGAACATATATAGTTTACGAGTCCATGCAAAGTTTTTATAAGGGTGTTCTGTCTTCAAAACTTTTTGGAACTTAATTTCTTCGAAAATATGATTTTTGAGTAAGCGTACTATTTTGGTTTTTCTGAGGTCGTTAGAAGCGAGATGAAATCCCGTTCGAACGACGCGCCGCCTTGATTTTTCTATACAAGGATTTTCAGGCTCAGTTTTCTTTTTGAGAGACGAACTTTTGACGAAACGAAAAACAGACCTATTCTCAAAAGTTCCAACTCCAAAGTTTCACCCTTTTCGATAAAAAAAATCTATTAAACAACAGTTGATGTAAACAATTTTTACTTTGTACATATAAAAGAACTTTTGAACATAAGTGAGTTGTAAACTTTTTTTTATTTTGTAAAAATAAAAAATAAAAACAAATTTTAATTTTGTACAAAAAAATGAATTTTTAAACAAAATTGAATTGTAAACATTTTTTTATTTTGTACCCAAAAAAATTAAACATAAATGAGTTGTAAAATAAATTTTTTAAAAAAAGATCTTTTAAACAAAAGTTTCTGTAAACATTTCTTAATTTGTACTAAAAAATGACCTTTTAAAAAAAGTGAAACTTTTACAGGCCATATAACCCACAAACATCTTCTACGCTCCTTCCCTATATAACAAAACAATAAAAGAGTAAAACAATCCCCAACAAAAAAAAATGTGAAGGAAACAAACTGCATCGTCTGGTATTCTTCGACAAAACGAGTCTCCAATGAGATTGAGATGAATAATTTCTTACTCTCCCATAGTTCTACACTGCAACCAAACAACTAAACAACTGAACTCTAATGCCATAAAAATTGGAATTCAATTCACACACAGAGTTTCACACATACACCACAGACACAGAATTCTTATATAATTCCACATTGGAATCAAACAATTGAACTTTGGTCATCCAAAGCAAACAAACATGACCTCACATTTTGTGAAAATGTGAAAAAGGCCATAGGTTCGGAACCCCCCAAAGGATACCAAACTTCAAGTGAGGCGTGTGTTAGGGTGGCTCTGGCACAACGTCCCCCGTTTTAGCTCGCATGGGGGAGTCCAAAGGGGTCGTTCGTGTGGAGGTTTAGAATTAGAAAAAAAAGGGCACAGTAATGAACACCCTCACTCAAATAAGCCACAACGACTCTCATACCTAAATACAAAAACCTTCCAAGTCCCAACAAAAATCTTTAAGGCAAAGATAGGAAGGAAGGTGAGTTGCTTCTCCTTTAAGCCCCCTTCAATTTCGTTTTGATTCAAAAACAGAATCTCGGTCGATATTTTGTGTCTCGCCTGATTTACTAGCAAGATATCCCAAAATCACCGAGATATCGCCGATACAAGTAATAGTAAACGATCTTGGAATTTATTTGATTCGTGTCTCGGAATCATATCGTTGCCTTGCGATACCGAGTCAACTCGGTCGAAACTTTGAACCATGGGAGGTGCATGTTGTGCATGTCGCAAAGGTTCTCGAGGTTCTTCACCGTGAGAGGTTCCTTCTACAATTAAAGAAGTGTTCCTTTCTGGTTGATTTTGTATCCTTTTAAAGTATTTTGTCTCTACCAATGGGTTCGAGCCAACAAGTCAAAGGTGAAGTCTATATTGGCATATGCCTACTTATGTTTCTCATGTTAGGAATTTTAACGGATTAACTAGTTCCTACCAACATTTTGTTGAAGAGTTCAATTCTATTATCACTCTAATGACATCCTTAATGGGTTCCTCTACGCCAGAGTTTCGGTGGGATGGTTAGGTAGAGGAGGCCTTCAGGATCATCAAGTTCGAGATGACTTCAATCCATGTTCTGTCACTTCCCAATTTCATGCAACTTTTCGAGTTGTCATATGATGCCTATAAGACGAGATTGGTGCAGTGTGGAGTCAAAACTGCAGTAATAGCGATCTGACAAGTTCCGTGCTCAATAACTCCACATGTAACTTAAAAGAGTCTTATTGGTTCAAGCCGTTAAGCAATAACTCACAGTGAATTCGTGATTACATCCGATCATGAGACCTACGTTTCATGAATAGTCAAACAGAAACCAATGACAGGCATTCGCAATGGTCTACTTTTAGGCAACAGTTCACATTCCAGATGAGATAACAACGTTGTGGATGCCTTGAATAGCAGAGTAATGCAATAGTAGCCATTGAGGTATATAGTTTGGGGGTTCGATGACGTCCGTGAGTTACATGCTTCAAATACATTCTTTAGGCATAGTGTAGAGGAGTATTAGCAACATCATGGTGTCTAGTTTAATTACTTGTTCCAGGATGGGATTTTATTTCACGGAGCAACCTTGTGTATTCCTTCCTCTTCTCTTTATAAGAAAATCATTCATTTCTAAGATTAATTCTAGGAGATTTATAAAGACTGTTGTTGGGTGTTTTGAACTCGGTGGCCACTTAACGACAACAGAATCTTTGGCCCGTATGTTGTGCGAGGGGAATGCCGTTATTCGTTAGTGTTATATTTGTCAGACCGCCACGACACGACAGTACACTAATGCGTGTTACATAATCCTCTTTCTATTCTCGAGTTTCTTTGGGAAGATTATTTCATGGACTTTATTATGGGGATGTCTATGATAGCGAATGGTCATGACTCTATCTTTGTGGTTGTAGATAAATTTCTAAAAATGACTCATTTATCCCTTGCAAGGGACTTCGGATGCCTGTCAACTAGTTAACTTGTATTTTTGCGACTTGGTGCAGCTTCGGGGTGTTTCTCATAGCATAACTTCAGGCCAGAATGTTTGTTTCATTTGTTAATGTTGGAGTGTGTTGTGGCCTCTTTTGCAGAGCACACTTTGATTTCAACAACTTCTCAATCCAAGACAGATGGACAGATTTAGGTAGTTAGTTAACCGTAGTGTTGATATTTTATGGTGTCTTGCAGGTGAGAACCAAGATAGTCAATCTCACTATGCTTTTGTTTCAAACGATCGGGATGCCAAAATTTAAAGCTTGGAAAAGGGAGGGCCTAATAGGAGGACAACAAGGGGAGATAGTATAACTGGACCTTGGAGAGACGCTATGTTATCCGAACTCCCTGCATCAATAATCAGCTTTGCACTCGCCAATTCCGACATAGATTTGGAACCGTGTTAATTGCCAATTCTTGGTCATTGAGATTCATGATAATTCAGATTAATAATTAGTTATAGATATTACCTCCTTTTTTCTCGTTTGAAACAAATTGAAATGATTGATGTTTTTTTATTTGCATGTTACGTCTAATTCCTATTACTTTGGATGGATTCGTAAGGGGTGTTGTGGCTGCGTAGCTTGAGTTTGCTATCATCAACGACGTTAACCTTCATAGATAATGTTGGATATGTCGCATTCAGTTCCTATATATTTAGTATAGCTACCCCAACGCTACGAATGATTTTCCAACACATATGATCTATAATCACGAGAATGTGGGACGTGGAACCGCATCACGGTTAAGTTGTATTTTGTCAGAGGGAATTTCGTGATGGTTTATTAACGGAATGAGTGGTGTCAGGGGAAGGGTCACAAGCTTCAAATGCTACACTATTATGGTCATTTTCTTATTGTGCATTGTTATGGGAACAATGTTTATTAGTTGGATCTCCAACAATCTTGACACGATTTCATGGTTCGCATGTGTCACGTCTCATGTTGATCATGTTGAGGACACATCGACGAGCCTAAGTGTGCGTTGCTTGATTCAATGGTGACACCTGAGTTTTTAAGGCTACTCCCCAATATAGTGGTCGTAACTTTTACAATCAATTTTGTGCTCATAGGAATTCAATCTTTTATTTATAATATAATATTTGTGCCTTTTGGCCTCCCCTTGACTATAAAAGAAATCTTGCAATTCATTTTATGATTATTACACTTAGCTAATATCAGAAACTCTGCATGTGTCGTGCTTAACTTCTTATATTTTATTTTAGGCACTGTCCATCCCAAGTCCGGATAAAGGAGGTGGGTTGCGTTAGGTAGCTGACAGTCAGCGACTTTGTTAAACATGAATCCTATGAATATACACACTAATACTAAGACATTCCCCTTAAACGATGCGTTGCGCTTGCCACCGGGTGTCTCGAAAAATAATCAATGGGCGTTGCGCCTGCCACCGGGTGTCTCGAAAAATAGGCGAGGGGTGTCGCATCGACGCCCGGGTGCGATGAGAAATGGGGAAAGACTCCTGCACCAATCTGAACGTGTGCAGGTAAAGAAGAGTTAGCGATTTGGAATATAGAGAAAGATATGGAGCTATAGGATACCATGATAAGATAAGAAGAAAAGTTAACATAGCTTGTTTACAAGAAATTAATTGGGTCAGTGAAAAATCTAGAGAAATAGAAAATACAGGATTAAATTAAATTATATTATACATGCAAACATAGAAATAGAACGGAGTCGGAATAATAGTAGATAAGAACCGTAGGGATGATATCGTAACTGTTATTAGGTAAAAATATAATTAATATGTTAGCGCTTATTCACCCCAAGTAGGATCAAATGAGCATTCGAAAATACAATTTTGGGAACAAATGGATGAACTAATTCAAGAAATACCCGTTGAGAAAATTTATATAGGGAGAAAATATATTTGCATTCAAACACCCTAAATAGATAATTAAACTATTCTCTCCGATGACAACAATTTAAGCCGCAAAAAGAAGTCAATACTTAAAATGAATGGAAGGCGAAGTTACCTGGTTTAACGTTTGGTCCCTTTCATCATTGAAACTTCTGCCACGCTTTCCGCCGACGGCATCAAGCTCGTCGATGAAAATTATTGATGGTGCATTCTTCCTTGCCACATTAAAAAGATCCCTAATGCGAGCCGCTCCTCTTCCAACAAACATCTCCACAAATTCACTGGCAGAAACAGTGAAAAATGGTACACCTGCCTCTCCAGCCACTGCACGAGCTAGTAATGTTTTCCCTGTTCCTGGGGGACCCACGAGCAGCACACCTCTAGGTAACTTTGCTCCTAGTTTATTGTAGTTAATAGCTCCTCGCAGGCACATAACTATCTATAAACAAGTAAAATGCATGAGTAGTTAGTCAAATGAAAGACTAAACTTGACTTAAGCAACTTGCAACTATTAAGCACAAAACATGTAAACAATAAGCATTAAAGGTATATTGGATAGCATGAGTGGCAAAATTACAAGGCAAAAGTTGCCTAATCACCCACCACCAAAGAAAAATTTGCCATGGCAAATCATCAAACTGCATTAGTGTGTGGTACTCAAGTTTAAGTATGCAAAATTTGCCATGACAAATGAAGTCTACCAAACATAAATAAAAATATAATAAAAAAAAGGTGCCCATTCCAAAATCCGCCCTATTTGACATAGCAAATTTTCCCATCCCATGCTATCAAGCGGACCCTAAACTATACCGGGCAAACTAAAACATTCTTATGCCAATTCATAATCTCTTCTATTTTATTATATTTTTATCGGAAACAACGATTTTTATTAATATAAATAAGATCGTCACATATGTTCAGTGAACCAGCAGTCCGCTCAGGAAAGAAAAAGAAAGGAGAGACTATATATGAAGATATAACAAAGTACACAGGCTCATAAGGTCTACATCCCAACCTGATGGCAGGACTTATCTCTACATGAAAAATTCTCATCAAACCCCCAAAAATGATTCTGTTATGCCCCATATGGCTGCCACTATTCCGACTTTCAAAGCCATCTGACAATCCCTTGTTATACCAGAACTTCCCCCCAATTATTAACAATAAGATTCACACCAAAACCCTTGAAGGCCAGTGATGTTGAAGCCCGAAGAGAAGTTATGAACTTGATAATATATATCCCTTGTTCCCTCCTTATTTGTTTCTTTTTCCTCAAAAATCTGTTCATTTCTCCACTCCATACATTCCATGCTAGAGCTATAAAATTGTGCATCTTCATAAGCTCATAGCTTTCTTTCCATCCCCTCTAAGTCTCCATTCCAGGCACAAAAACTCAGCCCAGGACCTTGCGACAGATCTCACCATGCCAAGTTTATAAAATATTTTGTTAAGCAAAAATCTCAAAAACTCAATTTAGATCATTATCTTCACCATTGTTCTTGCACACACTCACCACTTAGGAAAGAGGCGTGTTTTCCTCCTCTTATGTTGCATGAAATCGCATGTGTTAACCTTTTTATGTGCCACCAATCGAGAAAAAATTTGGACTTCTGAAGCAACTCCAACCTTCCAAATCATCTTGTATGGACCAAAATGAGGCATAGGAAGGGAATCCACCAAGAGATCAAAGAATGATTTACAAGAAAGTATACCGGAAAGAATACCAACCCACACCCTTTTGTCGAAGAATATTATATTCAAAGGGATCCCTTTCACAAGACAAAGAGAACATGCGAACTCAATGAATTCTCTTTCATTAAGATTTTTCCTAAAAGTTAGGTTCCAAGGATAATTGAAAAACCAAGTTCCGTGACACAGAAGAATGAATAATCGCATGAGGCGATATAATCTAGGATACAGCAAACACAACTTGGACTCTCCAATCCAAACAACTTCCCAAAACGTATTTTTCCTTCCACCCCCCGCTCTTACCCTAAAACCCTTATGATTGTACCTCAAAGCGATTCTTGTTCTAAAAGAAATCTCCATAATCACTTTCCTAAGAGAGTCAAGTTTCTTTTATTAAGTTTCCCACTTCCAACCGTCCCTTATTCTTGGTTCTACACACAATCCCCAAATTAAAATCATTTTTCCCTTCCCCAATCTCTTACCATAAAAAGCTCCTTGCTAGTTTTTAATTCTTTTTGCAATGTTCATGGGTATTTTGGAAATTGATACAAAATAAATCGAGAGGCTACCTAATCCGGATGAACCAAGGTGAGTGTTTCCCCCGCCAAAAACCCATACTTCCATCCACACATCCAATAACTTAGAAAAAAATCCAACACTTGTTCCCAAAAAGATACACTTCTCGGGTTCCCTCCTAAAGACATGCCCACATACTCCAAAGGTCATGCAACAAATACACACCCCACTTTGGCAAGATTGGTCAATTAGTTTTCCTCAACATTTATTCCAGCAATGACACCTTTTGACATGTTCACTCCTTAATTCTGAAAGTTCCCTAAAAGTTTATACAACCCTAACGTGGTTTGTAAAATTATCCACATTCCCTTTACTAGAAAAATTGAGGTCGTACTTTGATGCGACGACAAGTGCCCTCACCCAAGCTATGGTTAGTCTCGGGTTCGAGAGCAACCTCTCCATATATATATATATATATATATGGGGGTAAGGCCATTCGACATCCGCCTCTCCCAGATCCTGCAGTTAAGCGGGAGCCTTGTGCACCGAGTACGATCAACCCTTTACAAGAAAAATTAGTACATTTATGAATTGCAAATGAGACACATTGGCTTTGTCACTTCCAATTTCAAAACCCTGTACTACTCTTACCTCATTATCCCTCCTCAACAATCTACTTAAAACATCCACCCCGGGGATATAGAGGATAGTAAATTGGGGATCTCCTTGTCGTATACCCTTTGATGCAAGGAATTTTCTCTCATTCAATCATTGCCCATTCATGGAAGAAAATGCCAAACCTAGACACCCCAAATCCATCTCTTCAATTTAATTTCAAACCCATTTTGTTTTAAAGTGTAATCAGAAAAAGTCCAAATCCACATAATCACATCATTTCAAGGTCAATTTTAAAGACAGGGTCTTCCTTTTCCTTACTTCTCCATTCTTCAACCGCTTCACTTGAAATTAGTACCAAAGGATTCGCTTTCCCCAAACAAAAGCCCCTTATGTAGAGTCAATTGTTTCCTTCAACGCCTCCCTCAATCGTATGGATAAAATTAAGGATAATAATTTGTAAAAACATGACACCAAACAAAAGTTCATTTGTATGCACATCGACCAATTCGTAAACATCTTCAGAATGCAACTCTATAGAATCTCACGACACTCTCCCAATGCCGCCATAACAAAACCATCACCTCTACACTTTGTCCCCTCCACAATCAAAAGATGTGTCCTAGTCTATTCCTCTACTAGTCTGTCCAACCATTCTCCATTTTCCCTCTTAATAGGACTCCAATCAAACCCTTTTATCCCAAAACCTTCTCCCACCCTTTTACCATAAAGATTTTCAAAGAAATTCATTTCACTAACTCCTCCTTACTTTATAACAATCCTTCAACCTTTTTTTTATAATTTGGATATGAATTGATTGACTCTCGTTCCACTAGAAATCCTATGAAAGAATTTTGTATCATTATCCATTTCTTTAGTGCCTTTTAAACCTTGTTTTTTTATTCGATGAAATTTTCTCTTTCAAAATTAATCCCTCTAATTTTTTTTATTGATTACATCTTTCTAACCTCGAGTCCTCCCCAATTACTTCTTCAACTTCCATTGCATCGAACTCTTTGATCCGATTATTAAAAGCACAATTTTTCCATCGCACATCCACTCTTCCAGTTTTGTT
Organism: Sambucus nigra; assembly: GCA_949130495.1. Classification (NCBI taxonomy): domain Eukaryota; kingdom Viridiplantae; phylum Streptophyta; class Magnoliopsida; order Dipsacales; family Adoxaceae; genus Sambucus; species Sambucus nigra. The sequence goes on along the minus strand of OX422219.1, from coordinate 159,087,032 downwards.
TAAGTTTAACAAATCCCAGTTATTTTGTAAATGTATATCCATGTCAACAACTAAACATCACATTGCTACCACATTTCTTTGAAATTATCTTTAAAATCATTAGTGTTTTATCCACAAAATAAATAAATAAAACAGACAAACACATTTTCAAATATGAATGATGGAGGATGCCATTTAAGGGGCTCTGTGTCCAACACAATAAGGGCAATGGTTAAAAATAGGTCTAAGCCTCCTGTTTCACAGCCCACCCCTATGGAAAACAAGAACCTATCTAATCTTTAGCATGCTAAGTCTTTCCTCATATTTGACCACGTAAGTTGAGCATTACTCATCTCTACGTCACTACTTTGGCTTCCCTAATGAAATCAAAAAGACATCCGTGCTCTTAGCCCTTCTTTTACCATTCAATATTTCAGACACCATCCCAACCACATTGAAGTCCCCACGACACAGCCCAAATAGGGCAGCGAGTTCCTCCCAAAACCTATCCTCGGGGTAAATGGAAGCAAAGATGCCCCAAAGACAAACTCCACTCACCACCCTAATGTCCCAAATTATTTGGATCCCCCCTAATTTGCCTATCAAAGGCAAATAAAGCCAATCTTTAAATTTGTATCCTCGTATACTCCCCGTAAATTTGTTGCCCAACTACCTCTGTGTCTTTCTTTCCTGTAAAATTACAATATCATGTTTTTCTCTAATAAGAAGCTCGTTCATTACCCGTATTTTATGTTTTGGCCCAAGCACCATCGTGTTCCAACTGATTATCTTCATTGGAACACAAAATTACACTCTTTAAAGTGTGATTACCCTTAAACCAACCTTAATATATCCCACACTTCTAACTTTTTAGTTCCCTCAACCCTTTTCTCCCACCTTTTGTAGTTTCAGCTTTTCTTTTATATTATGTTTGTATTCACTTGGGAAATGGAAATTTTAATTGGAAATTTTATTTGGGAAATACTCAATTCCACTATTTTTCATATTTTGTGTTTTTGATTGAGTGGTACAATATGATGTGTTTATTACACTACCCAAAGTTGGAAAAGACAATAATGGAAAATGACAAGAGCACAGCTCTACCAAGTTGTACCTAAGAGAAAGTGGGGAAAATCGATATGGAAAACATATGATATCAAACACCAACAAAAGATGGAAATTTTTTCTAAAAATGTGTGCTATCAAGCACGCCCTTAATGTCATATACATGTGTGTGTGTGTGTGCGCGCGCGTGTGTGCGTATTCTCATTTCAAATTTGAGGGAATTATTGTGTCCTGAATTCTATGTTTGACCTCATAGCTTCATAGAAACATGAATGGAGACCATTAAATTTTACTAAGCAGTGATTCCTTCAAAAATCAAAAGGCACATGAGATTGTTAGAAGGACAGAATTAACTTTTAATGGATTTCCTGAAGTACTTTTGATTATTGGGCATGGCTAGTAGATAATTTCATGTATCCAAATTATACTTAATCATGTAACCTAATCATATTTGATCTGAGGAGTTCATGAGAAACCATACCATATATCTCATAATTGAATGCATTTTTAGGAATATTCAAACATAAAATGAATTCGAAAAATAATACTAACTTCGTAGTATCAACAATACTAGTCTTCGTGCCATGTCATGTAATGAACGCACACCCTAAAAAAAGGCAAGTGTGGTATTTGGCCGTATGAGAAGTTGACAAACAAAATAATGAAACTAGAGAAACATATCTACAAGATGTAATATCAAGAATGGATTTGCTTACCTCCATGAGCTCTACTTTCGCAGAATCAACACCCTCCACATCCTCGAAGCTAACCAACTGATTTCTAGGCCGTCGTTTTTTTGCCGGGCTATTAGCAGCCGAAAGTTGACGATATAAAATCCACATTAAAGGAGTGAGAGGAATCCATAGCGTTAACAAGGTAATCAAGATACTCCTCATTGACATTAACACTGATTGAGGCGCGGAACTGTATGCAGTTCCTTTATCTCTCATCAAAGTAAGAAGATAGCTCTCATCGTGATCTATCTTTCTAGTAGAGTACTGCCACTGCGGTGTAGAAACCTTAGTCTTCGTCAATTTTCTCAACACATTAGGGCTTTTTACCTCTCCAACGACTGTATTATCAGATTTAGCTTCCTCAACATTTCCATCTAACGAATTATCTTCCGACGCTTTAGTGTCTTCGTCACTCCCAAAATTGGTATTGTAGTATATACGACGAGATCCCTCCTCAAATAGAACTTTCATAACATCCCCATTTTGAAGGCTTGTTATCAAATCAGAGTACGGAACAACTTTGGGGGAAGGCATTGTGGTTAATTTCAGAAACAAATAACACATCCCCAATACAACCGAAATTGACATCGAAAGAGTCACTCGTCTCATATTCTTGCGCAGAAACATACCTAGCTCATTTAAAACCAATTTAACCGAAACCCTTTTCAATTTAATTGATAATAATCTCAACCTTGGGCGCAATCTTAATGAAAACCTCCTTTTTACATCACTATTTTCTCTTTTCCCCAAATGGGTTTCTTTATTCTTCTTTTCACTAATCACTGAGTTAATTTTGGTGTTGTTTAACAACCTATGGCGTGGTTTACAACAATTATTGAACCCTAATAAAGGAAGAGAAACCGAAGTGCAGCAAGAATTAGACAGTGAATAAGATAGATTTCTATATTCCCCAAAAGATTTATTTTTTGAAGCATCAATTTTTAAGTGCTCCCGGGCTATCAAAAACCCATCATTTGGAACAAGGAGAAAAGATGCCATTTTCCTATGATAAGTACATCAAATCTTTAATCTTCCTCCGTAAAGAATCATAAAACCTGTGACAAAACTACGAAATTGATTAGCAGTATTGGGACAATGTTGGTGATACCTGGGCTTATTTGTACACCAGAGACGTGGGATGTTCTTGAGTAGGTTTTTTTTTTTTCTTTTAATGGGAAATGAGAAGATAAGAACTAATAAAAGAACATTTTCTCTTGGTTTTTTATGTCAAATTGTAGAAAATTTCCTTAGGTTGGAGCCTATTTTCAGTTTGCACCCTACTTCTCAAAGTGAACAAAACAAATCTTACATTATTAAAATATTTTAGTTACCTAAAAAGTTCTAAAAATATATGACTAGCACTCTAATATTGTTTAGTTACTGAATGTCATTCAAATGGAAAGTTTGACTTACAGTTGGGGTGGAACACAACTATCTAATTGGGTTGTGATGTGAACCTCCATTCGTGTTCGTGGTAACAGGACCAGTTTGAGACGAGTTTTGCAGAATCCGAACTCGACTCGTTTAGAAAAATAACAAACTCGTCTCGTACCGCCACAAACTCGAAATATTTTTTAATATTTAAAACTCGAGTCCGCCCCGAATTAATATTTAGGGAACCAGACCCGGCCCGCTTATTAAATTTAGTTGATTTAATGAACTTATATTTTATATATATAAAATAATGCATAAATACACCACCATTATTACCAACTTATATAATTAGTAATGGAGAAAATATAACTTAAAAAATATTTACTTATATATATATATATATAGGGAAAGGATCAAGTGAGGTCCTAGTTTGAGGACCCCGAATGAGGACCATTTTTTTTAAATAGTAAAAAATATATTTTTGGGCTGATTTTTTTTTATGATTTTTAAACATTTCAATAGGACCATAAAAAAATAATCAGCTCAAAATGATTTTTTTGGCTATTTTAAAAAAATCAGTCAAACTTTGTCAGTTTTTAAGTTGTTTTTAAGTTGTTAAAAAATGACAAAGTTTGACCGATTTTTTTAAAATAGTAAAAAAATTCATTTTGACCTGATTTTTTTTATATGGCCCTACTGAAATGTTTAAAAACTATATAAAAAAATTAGCTCAAAAATATTTTTTTACTATTTTATCAAAATTGGTCCGCGCCAGCGGTATGCAAACAGAGGTCCTCATGAGATCCGCTCTCTCTCTCTCTCTCTCTCATATATATATATATATATATATATATATATATATATATATATATATATATAAAGTAGCTTGGTTTTTGAAAATGTACACATTTTAAACGGCCAAGATGTGTGCCACCTCCTTGCATATTTTGAAAAAATTGATGGTCGGGATCACATCTATTTTCTTTTTACAAACCTACCCCTCGATTATTTGGTTTCCCCCTCCTTTTTACTCATCAAAGTTACCCTTTAATTTGAAAATGAGGGCATTTGCGGAATTATTTATCCCTCGCACTCGAACACACGCACGCCCTCATCTATCTGACTATCTCCCTCATTCTCTCTCTAAAACCCAAACCCACCCCCGTCTACCTAATTCTCTCCCTCTCACTCCAAACCCATAAACCCCACACGCACCTCCTTCATCCGTTGCCCGCCCTCCGTCGTTGCCCGCCCTCCGCTGCTGCAGTCAGGTACTCTATCTCTCCCTCTAAAACATGCACATACGCGCACGCACACACGCACCTTCCCGCCTCTGCCTCACTCTCTCTCTCTCTCTCTCTCTCTCTCTCTCTCTCTCTCTCTCTCACACACACACACACACGCGTACACACTCATAAACAAGCTCATACACACGCGCAGATCGATTTTTGGTTTCTAATTATTTTTTTTGTGTGTGTGTGTGATTCATGATTTCTTATTTGTGTGTGTGTGTGTGATTTCTGATTTCTGATTTTTTATTTGTGCGTGTTTTGTGATTTCTCATACACACAGTTATACATATTTTGATTGTACATATTTCTGATTGGATGTTTTCCCGTTTAATATCAGCGAGTGAGTTTTTTTAATATTGCTCCAACATCATGGTTTTGTTGAACGTTTGTAACACCCCGCCTAATTAAATACCGGGTGGCCAGTCCCATACCAAATTAAAACAAAATATACAGTTGGCTCATTCTCAGCATCACTGTCGAAAACATTTACAACTCACCCAATTAAGCTGGTGTTAAAAACTTTTCAAATTTTACTTTCAACAAAAATTCATTTTTAGTTTACGAATAACACTACATATATTATTCTACAACACTAATAACCGAACAGATAACACAAAAGAATTTAAATGCAATTGGAATAAACATTCCCAAATAATTTCTCAATACAGTACCTAACAATAATAAATGTATTAAAATGACACGAGTACAAGACTTTTTTACTCAGATAGAAAGAGATGACTGAATTCCTTTGGGCGACATGCCCTAAACAAAAGAACCACTACACAAAAATGGTCAAATTATCACCTTTCAGCCGGCCACCTTTGTCAAGGTCATTGACCGTGACACAAATCTCGCGTTTTGTGTCACGGTCATTGACCTTGACACGACCGTGACAACTTTTGCAGCAAAAAAAGCCCTAGGATTCTTTTTTCCCACCTCTTTTGGTTTTTCCCCTCTCTCTCTCTCTCTCTCATCCGCGATTTCTGCTCTCTCTCTCTAAGGTATATTTTTTTTCCTCTCTTTCTCTTTCAATTCTATATGTATGTGTATGTGTGTATATATATGTGTGTATATGTATATGTGTATGTGTGTATATATATGTGTAAATGTTAGTGATAGTTAGAATGGTGTAAATGTTAGTGATAGTTAAAATTGTGTAAATGTTAAAAAAGTTATAGAATTCATATGTTAAATTTAATTATATAAATATTTAAATTGATAATAATTTTATTCATGAAATTAATTCAATTAGGTAAAACCCTAGATAATTTTTTAACAGAATTTGATAATATTATATAAAGTTTAGTAAATTCACAAAATGTTGCCAATTGTATGTTTTTAGGAATATCATTAGTTACTTTCATGCCCAACTATGTAGAATACATACACATGCATGTTGTTAGAAAGTCTTAAATTTAATTCTCACTTTAATTTGTAGAATCTTTGTACTTGGTTGGATTTATCCCTTTATGATAATGAAATTTATGCTCCAATTATAATTATCTCATGTCATAATTTTATTAATAAACAATAAATGTGTATGGTGGTGTGTGGTGGGGGTGGGGGAGGGGGTCGGGGTGGGGGTCGGGTGGTGGGGGTGGGATGGTGGGGGTGGGGGGGGTGTGTGTGTGCATAGGTGTGTGCGTGTGTGCGTGGCGGGGGAAGGGGGCAAGGGGTGTGGTGGGGATGGGGGTGGGGTGTGGGGGGTGTGGAGGGGCAATTTTAGCAATTGTATATCTTTAATTAAGAAATTGTATAGCTTTAATTGTAATTTTAATTGTATAGTTTTAGATGAAAGTAAATTAATAATTAGTGCCAATTTCATATGAAAGTAGGATTGTCCCTCATTGTAAATTAGTAAATTAATAATTGTATACTTTAATTGTTAGTTTAATTGATGAAATATTGGGTTGGTTAGTTTTAAAAGTGGCATGACGTGTGCGTGTGTGTGGTGGGGGTGAGGTAGGGGTGTGTGTATGTGTACTATTAACATTTTTTTTTATCTGTACTAATAACATTTTTTTACAGCAAAAATGTCTCCTTCAGATATTAAGGCGAAGATGATGATGCTGTTTATGATGATTTCGTCTGGGCTCGGTGGTAGCGGAGGCGACGAGGGCTCCTCCGCCACTAGGCTCCCCAAATATGGAAAATTTGGGATTACCGTCGAGAACAAGTCGGAGCTATTAGCGAGATCCCTCGAGCTGCTAAAGACGGTCATCGGCCCGGGGTTTATGAGTTGGAAGGAGGTGCCATATGAGCTCAAGTTAGCTGTTTGGGCGGCACTACAGGTAATATATTTATATTTATATTTATATGAATATTTCAATTTCAATTTCAATTTCAATTTCAATTTCAATTTCAATTTCAATTTCAATTTCAATTTCGATTTCATATTTATATTTATATTTATTCGCAACTAACATTGTATTTGTTGGACAGGAACAATTCAACTTGGATCCAAAGCTACGCGATCCCGTCTTGGAGCAGATTAGGGAGAAACTCAAGTCGTGGAAAAAAAATATGCGGGCACGGTACTTTGGGAAAACAAGAGAGTCGATTATCCAATGGCGTGAATCTGTCCCCCCCAAGGAGCCGATCTCATTGGCACAATGGCAGAAGTTCATTGACAATGAGATCGAAGATCGACAATTGGCATCTCGCCAATCGGAAAGGGAAAATCGGGCAAAAAAGACGGACGTGCACTACTCCAGCCGGACCTCTTACGCCGAGGTGGAGCATAGGATGAAGGTAAGATTTAATTTTTCTATAACTACAGAAATATATTATTCTTCATTATTTTACTTTGCGGGGCCGATACTAATTTTACTTTACTTTATTTTATTTCAGGGGGTAGGGAGTGGGCTAGGGGGTAAGCCACATAGGCTCGATACTTATGTGGCTCTTCGGACGAAGAAGGGGAAGGACAAGGAGGTGTCCCCGAGCGTCGCGGCCACGATTGTAAGTAATCCGACAGTTTAATTTTTGTTAATTACGTTATAATTTTTTAGTTTACTTATTTTACTAATCATGTGCTTTTGTCGTTTCAGGCAAAGCTTAAGGAAGTGCATGAGTCGCAGTCTGATGCCGACAAGGAATCTTTGTCCACAGACGCACTCAGCCAAGTGCTTGGCTATGATCGCAAGGGGAGGACAAGGGGAGTGAGCTCGAGGGTGGCCAAATCTAGGATCATCGGATTGGAGACGAGCGACACCGGGTTGGCTCGAACGGTGGATTCACACGACGCGAAGCTGTCCCGTTTGGAGGCGACGATCCAAGATATGTACGCATTCATGAAGCGTACGTTGGGCAGAGACCGTAAAGGGAAAGGGAAAGGGAAGGAGAAGGCGGTGGAGGAGGAGGTGCGGGAGGACGAGGCGCAGGATGACGAGTATGTGGACCTCGCTGCTTCATCACCGACACGTTCGTACTTCGATGATCTGCTTCCCTATTTGGCGCCCTTCAACAGACCATTGTCGACACTTGGTTGGACGAGCGTGTTCATATTGGACGTATTTGATGGCCAGCGGATAGGGCGGGGGTTAAGGGACCCGAATATCGTCGAGGGTGGAATAGTTCATGGACGTACGCTTCAACAGATGGAGTCCAGGGTGCTCGTCACGCATGCCATACCCGGGAAGGAGAACTCTCTATTGTGGTTGCGCGAACAATGCGACACGACGTATATTAGTGGGTGCGTCAATTCGTATATCGTGTGGCCTACTCACCTCCTCACATTTACCCAAGACATGTAGTAACATTATTTTTAAGTTTGTCCATTTTAATTATATTTGGATTATATCGCCATGTATATTATTTCTATTTTGAATATTTGGATTATATCGTCATGAATATATATTTGCATTATCTTTAGTTTGTTTGGATATATGATGTTTGGAACAGGTACTACGTTGCTATAACAGGTACAAATATACTGCTGGGCAGTGGCAGTGGCCATACTGCCCGCAGATTTTTTTTAAATTCTGCCCATAATTGTCACTAGGGGTGCACAACAAAACCGGAAATCCGATAAACCGAACCAAACCGACTGCATTGGTTCGGTTTGGATCGGTTTTTTTGCTCAATGGTTCGGTTCCGGTTTGAAAAAAAATAAAACCGATACATCGGTTCGGTTCTCGGTTCTAGGGTAAAAAAACCCAATCCGATCCGAAAACCGATCCGATCCGAACCAATCCGGGACCGAACCGTTTTATAATTACATATATATATTTATTTAATATATTTAACACTTGTAATTTATATTTTTGTGATTATTTGAGTTTCTAACTTAAGTTATTGAGGTCAAAATTAATTTTGACCTTAAAAAAGTTAGTTATGAAACACAGTAATCTTAAAAAAAATTAGTTATGAAATATGATTTTGGAACCGAAAACCGATCCGATCCGATCCGGGAACCGCTGGTTCGGTTTGGTTCGGTTATGTATAAATGTCGGTTCGATTCCGGTTTCAAAAATTTGGAACCGACCCAGGTCGGTTCGGTTCTCGGATTAGTACCAAAACCGATCCAAACCGAACCGTGTGCACCCCTAATTGTCACGATCATTGACCGTGACACGTCCGTGACAAAAAGGTATCACGGACGTGTCACGGTCAATGACCGTGATAATTTTTTTAAAAAGGGTCACGGCTTTGTCACGGTTTATAACCGTGACAAACGTGTCACGGTCATTGACCGCGACACGACCATGACACGACCGTGACAAAAAAAGTTGTCTCGCCTCAAAATGTCACGGTCATTGACCTTGACAAGTTGGATTTGTCAAGGTCAATGACCTTGACAAATGGGCAGATTTGGTGTAGTGAACACTACATAATGTGAATCAAATGAAGATAGGCGTCTAAGCAATACTCTATAGCTCCATAGCTCATCATAATCCCCTAAGGTTGGCATCCCTGTTGCTAGACACCTGATATAGAAGATACAATAGAAAATAGAATATGCAAGGAAACGGGTCAGAGCCCGATGTAAAATGATTTTGAAAACAACAAGTATTTAACAAGTGCAATAAAGCATTTATTATGTACATGTTAGAATCCATACTCTCACTTGATATTCTCACCTCTCATCTAGAGTGCACACTTAACGTTTCCTATTAACCTCTTAGTTAATGGTTCCTCTTAACTAGTTTCCATAATATGATTTTATCCCATATCATAACCCCGTATGTCCCATATCATACGTAGTATAATCATTCATATACATTTCTCATTAATATGAATTAAGCTTTTCAAATCTATAAGATTAAATATTCATTGACTTAATTCAATTCTTTTTCTCTATTTACCGTCATCTACAATTATCACACAGTAGATTGATCTAACCATTATATATACATTCATTTAATTCATTATATATATACATATATAATACGACATCCCGAGTCACAGCTGTGGTGCATGCATTACTCTGCTATCACGTTCCGGTATCGATGGTCGCCGAATAGGAGACTAAAGGTTCGGTAAGGATTCCTCTAACCACAAATATTAACACATAAATTGGAGGCGAGCATAGTCCTCATACCCATGGGTCACGCACATACCTACGTTCCCATAGTCAGCAGACTTATCAACTCCCCTATAAGTCTTTCATAGACCTATGTGCTCGAGCGACAAATAAAAAATCCCATGGATTCATTAGGATACGACTGCCCTCACGCGCAAACCTCCCATCGATAACAAGTAAGCTAGGTATGTCATACACATAAATTATCACTCAATCAAATAGGCATTATCATCTACCTATAATATAATATCAACAAGGTAATCACACTACCCTAAGGTAGTCCCATACGTAGCATTATATCTCTTTAAATCCTACGTACTAAATTATGGCTTTACTTCCTTAATTTAATTATTTCAGAGTCTCACTCACTACTCAAGGTTTAAATAGGTTTTTCCTCAATATATATTCAGTAAGAAATCACTAATATCCTATTAGTTCGTTGTAACACCCCGCCTAATAAAATACCGGGTGGCCAGTTCCATACCAAATTAAAACAGAATATACAGTTGGCTCATTCTTAGCATCACTGTCGAAAATATTTACAACTAACCCAATACCCAATTAAGCTAGTGTTAAAGACTTTCCAAATTTTAATTCAACAAAAATCCATTTTTAGTTTATGAATAACACTACACATATTATTCTATAACATAAATAACCGAATAGATAACACAAAAGAATTTAAATTCAATTGGAATAAACATTCCCAAATAATTATCCAATACAGTAATCCCAACAATAGTAAATGTATTAAAATGACAAGAATACAAGAGTATTTGACTCAGATAGAAAATATAATTGAATTTCTTTGGGCGACATGACCTAACTAAAAGAATATTGTGAATCAAATGAAAATAGGCGTCTAAGCAATACTCCATAGCTTCATACCTCGTCATAATTCGCTAAGGTTAGCGTCCCTGCTGCTGGACACCTGATATAGAAGATACAATAGAAAAGAGAATATGTAAGGAAACGGTTTAGAGCCCGATATGAAAATGATTTTGAAAACAACAAGTATTTAACAAGTGCAATAAAGCATTTATTATGTACATGTTAGTATCCAACTCTCACTTGCTATTGTCACCTCTCATCTAGAGTGCACACTTAACGTTTCCTATTAACCTCCTAGTTAACGGTTCCTCCTCACTAATTTCCATAATATGATTCCATTCCATATCATAACCCCGTATGTCCCATACCATACGTAATATAATCATTCATATACGTTTCTCATTAATATGAATTAAGCTTTTCAAATCTATAAGAATAAATATTCATTAACTTAATTCAATTCTTTTACTCCATTCCCCGTTATCTACAATTATCACACAGTAGATTGATTTAACCACCATATATATTAATTTATTATATATATACACATATATAATACGGTACCCCGAGTCACAGCTGCGGTGCATGCATTACTCAGCTATCACGTCCTAATATCGCATGTCGCCGAATAAGGGACAAAAGGTTCGGTAAGGATTCCTCGAACCACAAATAACAACACACAAATTTGAGGCGACCATAGTTTTCATACCCACGGGACACGCACATACCTACGTTCCCATAGTCAGCGGACTTATCAACTCCGCGATAAGTCTTTCATAGACCTATGTTCTCAAGAGACAAATCAAAAATCCCATGGATTCATCAGGATATGACTGCCCTCACGCGCAAACCTCCCGACGATAGCAAGTAAGCTAGGTATGTCATACACATAAATCATCAATCAATCAAATAGGCATTATCATCTACCTATATAATATCAACAAGGTACTCACATTGCCCTACGATAATCCCCATACGTAGCATTATATCTCTCAAATCCTACGTATTAAAATATTATGACTTTACTTCTTTAATTTAATTATCCCCGAGCCTCACTCATTACTCAAGGTTCAAATAGGTTTTTTCTCAATATATTTATTCAGTAAGAAAATCACTAATATCCTACTGGTCCACCTCATCTTATCTCCCGAATTACTACGAATTAAACTCTCCCTTTAATTAAGGTTAAAACCGGTAGTTTCAAATCTCTTATAAACCCATCTTCTTTCACTTGGAATTAAACCCTCTTGTAAACTTAAGGATACCCAGGTGTTATGTTCAATAACCCCTACTGGTCCTATCTTTAATCCTCATGCAATCTCAATTAGAATCCAACAAATGAATCTAGCAACTGAAATTCCTTTAATTTAAGTATCATTATTCTAATTAATTAAATCCCAATCAAATTCATTCAAATATTATCTAGGGCTTACTGATCTTATATAAGTCCCATAATATCTAATTAATAATCACCAAAGATCTACCAAAGGTTTGGGATAAGAATCAACATTAAAAATGAACAATTTTAGAATATCTGGGGAGGTCGATCGATCGAAGGCAGGGGGTCGATCGATCGATCACTCAGGTAACAGCCTGGTTTTTCTGCATTTCTGCAACTACTGGTTTAGCCATTTTTTATCATTAAAACCTTCATATTAACCACCCAAATGACTTATAATCCTTACTACATGATGTATCAACATATACAAATGATTTCTAATGATCTAAACATCCTAAAATCATCAAGAGATTGGATTAAAAAGCATGTTTATCTCCTCTTTTTCCAGAAAATTATCAACCTAATATCCTCAAGAACACAACAATGGTTTTCAGAATTTCTTCCATAGTTATATGATTATTTTGTGGATTATTATCATCCTACAACATGAGTTTGATTCCTATATCTTTTCAGTTTTCAGAAATCCATTTAACAACTCCATTATGTCTTCCAAACATGAAAAATCATCTCTTTTAATAACTATTCTAACATGGACAATATACAAACTTAGATTGCCATTATCAAACACTTGCCTCTACTGAAGGTCTGATCATTTGGTGTAGTATATCTCAGTTGGTTCTCCCTTCTTCGGTCAACCTCCGGTGGTGGTTGGTGGTGGTGACCATTGGTTATTAGTTCTTCTCCTTCCCAAGTAAGCTTTTCCCTTCCCAAGCAACCTTTCACTCTCTCTAGGAAGATGACTTCTCTATTTCTTGTAGAGGAGATGAATAACCCACGTACACTTAATCTACCAATACTTATAATAGGACAAAATTCGAAATCACTATACACCCCCTTGTGAAAATGACCAAAATGCCCTTTTGGGTTGTCTTTTCATTTCCAAATGACCCGAGACCCAAAACCAACATCCAAATAGACTTTTCTGACTATTTCAACCCTTCCGGACGCAACGACGCAGTCGAAATGACTATAAGGTCGATAGAAAATAAATTTCCTTTTTAATTTAAAAAATAGTCCCGACACGTCTCATATCGCGTCCGACTAAAAATTCAAATTACCGAATTATTAACTTACCGCAATATCAATAACATCACATTAATATATTACCTAAATATCTTTAAGTAATATTCAGTATCATTCATTTTAATATCCACAATTCGGATAAAACCCAAATGAATTAATTTATAGTAAAATCCAATTAATTAAATTAATTTAAAATATAACCCATTTTAGAAGTCATTAAAATCACGGGGTATTACATCCGTATCATCTCATCTCCCGAATTACTACGAATTAAACTCCCCTTTAATTAGGGTTATAACCGATTGTTTCTAATCTTTTATAAACACATCTTTTATCACGTATGATTGAATCCTCTTATAACCCTAAGGTTGCCCAGATAATTTATTAAATTCTCCTAACTGGACCTATCCTTAATCCTCGTGCATACGTATTAGAATCCAACACATGAATCTAGCAATCGAAATTTCTTTCAATTTAATTATCATAATTCTAATCAATTAAATCCCAATCACATTAATTCGATTCTTATCTAGGGCTTACTGATCTTCCCTAAGTCCCATTATATCCAATTAATAATCACCAAAGATTTACAAAAGGTTTGGGATAAGAACAAGCATTAAAAAGAAACAACTTCATGAATTCTGGGGAGGCCGATCGATCGAAGGCAAGGGGTCGATCGATCGATCGCCCAGATATCAGCTTGGTTTTCTGCATATCTAATACTACGAGTTTCATAAGTTTTGATCATTCAAACCTTCATATTATCAAACCAAATTCCTTATAATCCTTACTACATGATATAGCAACATATGTAAATGATTTCTAATACTCTAAACATCCTAGAATCATTAAGAGTTTGAATTAAAAGCCTATTTTTATCCTTATTTTTTCAGAAAATTATAAATATGATATCTTCAAGAACACACCAATGATCCTCATAATTTCTTTAACATAGTGATGATTATTTCGTGGATTACTATCTACCTACAACATGAGTTTGATTCCTATATATTTCCATTTTTCTAGAAATCAATCAACAACTCTATCTTTATCTTCCAAACATGAAAAAATCTCATCTTTTTATAACTATCCTAACATGGACAATATAAAACTTAGATTGCAATCATTAAATACTTGCCTCTAATGAAGGTCTGATCCTTTGGGGTTGTATAACACAGGTGGTTCTCCCCTTCTCCGGTCACTTCCGGTGGTGGTTGGTGGTGTTGACCTTTGGTCCTTAGTTCTCCTCTTTTCCAAGCAAGCTTCTCATCTCCCAAGCAACCTTGCACTCTCTCTAAAAATATGACCTCTCAATTTTGTGTAAAATAGATGAATGAACCCATGTACAACTAATCTGCAAATATTTATAATAAGACAAAATTCAAAATCACTATTCACCCCCTGTAAACATGACCCAAATGCCCTTTTTGGTTGTCTTTTCAGTTCCAAATGACCCGAGACCCAAAACTAACATCCAAATAGACTTTTCTGACTATTTCACCCTTCCGGATGCAATGACACAGTCGAAATGACTATAAGGTCGATATAAAAATAAGTTTCCCATTTAATCTAACAAATTAGTCCCGGCACGTCCCATACCGCGTCCGATTAAAAATTCAAATTACTGAATTAATAACTCACAGCAATATCAATAATCATCACATTCATATATTACCTATATATCTTTAAGTAATATTCAGAATCATACATTTTAAATATCCACAATTCGGATAAAACCCAAATGAATTAATTTATAATAAAAATTCAATTAATCCATTAATTTAAAATATAACCTGTAGGTACCCAGAATTTGGGACCATGGGCCTGGACGAGTAGCCCAATTCTGACGGCCCAAAATCCAGGCCCTCTATCTTTCATATTGACCCGGTCTCTCCCCACGATCCCATGAAGAGAAGTTATAAGGGCGCACAACCCCATGAAGGAAAATGATAGGGAAGAGGGCTAGTATGAAGGAACCCATTATCTCCACTAACTAGCATACACATGTATAAATTAAACCCTGGGTCCGGGGCAAAGGATAAGTTGTATTCTCTGTACTTATTCTTCAGAATATAGAGAAATAACACTGACTGCACCACCGTGGACGTAGGCACATCTTTGTTGAACCACGTATACCTGTTGTTGTGTGATTGGCATTTTATTTTATCTTTTCCTGGTTATTACCTCTTTCACATTTATTTATGTTGCATAATAATTGCCACCACAATTGGCGCCTTCTGTGGGAAGCGTTCATCTTTCCCTGAGAAGAGCCCACGCCAAGAAAAAATCTAAGATGTCTGGTCACAGCAGCAACGCTCCTTAAGCAGGAGATATTCAGGAACCACCTGCTCCTCGCAGGATTAGGTCTGAAGTCCGACGTTCAGATCAAGGGGCTCGCTTAGAAAGGCCAGCCTCAGAAGAGATTCAAGGACCAGCAAGGTCCACGCAGATATCCAGGTTGATCGATGCATACGAGGCAAGGCTCCACGAGCAGAGGGAGTCTTCTCACAGATATGAGGCTGAGAATGCTCGCTTGAAAAGAAGACTGGAAAAACTGGAGAAAGAACTACGTCCTGATACCAGGAGACGCCCCTATCGCACTCCTAGCCCTCAGGTGATCAAATCTCGTAGCCGAGGAAGGATCCCTAGGCGACAATATCAAGGGTACGAAGGTGGTGACTCAGACGACGACCTCCGCGAACAACTAAGAAAAGCTCGCCGCTACCAGAGCCCTGCTCGCAGCGACGACAACATACGGAACCTGGTCCGCAGAGAAATGGACCAACATCCAGCTCACCGCGGCACCAGGTCGACCAGAGAACTCGCCAGGAGATCCCTCAAGACCCAGATGAAATCACCCTTCACGAGGGAAATTGAAGAAGAAGAGGCTCCCAAAAAGTTTTCCATTCCAAGGTTCAAGATTTACGACGGGAAAACTGATCCCATTGATCATGTCAGGCAGTACCGGCAGGCTATGACCCTCTGGAATCACCGAGATGCACTGATGTGCCATATTTTCCCCTCGAGCCTTCATGACGTGGCCCAGAAATGGTTCGAGAAACTCCCTCACCGATCCATCAGAAATTTCAAATCCCTGGCCGAGCTCTTTACGGCCCGGTTCATCACCAGCAGCTCCCATCCCAAAAGGATGGATGCTCTATTAACAATGAAGAAAACACCTCAGGAGACACTCCGAGACTACGCGAAGAGGTACTGGGAGTTATTCATTGAGGTCGAGGACTGCGCGGAAGAAGTGGTAGTGGCTTCATTCAAAATTGGGCTACCTAGCTCTTCCCTCCTTTACCAGTCCTTGACAAAGAAGGAAGCTACAACCATTGACGACCTGATGGCCCGGATTGAGAAATACGCAAAGGTGGAATATGTCACCGGCCTTAATGTGGGAGAAAACGGTCGAGCCAAGCTCACTACCAAGGGAAGTGAGAAAGTTGAGAACCAGAAAAAAGGAGGAAAGAGTGGGGGCAAGAATGGATCCAAAAACGAAGGGAACCCTGACGTTACAAAATCGTTCCAGGCGGTCAACACCGTCTTCAAAGAACCAATTTACAAAATTCTCGCAAAAATCAAGGATGAGCCGTTCGTCAAATGGCCCCGGAAAATGGGAGGAGACCCCTCGAAAAGAAACAATGCATTAAGATGCACTTTCCACAAAGAGGGAGGGCATAAGACCGAGCATTGCAAGGCTCTTAAGTCCCACCTAGAGGAGATGGCCCAATCCGGACATTTGAATGACTTTGTGGAAAAGAAGGTAGAGAGAGTGACTGCCCACAAAGAGGCGAAACCCGACAACGTATTGGAAGATGACGCCGAACACGAATTCGCAGTAATCCACGGAGTATCTAATGTCAAGCAAATCCAGGGTAACTCAGCTCGGATGGAGGTAAAGAAACTGACAGCGGTAATGCAAGCTTTTCAGATCGATCCAGCAAAATCACAGTCAGGAAAATGCCGGTGAGCAGAAGACATCAACTATAACAAGCATGTTGTCTTCACGGATGAAGATCTTGTAGGAGTAAGGACCCCTCATCATGACGCCTTAGTCATTACACTCAGGATAGCCAACTTTGACATCGACAGGTTGCTCGTCGATCAAGGGAGCTCATCCGAAGTAATGTACATCGACCTATTCCGGAAATTGAAGTTGAACATCGCTGACCTAAAGGGAACCACTATCCCTCTGGTCGGCTTCGCTGGGAAGATGACCATGCCTCTGGGCAAAATAGTACTGCCTGTGCGCGCTGGAAATGTTTCCAAAATGATCGAATTCTTGGTGGTCGACATCGATTCACCGTATCAAGCCATCCTCGGCAGGGGATGGCTTCATGCAATGAAGGCAGTCTCCTCGACCTACCACCAGAAACTCAAATATGTCACCGAGCGGGGAGTGATGAAGATACATGGCGACCAGGCGATGGCAAGAAAATGCTTCATAGCGGCCATCCGACCAAAGCCAGAGAAAAGAGTCGTTCAAACCAGCGAGAAAGTGGAGGAAGGTGCAATTCCTTCCAAATAGCAATTAAAATATGAAAGGCCTGGAGTGGAAGAGACCAGGCTCCTCCCCTCCGAGCGCGTCGTCGAGGACCTGGTAGAAGTGTCGGCTAAAGAAGGCGACAACAGCAGAGTCTTCCTGATCGGAACCTCACTCACTGACCAAGAGCAAAAGGATTTGTCAACCTTACTCAGAAGCAACATAGATGTTTTCACTTGGAAACCCTATGAGCTTCCAGGAATCGATCCCAGTATGGTCTGCCATCAGTTGCACGTCGATCCCACATTCAAGCCGATAGCGCAGAAGGCACGACGAACTGCTCCCGAGAAGGCCAAAGCAATAGAAAAAGAAGTCGAAAAACTGCTGGATGCAGGGTCCATACGGGAAGTGCAATTCCCCAAATGGTTATCCAACCCAGTGGTAGTTCCAAAAAGCAACGGGAAGTGGAGAGTTTGCATAGACTTCACTGACCTCAACAAAGCCTACCCCAAGGATAGCTTCCCTCTTCCAAAAATAGACCAACTAGTAGACGCCACCGCAGCTCACGAACGAATGAGTTTCCAGGACGCATACTCATGATATCACCAGATTCCCCTGTATGCCCCAGATCAGGACAAAACGACGTTTATCACGACGGTTGGTTTATACTGTTACAAGGTCATGCCTTTTGGGCTAAAAAATGCAGGGGCAACCTATCAGCGGCTAGTTACTAAAATGTTCAAAAATCAAATGGGAAACACAATGGAGGTCTACATCGATGACATGCTCGTCAAGAGTAAGGAGAAGGAAAATCACCTCTCGGACCTATCAAGTACCTTCGAAATCCTCAGGAAGTACCGAATGAAACTCAAGGCGAGCAAGTGTTCCTTCGGTGTCCAGTCAGGAAAGTTTCTTGGGTATTTGGTCAGCAAGCGAGGCATAGAGGCTAATCCAGACCAGATTGATGCAATCAAAAGAGTGCAACCTCCTCGCACAGTCCGAGATGTACATAAGCTCACTGGAATGCTCGCTGCTCTAAATCGTTTCATTTCTAAATCCTCCGAGAGATGCAAGCCCTTCTTCCAACTCTTAAAAGGCAGCAAAACAGTAGAATGGACCCCAGGTTGCTCACGAACGTTAGACGAGCTCAAGTCCTACCTAAGCTCCCCACCGCTGCTTGTCATACCACAGCAAATGGACTCTTTGTACCTCTACCTCTCTGTATTCAGCCATACTGTCAGCTCAGCGCTAATGTGTGAAGTTACAGGGATCCAACATCCAGTCTAGTACGTGAGAAAAACCTTACTGGATGCCAAGCAGCGCTACCTACCATTGGAAAAGCTCGCATTCTCCCTAGTAATGGCCTCGAGGAAACTGAAGCATTACTTCGAAGCTCATACGATCATCGTCCTTACATCACACCCCCTCAAGGTTGTCCTAAGGAAGGCGGATTTGTCGGGCAGACTGTGGTCAGTCGAGCTCGGCCGATTTGACATCCAATTTCAACCAAGGACAGCTATCAAGGGTCAAATCCTTGCTGATTTCATAGCTGAATTCACAGTTGAAGAACCCTTCGACCAGCATAAGCCAACAGAACAAAACAACCAGGCTACAAGGGAAGGCTGGAAACTATTCGTTGATGGAGCCTCCAACTCAAAGGGGGCAGGAGTAGGAATTGTTCTCATCACTCCAGAAAATACAGTCCTCGAGCAAGGAATAAGGCTGGGATTTGCAGCCTCCAACAACGAAGCAGAATACGAAGCCTTGATAGTAGGTCTCCAAAGGGCGCAAACTCTGGGAGCAAAGCATTTACAGGTATTCGGAGATTCGCAACTAGTTTCCAATCAGATAAGTGGAGACTATAACGCGAAGGATGAGAGAATGGCAGCCTACCTCTCCTTGGTAAAAAACTTAATGACGAACTTTGAAGAGATCAACATCCAACAGTTTCCCAAGGGGCAAAATAGCCACGCTGACGCCTTAGCAACCCTGAGCTCGGCAGTTGATTCTAGCCTTAAAAGGATCATCCCTATCGATTTCCTCAGTTGCCCAGGCATTTACCCCAACTGCGAGCTGACAAAAGCAAAACTAATACTCCAATTGGAATCAGCCCCCAGTTGGATGGATCCCTTGAGAGATTATTTAAAGAACGGAACGCTCCCAGAGGATAAGAGAACTGCCCACCAGATAAGAGTCAAAGCTGCTCGCTTTCACTTATCCACAGGAGGCGACTTGTATAAAAGATCTTTCTCCGGCCCCTACCTTAGATGCGTCCACCCAGGCGATGTCAAAGCAGTGCTTCACGAGCTTCATGAAGGAATCTGTGGAAGTCACGTCGGAGGAAGGTCTCTAGCCTTCCGAGCAATGAAGGAAGGTTACTGGTGGGCATACATGCAAAAGGACTCCGCAGTATATGTCCGCAAATGCCTAAAATGCCAACTTCACGCTCCCATGGTCCACCAGCCCGCCAGCAAATTAAAATCCCTGACCAGTCCGTGGCCCTTCGCCCAGTGGGGAATGGACATCGTGGGACCACTGCCCACCGCTGCCGGCAATCGCAAATACCTGTTGGTTGTAACTGATTACTTTACCAAGTGGATCGAGGCAGAACCACTGGTGAACATCCGAGATGCTGACATGATGAGGTTCATATGGAGAAATATAATCACTCGATTCGGGATCCCCAGAACCATCATCACTGACAATGGAACACAGTTCGAGAGTGGCCCTTTTCAGGAATTCTGCGACAAACACGGGATCAGGCACCACTTCAGCTCGGTGGCCTACCCTCAAAGCAACGGACAAGCTGAGGCTTCCAACAAGACAGTGATCGATGGATTGAAGAAGCGGTTAGAGCAAGCCAAAGGCGCGTGGACAACCGAGCTACCGCATATCCTATGGGCGTACAGAACGACTCCTAGGCGAGCCACAGGAGAAACGCCATTCTCACTAGCATATGGTATGGAGGCGGTCATCCCACTAGAAGCAGGATTGCCTACAATGAGATCCGACCTTGTCGAGCAGGGCCAGAACGATCAGGCTTTGCTCGCCGAACTCGACCTGGCCGACGAGCGCAGGGAACTTGCCTTAGTAAAACTAGCAAGCTATCAGCAACAACTCGTGAAGCACTACAGCAAAAGGGTCAATCCGAGGAAATTTAAAGTTGGGGACTATGTTCTAAGAAAGGTCCTGGGCAACACAGTGAAGCCATCAGACGGTAAACTGGGCCCGAACTGGGAAGGACCTTATAAGATAATTAGAGACGACCTGCGAGGTGCCTATTATTTGAAAACGATGGAGGGCAGAGAGATACCACGAGCATGGAACGCAGCTAATCTCAAGAAATTCTATTTTTAGGAGTTCTATTGTTAGATCTTTTATTGTACTCATTATGTGAAAGGGCAGTTCATTTCTCAATTCACCAATAAAAATCTCTCAGTTGATCACTCTCTAAAAGGTAACAATTACATCTTATTGCACATCCCTTTCAAATCACAGGCATAATGGTTGACATAGCAGGGGAACACCCCTCCTCAGGTCATCGTCATGAAGCACGACAGACCTCTTAGCATTGCCCATGGCAATATATGAAGCCCTACAGAGTACTCTTAGGCATCAAACCTACTTTGGTTGAACAAAATCCTGACCGGATGAAGACATCCAATACCAGGTGTGTCCTCGCCAATTGCCCTACTTAGGCCTAAGGGAGTGTGACGACATGACCTAAAAGGTAAAGGGAGGGCACAATGGTATTCTTAATACTGGACTGGGCGGACACTCACATGACAAAATAAAAAGGATTGTGAAGCTGCAAAAATATAAAAGGATTGGATGAACACGTTTAGTCGGCAAAATCGCCCAAAACTCGAACTTTCCATTAATCTTTTATATTTACAAACAATAATAGTACATGTTTAGTCGGCGAAACTCGCCCAAAGCATTTACAATTATTGAAAAAAACAAAATCTCAAGGAGGTGGAAGCCTCCGAGCAATATAATCAGCAACTTTAGCTCTCCTTCCATCATCAGGAGCAGGAGCGAGCTCCTCCACGACCTCATTTGCATCCAACTCCAATAGTCGCCGGGGAATAGCATCGATGGGGATCGATCGATCATCCCGCCTGAATGGATTGGGCATCAGAGTAGAGGAGGACATCTCGTGTCGATACCACAACGTCGAGCTCCTCGGGACCTGCAGCTCTTTGAGAGCACTCAACCACCCCCTGATGAAGGAGAGCTCCTCGAACTCTGATAATCTTGTGGGAGCATCTAGCCAGCCCTGATCATAGCCATCAGACCACACTTAGTGAGGGCCCTTCTTGAATAGATGCCGCAGTCGGGTAACGTCCCTCTAGAGCCCAGCAGCAGTCACATAAGCTCGCCGAACATCGCTGCGCAACTCCTCAATTTCCCTCTCACGCTGTTCCTCGGCTTCCCTGTTCCTACCCCTAACATTCCTACCAGCACGCGGGAGGGGAGGCCGAGCAGCTCGCGACGAAGAGGAGCCTTGTAGGACTGCCGAAACGATGCTCGGCGAATGCTCCTTAAGCCTTAGGACTTCCCTCCTCAAGTCTTCATTCTCCTGCTGCAGGAACTCCCCAACCTGGTTAATCTCGGTGGCCTCCAGCAACCTTGCTCTCAGTGCACTGACTTCTTCTTGCACTGAAGCACCGATTTCTTCCATCTCCTGGAGCCTGTCCTTCAACTTGGCCACTAGCTCGGACTGATCCTTATATTTCTGGTTCCTTGACTTAGCAAACTTGCAAAGTCTAGCAAAGGCCTGGCGAACTGCAGGGCTTGCATTAGGACCAAGAGTCCTACCTAGTTGGGAGGTAACGGGAATATAATCATCCACATCAACCAACTACAAGTAAAAGAAAGAGATCAACATAAACAAAAATGAAGCCTTTTTCATTAATAAGGAACGAGGTTACATCAGATTGAAAAAGAAAAAATTACAAAGCAGCCCTATCAATTAGCAGCCTCGGCTGGCCCAGAGGTGGATGGTCCCTTGTCCTTATCAGCATCAGCAGGTGCATTACCCTCTGCAGGGGTGTCCTCTGTCCTCTCGACCAAAGGAACATCAGTAGAAGTCGCCTGAAAGACAGGACCGGTGCCTTCAGTAGTTGGGGCTGGGTCCTCATCTACGACTGGCTTTGGCCCTGGATCGTGCTCGTCAAAGAGGGGGGATGCAACGTCCACCCCAGTAGCCACGAGAGCCTTATTCCACCCTTTCTTGAAGTTCAGACGGCTGATATAGCCTATTTGAACCTCAGCATCCTCATACGCAGCAGACCAACCAGAGTTGTACGAATCTTCCTTAAGAGTGGCTGCCTGGGCTTTCTCCACCTCCAGTTGCTCGGCCAGAACCCTATTCTTCTCTGCAAGGTCTAGCTTGCTCGAGCACACCAGGTCATACGCCTTCCTCAGCTAATTTTCTGAGGGCCCAACTTCAAGAAAGGGTGAAGGTCGACCAAGTGGACGAGGTCCTACAGTTTGAAAATGATGCTCTGCGAAAAGAGGTGGCGAGTTTGAAATCTTTTATCGGAGTATTAAAAAAATGTCAAGAAGTTGAGATAGTCCTTTAAGGTAGGACCCAAAGAGATATGGGGGTAACGTTATAATGTTGATTGGGCAGATGCCCCAACAAAACTTAAGGAGGCTAAAAATATTACTTATTCTCGGGGATAGCTGAGCGCTCTTAAAGAGGCGAGAAGCCTAAAGGAATCCAAGTTTTGGTACAAGTACCAGGTTGAATGTCCTGCCTATAGACATAATCCTTTTTCGAAAGGTGATGAATGGATTCCAGCTAATTCTATTCCTCCTCAACTCTTGAATTAAGATCTCTATGAAGATGTCGAAGAATTTTCTCTAAATCCAGATAATAGTCAGAGGGCAGCTACAACAGAATATCTTGTTCGACACCCTAGCTCCTCTTAGGCTTTTGTATATCTATTTTTGGTATTGTGATTGTAACCTTGTATTCTTAATAAATAACTTCCTTAAATTTTGAGCTTGTGTTGACTATACATATTTTGCTTTTACATGCTCGTAGGTTACTTGGCACTTTTATTGACCCAAATGATATTGATTAAACGATTTTAGTCTTTAGATAAACTTATACTTATTTTAAATCATTTTGGATTTTAGTGACTGACTAAATGGTGTTCGTTCATATATTTGAGCATTCTCCCAGGCCAATATGCCTAAGCAGTATCATTCCATTCACTTTACCTTTTAGGTAGTGTCGTCATACTTCCTTAGGCCTAAGTGAGATGATGGTGAGAATGCACCTGGTTGTTGGGTAATCCACCCGAGCAGGTTTTTTGTGACCAATCAAAGTTGTCTTTATTGCCTAAGGATCCCCAGTAGGGATTTTGTTATTTCTGAGGCAACTCATAAGGCCTCTTGTGTTTACAACAAGGGCCTGAGGGTAATTCGAAGTGTTTGCATTTAACTTTCTAACCTTGTTCATTAACCATTCAAAATATGCACAAATGAGATATCATTGGAAAAGGTGAAAAATAATGAGATATAATCGAGATGCGTTAAGCAACCAATGTAAACTTTGAGAATAGACGGGCCAGTCCTGCCTTTATTTATTACAAATTATTTTACCAAGCAAAAAAAAAATTGCCGACTTAAAAAATAAAAAAGAAGATCTAAAAGTAGAACTTCTTGAGATTGTTTGTATTCCATTCTCTTGGTATCTCCCTGCCCTCCAGTGTTTCCAAATGATACGCTCCTTGAAGATCATCTCTGATCACTCTGAATGGTCCTTCTCAGTTTGGCCCTAGTTTGCCATCTTATGGTTTTACAACACTGCCAAGGACTTTTCGTAGGATATATTCTCATATTGAAAACTTCCTTGAATTGACTCTTTTGTTTTACTACTTGGCTAGTTGTTGTTAGTGGGAGGCCAACTTGATCAAGTCTATCTCTCATCGCTCATCTAATAGGTCAAGTTCAGTGTGAAATGCTTCATTGTTGAGGCCCTGGTCGACCAGTGTGGTTCTTATGGTAAGGAGGCCTACTTCCAAAGGGATGACAGCCTCCATATCGTAAGCGATGGCAAATGGTGTTTCCCCAATTGGTTTCCTAGGCGTCGTGTGATAGGCCCATAGAACACGAGGGAGTTCATCCACCCAATCGCCCAATCACTTTTTCCAATAATTTTTTATCCCATTGATTATGGTTTTATTATAAGCCTCCGCTTGCCCATTGCTATGGGGATACGCCACAGATCTGAAGTGGTGCTTGATGTCGTGCTCACCATAGAAAGCTTGGAAAAAACCACTTTTGAATTATGTACCGTTGTCGATGATAATGGTTCTTGGTATCCCAAAGCGAGTGATATGTTTCTCGATATGAACCTGGTCATATCAGAGTCTCGGATGTTCGCCAATGATTTTGCCTCAACCCAATTAGTGAAATAATTAGTAGCTACCAATAGGTACTTACGATTTTTCGTGAAGTAGGTAGTGGTCCCACGATGACTAATTCCCATTGAGCGAAAGTCCATAGACTAACAAGAGATTTTAAGTCACTAGCGGGCTGGTAAACCATATGCGAGTACTTTTGGCACTTTTCACATTTATGAACATATGTGTCAGTGTCTTTCCTCATGTGAGGCCAACAATATCCTTCTTTGATTGCTCGAAAGGCTAGCGATCTTCCACCTGCGTGACTCCCATATATGCCTTCGCGAAGTTTATTAAGTATTTGCTTGGCATATTATTGGTGAACGCACTAGAGGTAGGGGCCTATGAATGACTTCTTATAAAGTTTCCCCTCATCGCCAAGGTAGAAATGAGTAACATTGACTTTGATTTGGTGGGCCCACCTCTTGTCGTCTGGAAGTATGTCACTCTGTAGATAATTGGTGATTGGATCTATCCAACTTGGGGCCTTATCTATGAGGAGGACTTGCTTGGCTACGACTATATGATCAATACTAGGTTATGTGAGGAACTCAATCTGTATTGTCCTTTTCAAATCAGAGTAAATTACTGAGCTTAGTGTTGCTAAGGCATCAGCGTGACTGTTGTGTCGGGAATTATTGAATTTCCACCTGCTCAAAGCCTCCTTTGAGTCCTCGTACTACATTGAGATATGCTGCCATTCGATTGTCTTTAGCATTAAAGTCTCCACTCACCTATTTGGAGACCGTTTTGGAATCATCGAATACATTGAGGCATTTTTGCCCCCAGTAGTTTAGGTTTTTGCAAATCGTCGATCAATGCTTCATACTACTCAGCTTCATTATTGGAGGCTTCAAATTCCTGCCTAATTCTTTACTCAATTATTGTGTCTTTGGGGGTAATGAGAACAATCCCTACTCTTGCCCCTTGGAATTTGAGTCTCCATCAATATATAGTGTCCAGTCTTTGGACGTTGCATCACATGTGACTAATCAATCTGCTGGCCAATTTCCTGTGAACTCGGTAATAAAATTTACTAAGACTTGTCCCTTGATTGTCGTTCAGGGATAAAAATGGATGTCGAGTCTTCTGAGCTCGACCGACCACTTCAAAAGACGCCCAGAGATGCCAACTTTTTGTAGAACAACCTTGAGGGGGTAAAAGGTGATTATCGTTATGGAATGAGCTTCGAAGTAGTACTTTAACTTCCTCGAAGCGATCACTAGGGAATAGGCGAGATTTTCCAAAGGGAAATACCATTGTTCAGCATTTAGTAGCATCTTGCTGGTGTGGTAAATCGGATGATACTCTCTCTCCTTTTCACAAACTAAGGCGGATCTCATAATATGGTTTAATACTGCCAGGTAAAGGTACAATTATTCTCCATCGTCTAGGATTACCAACATTGGTGGCTTACTAAGATAAGACTTTACATCTTCTAAAGCTTGCGAGCAGTCTTCATACCATACTAGACCTTTGCCTTTTTTAAAAGCTGAAAGAATGGTCGGTAGTGCTCCGAAGACTTAGAGATGAACCAATTGAGCGCAACAAGCATTCCAGTAAGCTTCTGAACATCTCTCAGTGTCTGAGGAGTCCGGACCTTATTAATAACATTGATTTGATCTTGGTTGGCCTCAATTCCCCTTTTACTCACCAAGCAGCCTAAGAATTTTCTTGATTGGACCTCGAATGAAAACTTACTTGTATTAAGCTTCATTTAGTACTTCCTGAGGATTTCGAAGGTTGTTTCTAGGTCTGAGAGGTGATCGATCTTGTTCTTAATTTGATGAGCATGTCGTCGATATACACTTCCATCATTTTCCCATCTTTTTGCGCAACATCTTGGTTACCAATCTTTGGTAAGTTGCCCCTGCATTCTTGAGGCCAAAAGGTATGACTTTATAGTTGTACAAACCAACTGAGGTTATAAAGGGGGTCTTATCTTGGTCAGGCCCGTGCAAGGGGATCTGATGATATCTTGAGTAAGCTTAAAGGAAGCTCATCCTTTCGTGTGTCGCTATGACATCGACCAGCTGATCTATCTTCAGGAGATAGAATCTATCTTTAGGATATGCTCGATTCAGGTCGGTGAAATTGATGCAAACCCAGTAGTTTCCATTGCTCTTGGGAAGTTATAATGGGTTGGACAACCATACAGGGAATTGAAATTCCTTAATGGATCCTTCATCCAGTAGTTTTTTACCTCTTTCTCTAATGTCTTGGCCTTTTCGGGAGACGTTCAGTGAGCCTTTTGAGTGATGGGCTTAAAAGTAGGATCGATTTAGCGGTGGCACAATCCTAGGCGACTTGTAAGGCTCCCATGAAAAAACATATATGTTGCTTTTAAAAAGTGCAACCAATTCTATTTTTTCCTGATCGGTAAGGGCAGATCTAATAAAAAACTTCCTTTTTATTAAGTTGTCATCAGCTACAACTTCTCCCAGGTTTTTAATGACCCTACCCTGTGGGGTGGACCCTGGTTTCTTCCACCCTTAGTCGTCCCTATCATAGTTACTATTTAGAGAGAACAGACCCTTCCTGGATTTTCCCCTGGGCTTTCTCGATTTTGCTTATTTTTCTCTTTCTTCGGTGAGATGGCTGCGATGCAACATTTTCGAACTGTAGCCTAGTCATCACGGATTTCGACCACTCCACGATCTATAATGCATTTTAACTTTTGATGATAAGTGGATGGAACGACCCTCATAGTTTGGAGCCAACCTCTGCCTAAAATAGCATGGTATGGGGACTCGATGTCCATAACTAAGAACTCAATTAACTTTGAGATGTTCCCCGCCATGACTGGCAATGTGATCTTTCCCAATTGCATGGTAATTTTTCCTACGAAACCAACTAATAGAACAGTATCTTCTTTGAGGTGGGCGACGTACAATTTAATCTTATGGAATAAGTTCAGATACATCACTTCGGATGAGCTCCCTTGGTCTACCAATAGTTTTTCGCCATCTCAGTTAGCAATTTTGCATATGATTACTAATGCATCATGATGTGGAGTCCTTACCCCGTCCAAATCCTCTTCGGTGAACACTATGTTCTTCGTGTAATGAACGTCTTCTGGTCGTCGATGATTTCCAGCTTGAGTCTTAGCTAGATCAATTTGAAAAGCCTTCATCATGGCAGTTACCTTCTTGAGTTCCATTCTTACTGCATTGCCCTGAATCTGTTTGAGGTCTGACGCCCCATGATTAACTGCAAACTTGTGTCCTGTATCATCATTGAGGACATTTTTTGGCTTTTGGTCGCCATTGGCTGCGACTTTCTCTGTTTTCTTATCAATATACTCGCTAAGGTGTCTTTCTTCAACTAGCTCTTGCAGATGTGACTTAAAACTTTGCAATCCTAGGTTCGATGACCACACTCCTTATGGAATGCGCACCTTAGTGCATTGTTTCTCTTAGTCAGATCTTCGACCATCTTATTGGGCCATTTTATAAAAGGTTCCTCCTTGATCTTGTTGAGAATCTTGTAAATGGGTTCCTTAAAGACCGTGTTAACAACCTGGAATGACTTGGAGGGGTCATTCTTACATCCACCTTTGGATCTATTCTTGCCCCCGTTCTTGCTTCCCTTTTTGGGTGTCATTCTTCTTTGTCCCCTTGTCCACCTTTGCTCGACCATTGTCTCCCCTATTAGGATGGACCACATCTTTGACCTTGGCGTACTTCTTGATACTGGCCATAAGATCATCGATGTTTACGACTTCTTTCTTGGTGATAGAGTGGTGTAGCAGAGAGGTGGTCGACAAGATGATTTTAAAGGACGCTACGACAACCTGCTCCGAGAAGTAGGGGTATTCATAAAACCGATTGGACAAGCGGACTGAATTGGACCAAACCAAACCGTCATATTTTTTTATCATTTTTTTTTTCATCGGTCCGATCCAAATTTATTTTTGGCAAACCGATTTAGCCGATCTGATTCTCGGTCCGCCTTATTAAATAACCAATCTGGACCAACTTGGGTCGATTACATATTAATATATATTTATTTAATTATATTTATACATAAAAAAATAACTCAAAGACGATAAAGGGGAATATAGGGCACGATCGTCATTCCAAAAAAAAGAAGGAAATCAAAAAACTCATTCTTCTCTCTATACAAAACGAAAACACTCTTCTTCTCTCTACGTTTCTTCCCCCTTTTATGTATTCTCTCTCACTCAGCCGTTCATACTCTCAGTATGCGTCAATCAGCTGCTCATTCTTTCCTCCTCTTCAAAACGAAATACATCTCATCTCATCTCATCTCAGCCACTCGTAAATTAGCGAGTCATCTCATCTCAGGTAAAGTATTAATAAGTTTTGTTTTAAATTTTTTGCCCAATCAATTTTCTTGATTTTTTAAAACTCAACCAAAAATAATTTTTAAACTCAGTCAGTTAGTTTATTGCCTAATATGTGCAAATAATATTGTTGGTTTAGTTAGGACTGGTTAAAAACTTATTTCTTCCCCCATTTATTTCTCCCACTTATTTCATTGGACTTGGTTTTTTTTAAACTCAACCAAAAGCAACTTGATTTTTTAAATATTTTGTATGAAATGTTGGCATAATAACTTGTTTAAATTTATATTGTATATTGTATGGATGATTTTGGACAACATAATTGGGCAACCTTGTGTGGTTAATTTTGTATACCCTTGTATGGCTTATTTTGACAGTTTTTATGCTAAAATTTAGACAACACTTATGTTAAAACCAACAAGTTAGACCAGACCGACCGTATAAAAAATTGGACCGACTAGGGTCGGGTGACCAATGCAATCGGTTTGGTCTTGGTCCATTTTTTAAAGGGCCTGTTTAATCCGTTCGGTCCTTAAAAATCATTAAAATCGGATTGGATCGGACCGTAAACACTCCTATCGAGTAGTCCTCTATCTCACTAAAGATCTCCCAGTATCTGTTGGCGTAATCTCTAAGGTTTTTCTGAGGCTTTTTCTTCATAGTGAGCAGTGCATCCATCCGTTTGGGATGGGAGTTGCTTGTTATGAACCGTATCATGAAATCTTTTGCCAATGATGTGAAATTCTTGATCGACCTATAGAGGAGCCTCTCAAACCATTTATGTACTACATCGTGTAGGCTAGAAGGGAATATCTTGCACATCAGTACGTCATTGTGGCTCCATAAGGTCATTGCCTACCGATATTGCCTAATGTGATATATGGGATTTGTTTTCCCGTCATAGATCTTGAACCTAGGGACACAACAAATTTCTTGGGGGGGGGGGGGGGGGCATCACGTTCGATTTCCCTTGAAAAAGGGGTCTTCATCTGAGATTTTAGAGTTGTTCTAGCAAGCTCCCCGGTCGATCTGGCTCCTCGGTGTGCCGGATGTTAGTCCATCTCCCTACGGATAAGAATCCTCAAATCCTCACTTAGTCGATCATTATTCCTGTGGCGCCTTTCCTGGTGGTCACGCTCTGATCATGCTCACTCTGATATGTCAAGTTCGAGTCTTTCCTGGTCATGCCTAGTACTCCTTCCTCGACCGGGGGAATCTCTCCCTGAGGGCTCAAAGTTATGTTTCAACGCCGCCTTATGTTTCTAGGGAGATCTCTCTCCATTCTTTCAAGTCGCCTCTTAAGGTGAGCATTTTTTTCTTCTTGGCATCGAGTTGACTCTTCTTGTTCTCGAAGTCAAGCTTATAGGCATCGACCAACCTAAAAATATGAGTTGACCTTGGAGGTCCATAGCTCTCTTCTGAAGGTTTCCTTTCCTGGAGAAACCTTGGGTTTGAATGTTGGCGAATTTTAAACCTAACCCTGGGTGGGGTTGGCTCTCCCTAAACGTCACCAATATGTGGAATGTTGCTGTTGTGGTAAGACATTGTTGGCTTTCTGATGTTGAGTGCTTTCGTAGGAACACAAGCCATTTCCCACGGACGGTGCCAATTGTGAGTGTAGAAAAATTCATAATAAAGGATTCACGAAAGCAATAACAAAAGGTAAAAAGTAATTAAAATCACACACAACAACGATATACGTGGTTCGGTAACTTGCCTGCGTTCACGTAGAGGTTACTCGTTTTCTATTAAGTTACTCTCAACGATTACAGTTTTCATCCCTTTGCCCAGGGTCAGGGAGTATAATTTATATCCGCGTGTGTTACAAAGTATGAGTTGTTTAAGGAACTCTATCATAGTTCGTGGATTAGCCATGAGGTGCTTGAATATCTCGAGTGAGATTCTTGGCACCTGATTTGACCATATATATGAGTATCCTATTTGAACTAAACTATCCTTGTTAAAACTAAGCCATGATTTGGGTCAGCCTAAGATAACTCAAGTTATTCTAGTCGGCTACTTTCACGGGCTTGCAAAAAGTGGGCTCCTATGACGTTCAATATTGATATTAAAACAATTGCTAATTGTGTTCCCCAACCTGTGGAACTCAAAGTACGTGTTTAATTATCGTTTCATTTTACTTGTTATTTCTCTTATGGTTACTCGTTTTGTTCCTAAACTTGTTTCAATATTCTCGAGTAAGTAGTAAAACCAATAAAGCAAGGTGATTGCTCAAAATGTTGTTAAGAACCAGGTATACTGACTATAAAACTTACACTTTTGTGC
The DNA here is from genome assembly GCA_949130495.1 of Sambucus nigra. Classification (NCBI taxonomy): domain Eukaryota; kingdom Viridiplantae; phylum Streptophyta; class Magnoliopsida; order Dipsacales; family Adoxaceae; genus Sambucus; species Sambucus nigra. The sequence goes on along the minus strand of OX422219.1, from coordinate 159,055,252 downwards.
CTTTAATTTTCTTTTGAACTTGCCCACATTGTTTAACCTATTTCGATATTTGCAACCTAAAACTAATGTTGAGGCTTCTAAGTTGGGCGTAACTATGCCAGTGTAGTCCTAGCTTCCATATGCATTAGGATTATTCCCTTTTTATGCATTATTATTACTTTTCATACTTGCTCATGTTCTCATACCTGTTTTGTTTTGCCTTAGGTGTTGAATACCATGGAGCTGATTAGTTTGGGTGCTCAAGTATCAGCTGTGAGGAACATGTAGTTTAGATTATTTCTTATGATCTGAACTGATTTTATTTATTATTTTATATATTTTTATTCATGGAAACTTTTAGGCGAGAGAGACGAGGAGGTATTCGTGTTAGTAACTCTTGAGACTTGGGTACCTCTCTTGCTAATTATTTCTTAGATCGGGTAAGTTCACGCTGTATGATCCATCATTACTGGATCTTGAATAATAAAATGTGGCGAAGCATGATTCAATCTTTAGTTTTATTTATAAAAAGCTAAACGAATTTTTTCGTTGAAGGCTGTTGGAATTGTAAGGACCGACTATGAGCCTTCTGATATGAACCTTCTATATGCCGATGGTATTACTTCTTCCAATGGGATTGGTTGCATGGAATTTTCATTTCGTAAGTAGGTGCACGATACATACATGGACCTTGATGATCAGAATGATCCATCGCTGAGGTAAGTCTCAATTTTTGGTGTATTTGTAGCCACATGTTCAATGGATACATCTCACTTCAAAACTGGATTTAGTAAACATCTTAATCCCCATCACTGAACAATTTATCATTTTTGGATTTTAAAATTAGAAACTTAATGTATCAAGCTTGTTGGTAATAAAATTTTCCACTAGAAAGAAATAGCATGCGAATCAGTTTTCAAGCAAAACAAAATTTGCCATTAGAAAGAAACTTAGTCTCTCTTATTGTAATTTATACATAATTTTTTTATTCTTGATTCACAAAACAAAAATTCAATTTACCACATCTATCTCAACATGAAACTTTGGAGACAGATCTTTAATAGTATTAGCAATATATTTGGAATTAATTCTGTAAAACACTTGCCTGTTACTTTCTTTTTTCCACCAACATTTTATGCATATTTAGTCTTTTTCAGGCTCAAGTCATTGTGGCTCTAAACACAATTTTAGTGTGAATCGTATACAAAACTCACTTTTATATCACTGATCTTTTAATATTGGGAGGAAATCCCAAGTCCCTTCTCACTTGTATTAAATTGAATAAGAAAACCTATCAATTTCAAGTAAAAAATGACGGTCCTATAAAGTTCCTATGAAAAAATAAAAATCAATGTCTACACTTTTATTCATTTGGTTGACTAGGTTAATAATGGGTTTATATGGCTTAGCGATAATACTAGTTCTTTCTTTGCATCTGTGCGTACCAACAAATTAGAGTTCATTCAAGTAAACTTGGAGAAATTTTCAAGTGGTTAGAAATGTTCTAAGGCGTTGGCCTTACTATTTACTGTGTTGCTTTGACCGACTATGATCAATTCATCCATAAAAGCAATGGAGTTTCCAAGAACAAGATGTTGGCAAGAAAGAATCTATTCGAAAGGATCGTAACGCATGCAAAATTTGTCAGAAAGGACTTCCTTCTAATAGTCAACAAATTCACCTGATGGAGGAGAAGATTGAATAGGTTCCTCTCACTCATTGCGACTGGTTTTCGAACTTCAATCCGGTGATCAATTCTTATCAGAATAGTGTAACTAATAATAACAACAATAATAATAGTGTAATAATAATAACCCTTCGTTGGATCAACGCACTTCCCACTATATCGGGGTGAAGTTTAAGAGATTATGTCATTCGCTAATGGGGCGCATGTTATATATATGTATGGTTACAGGATTGGAGGCTGATAGTGTAGATGAGGCTCTTAAATATGGGAAGGAGGCGCTGACATTTTAAATTGGGAAAGGTTTTAGTTGAGTGGTCGTTTCCAAAAATCGGTATGTCTTACCTGAAAGGTCCTTGTTTTCCAGTATAAGTTTGTGTACATTTATTTTTTGATGGTGTATTACTCTGTGTTGCCAATATTTTTCTGTGTTCGAGTGGATTTCATTAGTTAAACTAACCATCCTCGCGCTGCACCCTCTACTCCCCTTCTTCATCTTTTACCATGAAACCTTTTGTAGGGTAACCAATCATCACTGTGAGACCAATCATCACTGTAACCAATCATCTTTTACCATGAAGCATGCTGTAGGGTGACCATAAAAACAGTGGCCAAATATTTTTATTTATTTTAAACAAAAATAAAGTAATGGCATCGAAGTTGATTGCATGCATTAATTAATATATCTTGACTTTATTGTCTGCCTTTAGTTGAGCTTGTATATTATTTGTATTATTAACTTCCTTTTTCATATATCTTATTTGTATTAAATTGGTATATTTTTGCAGGCAGCATAAAGGATGGCATACGTCTCATTTGTTGATTTTTGTCGTGCCATTGGCACGGGCATATACTAGTGTGTGTGTATATATATATATAGCATTGCCCATATGATTTTGCAATGTACATTCGACTTTAGATCTTGTGTGATTGAAAGAATATATGTTAGTCTCTATTAAATTGTTGGTCTTCAATCTTGCCAAATGATAAGAATTAATTACACTTTTTTGTTTGTTTGTTTTATAGGTTGCAACTCATTGTAAGTTCGATGGTTGTGCATGTAAATGCTAACCAATGTTGCTTGATAAATGATAAGTTAAACACATTAGTGTTGCTTGAAGAGAAGATCGCAGAATTTGAGATAAATTTCATATGTATTGACATGAATTGAGATAAAATTCAAATTTCCTCATGTATTGAGAAGAATTTTATGTGTATTGATATGAATTTTTAATTAATGGAATTTGAGCCATTAAGTTTTAGAGGTCTTATTGTCTAGATGTGTATTAGTGTTGTTACAAACTATTTGAATTTTTGTTGTACTATTTTTTTCATGCTGGTTTTATATTATTATTGAATTTTTGTCATTCTAAAACATGTACAAAATATAGTGGAAATGTTGCTGATTTGTTGGGGTAATATTATTTATAATTAATTTTTTTTCTTTAATAAAAAAATTTGGCATACTTCAAAATCGTGCCAAAAGTGTATAAGATTTTGGCACGATTTTGAACCGTGTCAAAAGTGTACCAAAATGTACTTAATCTGGCACAGTTATAAAGTGCACCAGAAATATCAAATTCTGGCACGATTTTAAATTGTTCATATTTTGCCAAATCTGGTACACTTTTAAACCTTGCCAGAAAAAAATGGCCATTTGGGAACACCTAATCTAGCACAGTTCAAAATCGTGCCAGGTTTGATCTGACAAGTTTTTAAACCGTGCCAGATTGTTATTTTTGGTGTAGTGAATATAACATAAATAAGGAAAAACTTCTTAGCCTAATCTATAAGTCTTCAACCTTTAATCTTCAGTTGGTCCGTGGCCCCGAAACTCTCCTCAATCTTTAACATGATGAATCGAATAATGTAGAGGAATGAGGAGTCAAATCTCTCGACAAAGGGATGCATATAAAACACAACGTTTGAGATATGCCAAGGGATAACATTTGCAAATATCCAACAATCTCATTAATTCAAATGAGAGACAATAGGATGCAATTATAGTGGAATAAACTTGGAAAAATAGCCTCCAATATAAGCAAGAGTGTCATTTTTCACCCCATAACCCAAACCAAAACTGATTAATAGAAACCTTAACTCAAGGAGCATCTCTTTGCCCATAAGTAGGGTTTTTTCCAAAGCTTTTAAACCTTGAAAATTCAACCACTAATTATCTTTTGAGGACTCTCAAGGCATTGGTAAAACATCCACTCACCATAACCTTATCCTATTTTTTTCTTAGTCATACCATAAATAATGATCATCTTTCCGGGCTACTTTTCATGGTCATCCGTTAGTTCTCTAAGCTTGGTCGAACTATGCATAAGATGTAAGTCCAAAGTTATCCTAACTTCCTACTTTAAGAACAAAGCAGGGTGAGTTAATCCAATCCACCAGCTCTCCTCTAAGAACTTATGCACAAAATAGAAGGTTGGATGCAAGCTCGACATGTCATGCCTCGATGCAACACAATGTCGTAGCCACAACACCTCAAGAGTAAAAAGGGGTCCAAAAAGGAATAGGTTGGACAAGTTAAAATTATCTCAAGTATGCGACCACAAAAGAGTTAAAACTCCTCATTCTTACACAACAAAGGAAATTTAACTAAATTATGTAGTTTTACCACAAATAAGTCATATTTTTTTGCTTTTAAATAGCAAAATCCCAAACCTAATCCATAAACACCGACAATAGGAACAATATTGCAAGAGCGTAAATCAACTAAAACCAAAACAAGAACAAATCGATTGCAAACTGAATATGTATAAAATTGCTTCTTGGATTATTCCTTATCAAAATGTTTTATGCTTCGTCGGGGGCAGATATCCTCAATATTGGTGTGTTTAGATACTTGATTTCTTTACATCCCTCCATCCGCCTCTGGCTCGGCTTACATTACATGTCTTCATCAGTTTCAAAGACTTTTGGTAGACATTGTGTAATACCCCGTATTTCTGCGTATTTATAATTTAGTTAATTGGATAATTAAATAGAAAATACTTTATATTTAAATTTCGAGAGTAGAGTAATTTAATGTGATTTAATATTTTAAATTACGTGAGTGTAGTAATTTAATAAGACGAAATTATAATAATGATTATTGAGTGGTCGTATAATAATTGCGATATTTCTATATTAATCGAGAGATAGAGACTGATTAATATGTGATTTAATTTTACTAAAAGTGAATAGTATATATACGTCATAGCGAGTGATATGGGGATATTTCGTGTTATCTCACCGAGAGTCGCACGTTAGACTTTGTTGAGGTGAGAAATGAGAAAAATATTTTAAGCGACTCGAATGATAATTTAGAGGTCACAGATGAGCTCGGAAGTGGCGAATTAGTCAAAATAGTATACACGAGGATGTTAATTGAGTCACGGGTCAATTTTGGGCCAAATCGGCACCTTACGGGGGTAATTGGGTCATTCTAAAAATAGAGGTTAAAGGGCCTACAAAAATTAGAGTCCTATATCTGATAATTAGAATTGGGGATTATGGTTGATAACTCAAAAAGCTTAGAGAAGTCATTTAAGGGTAAATAAAGACCGTTCCCAAGAGCTAAAGGAGGGTTTACGAAGGATTGGAAGGTGTTCTTGCATCCCAAGTGCCTAAGGAGTGAAGATTTAAAAGGAAGCACATCAAATCATCATCTTAATCACGAAATAAAATCACCTTAGTATAAGGCAAGTGGTTTATTGCAAAATTAAATTGATTTTATAATACCCACGCGTAGGATTTTTATGAATAGTTGCTCATATGAATATTCTTGCTGAAAAGAAATGATTTAAATACATGTTGGGTAGGAAATTGCATGTAGGTTATATGAACAACTGTAGAGGAATATAAATCAGTGTTTTTATAATCATTTTTACGAAATCTAATATGGATTAATGAGGATAATTTATGAAGAACATGCATATCTAGGGGTTTTGATGATATTTAGATTTGGGTGGTTCTTGAATGATTTTCGTAAAAATTTGATGATGTATTTACGTTGGAAATAGTCTCTATACATGTAGTGAATGTTTGGTCATGTTGTTAAAGATTTTTATAAGGTTTAATGAGGTTTTGAAAGATCGAACTTGGTGAAAACCGTAATTGGACATGACTGATATCTGGTCGATCGATCGATTGACCCATGTATAATACCCCGTATTTTTATGCTATATTAATTTGGGGATTTATTAAATTTAATGTGAATTAATTATTTAATAAAAATCTGAAAATTAATTATGTTATAATTATTAACGTGATGAGAGTTAGTAATTATGGAAAAATTTGTTGAATATTACTAATGAGCAAAGTAATATATAATAGTGACCATATTAAATGTCACGAGTGAATACAATGACAATTTTAGAAATTTGAGTCGGGACGCGCCCATGTCGCGTCGGGACTAAATATTGATAAATAAAAGTAAATATTTTATAAGTTGTTCGTATGGTCGTTTTGAGTGCGCCAACGCGTCCGGAAGGGTCGAGATAGTCAGAAAAGTATACCCGGGAGTTTGATTTGGGTCTCGGGGTGTTTTTAGGCCTAATTAGTACCCCGGGAGGGCATTTTAGTCATTTTGTATTTTTGGGTAATTAAACCCACGAAAATTAAAGGGGTTATATCATATGTTTAGGTTATCTCCTAGGGTTAGATAACTCAAAACACTAGAACGGCCATTGGAGAGGAGAGGAGAGAGCTCTCAAGGCATTCCAAGGCTCAAAACTCACCCGTTTGCACCATCGCCACCGCCAACGCGTAGATCGCGAGACGGGGAACGCAACCACACCAAATTCAACACCAAACCAGATGTCTGAAAATTCCAGGCAAGTGTTTATCTTGCTTATTTCGTTGATGCATCATCCATATTAGTTTAGGAGTTATTAGGATGAGATTTATGAAAGAAAAACCCAATTTGAGATGGGAAATTTTCATGTAGTGATGATTTATACGATATTCTGGAAACCCTTTGTCATGTAAAGGATTAAGAGTTTGATTAAGAAAAGATTTCTAATCAGATACAAACACTAAAAAAAAAAAATTTATTCCGGACGATCGGATCGTTGGAATTGGATGAAATTTTACAGAGAATTAGCTGAAGACGAGAGGAAGCTACAGGAAAAAAATCAGCTCGATCGGACCGTTCAATATTTTTTAATATTTTTTTTGCTAGACACTTTTATGTTTTGAGGACTCTTAGAGATAATAAAAATTCAATTAAAACTCCATTTTAATTACGATTTCGAAACCGTTTGAAATTCTCATCTTTGAAAATAAAATTCAAAATCCTTTAATGTAAGGCGAAATCTATATTTTTGGGATATTTTGCATAAGGGACAATGTAAGTATATAATAAAGGGGAGATACACGTAAGAGAGAGTTACGTTGGAACATAAATGGATATCTACTGAATTGTATATTTGGAAGAATAGAGTCCATGAGGGTTACGTAGTAAGTTGGAAAAACCCTTCGAATTAATGTTAGAAATGAACCATTATACTTGATAAATAATAATGGGAAAATAAGGATAAATGTTGTGAATGTGGGTTATTGGATAAACCTAAATTGGTATAATAAAAGTGGTATATTTATATGATTGTGTATGCATATATTATATACTTGTGAAAATCATGCCCGCGCTACTTGCTATCCCTGAGGTTTCCGCGCTGGGACGATCTTATCTCGTGTGCCTTATGGGGGATATTGACTCGTACCCTAGAAGATAGAAATCCTAGGTACAAGCTATCGAATCGGTAGTCACGGTCCTAAGAGATGTGAGGGTATGTACTGACCTCTTGGACTTGGAAACTATGCTTCACCTCAATATTGTTTGTGTATGTATTTATACAGTTCGAGAGTGATCCCGAAGTTGTATTCCCTTTAGTACGATTGATACGGGGATTGGATAGCAGAGTATGCCCGCACCATAATTTTTATGTGGGGTGCTATTAGAATATATATATTATACGAGTATTTAATATATTCATGAACTTCTGAAATTTGGGAAACTGCCTACTATGTTATGGTAAGTAAGACATGTATAATGACTCAAATTGGAAATACTTGTTTTGAAAAGTATAATATGATATTGTAAAACTTTATGAATCAATAAAGTTAAAATGAGAATTTTTGTACTAAATAAAATTATCCTTTTAAACCATGATGTTGTTAAATCTTAAATCTTGAGATAAGTTAAATCCTTGGGGAAAGATAGTGTGATATATGATGAGATAAACCCTTGGGGAGGTTAGTGCGATAGGAGTGCACATTAGAACATAGGTGAGAATTTCTCAAGAGAGCGTCGCACTAATATGTTGTTGCATTGGCTTGTATCAATTTAAATACTTGCTAAACTATTTTTTTTAAATCATATACACTATCGGGCTCTGACCCGTTTCCATTTATCTTTCTCTCTTGTATATATATATATATATATATATATATATATATATATATATATATATATGTATATATATATATGTATATATATATATGTATATATTACAGGTGTCCAGCCACAGGGGCGTCTTGCATAGGGTCCTTTGGCAGGAACGCGCTGCAGCTTAGGTGGGAGTTGCAGGCCTGTTGTTTAGACGACTTCATCCATTTGATTCTACTCCTAGCATGTTCATTATTGGTGCATGTGTCGCACTTTCCATTTTTAAGTTGTTATTTGGATATTGTACTTCATCTATTTCTAGTATTGTCACTTTGGGATTTATTATATTCTGGATGGTTTACTTTAACTTTTATTGTTAGTAGCCAGTTGTTGAATGTTAAATTATTGGATTGGTTGTTTAATAAAATAAATAAATAAAATTTGAAAGGAATGTTAAAAATGGTTTTGACACTTAGCTTAATTAATTAGGGTGTTTAAATTGGAACGACAGTGATGCTAAGAATGATCCAACTGTTCACCTTGATTTTAATTTAATAAAGGAGTGATCGCCCAGTATTTAATTAGACGGGGTGTCACAGGTGGTATCAGAGCATCAGGTTCTAGTGTCCATAGGATATGTACGACTTATTTTCGCTTTCAGCTTAACGTTTTTGCTATAGAGCCCTATTTTTAGGATTGTTGTATTTCTGCTTTTACGTTACGTCTTCAGCTATTTGAGATTTGATAATGACTGTAGATTAATAAACTACTTCACGTTGCAAATGCCTCCGAGACGTGCACCGAAGGATAGGCATGCCCAGGCCGAGCATCCAGCAGCTCCGGCACAAGGCACTATGAATGCTAATGACGTAGCCGCCATTGTTGCTCAGGCGGTGAATGCCGCGCTAGCGGTGGTTCAACAGGCTCCACCCAGATTCAGGTAGTGGCGCCAGTACCAGCACAACTTCCATCTGCATGGGAGAGGGTTAGGGATTCTTTTCAGAAGGCACATCCCCCTGAGTTCTCTGGTAGCTCAGATATCGTCACAGTCAGCCAATGGAAGAAAGACATCCAGCGACATCTTCGTATGTATGAGTGCACCGACGTGTAAAGGCAGTTATTGGCTTCCTTTAAGCTGGTGGGGGCCGCTTTGCAGTGGTGGGAGTCCACTACCACCTTGGAGGAGAGGGACACGGTCCCTATTCAGTCGTTTTGGGAGCAGTTTGATCACAAGTACTTTCCACCCGTCGTGCAGACTGAGATGAGGCGGAAATTACTGAATTTGAAACAGGAGAACTCTACCGTTGCTGAGTATGAGGAGGAGTTCACGAGACTTCTCACCATAGTGCCAGATGAGGCACCTACTGATAGTAAGAAGATAATGTTGTTTGTGGACGGGTTATCTTAGAGGATCCGTCAGCATCTTATAGGGAATCTATCTCTGAGTACTTTCACTGATGTACTCAATGCTGCGTTACTACATTGCCAGGATCACCGCTTCCATCTGCAGGGAAGCAGGAGAGTCCAGCCAGCAGGGCAGGACCGGGGGTAGTAGTGCTAGTGGGGCACCATCTCATGGACAGACTCGTCAACACGAGCAGAGTTCCCATCAGGGGGACCCTGCTAAGCGATTCCGTTCAGGTGATTCCAGGCAGGGATTTGGGGGTTATAGGCAGGGCCAACAGGGCCAGCCTAATCAACAGGGCCAACAGCGTGCTAATCAGGGCCAACAGGGCCAGTGGCGGGGAGGCAACGGCCAGCAGGGCCGTGGTCAGCAGGGTCAGAGGGGAGGTAACTTCAGAGGCCGGTGTTTTGTATGCGGCAAGCATGGTCATAAGCGACAGGATTGCCCATAGGGTAATAAGGCCCCACAGCAGCAGGGTGCCCGTAATGAGCCACAGAGACCACTTTTTACAGCTGCCCTCCCAGCTCCAGCCCAGGTGCCAGCCCTATCAGCCATTCCAGCAGCTCCAGTGCAGCAGGGGCAGTTACAGTACGGACGTGTCTATAACATCCACCAGGAAGTAGCTCCACAGGCACCACCCGCGATTGAGGGTATGTTTCCTATCCATGGTACTATGGGCCGGGTTTTGTTTGATACTAGGGCGACGCATTGTTTTATAGCTACACATTTTGCGAAGGCCTTAGGGTTATTAGCCATAGCAGATAGCACAGTGACGTGTGTAGACTCACCACTGGGGAGTGGGTCGCTTATCTTCTTTATATGCCGGGGAGTGGGGGTAGAGATTGGTAGTTTGGTATTACCTGCAGACATGTTAGTCTTAGATATGCATGAGCATGATGTTATTATCGGTATGGATTGGCTCGCAGCTTATAGAGCCATGATTGATTGCTTCGGTGGGAGCATTATTTTTTCCATTTCGGGGTAAGAGATGTTTGTAGTGGCGATGCCTCGCCCAGAGGGAGATTCGACCGCTCATTTGTATTATATAGAGGAGGATGCCTCTAAGGAGGTTGTGATTCCTTTAGACTCGATCCCAGTCGTTCGTGAGTATTCCGATGTATTCCAGGAGATACCAGGCCTACCCCCAGTCGAGAGATAGACTTTGTCATAGATTTATTGCCAGATACGAGACCTATAGCACGCGCTCCATACCGTATGGCTCCGGCGGAGATGCGAGAGTTACGAGATCAGATAGAGTAGCTGTTAGGTCAGGGCTTCATTCGCAGGAGTATCTCACCTTGGGGCGCTCCAGTCTTATTTGTGAAGAAGAGAGATGGTTCACGGAGGTTATGTGTGGACTACCGGGAGTTGAACAAGGTCACAATACGGAATAAGTATCCGTTGCCTCGAATCGATGATCTGTTCGACCAGCTGAGGGGAGCAACTTTCTTTTCGAAGATAGATCTGAGGTCGGGGTACCATCAGCTACGTATTAGAGAGCATGACGTTTCAAAGACTGCCTTCTTGACGAGATATAGGTCTTACGAGTTCAGAGTGATGCCATTTGGTCTCACAAATGCTCCAGCCGTATTCATGGACTTAATGAACCGAGTATTCAGAGAGTTCTTGGATCAGTTTGTCATCGTCTTCATAGATGACATTTTGATATATTCACACTCTGAGGAGGAGCTTGCCGAGCACTTGAGGCAGGTTCTTCAGACTTTACGAGAGCATCAGTTGTATGCTAAGTACGAGAAGTGTGGATTCTGGTTGCAAGAGGTACAGTCTTGGGGCATGTTGTTTCTGAACAGGGGATAGCCGTTGACCCGAGTAAAGTGTCAGCGGTGAGGGAGTGGGGACAGCTCACGACACCGATGGAAGTGCGTAGTTTTTTGGGGTTAGCTGGATACTACAGGAGATTCATTCGGGGATTCTCCAAAATAGCGGGTCCATTGACGAACCTGACTCGCAAAGGGGTACCATATGTTTGGGATGAAGCTTGTCAATTGGATTTCGACGAGCTGAAAGACAAGCGTACTTCAGCACCTGTCCTTGCTTTACCGAAGCCGGGTGTGGAGTACCTGGTTTACACCGATGCCTCTTTACGGGGACTTGGGGGAGTACTTCAGCAGGAAGAGAAGGCTATAGCCTTTTGCCTCCCGCAATCTTAAGCCGCATGAGAAGAATTACCCCACCCACGACCTGGAGTTAGCAGCGGTCGTCTTTGCATTGAGGATATGGAGACACTATTTATTGGGGGAGAAGTTCCGTTTGTTCACAAATCACAAATCACTGCAGTACCTGTTCACTCAGCGAGAGCTGAATATGCGTCAGCACAGATGGTTAGAGTTTGTGAAGGACTATCAGTTCGACATACAATATCATTCGGGAAAGCCAACGTAGTTGCTGATGCGTTGAGCCGAAGACCGGTAAATGAAGTAGCGGACGTCTGGAAAGCGAAGTGGAAGGAGTTGGGTCACCAGGACGCAGTAGCCCATTCCTTCATATCTGTTATGACAGTCACACCCGAGATTGTTACGAGGGTAATACAGGCCCAAACCACACACCCATTTTTCCAGGAGCAGATTGTACGACTTTTAGCCGAGGGTGCTGAGTCCTATTCTGTTAGTTCTGATGGGGGTTGGAGGTTTAATGGGAGGTTAGTGGTTCCAAAAGGGGCAGAATTGCGTCATGCAGTGATGACCCAATCTCACCGGTCCCGATTTGCGGTACATCCTGGAGGAGATAAGATGTACCAGGATATGAGGAGGCAATACTGGTGGAGTGGGATGAAGAAGGACATTGCTGAGTTCATGTCGAAGTGTTTTACCTACCAGCTGGTGAAGGTGGACCATCAGAAATCGTCAGGATTGCTTCAGCCATTGGAAGTACCCGCGTGGAAGTGGGAGAGTATTTCCATGGATTTTATTACAGGGTTGCCTACATCACAGCGGGGCCACGACTCTATCTGGGTGATTGTAGACCGTTTGACCAAGGTGGCTCATTTTTTGCCGGTACGGACAGATTGTACCACGGGTCAGTATGCTCAGTTGTTCATTTCTGAGATTGTCAGATTACATGGGGTGCCCCTGAATATTGTGTCAGATAGAGACAATATTTCGTGTCACGTTTCTGGGAAAGCTGGGAGGAGGCTCTGGGTACTGAGTTGAGGCCGAGTTCAGCTTATCACCCACAGACAGATGGACAGACAGAGCGTACTAATCTGATGTTAGAGGATATGCTATTCATGTGTGTTCTTGATTTTGGAGGAGGTTGGGAACCACATCTTCCACTGGTAGAGTTTGCTTATAATAACTCTTATCAGTTTACGATTGGTATGGCTCCATTTGAGGCTTTGTATGGCTGACCTTGTCGTTCTCCAACTTGTTGGCTCGAGATGGGGGATAACAAGTTGCTAGGACCAGAGGTAATTCAGGAAACCTCCGCGAGGATTGAGACAATTAGGAGTCGCATTCGAGTAGCCCAGGACAGGCAGAAGAGCTACGCCGATGCGAAACGGTTCTTTCGGGAGTTTAATGTGGGGGACCAAGTGTTACTGCGTGTATCTCCTATGAAAGGAGTGATGAGGTTCGGGAAGAAAGGGAAATTGGCCCCGAGGTACGTAGGACCATTTCCCATTATCGAGAGGATTGGGCCGATAGCATACAGATTGGGACTACCAGAGCATTTACATCGCATTCACGATGTATTCCACATCTCGTCGTTGAGACGGTATCTTCGGGATGATATGGCCCATACTCACATCGCGATAGATGAGATAGACTTATAGCCTGACAACTCTTACGAGGAGATACCGGTGGCTATCCTAGACTATAGTGAGAGGAGATTGAGGTCGAAGATAGTTCCAATTGTACGGGTCCAGTGGGAGCATCATAACGTGGAGGAATCCACTTGGGAGCGCGATGCCGATATGCGCGAGAGATATCCATATTTGTTCTTACCAGGTATGCCATATTTTACGAATTTCGGGACGAAATTCCGTTATTAGGGGGGAAGTATGTAATACCCCGTATTTTTATGCTATATTAATTTGGGGATTTATTAAATTTAATGTGAATTAATTATTTAATAAAAATCCGGAAATTAATTATGTTATAATTATTAACGTGATGAGAGTTAGTAATTATGGAAAAATTTGTTGAATATTACTAATGAGCAAAGTAATATATAATAGTGGCCATATTAAATGTCACGAGTGAATAAAATGACAATTTTAAAATTTGAGTCGGGACGCGCCCGTGTCGCATCGGGACTATATATTGATAAATAAAAGTAAATATTTTATAAGTTGTTCGTATGGTCGTTTTGAGTGCGCCAACGCGTTCGGAAGGGTCGAGATAGTCAGAAAAGTATACCCGGGAGTTTGATTTGGGTCTCGGGGAGTTTTTAGGCCTAATTAGTACTCCGGGAGGGCATTTTAGTCATTTTGTAGTTTTGGGTAATTAAACCCACGAAAATTAAAGGGGTTATATCAGATGTTTAGGTTATCTCCTAGGGTTAAATAACTCAAAACACTAGAACGGCCATTGGAGAGGAGAGGAGAGGAGAGGAGAGGAGAGAGCTCTCAAGGCATTCCAAGGCTCAAAACTCACCCGTTTGCACCGTCGCCACCGCCAACGCATAGATCGCGAGACGGGGAACGCAACCACACCAAATTCAACACCAAACCATATTTCTGAAAATCCCAGGCAAGTGTTTATCTTTCTTATTTCGTTGATGCATCATCCATATTAGTTTAGGAGTTATTATGATGAGATTTATGGAAGAAAAACCCAATTTGAGATGGGAAATTTTCATGTAGTGATGATTTATATGATATTCTGGAAACCCTTTATCATGTAAAGGATTAAGAGTTTGATTAAGAAAAGAGTTCTAATCAGATACAAACACTAAATTTTTTTTTATTCCGGACGATCGGATCGTTGGAATTGGATGAAATTTTACAGAGAATTAGCTGAAGACGAGAGGAAGCTACAAAAAAAAATTCAGCTCGATCGGACCGTTCAATATTTTTTAATATTTTTTTTGCTAGACACTTTTATGTTTTGAGGACGCTTAGAGATAATAAAAATTCAATTAAAACTCCATTTTAATTCCGATTTCGAAACCGTTTGAAATTCTCATCTTTGAAAATAAAATTCAAAATCCTTTAATGTAAGGCGAAATCTATATTTTTGGGATATTTTGCATAAGGGACAATGTAAGTATATATTAAAGGGGAGATACACGTAAGAGAGAGTTACGTTGGAACATAAATGGATATCTACTGAATTGTACATTTGGAAGAATAGAGTCCATGAGGGTTACGTAGTAAGTTGAAAAAACCCTTCGAATTAAAGTTAGAAATGAACCATTATACTTGATAAATAATGGGAAAATAAGGATAAATGTTGTGAATGTGGGTTATTGGATAAACCTAAATTGATATAATAAAAGTGGTATATTTATATGATTGTGTATGCATATATTATATACTTGTGAAAATCATGCCCGCGCTACTTGCTATCCCTGAGGTTTCCGCGCTGGGACGATCTTATCTCGTGTGCCTTATGGGGGATATTGACTCGTACCCTAGAAGATAGAAATCCTAGGTACAGGCTATCGAATCGGTAGTCACGGTCCTAAGAGACGTGAGGGTATGTACTAACCTCTTGGACTTGAAAACTATGCTTCGGCTCAATATTATTTGTGTATGTATTTATACAGTTCGAGAGTGATCCCGAACTTGTATTCCCTTTAGTACGATTGTGCCAAGATATGCGGCGACAGTATTAGTGGGGAGAACCGGTGTTATTTGTGAAGAAAATGAACGGTTTGCTTCGTTTGTGTGTGGACTACAGGGAGCTGAACAAGGTGACGATACGTAATAAGTATCTGTTACCTAGGATTGATGACCTATTTGATCAGTTGAGGGGGCTGCGTACGTCTCTAAGATCGATTTGAGGTCAGGTTACCATCAGTTGCGCATTCGAGAGGAGGATGTACCTAAGACCGATTTATTATCGCGGTACAGGTCATATAAGTTCAAGGTGATGCCATTTGGGCTCACTAATGCGTCCGCAGTGTTCATGGATCTTATGAACCGGGTATTCAGGGAGTTTTTGGACCAATTTGTGATCGTATTCATAGGCAATATTCTGGTTTACTCTCGTACGGATGAGGAGCACATCGAGCACTTACGTATGGTGCTTCAGATGTTACGGGACATCAGTTATATGCCAAACTCAAGAAGTGTGGATTTTGGCTTCGGGAGGTTCAGTTTCTTGTCCTATAGTGTCCACCCGGGGCATTGATGTTTATCCGAGTAAAGTATCAGCGGTGAGGGAGTGGGGACAACCCACAATACCGATTGAGATTCATAGCTTTTTAGGTTTAACCGATTATTACCGTCGCTTTATCAAGGGGTTCTCAAAGATTGTTGGTCCTTTGACGAACGTAACGCGGAAGGGAGTACCATTCGTGTGGAGTGACCATTATCAGTTAGCGTTTGATGAGCTAAAAGACAGGATAACATTAGAACCCGTACTAGCATTGCCTAGGGTGGATGAGAGTACCGGGTATACACTGACACATCCCTGTAGGGACTTGGGCGTGTGTTATAGTTGGAGGAAAGGGCGATAACTTATGCTTCTTGAAAGCTAAAGCCACGTGAAAATAATTACCCCACCCACAATCTCGAGTTAGCAGCGGTCATTTTTGCTTTGCGGATATGGAGGCATTAGATTCTAGGGGAACAATTCACTCTTTTCATAAATCATAAGTCACTTCAGTATCTATTCACACAGAAGGATCTGAATATGTGGCAGAGACGGTGGCTAGAATTTGTGAAGGATTACCAGTTTGATATACTGTATCATCCTGGTAGGGATAACATGGTGGCAAATGCGTTGAGCCAACGACCTACTGGGGATGTAGCTGAGGTATGGAAAGCTAAGTGGAGTGAGCTTCAACAAGAGGATGAGGTGGCTAGGGTGTACATGGCAGTTATGGCCATCACTCTCGAGATCGTGATGTGGGTAGTAAGGGCTCAGACAAAGGACCTGTTCTGTCAGGACAGGGTGAGACAGCTATTAGTAGAGGGTGCAAAGTCTTATTCAGTCAGTTTTGAGGGAGGTCTGCGATTTAATGGGAGGTTAGTAGTGCCTGAGGATGAGAAGTTGAGGCAGGCAATGATGACCGAGTCTCATGGTTCTAGATTCGTGGTACATCTCGATGGGGACAAGATGTACCAAGATATGCGGGGACAGTATTAGTGGTCATGTATAAAGCGAGACATAGCAGAGTTTGTCTCGAAGTGTGTTACACGTCAGCTAGTGAAAGTTGACCATTAGAGGCCTTCAGGAATGCTATACAACCATTAAAAATTCTCATATGAAAGTGGGAAAGTATTTCGATAGACTTTATTATTGGACTACCGACATCACAGAGAGGTCATGATTTTATTTGGGTCATAGTGGATCGGCTGACCAAGTTAGCTCATTTCTTGCCGGTTCGTACTGACTTTGATACGATGCAGTACGCGAAGCTATTCATTTCAGAGATTATTAAGATGCATGGGGTCCCTATTAATATTGTGTCTAACAAAGACAAGATATTTGTGGTACATTTCATGCAGATCTTCAGGAGGCCATTGGCACAGAATTGCGGTTGAGTACAGGATATCACCCGCAGACAGACGGATAGACTAAGAGTAAATTAGACGCTTGAAGATATATTGAGGATGTGTATCCTAGACTTTGGGGGAGGATAGGAGAGAAATCTTCCATTGGTAGAGTTTGCGTATAACAACTCTTACTAATTTACTATCAGTATGGCTCCATTTGAGGCACTGTATGAGAGGCCTTGTTGTTCGCCTGCTTGCTGGTTAGAGGTGTGGGACAACAAGCTATTGGGGACGGAGATGATATCAGAGACTTCTGCCAAGATAGAGTTAATTCGAGGATGTATTCGAATAGCTCAGGATAGGAAGAAGAGTTATGCTAACGTCGGTAGGAGACACGTAGAGCTAGAGGTGGGCGACCAGGTGTTGGTTCGGGTATCTCCTGTGAAGGGGATTACGAGATTTGGTAAGAAGGGAAAGTTAGCGTCGAGATACGTGGGACCGTTTCGTATTATTGAGAGGGTGGTACCGGTAGCATACAGGTTGGGACTTCCAGAGTATCTTCAGTGGATACACGAAGTGTTCCATGTGGCGTCGCTGAAGAAATACAGGAGGAGCGAGAGGACCTTCTTGCACGTCCCACTTGAGGAGATCGATTTGCAACCAGATGTCTCGTATGAGGAGAGACCCATGGCTATTCTGAATCATTGTGAGCGTAAAGTACGATCCAAGGTGGTACCATTAGTGCGAGTGCAGTGGGGTCACCACAATGTTGATGAGTCGACATAGGAGCGGGAGGAAGATATGTGAGAGCAATATTCAGAGTTATTCTCCGCAGGTATATCCTAATTTTGAGGACAAAATTTCTTTGTAAGGGGGAAGTATGTAATACCTCGTATTGCTGCGTAATTATAATTTAATTAATTAGATAATTAAATACAAAATACGTTATATTTAAATTACGAGAGTAGAGTAATTTAATGTGATTTAGTATGTTAAATTACGTGAGTGGAGTAATTTAATAAGACGAAATTATAATTATGATTATTGAGTGGTCGTATAATAATTGCAATATTTCTATATTAATTGAGAGATAGAGACTGATTAATATGTGATTTACTTTTACTAAGAATGAATAGTATATATACATCATAGCGAGTGATATGGGCGTATTTCATGTTATCTCATCGAGAGTTGCACGTTAGACTATGTTGAGGTGAGAAACGGGAAAAATATTTTAAGTGACTCGAATGATAATGTATAGGTCACGGATGAGCCCGAAAGGGGCGAATTAGTCAAAATAGTATACTCGGGAATGTCAATTGAGTCACGAGTCAATTTTGGGCCAAACCGACACTTACGGGGGTAATTTGGTCATTCTAAAAATAGAGGTTAAAGGACCTATGAAAATTAGAGTCCTATATGTGATAATTAGAATTGGGGATTAGGGTTGATAACTCAAAAAGTATAGATAAGTCATGAGAGGGTAAATAAAGGCCGTTCCCAAGAGCTAAAGGAGGGTTTACGAAGGATTGGAAGGTGTTCTTGCATCCCAAGTGCCTAAGGAGTGAAGATTTGAAAGGAAGCACATCAAATCATCATCTTAATCATGAAATCATATCACCTTCGTATAAGGCAAGTGGTTTATTGCAAAATTAAATGATGTTATAATACCCATGCGTATGATTTTTATGAATAGTTGCTCATATGAATATTCTTGGTGAAAAGAAATGATTTAAATACATGTTAGGTAGGAAATCGCATGTAGGTTGTATGAATAACTGTAGAGGAATGTAAATCAACATTTTTATGAAATCTAATCAGGATTAATGAGGATAATTTATGAAGAACATGCATATCTAGGGGTTTTGATGATATTTAGATTTGGGTGGTTCTTGAGTGATTTTTGTAAAAATTTGATGATGTATTTACGTTGGAAATAGTCTCTATATATGTAATGGATGTTTGGTCATGTTGTTAGAGATTTTTATAAGGTTTAATGAGGTTTTGAAAGATGGAACATGGTGAAAACCGTAACTGGACATGGCTGATATCTGGTTGATCGACCCATGAATGACGATCGATCGACTAAAGCCGAATTGAGGCTCTTTTGTACGTTAATGGTTATTTGATTCCTAACGATTGAGGGAAACTTAAGGATGATATTATACCTAGGTAGGGACTTAGGAAAGACCAGTAGGTATATTGTTAAGTCCAGTAGAGTACTTTAGAGTGAGACTTAAAGTATGGATCGACGAGGATAAATCGACTAGGATGTGTATCGAGAAATGCGTGGCATGAGTTATTGAGGGAGAGTACTAATCCATGATACATACCAGTAGAGTAAGTTAAGCTTAACTACTGAAATTAAAAAAAAGGGTTAACTAGGTCCCTTAGAGTTGGGTGAATACTCGAGAAAATATGATAAAGAGAGAAATAGAGAATGTAAGGTACGATGAGTATTGGAGAAAAATATACCACGTACTAATGTAAATCTTGAGGTCGTGGGTGTACCTATAAATTTTGTACTTAGGTTGAGTGAATACCTACAGTGCCTATATGATATTGGAGTCGAGGATTAGACCAGGCCAATATTTTACTATTTCTTTTACATTTGGAGTCGAGGATTAGACCAGGTCAATGTAAATGATAAGAGAATTGGAGTCGATGATTAGACCGGACCAATACTCCTTATAGTATATATTGTGTGTAAAATATATACTATATAAATAATCTACTTGGGTAGAATGGTAGATGATGATATGATGTGCATACATCTGAAAGATAAATAATTTGGGATAATTGGAGTCGATGATTAGACCGGGCCAATTATCCTTATAGTGTATATTGTGTGTGAAATATATACTATATGAATAATCTACTAGGATGGTATAGTAGATAATTAAAATAATAATCTAAGCGGAGAAAGATTAATTGGAAAAACATAATATTAGATAGTGAACATCTAATATATAAGATTAAGTGGCCAGACTTAACTTTCAAATCAGAAGCTAACATATGTGAAATGTTACTTGGAAATTTAATAACAGAATGAGAAGTGTTAAAGAAACTTAGTACTGTATGGGTGGTACGGGAACTTAGACGTGTAGATGAGTTCAGACGAATACTATAGTCTAAATAGCTTGGGTTGTTGTAGCTAACTAGACTAAGTATGGAACGTTAGGTGTGCACTATAGATGAGAGGTGAGGAAACTGAAGTGAGTGTGCGTAAGCCTAACATGTGTAATCAATAACTTATCTTTATTGCAATAAATTTACTTGCTAAATATTTTCAAAACGTTTTGAGTACTAACTCTTGCTATGTAAAATATTTTTTAAAAACATTTTAGGGATCCATCCACAGGGACGCCAAACGTGAATTCATTCAAGGGATTTCAGAGCTACAACACATGTGGATGTTGCAGGACATTGATTAGATGATTCTTTTATCATTTCTAATCTAGTGTAGGATTTCAGTTTCAGTATGAACATGTTGTCCCACCGCACTTTCTTTAGTTGGGATTTTGATATTTATTGGTTTTTGGCCGATAGTTTATTCCGCCAAACTTATTTACCTTAGTTGATATATTCAGACTTTTATGTTGGTAGTTGATTTATACATTGTTCCGCATGTTGTTATATGTTTAATGAAAGTTAAAATTTGGCACTAGTCTAATTTCACCTAGGTGGTTAGTAATTAAAAAAAATTCGACAGTGATGCTAAGAATAAACCAACTGAGAAACCTGTTTTAATTTGATTTAGGACTGATCACACGGGATTTAATTAGGCGAGGTGCCACACATTGGGACATTTTCATATGTCGTATATGACCTTGAAACGCCTTAGATTTCTCTCATTTTTGTCCCATAATTTGTTCTCACACTTGTGCACTTATTTTTATCATCAAAATATCATGTTTCTCAAACTTTTTTAAAAGGATACTTTCAAAATCATTCACCTTGTAAAAATTGTCAAAATTTTATTTTGGTATTTTTGTACTGTTAAGTGCAGGCAAAGCTTACAAATGGGAGTAAAATAGTCATGTGTGCATAGCTATGACCATGATGTTCCTTTTTAGCTATTTTAAAGAATGTAGTCATGGTATCGGATTCCATGCGTGCTCACAAACTTACTGGGAGAGAGAAAATGATTTTTTCACTATAAAATTCACTTTAGCCCCATTTTCAATTAAGCTCTTATTTACATTTGATGAAATTTTTGGATTTAAGAGCTTTTTCTATATCTAGAAACCATATATAATATTTACATTTCCTCACTTTAATTTAAGCATTTGGTGAGATATTTTTGAATGAATCACTAAATGAACCTTAGAAAACATATCCTTCATCATTTTTCGTAAAAGATATTTAGTTAAGAGGTCAACAAGGAGGTAAAACTTGAGAATCGGAGATGTATTCTTCAAATTGGATGCATGAAATTTAATTGTAATAGATTATCCTCTATCTACAAATGAGCTTTATTGAGAGTCGCTGGATTGAGGAGAGTTTTGAGGATTGGAGAATAGTGAGAGATTACAAGGGAACTTAAGGCAGGTATATGTTTAATCTCTTGTAAGATCTTCACTTTTCAAGTGGATTTATCATAGCATCCCGAGGTTTTTTCTCCGCGAAGGTTTTTTATTCGTATATCTTAGTATTGTAATGAATTTTGCGTTTACTCTTATTTCAACATACAAACTCATATAATTTATATAATTGATTAAGCTTATTAGATATTTATATCTGATGTTGTAATTTGATCAAACTAATTTCGTCAAATCTCACCTATTTACAAATTAATTTGAAATTAGCTCCACTTAGATATAGGTGTATAATATCCATCATGATGCATTGCATTTGAACTCAAAGATTGATAAATCTTAATTTGATTGGTTTCATGACAATTTTACCAAACTAAAATTAGATCTCATCATTTAAAGGCTAAATGTTTGATAAAATGCCTAAGTGAGTGTGAGTTTGGATTTCATTGTGCTAATCGATCGTCATTTTTAAAATTTATTTTAAGAGTTGATTTGATTTCATAAGTTTGATATAATATCATAGAAACAAGTTTATGGAAGTTTGATCAATTGTTTGAAAGGTTTTGAAACTATAGGGGATATCGAACCCACAATAATCTCAATATTATTATTCGAACCCAGTAATATGAAAAAGACACAGAAGTTTACGCGGATCGATAGGTCGACCTATCTACGTTTATAAGGGAGGGCGAAGAGATCTTTATTAATGGAGAAAAATGAAAGCAGGTGGAATGATAGGTTTACTAGCTGAGAGTTTAAGTCATGGTTACAAGAGTATAGAAAATCGTAACCCAAATAATTGAGGTCGTCCCCATTTATATATACAAGTGTCCTATAATTCTAGCTTTCCTTATGGCCATTAATTATCAACCTTGATCTTATCTTTAATGTAGTATGGTAACAGTAAAATTATATTCGGCCAAATTTGATCACCTTATCTCTTGATTTTTTGTTAGCGAACTCATGATCTTTGGATGACTATACCTCCTTTACATCTCGACGCCATGTGTCATATTTGGCTAATAGTCCCTTAAATTCTCCTGAAAATTGGGGTGATCTATCTTTAGGACATATAGAAATAATTATGCCTTATAAACTTATATATATCTTGTCATGGGTTTCCTTAAGCATTGTTTACTAACTAACACGGGTTCCACTTATTCTTAGTGGGAGTTTAACCATTGTGGTGATGAACGTACCACCTATGCTTAGGATACCATGCGTCGTAGGTTTTCTTCCTTAGAAAATTATGGCACATAAAGCACATGACCTAAGGGAAGAGGAAGTCAGGCTCTTTACCCCAAAGAGTCGTCACTTCAGCTTATTTATTTGCAGAAAAGGAATATAAGGGGTTTTAATCCCCCTTAACCTCTTTTTACTTGAACATTGAGAGGTACTCATTCAAGATTCAATTTCTCTCTCTAAGTTTGAATATATTCAAATCGTCTTCTTCTTCGTCTTTTTCTCTGTAAACACTTCCTCACAACCATGTCTAGTCATTTTAGGAAGTATAAAGTGACCTTTGAGAATAATTTGAGGGAAATTTGTATTAAATACCCCATTCCTGGCAATGTCAGTATAAAGACCTCGCCATCGCCATATCATAAGGATGTTTATGACATCGAAGGCGAGGTATCTTTCATGATAGTCATCATAATAGAGGGGGAGTCTTTATATTTTCCTTTACCCATTAGTCATGGAAATACTCCATTTCTATGGTATACTTCAAATCCAAGCAAATGGACGCTTTTTCGCATTTTAATGGACACAATTGCCATTAACCAGATATGTGGGACCGATTTGGGCTTGAATAAAATTAGATATTGCTGCAACCTAATGACTCCTCATAGGTCTAGCATGTATCATTTCAAAGCCAAAGATAAGTCTCGCAATTTGGTGACTTGGTTGCCCAGATCACAAAGGGATACCAATAAGGATGTCTTGGTTGTTATACGATGAAAATTATCAAGGTTTTCTCGTGTCTGTCTAGGTCGAATATCCTGGATGGTCATCCACTATCTGTTTAGTTTATTTTGTGAATTGTGGTTTTCTCTTACTAATTGACCCTTTTCTTATATAAAGATCGTTGAATCAAAAGAAAGCCGAGAGCCCAAGACGTTAATTTCGTTAATTTAAGGAAAGTTTGGGATAGACAAAAACTAGTTGGCATCAGACCCTACTAGAGAACTACTCATATCCATCTTGGCTACGAATTGATAGTTTCGACACCCAAAAACTTCACAGCAGTTCCAGATGTCACTGATTTCGACTACGCGGTGGTAGCTGATCCAACAATCCTAACCACCACCCCCATCCCAAGTGAAGTTGCTAAGAACATGGCCGACCCTGGCCATGTGCCAAATGGGCAATGACACAGGGCCCATTTTAGAGTATGCACCTATATATATATATATATATATATTTTAGGGGTCCAAAAATATTTTATGTATATTAAAAATGTCAATTTTTTAAATAAGTTTATATATATATATTTTAGGGGTCCAAAAATATTTTATGTATATTAAAAATGTCATTTTTTTAAATAAGTTTAATTTTTTAGGGGCTATTTTTTTAACTACCCAAAAACAATTTGTACAAGGAATGATTTAACTACCCAAAAATTCCACCCAACTAAAATGGGCTCTAATTTTTTAGAGGCTCATTTTAGGTATTTAATATCTTTGTACAATATTTTTTTAGAAGGGCCATAAATTAATTTTCGCACAGGGCACTCTCAATCTTAGGACCGACCCTGGCTAAGAATGTGTATGCAGGTGAAACTTTATAGCCCACCTATAGTATTTTTATTAATTCGGAGGATACTTTGGCCAAAAAATAAGAATATATTTTCTTCGACTAGTTTTATCCACTCTTCTCATATGAAGAGGTCGTCGTCTCAGGATATTTTTCAAAAAATGTTAAGGAGGACGAGGAAGAGAAATAAGGGGAATTATGTTTTCCTCTAGTACTAGAGGGTATTAAAGAAATGACAGGCTGACGTAGACGGGTTGTTAATCTTACCATCATAGATGCTAATAAGAAAAAAATACGGAAGCCGTGGTGAGTAATCCTTAAGATGCAACTGGCACAAAGGAGAGGGTGACATCCCTTCAAGAAAAATAAGCGCTATAATTGAAGAGTGAGAGAGAGAATGAGAGACATGTTAAACTTTTTACATGGAGGAAAATCAACAAGGCCGACCTTTCAACTCTCGATGGACGTAATAACCATTCATTGGTTATTGACCATCGTCAATAGACTAATTAGTCACCGAACCCACTACCACCAACGTTCAGGGTTCACCCCTCGATAAGTAACTTCGTAAAGGAAAGCATCCCGTTACCATCGAAACATTGAGGTTGGTTAATGAGTTGCTTAGTTTTCCATGTTGCTTAGAATCATGGAGGCTTTGAGAACTTTCCCTATGAAGAACGTTCACAATGAAGGGTTCCTCCATAGTGTGTTGATACGTTAGACTTTACTTTGGTATTTGCAAAAATTAAGTTTTATCAAAATACTAACTGTCACTTTTTCCTTATTTTTTCAGCCCATGTAAGTTATGTATGAGGTGACCACCATGGTCAATCCCTTGCTGAGGATTATCGACATTCTTCATGGCGAATGTCGTGAGGAATGCTATTTCGGATAAGATCAACAAGGTGAACGAGTTAAAAGGCAAGCTTAAGGAGGAGTCAACTCGCAAAGAAAAGGTGGTGGACGAGAGTGAAGGCATCCAGTTAGAGTTTAGCAAAGTTGATATTGAACCAGAGGCTCTTGGAAAGGATTTTATTGAAAATACTTTTGAAAAGCTAATTTTTCAAAGGCACAAGAAGGACCTGAAGGCCAGTTAGGATGCTCTAACAACCCGCGTAATTTTGGAGTATTTTTAAAATATAGAGGAAAATAAAGTTTTTGGTAATTATTTTTTATTGCTCAAATATATTGGATTTTATTTTTAAAGATGAGAATTTCAAATGGTTTTGAAATTTGAATTAAAATTGAGTTTTAGTTGAATTTTTATTACATAGAAGAGTCCTCAAAATATAAAACTCTCTAGTAAAAAAAAATATTTAAAAATATTGAATGGTCCGATCGAGCTGAAATTTTTTGGACAGCTTCCACTCATCTTTAGCTAATTCTCTGTAAAATTTCATCCATATCTAACGGTCCGATCGTCCATAATAAATGTTTTAGTATTTATATCTTATTATAACTCTTTTCTTAATCAAACTCTTAATCCTTTATATATCAACTAATTCGTGGTTTGGCTTTTCAAATCACTTTTTCTTAAACTTTTCAACCAGAAGACCTCTCCAAAATTACTCCCTTTCATCTACAAACTATAGCCCCAAACTCATTCTAGATTTCAACCTTAGATTAAAGGGTTATTTGGTGTTTTCTCGAGTTTGGGCTAGAACTTGATTGGATTATTTTCGCGAGAGGAACGTGATGGTCTGTTTAGATTTTGAGGCAGAAATTATGTGATGATTCATGGGATGATTTTAAGGTATGGGGTTTTACACAATATGCTCCTTTATCTCGCGAGAGTTATTCCCGTTGTTTTCCTATGATTATTGACTCATATTTGAATTGCTAAATTCATTGGAATTTGAAAATTGTTGTCGGAATCTATTTTTGATTCATGTGGTATTATTATTGTGTTGAGTATGTGGTCATGAGATTTTAATATGGCACGGAGGTTGGGCACCCGCCAGTATTCCTTTTTCCGGATATGCTTAAGAATGCATAGGCGCGGTAAGGTGGTGAGGACTGGTGACCCGATTAATGTGTTGTAGAGAAATTATATTGATATAATTGCTTATGAGATTCACATTTGATTTGAATATTCGTACTCGTATTGTGACAATTTATTCACCGCTAATATTTGTTGAGCATCTTTCCTGTCGTATTGTGTACTTCCTCATATTTTCTTTTAGTTGGCAGGTTAGCGCAGATTCGAGCCCTATGGACCAATTGGGATGATTTTTAGCATGGATTATTTTGGAAAGAATATTCGAGAATACAATGAGAAGATTGTATTATTTTGATGTATAGAACATTGGAGATTTGTATTTTATCTTCGAATTAGATGTTGTAATTTATTCGAGAGAATTGTTGTATTTATTTGAAGAGATTTGAGATTAGTGGTTTCTTTTCTATTATGGGATTTAGATGCTCTATACCTTGTTATATTTTGGATTTGAATTAGTTTTATCGATGAGTAGCGCGCCGCTCGCTCTCCCTTAGCGGGCGGGGTGTTACAGAATGGTATCAGAGCTTAGGTATACGACCACCCTCGGTCGGGTTTTGGGTTTTGGGTCTGTTGCGTTTTTGTGGCGCGATTTTGGAGATAGAAATTTTAGAGAATCGTTTCGCATTAGGCATCTAGATTAGATGTGAGAAAATTATTTTTTTGGTGACGAGATTATTTTTGGAGATTGTTGGCCTAATTTTTGAGAGTTAGGTATTCGGCGAATTTCGAGGGCGAAATTCCATTGTTAGTGGGGAAGTGTAACAACCCGCGTAATTTTGGAGTATTTTCAAAATACAGAGGAAAATAAAGTTTTTGGTAAAATGATTTTTTAATGCTCAAATATGCTGGATTTTATTTTTAAAGATGAGAATTTCAAATGGTTTTGAAATTGGAATTAAAATGGAGTTTTAATTGAATTTTTATTACATAGAAGGGTCCTCAAAACATAAAACTCTCTAACAAAAAAAAATATTTAAAAATATTGAACGGTCCGATAGAGCTGAAATTTTTTGAACAGCTTCCACTCGTCTTCAGCTAATTCTCTGTAAAATTTCATCAAATTCTAACGGTCCGATCGTCCAAAATAAATTTTTTAGTATTTATATCTTATTAGAACTCTTTTCTTAATCAAACTCTTAATCCTTTATATATCAACTAATTTGTGGTTTGGCTTTTCAAATAAATTTTTCTCAAACTTTTCAACCAGAAGACCTCTCCAAAATTACTCCCTTTCATCTACAAACCATAACCCCAAACTTATTCAAGATTTCAACCTTAGATTAAAAGGCTTATTTGGTGTTTTCTCGAGTTTGGGCTAAAACCTGATTGGATTATTTTCGCGAGAGGAACGTGATGGTGTGTTTAGATTTTGAGGTTGAAATTATATGATGATTCATGTGATGATTTTAAGGTATGGGATTTTACACAATATGCCCCTTAATCTCGCGTGAGTTATTCCCGTTGTTTTCCTATGATTATTGACTCATACACTACACCAAATCTGCCGAATTGTCAAGGTCATTGACCTTGACAAATCCAACTTGTCAAGGTCAATGACCGTGACATTTCGAGGCGAGATAACTTTTTTTGTCACGGTCATTGACCTTGACACAAAACTCGCGTTTTGTGTCACGGTCGTGTCGCGGTCAATGACCGTGACACGCTTGTCACGGTTTATAACCGTGACAAAGTCGTGACCCTTTTTAAAAAATTTGTCACGATCATTGACCGTGACAATTCTGGGCAGAATTTTAAAAAAATCTGCTGGGCAGTATGGCCACTGCCACTGCCCAGCAGTATATTTGTACCTGTTATAGCAACGTTGTACCTGTTCCAAACATCATATATCCAAACAAACTAAAGATAATAAAAATATATATTCAAAATAGAAACTATTTAAGAAGAAACAACATCACCATCAATTATCTCAAATCTACAAACTATTTGCATGGAAAAGAGATTTTGTACTGCGACGCTCGGGGACACCTCCTTATCCTTCCCTTCTCGTCCGAATAGCCACATAAGTATAGAGCATATGTGGCCTACCCTTAGGGCCACTCCCTGTCCCCTAAATTGAAATAAAGTAAAATTAGTATCCGCCCCTCAAATATAGATAAATATAAATCGTAATTGAAATCGAAATCGAAATTGACATATAAATATGAATACATTACCTGTAGTGTCACTCAAACAGCTAACTTGAGCTCATATGGCACCTCCTTCCAATTAATGTACCCCGGGCAATCGTGTCAAATATAATTCTCTTTATATCTAAACACTAAGAAATACCATAATCCTATGGAGTTATGCGTTGCAAATTCCTTCCAACCGTTGTGTAGCCAAAAATCAGCAGTTGAAGTTGTCAATTCCACCTTTCAATGGTCTCCCATTTGTTGCTAGAAGTTCCAAGTGGTGGGGTATGGAAAGTGGAATTGACAACTTCAACTGGTGATGTTTGGCTACATAACGGTTGGGAGGAATTTGCAGAGCATCGCTCCATAGGATTATGGCATTTCTTAGTGTTCGGATAGATGAAGAGATTCAGTCTCCTCTCCACAAATAGGACACCCCAAATAACTATGTACTAATCACCTATTAAAGGTAAGAAGCGTATATTCATGGATTAGTATAAACAAAACTTAGATGTAGTTGGAATATTTATGTATTAATCTCCTCTCCACACACGCACACTACACAAGAGTGAAAATGATAAAGTGCAGATCAATTAAAAGCATTAAAAATGGATGTTTCGGTACAAATTGAAATATTTATTACAAAGTGAAAAATTGTTTCAAATTCGGGTTATCATAAAAAATGGATTGATATTCGGTAGTAGCAGTCAAGTCATCCACACTACTATTTAGACGCCTTGGCGCGTGTTGGACAATTGACCACGGTTCGTTGTTGATATACTCCGAGTAAAACACTTTCTTAACCTTTTGAAATGCACAAACAAACGGCTCATCGCTCACGTGGTCGTTGCTCTTCAACTTGGACAAGTCAACCATGATCAAATTGGTGTCAGGATCAACTTTACAAGCATTTTTATCCTCAACTCTTACCCATTCACAGTAAAATACAACCTCTTTGAAGCTTATATAATCCAATTCAAATATATTTTGGATTACACCATAGTAAGTCATTTCAGCTTCAACGAGGTTTTTATCTTTTGCGCTCGCTCGAAAGAAAGTAAGAGCCTTGTATGAAATTTCCAAGTTCTGTACAACGACTGTTTTCATTATAATTACCTCTTGTGTCAACCATAGCCTAAATTCGCTGTCTGATTGTACCATTGTTTTTCATCTTTTATTGTTTCACAGGCTTCATATTTACTGCATATTACAAAATTAATCATGTATAAAATAATCTAAAATAATGTTAAACATTATAATATTCGAAACTTACTTTTTCCATTCTTCGACATTTTCATGTGTGTCAAATAGATAATGAGCTACTTGTTCATGTTGCAAACTCGTTAATTTCACTCGTTTTCCCATCACATTACCACCATCATCGAGGAATTCATCAGTGTCATCAACGCTGGTCGAGTCAGGCATATATTCCCGAGTATATATTGATGACTCCACGGTGATGTATTACTCTGCAATTGATCCTGCAATATATCGCGTATTCTTGACGTAATCTTTAAAAACTTTCATCAATCTTTCAAATGGATACATCCACCGATATCTAACTGGACCACAAATAAGTGCCTCGTCGCATAGGTGTACCAACAAGTGAACACTTATGTCAAAGAATGCTTGGGGAAAGTACTTCTCCAATACACAAATCGCTTCGTTCACAGCCAATTTTGTGGCCACTATGTGTTCTCGATTCACTACCTTCTCACACAAGAGGGAGAAGGTAATACTAATTTGCATAATAGCCCTACGCAAATCCTTGTGCTTGGAGAAACAGTGCTTAAACAATAGAGGAACCAATTGCATGATCACATGCCAATCGTGGGACTTACACTTATGTAAATCATGAGTAGCATAATTCACAATCCTTTGCAACTTGGACGAAAAAGTAGATGGGCCCTTCAAATTATATATTGTGTCTATAAGCACCTTACTTTCCCCACTCGTCAAAGTAAATGCACCAGGGGGAATTATTGTCCTTCCCCTACTATCTTCTTTTAACCATAGTTGTGGCTTAAGTTTTAACGTTTTAAGGTCTTTTCGTGTATTTTCTCCATCCTTTGAATGACTCGGCCAAGGCAAGTACCCACAATATGTTCAACGAAGTTCTTCTCTGCATGCATCACATCTATTCGGGTCTCATACACTGTGAAGGAGGGAGGTTGAGTGGGGCTAGGATCACTGTCCATACACTCTGATTGGTGATTAGATTTCCAAATGGATTGAAACCATCTGTTGATATAGCCAAACGAATGTTGCGTTGTTCTCGAGCAAAATCGGGATACTCAAAATTCATCCTCCGCCAGGCAGTAGAATCAATAGGATGACGCATGATATTACCCCTACTTCTGCCCTAGCATGCCAAGTCATTGCCTCTGCAATCCATGGTACTATGAAAAATCGCTTTAATCTAGGCCCAACGGGAAAATATTTTAATACTTTTTGAGGCACTTTTGAGCTTGTGCCTTCCTTCCTAATAGATTGGACATATCTAGGTTCATCGCATACCGGACAACGATCGAGATTTTCATACTCCTTTCGGTATAGTATGCAGTCATACACACAAGCATGAATCGATTTATACTTCATTCCCAGACCTTTCAAACTGTTCTTCATAACAGGATAGCTATTTGGAAGCGTATTCACCTTGGGTAATAAGCCCTTCACCCATTTCAGAATTCCCGTCACGCTATTGTCAGACAAATCGTACTGCATATTCAAACTGTGCAAACCAACCATGGCATGTAAAGTTGTTTGATCTTTCTCACAGCCAGAGTATAACGGTTGGGTCGCCTTAAATTTTAAACTTTGGTAGTCATCGTCAAGTTTTATCGTGTTATCTTCACGAGCACTTGAATCTTCTACATCATCAGTAACCTCATTCTCCTCAGCTTCATAAACTCCGTACGCATCATCAACTAAATCCTCTAACATATTATGATCTACGTCGTCCCCTTCTACATTTATTCTACTTGTTGAAGGTTGTTGTGAAGGTTGGTCGGGGACAAAAGGAACTTTCAATTCACCGTGAAAACTCCAAAATCGATAACTATCTTGCATACCCGATCTTAACAAATGTAGTTCAACTGTTTTCCACTCAAACACCTTACCATTCTTACACCCAGCACACGGACACGGAAACTCTTCATCATTACGACATCTCTTTGCATATTTCACAAATTCGTTAGCACCTCTGCGAAACACATCCCCCATTCTATTAGTCTCACCCATCCACTCTTTGTATTTCGGATATCCCATCACAGCTACCATAACTAAACACCTATTAAAGGTAAATAAAACTTAGATTTATAGTATATTTTATTTAATTATCCCATCATTTAATTATCCTATTAAAGGGTAAGTGGTCCTATCCCATTCAAGACTGCATTTTTCTGTAATATACTTAACAGCTCATGCACATTGTTACGATTTGAAAAAAATTCGATAGCATATCCCCTTAGTTCTCCAAGTACACGACGTAGATTGGCATGTGTGAGTGTTATTTCAATTGGTCAATTGAAATAACAGTCACACTTGTCAATCTAGTATGTACCCAGAGAACATTAAGATACGACAGCAGAACTTACTCCAAAAGTAACAACTTTAAGCCAATAAGAATATTATACAGAAATTATACAGTCTCAAACTGTCCAAACGGGACAATTCGAGAGATCTCATTACAAGGGTAATGACTCTCGAACGGGTCTAAGGGCTATTGAATGCGTACGCATAAGAACTAGAAGGCTAGTATCTATGCGCACTATATTTAATTTCAAGTATGTTTCATATAATGGGTTAATTCAAATAAAAAAATAAATTCATGGGTTAATTCAAATACAAAAATACAAATTCACGGGTTAATTCAAATATATACACGCACACACACACACACACACACACACACACACCCACCTCCCTCCACCACTCACCACATACACACACACCCCCACCTCCCTCCACACCCCCCACTCACCACTCACCACATACACACACACACCCACCTCCCTCCACACACCCCACTCACCACATACACACACACCCCCACCCCCACTCACCACATACACACACACCCCCACCCCCACTCACCACATACACACACACACACACACACACACACACACACACAGTAGTGACTGTCTATTTAAAATAATCTCAATGTTAATTTTATGTATCGAATTTCTACTATTGTTTTGTGCTTTTTATAAATCATATTCAATGTTAGATATGTGTTTTGTTAAGATATCTAAGCTGTTCTATAGAATTATTTTTTGTATCTTGAAGTTTAAGTTCTAAAATAATCAACCTAAAGTTGTGGTTCATAAAGTATTATCACAAATATAAACTAAGAGTGATAAAATAACTTTGAGGCATATAAATTAATTGTGACAAAGTAAGATTATGCACCAGAACCTAAAATTTAAAAAAAGTGTTTTTATTTAAACCCCACTTTTCTTTCTATAACTCCTATTTTATTAAACTTTAAATATAATTAAGGGTGTATAGAAAGAAAAGTTAAATAGGAATAAAAACAGCATTTTTAAAATACGAAGGGCTCACCAATTTGATCAAATTTTTCAACAACATAGACTAAATGATATTTTATTTTTCATGCTTTTAGCAATTTCGGATGCCATTTTAACCCTTATTGTAGTTTTTTGTTGTAATGTCATTAAAAAAATCATTTAGGTATGTAAATATATTGTAATAGATCTTGCCTTCCACAAAATGATATTTTGTGGTAAAATTTTATTTGATGGATATAAAGTCATGTGATACCTATATGTGTTGTTTTGCATCTAATAAAAACAAAAAAACGCCATATATGTTTTTTTTCTCCATTAGTATAAGTATATAGCGATTATTTCACACTTAAATGACATATTAAGCCGACCTTCATTTTTTTATGAAATTTGTAGAAAATTACTTATTTATTTTGAATGAAAATAAATTGTTATCCAATATTTTTGGATATTATTTATAATTATGAAACTCATACACAAATTAATGTTGTATCAAAATAATATTACATTTTTAACCCCCTACCCCCACCCTACCCCACCCCTACCCCCACTCTGCCCCCACCCTACCCCCACCCTGCCCCACCCCTACCCCCGTACACACACACGCACATATATATACACACAAACATATATATATAAATGGAAGAGAGAGAGAGAGAGAATTAAACCTGAAAGTAGAGAGAGAGAGAGAGCAGCGTCGAGAGAGAGAGAGGGAGGGAACAGAGGGAGGGAAAAAAAAAGGAGAAAGGGTTTTTGCTGCAAACATTGTCACGGTCGTGTCAAGGTCATTGACCGTGACAATTCTTTGTCACGGTCATGTCAAGGTCAATGACCGTGACACAAAACGTGTGTGTTTTGTCACGGTCAATGACCTTGACAAGGGTGACCGGCTAAAAGGTGACAATTTCATCATTTTGGTGTAGTGATATTTGAATTGCTAAATTCATTGGAATCTGAAAATTGTTCTTGGAATCTATTTTTGATTCATGTGGTATTATTATTGTGTTGAGTATGTGGTCATGAGATTTTAATATGGCACGGATGTTGGGCACCCGTCAATATTCCTTTTTTCGGATATGCTTAAGAATGCATAGGCGCGGTACGGTGGTGAAGCCTGGTGACCCGATTAATGTGTTGTTGAGAAATTATATTAATATAATTGCTTATGAGATTCGCATTTGATTTGAATATTCGTATTCGTATTCGTATTATGACGTTTTATTCACCGCTAATATTTGTTAAGCAT
This sequence comes from Sambucus nigra, assembly GCA_949130495.1. NCBI lineage: Eukaryota > Viridiplantae > Streptophyta > Magnoliopsida > Dipsacales > Adoxaceae > Sambucus > Sambucus nigra. The sequence goes on along the minus strand of OX422219.1, from coordinate 159,020,983 downwards.
TTTTCCTGTCGTATTGTGTACTTCCCCATATTTTCTTTTAGTTGGCAGGTTAGCGCAGATTTGAGCGCTATGGACCAATTGTGATGATTTTTAGCGTGGATTATTTTGGGAAGAATATTCGAGAATACAATGAGAAGATTGTATTATTTTGATGTATAGAGCATTGAAGATTTGTATTTTATTTTTGAGTTAGATGTTGTAATTTATTCGAGAGAATTGTTGTATTTATTTGAAGAGATTTGAGATTAGTGGTTTCTTTTCTATTATGGGATTTATATGCTCTATACCTTGTTATATTGTGAAATTGATTTAGTTTATCGTAGTAGCGCTCCGTTCTCTCTCCCCGGGCAGACGGGATGTTACAGAGGCCGACCTTAGGAAGTCCTTTGACAAGGGATTTGAGGATGTGGTGCAAAAGGTTTCCATGAAATTTGACTATTATGATCTAGTTTCCTTCAACGTTGGTTGGCTTCTTGGTACTTAACCAAGCAATTTCCTAGAGAATGACCCAATATACACCGAGCACCCCCTTGGATAAGCCCGTCATAGGGGAAGGGGAGCCCCCTAGCATCTGGCCAAGAGGTCGAGTAGACGGTCATTAATACTGCTGCTCCCACTTAGATGGGTGTTCAAGAAGGCAATGCCATTGTTGATCAAGATAACATTGTAGTTGCCTTGGTTTTTTGTCTTTCCTTTTTGCATTTTACTTATAAACCATTTATCTATCTTTTTTATAGGCTTTATGCCATTTTTCTTTCCATATTATTGAAAGTTTTGTTTTTATATTGCATTGCCCATGCCTTAGTTAATTCTACATCTTAATTTCTTAATTAATTTCCCCTGTCTTAACTAAGACTTTTAAGTTAACATCTTTATTAAATTTGGCTAACAATCGGTGGAGTTATGGTCTGTCACTCTCTAGTGAATTATAATTTTCAATAAAAAGGATAACTAACTAACCTATTAAAATGTGTAAGTTAGTGTTCTTATATATCCTAGTGTGTAGCCGGTGGAGTTGTGGTATGTGACTAACTCCACTGACTTGAAAATTTAACCAAAAGGTTAATTGACTAACCGATTAATTAAAACGTGTAAGTTAACGTTCTTATTTAACTTATTTAAAAGTTGTACCACTGTGTTTTAGTTGGTTTTATGTAGGGGTGGCAATTAATATTTTTGGTTCGTGTTTCAGGCCGACACGATAAGGCTTTTACGGACACGAACACAATACGACACGAATTCGTATTTTTTTAGTTCACACGAACACGACCCAAATGAAAATGACGCGACACGAATAACAAGATTTCTTAAATTTCACTGTAAATTAAACATAAATAGATACGATAACCCGAATAAAAATACGATTAACACGACAGGACACAATAACACGACTAATACAACTCATAATTTTGTCACGGACATGACACGACTTTGTGTATAAAAATTTGACACGAACACGACATATCATATCAATTTCGGATCAATTTCGTGTCGTTTCTAAAATTTTCACCCCTAGTTTTATGCATATTATAGGTCGAACAACTTATCTCTAAGTTGTACCACCCATTTTTAGGTGAGTTTATGCCTGTTCTAGACTGACCAATCCAAATTGGTTTGTACCACCATTTTCAGATGGGTTTGATGCCGAATCTTAGGCGACCAACTTATTTATAAGTTGTACCATCCATTCTTAGGTGGGTTTTATGCTTATTATAGTCCTATGAACCCAATCTGGGTTTTACCACTGTTTACAAGTAGGCTGAATGCCAAATCTTAGGCAACCAACTTCCTAGGTGTGTTTTATGCATATTCTAAAACGAACAGGGGTTTGATGATAGAATACTTACTTTTGTGGTGTAGTTTTAAAGAAAAACATTTCTTAACGTGAAACATCTTTATTAAACTGAAAAGGTAAAAAACCAACTTATTTACTTAGTGATAAAATAGCCTAAAGTTTATGGCATTCCATGACATAGGTACTGTGATGCCATCCAAATCTTTCTGGTGGTATGATTCTCCTACTCCCTTTGACACTAATCAGCATAGACCATGCCAATTTGGTGTCAGATTCCAGTCATAAGGATTTTTTACGGCACTTTTTTTTAGCACGAGATCGCCGACCTGTAACTCTTTAACGATAACCTTCTTGTCATTCTCTTTGACAAGCTCTTGTTGGTATGCTGCGAGGTGAATGAGAGCTTGTTCCCTTCTATCCTCTATCAGTTCAACCTTATAAGCCAGACGACCATCATTGTGGTCATCCTTAAGGATTTCGATCTTTAAAGTTGGAATACTAATTTCTTATGAGCTGTCAGCCTCCATAACATATGATATCAAGTATGAGTTTGTAGAATGGGGTTAAATGGATTAACCACCAACACTCTAATAAATTAACCCGCAAATTTGATTAAATATTGATTTATGATTTATCAAGTTTTACTACAATCCAGGCCCTACACGAACTGGGATATTATCATGCATGATTTAATATATTACGCATACTCCGTGTTTGATGAAATACACTAGACAATACTCTAGTAATAATTTAATTAATTATTTGATATGCCACCACATATATTGTGACAAGTGGTACCATAAATATTAGACACTTAGTGCCACAGATTACATGACATGTGTCAAGCCCACTTGAGGCACTTTTGCAATAAAGGAGGGTTCCCCCCTCATTTGATGATGATGGTCTTGGGGGCAAAGTAAGGAGAGAAAATATAGCTCTCCTCCCCCACGCACCTTTTGAGATCCGTCATGGGTTCAATAGTGACGAGCGTATTTTTATAGTTTCATTACGGTATATGGGCGTTTGAGAGGTGGATAGCCGGATTTGGCACCCCTCGCACACCGAAACTACCAAAACTGCGCGTTTGAGAGGCGATTCGCCGGATTTGGCACCCTCCACACACCAAAACCACCAAAAACCGAGCTCTCTCTGGCATATCGTACGGACCCATGAACTAGGCAGACTTTGATTTCGCAAATACGGATACGTAGGCGCAACCACATTGCTTAAGTTTAAAACACGCTCGATGCGATGCCTCCTCAAATCTGCACTCACATCTTACAGAGTTTTCTTCTATTTATCGTCTAGGTGCTATTATATAGACCCAAAGGACAGACAAAGCTTGTCCACCAATCTCCCCTTTGCATTCTTTAATCTCCGATTGGCCTCGATGAGAAGAGTTGTATTGGTGACTTTCGGTTGTTCATTGCATTATGGAAAGACCACTAAGGCATATTGAATCATGACCCCTTTTTTTGCGCAAAAAAATATAATAATGTCATTAATGGACTAAGTCCCACTATCTGTCACCAAAGCTTTAGTAATACCAAACCTCGTAATAATGTTTCTCCACATAAATTGCCTAGCGTCACACTCCCTGGTATGAGTTAGTCATTCAGCCTCTACCCACTTGGGGAAATAATATGTGACAGTTATCAAGTACTTCATATTCAATTGAGTTGCATGGGTAGGCCCTATAATATTCATTCTTATTGAGCAAAAGGCCACGGACTTGTGAAAAGATTGAGATCGTATATCGACTGTTTGATGACGAGGGAGAACTCTTGACACTTTGGGCATTTGTAGACGAACTGGATGTCATTATACTACATCAAAGGCCACCAATAGCCTTGGGAGATCACCCTGTAGGAAAGTGATCCTCTGCGTGCATGTGCTCCACATATTCCTTAATGCATTTCACTATGGATTCCCTCCACTTGTTTTGTGTGGTTATTTGATTAATATTTGTGATTTTTTATAGCTCCTAAAATGTGTGATTATGTTTTGGTGGGCTTTATCCTAAGTTTTGTAGACCTTCACTTTATAGGAATTTGTTGATGAATGACAAGTTAAAATGTCTCGATATAAAGTGGGTGAAAAATTGAGCCTTGTGGTTTTATGTTCTCATGTTGACGATGTATCTAATGATCATGAGCCTGTTCAAATTTTGAGCCATGAATATCATGATCTTGGGAATACGTTTCACAATTTAAAAAAGTCAAAATTTAAATTGTTTATTAAAATCTAGTTATTCGAAAAGGAAAAGGATTTGGTGAAAAGTGAACTTGATTCATTTAGAACTTAAATGTCGAGAGTAAACTTCATAAAAACATGCCAAGATTATTAATAATAATAAAGGTGAACTTTTGAAGTTGATTTTTATTTTGAAGAAAGAGATGAACACTTTGAACGAGGAAAATAAATGTTTAAAAAATCTAAAAATTCAAAGTGAACGTATTTTTAAAAGTTTGAGTTGGTTGGGAAAGAGAAATATGATTTATTTTTGGAATTCAAAAGTGTGAAGAAGGAACTTCAAATATATTTAATGTCCAAGTGTGATTTTTTAAATAAAATTGTTTCACTTGAAAATGAATTTTCCTTTTCGAGTGAAGTTAAAATTGATCTTAAAGATCATTTGAAGAAACTTGACAAACTTCTTTTGGAAATCACAAGTTAAAAATGGTAACTGTATAATAGGCTTTGGCAATCTGTTTTGTCTTCTTCTCCTCAATCTAACACATTTTTTATGAAAGGAGTGTTAACACGTGAACTTATAAGAATGGTTTAAGACTATTTAAATATGAAGGTGATAAATTAAGATTTGAGGAAAAATGTGTTTATAGCCCCAAGTGTTTTGAACAGAAAAGGAAATAACCAAAATGATTCCAAGCTTCATTGTTTTGAAAAAGATCAATAGAGTTTAAAAAGACCTCCCCAACCATGTACTTGCACATATTTTCATAAAAAAGTCATTTAAGGAATATTTGCTTCAAGTTGCTTGATAACCATTATAAGCCGAGAATTGTTCCTAAAAGTCATCTTAAGTTGGTTCATCTTGAACCTTATATACGCACTCATTATCATAAAATTGAACACATTAGGTATTTTTATTTCGTTCTTAAGAATTATCGCATTTGATTTCTTCCATATGATTATATTCCTCAAAACATGATTTTAATGTATTTATTCCGTAATTCAACAAGTTGACAAGGAGAAATTATACGGATTTTACTAGGGAAAACACTTTTGGAAGAAAGATAGATTTTGGATCACATAAAAATGGTCTTCATAGAAACATACCTTATGCTCATCCTCACAAGAGTGGTGATGGAATTTTTTAAGGGGTGTTGATCTTTTGAAAAATGAAAGTTTTCAAAATGAAGGCAATGTGAACTTTCCTCAAGTTGTTTAAGTGATTCTCACTAAATCCAATAATTCCATTACAATGAATATTAGAAGAAGAAAAGGTATTTGGTTGATTGTACGTGTGTTTCCACCTTTAAGGATGGGTCGCTATATGTGTGTTACTATTTACCTAATACAATATCCATTGTTAAAATATAATGGTTTTGCATATTTGGTTAGATTACATGAGTTCATTTATATATTTTGTTTAGTTTCAATTTCATGTGTCAAGCATTTGAGGTTTTTTGGGATCTTGTGGTATTGAGTTAGTTTCGAGGTTTTGAGTGTACATTGTCCATTTGTATTCATGTTTGGGTAGATGTTTTCTTTATTTTAGGAGAAGTTGGGTTGGGAGTATAAATAGTTGGATCCAGGTGTTTGGAAATGTTTTTGCGATGTTATTATTCGTGAAAAAACTTTGGCACAGTTAAATTTGACTCCCGTTCCACAACTATGTGAGTTTTGATGGATATGTTTATGGTTGAAACCATTTGTACAATCTTTTTGGCATCCGCTCGAACTCTAGGTTCCCATAATCCCTGAAGAAGGTTTTATGCCTTGATTCATTCGCATGGTAACTTTCTTTCATTTGCACAATTTATTTTGGGGATTTTCCATTCGCATGGCTCGATATGCTCACCATACGCTTATCTTTATTTTTAACGTGTTTATTCATTCCGTGCGCATGCATGAATATTTCACCCTTACGCATAATCCTTGTTAGTTTACTAGATTTTGATTTTAATACCTTTTATTCATGCATTCATATCGTGGTTATGCTTTATAGGTTGTACACCTTCAAGGTTGTTGTGTCTGTAGAGCCTCCCATGCATAATACTTTTGGAGGATTCTTGTGGTGTGTCTTTGGGATTATTTCGATTTATTTAATATACTTATCCTATTGCTTCCTGTATTTATTGGTTTAGGTGTATTTTGTCATGTTTATCGACGTTATCCCATATGTGGGTTATCTTCGGTGTTGCTTCTTTCCATGACATCCATCTTGTGGACATATTTGGATACAATCCTACTTTCTTATCATCTATCATTTTTATGTCTTTTGTGTCATTGGTTGTTTGATTTGACATGACCGTGTTTATTGAGTATCTTTATAATCTCTTGGTGTACTTGGATTGGGAATTGACTCTCTTCTAGTTCTTATTTGTATCTAATTTTGATCATTTTCAACCAATGTTGTTTTCTCTTATCATGTAAGTATCTCGCTAATTCAACCTTAAACACGACATAGCTCAATGTAACATTTTTGTCATTTGTGACATTTTTGTGTTTATCTTGGCTAGTGCTGTATGATTTATCTGGGTGACTATTTCCTAGCGAGCTTATATGTGATTTGAGATATTCTTGTGATATTTTATGTTGTTTTGGTACAAATTTTCCTCTTGATGTTGTATATACTTTGCTATTCATACGATACCATGTTTCTTGGGTATTCGGTCTCATTTTTATTAGGATATTTTATTTTCATCTATTTTATGTGATTATTGTCCCTATATAATTTGTGTTTCTCATGCATATGATTGTTTCCATATAACTTTTGGACATATGTGGTTCTTATCATTGATTAATATGTTTCATCACATCCCATGCTCATTCCCATGTGCTTTTCAGTATATCTCTTTAGGTTCTTGCCTATTCCTATCATATTGTAATACCCTGCACTTGTATAGATATTTAAATTACAAACATGGGTGTAGTTTGGAGATTTGAGGAATTTCTCTGAGAAATAAATTTTTAGAGTTTATGAGGGTTATATGATTTTCGATGGGTGTTACATATACTTTCGGGATTAAGTAAATGAATTGGACCATTTTAATTACACCTCGCAGTTCGAAAAAGTGACAAAGGATAATATTTTAATTAGAAAACGCGTATTGAGATGTGTTGATTTTAACCAGTGAATTGTAGTTAAGTACCTCAGATGGAGATTTCGAGTGTGCGATTGGTTTCAGAATGGCTGAGATAGTCAGAATAGAGTATCCGGGAGTAGTGTTTGGATTTCGATAATTTTTGGACCAATACGGACTCGTAATTGAGTAAACGAGTCATTTTTGGGTTTATAATGGATAAACACTTATTTCTCTCTCTATAAGACATGAGAGAGTGGGAGAAAGAAAGGAAAAGAGAGAAAAGAAAGAGGATAAGAAAGGAAGAGAGAAAAGAGGAGAGAAAAGGAGATTTCGACAAAACTTCGCGGGATTCGACTCGAGGTCGTTGGATTTTATCCACGAGGCAAGTGTTTATTTACTTATTTCTTTTAAAGCATAAATATCATATTATAATTGGTAATGAATAACTATAAAGATTTTCGGGATGGATTTTCGTGAATCAAAACGGGTTTTTCAGAAGTTTAACGGATAAACCCCGGATAATATACAATTTGGGAAACTTAGGAATTTATTGAAATCGATCGTTGGTTATGGGTTCTAGGATATTTACAACCCTTTTTAAGTGTGTATATGTCAGTGATTGAGGTTGGATGATGTTTGAATATGAGTTAAAATCTTGGGGGAAGCTTTAATGGCCGAAACAGCTTCTCGGAGAATAAGTTGTCCGGATCGATCGATCGATTGACGACCTAAGGTCGATTGATTGACCTTTCAGTATTTTTAACAGTTTCGACTAGGGTTGTTTAAATGGGATAAATTCCAAATTTAATTATTTCTAAGTTATTTATTTGAGGAAATAAAGATTCATTTAGGGAATTAATATCTAGCCATTTGAGGAATTTATGGGGGATAGGAGGGTGCTATAATCGTGTGGCGCTAAAAGTTTATTTTCGAGGAAAATAAATAAATTGAGGAATTAGACAATTGGGGTTCCTAAAAATAGAGTGGGGACTTCTAAATTATTATTGGACTGAGATGTATACCTTGGGTTAATTGAGTAAAATCCAGGACTTATTTATTTAGGGGTGTTCGGGACGAGTAACACCCAAGGGAGTATTTCAGCGGGCAATTATATATAGATAATTGTGCGCGTAGAAAATTTAATCATATGCCTATTGATTGAGAAAATACTACTAGGCGACATTGATGAAGTTTGGGATATACGCTAAAGAGGATTTAGCGGTTACCCGATACGTCTATTGGCGATGCGATACCTATGGAATTAAGATAAGTCGATAATATACTTATTTAATTAGTACGAATTTGTATATTCGGGTATAGATATAAATCCTTAAAAGTGATTAAGGTACGAGTTATATATATATATATATATATATATATATATATCAAGTGAGATAATACTTATAAGTATTAATATTATACGTGTACGAATACTTAGATACTATTACGAATGGGAACATTCGGGGTTATTGACTATCACTATATGAGACTTGGCAATTATAGCCACATATACATTTGAGGAGTGATATGGATTATATATACGATGTAATTACAGTATATAGATACGAATACATATATATCTGTGTGTGATTGGTATATTTATATCTTAGAGGCTGGTTCCATGGGCTTTCCTTTGGCGTAGGATTGGAACAACTAGATTATATATATTTCTCTAGTGCGATCCAGGGAGGTTGCGCGATGTGGGTGAATCTCCTGGATTGAGGAGCAGAGAGAGTATATCCCCAGGTCATCTCGTCCCGCGTTCAAGTGCGATGTGTGTGTACTCCACTTGCAGAGGGAATATGACTGCCTCCATCGTTGTGTATATTTTTACCAAGACCATGAGTGAGTCTGGCTTGGTACCGAGGTATAGTGAATAAACCTAGATTCAGATAGGCACTATGAGACTACGTCCTCGAGTTATAGCTCGGTGGGATGGTTATTATGTTTGTGATTGTAATAAGTATAATTATATTCATTGAGATATTATATATAAGGTGAAAAGAATGATAAGGTATTATTCCCTTTTCGGTGTGTGTGTGTGTATATATATATATATACGTTGTGTGCTGAGGGCCTAATGGATCTCGATGGACAACATTTCCAGGTAGTAATATATCGGGGGGGGGGGTTCTTTGTTTGGATTTCGCTTAGCGAGAAATGCCACGCGCGAACGTAGCGCAATGTTGGGAATGGGGAGAAGTTTAGCCCTTAGTACTCGGGTTAATTATGATTTTAAGAGATTTGGTGTAACAGATTAGTTAGGCAGGGTAGCTTAATTAGGTTGTTTAAAAAGAATATAATAGGTGTGCATTACTAGAAGAGGAGTGAGGGGTATCTCATGGGAGTGCGATACCAATTTAAATATGAGATAAATTATATTTTAAAAATATAGCATTTATGCACTTGCAAAACATTTTCAAACTCGGGCTCTGATCCGTTTTTCTCTATTTACCTCTCTTGCTATATATATATATATATATATATATATATATATATATATATATATATATATATATATATAGGTGTCGAGATACAAGGACTCCTGGATGATAATTCCTTTGAGTCGGACGTTTGCTGCACCAACTGTGGATACATACAGGTTTACCGTAGACGCTTCTATCTTTGTAATCTAGATAAGAGGTACCGTAGAAACTCTTGGGTCGAAAGCCCAATTATATTCAATTATTCTTTTACCGCACTTTGATTCACGGCTATTCGATTTGGTTGTACTATGTTAAACCGAGTGTTCGGTTATTTTATTTCATATTCATTTTCAAATATAAACTATGTGAATGTTTTATTTGGATGGTTTGTTTAAAAGATTAGTTAAATAAAATTTTGACACCATCCTAATAGGTTATTAGTAATTAAATTGGTTTTCGACAATGATGCTAAAAATGAACCATATGAGACTCCTGTTTTAATCTGGTACTAGATTGATTGCCTGATATTTTATTGAGCGGGGTGTCACAGATGGTATCAGAGCATCAAGTTCTAGTGTTCTTAGGAGTTTGTGCGGACGTACTATGCTTTCAGCGTTGCTCTCGATTTGATATAGAGCCTTAGGATTAGGATTGTTGATTCCTCTTGTGAGATTTCATTCTCCTACCATTATGTAATATTATAGGAAATCTTTTGCGCGCTCGTTCGAGACTCATGTGCTGATCGATGAAGGGAAACTAGGGAAGGTCGTTGCGAGGGTAGCAGGAGATGGGGCTTAGTAGGAGCTGTAAGTTGAAGTTGGGAATGAGGACCTCAGTTGAGGTCACTCCCTTTGTGGCATTTTCATGGATTATTGCAACGACTACTAAAGTATAGTAGTTAAAAATCATCCAAGTACCGTTATAGTAGAGAGTGGTGCTAAAGTTGTTTACCCAGTGACTACTAATGTATAGTTAGAAGGGTCTTCGACAAGGACCATATATTGAAGTTAAGTCATGCAAAGTAAGTGTGGCATTACTCAGAGGAAGCAGAAGGCTCAGAAGCTTGGGCTTAGAGAAGGGTATGGAAATACCCATATGTGAAAATTTGAGGAAAATTTTTCACTCGTGGGAGCAATATTAAAATGATGGGAACGGTGGTCACCATATTAGGGGGAGCGGAATGTTTTGCTCATAGAGGAATCTCACAGACGGTTTTAACCGCAAATTCGTTTGGTTGATTAGGAAGGAAGAGAATACAGTTCCTAAATTATTCACATAAGGATCGATCAGAGGTCGATGGCGAATAAAGAGTTATATGGGTAAGTGAACTTTATGCCAAATTAAGGAAGGTACAACAAAGAAAAGTCCTTCGTAGGAATGATAGGCTCACTCGTAAGTATTGCTAATGTTTAGAGATATTTTACCCGAATTTCTTATATGTGAGGGCATTGTCGTACCTCTTATATAGGGAATGTTAATTGCTTCCTTGAGAGTTGGGGCTGGAGGTGTTAAAGAATCACACTTAAGGGTAAAGACTGAGAATGTGTGTTTGTGAAACCCCATTGGTAGACATCCACCTGGGAAATTCATTGAACCAGGGCTATTGAGGCTGATGGTGGAGTTTCCTTTTGACGAAGAAGTTAAGGGGATTATGAAGGCGATTGTCAGGATCGAGGCTATAGAGTCTAAGATACTGATAACCTTACCATGGCCAGGGTTGCCAAAAATAGAGAATGTTACAATGTGGAGTGTGGAACCACGTGGTTAGTCCTTGCCAGTAGGAATTAAACGGCAAGAGTAGGGTGCCTAGATGGGACATCGATTAAAGTAGTTCTTGGTTCGATTAAGACAAGTGTACTACGTCTGGGAACCATATAGAGCAGTGAAGGAGTTTGGCAAGAATGTTGTTATGAGTTTTACCTCGGTTGAAGGAAGCGTATTTTGTGTGGCAAGATTGAGTCACAGTATTTCGTGTGTGTGATTCGAGTTTACTAGTAGTATCGATAACATTATACAGGGTATATCTATTTTTTTTTTCGCGTTAGCGGGGTTCTATTTTGAAATTATATCTGGTTTGCACTGCTCGTTCTGTATGTGTTATACGAGTATGGTATTATTTTGAGTATAATATGTTCTTCGTTGATCGAAGCGATAACAGGCTAATGATTACAAGACTATCGTGTCCAAGGTTCCAGGGTGGAACAGGTTGTTGTTGCGATATCTCATCTGGATACAGATTGAGCTTGCCTTTATTTTACGTTTAAATGGAATTTCGGTGAGTAGATGTTTTAATATCATTATTTGAGTGCGTAGCGACCTTATAGATGTGATTTAAGGTATGCAGGATTTATCATTAAGCTATGAGTTTAAACTTGTTATTGTTTTGCGCAGGGACTTAGTTATAATACCCCATAATTTTATGGCTTTTAATTATGAGATTAATTAAATGAAATTGCTTTTAATTGTGGGATTAATTAAATTAATTAAAATTAATTAGAAATTAATTCGAATTTAAATAACTAGCGAGACGAGATTTAGTATTTAAATATGATGATAATGTTGAATATTATTGAGTGATTATGGTAATATGTGACTATTGAATTTAATAAAATTGTCGTGGTTGAAAATACGGCAGTTCGGTAATTTAGTTGGGACGCGTGTGTTAGTCGTGTCAGGACCCAATTTAATTGATTTAAAAGTATTTTTATTTTTATATCATCCTTATGAGCATTTTGAGTATACTAACGTGTCCGAAAGGGTTGAGATAATCAGAAAACACTAGCCACAGGTTTAGTTTGGGTCCTGAGACATTTTTAGGCCTAACTAACAACCCGAGGGGGTATATTAGTCATTTTTATTTTTGGTGAATAGTGACCCACGAAATTTAGAAAGCTTTATCAGCCAATAGGTTAGAGCCTTAGGGTTTCCATCATCAAGATTCACAGACGACCGTTAGAGAAGAAGAAAAGAGAAGTTCCAAGGGTTTTCCATGGCCATAACCACCACGCAGAGATTTTTGCACCGCCGTCACCACCACCGGATAGATCAAAAAGCAAGGATCATCCCCGTACCGTAGACTTCATTGGATCAGAATTTCTATTTTCAGGCAAGTGATTTATCTTGCAATAATTCATGGCATATACTTTACATGATAGTTTAGGTTTGATGTCAATTTAAGAATTATGGCAAAAACATGAATTTGAAAACTTAATAATTGATTTTTGGGTAGGTTTGCATGTAGTGGTGCCTCTGGAAATGTTTGATAAATGAAATTATAACTTAAGGGTTAAGAATCACTAAATTTAATTGAGGATTATGATGATTATGGAAGAAGTAGTGACGAATTAGGGTTGTAGTGAAATTTATGACTTTTAATCCGAGAAAACGATGTTCTATGGTAGTTTGATGATTCTTGAACGTTAAAACTTGGATAGATATGTTAGTTTAATGATTAGTAAACTTACTTGGGAGATTGGGACGTTGTAATTAGGGGTGGTAAATGGACGGATACGGATCGGATACCATGTTTTTCATATCCGTATCTGCTATTTGAATGTATTATCCGTATCCGTATCCATATCCGCCCGGATAGTTAAAACAACTATCCATATCCGTATCCGCTCGAATACCTCGGATTCGAATAATATCCGTATCCGTTTACATTATTTAGCCATCACAAAAAATAACAATTAAAATATCCAATCCAATGAAATCCAATCCAATCCAAATAAATATATAACAAAATTACTGCCTCCTAATATCAACAATTATGAATTCCATAATAATAATATCATTCCATAATGATAATATGACTTAAATTCATCCATAATTTACAACCATATGAGTTTAAAACCATCCAAAAAAAAAATAACAGTCGCATTCCATGCCAGTAGAAATAAATATGCACCTTTTAGATTAATCAAATTTATTGAGAATGATAACCTCATGGACCTAAACATACTGATATTTTTATTTTAATAAGTATACATTTTGATTTTGTATATAATATACATGTTGTTAACTTTAGTTCTCATCACAATCAAAACCATCTCTTTACTTTTCTGTTTCTTTCTTACATTCTATTCTGTTTATCTCTTACATTCTTTTCTGTTTCTCTCTTACATTTATTTATAATTAAGAAAACTAACGAACAACCACATGAGAGTTTCTTTTCTCTTGTTTTGTACGAAAGAGAAATGAAATGAAGTTATTTTTTTTAGTGGAGTATATGTTCTTTAGTCGGTGTACGTTGTGTGATAGGGTGTATTGTAACTTTAGTGTAACTCAATGATAATATACCTAATAAAATAATAATACATGACATTTTATAATATACCCAATAAAATAATAACTTTAGGGTGTTTTTATTTTGAGTGGAGTATGTGTTTATTTTGTTTTGGGGAATAAACGATTAAGTTTTTATTTTAATATTTATTTATTAGTAATACTAATACTAATATTATTACTAATATTTTAAACATATGTTTGACGGATACGGATATCCGGTAAAACGGATATCCTATAAAATGGATACTCCGCATCGGATACGGATTATCCATGTCGGATACTAGTACTATCCGTATCCGTTTTCTCGGATATTTTTATAGAGTATCCATATTCGTATTCGTTTCCATATTTTCGGATAAATATCCGCAAATTTGGATTCGGATATTGGACGGATGCGGATTTTCGAATATCCGTTTACAGCCCTAGTTGTAATGGAGGATTTGGGGTGTAAAAATGGCAAAACCCGTAACTGTTAAAGAAATTCTGGGCAGATACCTGTTTGATCGATCGATCGACTCAGGAATGTCGATCGATCGATGGATCGAAACCTTTCCATCGATTGATCGACCCCTTCTGATTTTTGGTAATTGTTTCCCTTTAAGGTTTAAGGAAAATCCCAAAGCCGATAATGATTCTTAGAGTGATTAATATGATATTGTGGGACTTAGTTAAGGCCAGTAGGATCATAAGTAGTGCCTAGAATCTGTTATATATTATGAGATTTAATGGAATAATTACGATTGTTTACCGAGTGAGGTATGGTTAGAAGTTTCATATAAATTGGGATTTAAAGTGGATGAATGTTGATTTAAGGTTAGGACCAGTAGAAGAGGGACGTAGGATTTATGAGATAACTTTAAAGTACGACGAGAGTTGTAGCGCTAATCATATTACGTGGAAAATTCGAGATGACACTATAATACACATGGAACTTAAGATATAGGGCTAGTGTATACCTATAAAAATATGATGATTGTCTAAGTTGTGTGAATACTTAGTATCTGGATTATTCTGTGTATGACACACCTACTATACTTGCTATCACGGGAGGTTAGTTTTTGGAAAAGGACCATCTCATCTTTGTGTGTCTTCGGGGGATCTAGATTGGTACCTTAAGGACATAGTACTGTGAATGACTTATTTGTGAGTTCATAAGTCAGCTGACCATGGGAGCGTAGGTATGTGCGTGACCCATGGGTATGTTAACTATGTTCGCCTCCACTATGTGTGATATTTATTGAAACAGTTCCTGAGTGATTCAGAATTTGTGATCCTCATGTACGTGAAGTACCGGGATTCGATAGCAGAGTATGAGGGCATCGTAGGTTCTATCCTTGTGGGGTGCCTGATTTGTATATGAGATATTATACTAGTGTATATACATATACTAGTGATAGTTATGTTGTGTTGCTTAGTAGATGTGAATAACTAAGATCTTGTAATGGACTAATAATGTGAGAATTAAATTAACACTTGAGATAAGTAATTTAATGAGCATGAATATGGGTTATGAATATAACATGTTTGTGTGTTACAAATAGATACCCTATGATAGAATGCGAAAGCAGGAGTGATACAGACTAGTTAGTTAGCGGCATAACTAGGATGGTTTAAGGGAATACGTTAAGTGTGTACATTAGTGGAGAGGTGAGAAATTCATGTGAGAGTACGCAACTAACATGTTTATTATATGTGTTGTTTAATTGTAATTTAAACACTTGCTAAAATTTTAAACTGTTTTCACCTCGGGCCCTGACCCGTTTTCTCCCAAATCTATTTTATTTTGTAAAAACATTTTTAGGTGCCCAGCCACAGGGACACCAAGCATAGGAGTTCTATTACATTGACGTGCTTTAGCTGCTGTGGAAGTTACAGGATCTCGGTATAGACGCAAATCACATTCTGTACTTGATTATACTCAGGGTTACTCATCTGTTAGGGCATGTCGCCCATTTCCATTTAGAGATAGCATTCTCATACTTTTAGTTTTATTTTAGATGTTGGTTTATTTATTCAGACTCTTGTATCGGGACTTTATTTTACTCAGGTATTATTATTGGAGTGTTTACTCCAGACTCAGTTGATTTCTTTTCGTTGGTTATTCATATGAGACTGTTTATGTGATTGATGGGTAATGATTAAATTCTTGGTTATTTGTTAACTTAATTACTAAAATTTGGCATCTCTCTTTTTAAATATTAGGTGTCTAGTAATTAACTATTTATTTTCGACAGTGATGCTAAGACTGAACCAACTTGATATTATGTATTAATTTAATAAAGGAGTATCTACCTGGTATTTAATTAGACGGGGTGTTACAGGTGGTATCAGAGCATCAGGTTCTAGTGTCCTTTAGGATCTATACGGCTTATTATGCTTCCAGCGTAGCTTTCTTTGATGTAGATCCCTATGTTTAGGATTGTTGATTTCTTTAGTGAGATTTCGTTCTCTTGCTATAATGAATATGATAGTGAATCTTATTTGTATTCAGGAGTGCTCGTGTGCCGAACAATACAGTATGTAGTGAGAGTTGGGCGGACAGTAAAGGCGACTTGGACATAATATGACTTCCAAGAACCACTATAGTAAAATGTGGGGTCAAATGAGACTCACCCAGTAAGGTTGAATTGGGAGAGAGTCAGACAAAACGTTAAAGAGAACCAACAGTGGAAATACTAAAAATGCGAAAATGGCGTGTGTTAGCCAACAAAGGTAAATATCCAAAGGTTTGGTCATATGTCGGAGTATAGCTTATCGAGAATGAAAATTTAATGTAAAATTTTTCTTGGCTCGTGAGAGCAGAGTTACAATGGTGAGAGGCAACCACCACACTTTGAAGTGGAATGTTTTGTCAAGAGAAGGTGCATACGTATGGTTTGACCATAAGTTCCTTCATCAGATGTTTAGGATAGATGCGAACGTGGTTCTGAACTCACACAAAAGGGTCGAACAGAAGTCATTTTGTGAAGAGAAATTTAATTAATTAGCAAACCTTACACCTGATGAAGTAGGTGTAATGGAGAGGAGGACATTGAAGGGGAAAAATTAATGTACAAGAAGAATTATTTGCACTTCTGGAGAATTCTGCTTGGACGGTCAATGCAAATGGTAATGATGTTGTGTTTGTCGATGAGGATGTTAACGCTTCCTTGTGCGGGGAGCTACAAGAATCAAAGAGTTTAGTCAGAGAGTAAGACTGGGTGAAACGGTGTTAGTAAAGCACAACAAGGGGGAGACCCATCAGGGAACCCATTAAGATGATTCGGATAGCTAAATTTTTACCGAGCGATGGTGAATTCAGTAAGGGCTGTTGAAGTCAGTAACGTGTTCCTTAGGGCCATCAATGCTAAGGGAACAACATAGGTAGTCATTAGAGTCGATACTACCAACGTCTGAGAGAAGGACAACCCTATCGTGGTCAGTGTGATCGGAGATAAGTGGAGTATATGTAAAGGTATTTTGTGGGGAGTAAAACCCATGCGTTAAAATTTTTTCGAAGCGAGTAGAGTAATAAAGGGTATGGTGCCTAGCAAGGGCAATAGTTGTTAAAAATTTCGATTTGGTACAGACAGGTGTGTTAAGTCCAGGAACCACTTGAGCAGCCAGGCCGACTGGCAAGATAGAAGTATGAGTTATATCCTCAAATAATGATGCGTGTTGTATGTGACATGAACGAGTTACTACTTTTTATTATTGCTATATTTTCATGAGAGATGAGTTTAGTGAGTATCTAGGTAATGTTATTAATTATGTGAATATTTTTCCTTGTATAGCGGGGTTACCTTTAGTGTTATCCGCAGAGGATGAATGGGTGTATCGATAGTGCTATATACTTGATTGAAATTACTCATTTTAGTGTTGTGTTATACGAGTATGATATTATCATAATTATGGTTTTATTATATAATTAAACCGATTGTGTACGATTATTGCTAGTCCATCGGAGTTACTACCTTGGTGTAGAATGTTTTTGTTATGGCAAGGCCCCATCTGCGAGAGGGCCGAACTCGCGTTTATATATTTGTATATAGGTATATATATTATTGAGACTTCGAAAAGTATAATGGTCTCGGATATTTGTTCCTGGTATGTGTAGGGAATTTATTGATATGATTCGGAGTGTATTTGGTTTACTGTTCAGTAAAAAGATTTAGCTGGTTATTATAATTAACGCTTAAGATGTGGTAATAAGAAGAGTGCATTTTTATAACACCCTTTAGAGATGTGGAAAATAATACTCATAGTTGTATGTCTGGGGACGGGATTTTGAGAGCCCCGACTATATTTGCATGATGTTATGAAATGTGATTACCATCAATGTTAAGAGAAAGTGTCTTTCAAAAGAAGTTCCTTGTTTAAGAGAAACTGTGAATTGAGATGTAACCTTGTTGTTCAGAGACGGGAATATAGGGGTACATGTTATGGACTGAGGGCCTAAGTGATTTTGATGATCGACAATGCTAGGTAGTAGTGTATCGGGGGGTTCCTTGTTTGGATTTTGCTTTGAGAGACATCCCATGCATGAAACTTAGCGTAAGGTTGGTAGTAAGGAGATGTTTGGCCATTCGTCCATGATTTGGGTACCTCGATCGTTAGGGAAGTATACAGTTATAACGGGAAGTTAAAGAAGAAATTACGATATAAGGCCAGTAGAGCCAGTTGTGTGGTTAGGAAGTATTGATAATTATTTTTTGTTTTGGCGATTTGAAGGATGAAATGATGTTTAGGAGGATTTAGAATTTCGAATTTAGGGGTGATTGAGAATACCCAAATTGGTGTAGACATGTGTGAAACCCCGCCTAATTAAATACCGGGCGATCACTCTTTTATTAAATTAAAATCAAGGTGAACAGTTGGTTCATTCTTAACATCACTGTAGTAAAAATAAACTTTTCCAAATTAATACCCTAATTAATTAAGCTAAGTGTCAAAACCATTTTTTTTAACCTTTTTAACCAAAATTTTTAAAGAAAAACTTATTTATTTAATTATTAACCACATTTTCAATAAGTAAGAATCATACAACAATTATCCTGGAACATAATCCAATTACTTTAAACATTCAACATCCAAAATCCCAACATTTAAAACTAAATGTAAAACATACATGCTGAATAAATTCCAAAGTAACAATACTAGAAATAACTGAAATACAAATGTCCCAACAGAACAGATAAATAGTGGAAAGGGCGACACATGCCCCAATAACTGAGAATCATAGGAGTGGAATCAAGTAAATGAAATCGTCTAAGCAAGTGGCCTGCAACTCCCACCTAAGCTGCAGCACGTTCCTTCCAAGGGATCCTAAGCAAGACGCCCCTGTGGCTGGGCACCTGTAGTACATACATATATATACAAGAGAGAGAGAGAGAGAAAAATGGGTCAGAGCCCGATAGTGTATATGATTTAAAAATTGTTTAGCAAGTATTTAAATTGATACATGCCAATGAAACAACATATTAGTTTGACACTCTCTTGAGAAATTCTCACCTCTCTTCTATTGTGCACACCTATCGCACTAACCTTCCCAGTGGTCTAACTCATCATATAACACGCTATCCTTTCCCAATGGTTTAACTTATCATAGATTATTCGCAGGATTCAAAATTTAACGATTCAATTGTTTGAAAAGAATATTTCATTTAGTAACCAAAGTTCTCATTTTAACTTTATTAATCAATAAAGTTTTCCAGTGCCATATTATACTTTCTCAAAACAAGTATTTACAATTTGAGTCATCAACCATGTCCTACATATCAAATCACAGTAGGCAGTTCCAGATTTCAGAATTTTATATATATACTAACTACTCGAATAATATGTATATATTATAACAGCACCCCAAATAAAACTATGGTGCAGGCATACTCTACTATCCAAAACCCCATATCACTCGCATTAAGGGGAATACATTCGGAATCACTCTCGAATTGTATTAACGCATACACAAACAATATTGAGGCGAAGTATAGATTCCAAGTCTCTAAGAGGATGGCACATGCTTGCGTCTCTTAGGACCGTCTGAACTATCACATCGATAGCCTATACCAAGGATATCTATCTTCTAGGGTACAAGTCAATATCCCCCATAAAGGTCCCATCGAGATGAGACTGTCCCAGCGCGGTAACCTCAGGGATAGCAAGTAGCGTGGGCATGATTTTCACACATAGATAGCATATGCATACACAATCATATAACTATACTAATATTACCATATCAATATTAGGTATATTTCAAATCCCATAGTTACGACAATTATCCTTATTTTCACATTATTAATATCGCGTATAAGGGTTCGTCTCTAACCTTAATTCGAAGGATTCTTCCAACTTATTACGTAACTCTCATGGACTCTTTCCTCCCAAGTATAAAATTCAGTAGGTGTCCTTTTAATGTTCCAACGTAACTCTCTTGCGCATTTTCCCCTTTTATACATAAATTCATCGACCCTTAAGTAATTATCCTCAAAAATACAATTCTCATCTCATATTAAATGACCCCAAAGTTATTCAAATGTCCTACTGATCTCCCCTATCTCCCAAAACAATATATTAAGGATGTCCAAGAATTATTTCACATTAAATTGAATTTAACTAACTTAAAAATGGAAATAGGAGTCTGCTAGGAGGGGTCGATCGATCGAGGTCTGGGGCTCGATCGATCGAACCTTCGATTGATCGAAGCTCTGGGCTCGATCGATCGATCAAGTAGGTATTGCGATTTTTTCAGTTTTGTAGTTACGGGTTCTAACACATTTCTTCATCCAAATTTAAGTTTTTCATTCCCAAACGTCCAAAGATTCATCCTACTAACATTATATCATCATACTAAGTATTTCCAATGTAAAGCATGTGGATTTCTATCACTATACATGGATCAACAGCCCAAAAATTATCATAATTGTCAAGAACCCTAGAATTCTCTTAAACATGGTTCTAACAAGTATTTCGAGAAATTGCTTCTTATAAACATCATAATTTCGTGGGTAATTCCTCTACATGGCAAGGGTTTCCAGAATTATCATTTAAACAATAACTACATGCGATTCCTAACTCAAATCTTTGGTTTTCTTCCATAAAAACTCATTCTAATTACTCCTAAACTAATATGAAAGATGCACCAACGAAATAAGCAAGATAAACACTTGCCTTGGATTTTTGGTGTTCTGATTTGCAGATTATTTTGGTGTGGTTGCGTAGCCCGTTGCGCGATCTACACGTTGGTGGTGGTGGCGGTGCAAACGGATGGCTTTTGGGCCTTGGATTGCCTTGGAAGCTCTCTCCTTCCCTCTCCTATGGCCGTCACTTGTCTTTGGTTGTTATAACCCTAGAAGACAACCTTAGGCATCTGATATAACCCTTAGAATTTCGTGGGTTTAATTACCCAAAATTGTGAAATGTCCAAAAAGCCCTCCCGGGGTACTAATTAGGCCTAAAAACGCCCCGAGACCCAAACTAAATCCCCGGGTACACTTTTCTGACTATCTCGACCCTTCCGGACGCGTTCGCGCACTCAAAACGACCATACGAATGACTTATAAAATATTCACTTTTATTTATCAACATTTATTCCCGACGCGACACAGGCGCGTCCCGACTTAAATATCCCATAATTGTCATTCTATTCACTCGTGACATTTAATAGAACCAATATTATATATTACTTTGCTCATTAGTAATATTCAACAAGTTTCCCATAATTACTAACTCTCGTCACGTTAATAATTATAACATAATTAATTTTCGGATTTTTATTAAATAATTAACTCACATTAAATTTAATAAATCCCCAAATTAATATAGCATAAAAATACGGGGTATTACACCATGTTGCAAATGCAGGGACAATAAAGAGATTGCAGTACTTATGAATCGTATGTGATGTTTAAACCCATTTGCACGATGTATAGGGTGCATTGACACCTTGGTTTGCTGGTGTCTGGATCGTCGGAAGAAGAGACATAGATGGGTGAAATTCTTACTTGTGGAAATCACGAAATGGAAGTGGTAGAGTGGATTAAGCAGCGTAAGAAGGACGACAATCTGCTCTCTAATACGTAGCTGATGGTACCCCGACCTCAGATCTATCTTCGAAAAGAAAGTTGCTCCCCTCAGCTTGTCGAACAGATCATCGATTCGAGGCAACGGATACTTATTCCGTATCGTGACCTTGTTCAACTCCCGGTAGTCCACACACAACCTTAGTGAACCATCTCTCTTCTTCTTAAACAGAACTGGAGCGCCCCAAGGTGAGGTACTCTTGCGAATGAATCCCTGACCTAACAGCTGCTCTATCTGATCTCGTAACTCTCGCATCTCCGTCGGAGCCATACAATATGGAGTGCGTGCTATAGGTCTAGTAGCTGGCAATAAATATATAACAAAGTCTATCTCTTGACTGGGGGGGGGGGGGTAGGCCTGGTATTTCCTGAAACACATCGAAATACTCACGAACAACTGGAATCGAGTCTAACGAAATCACAACCTCCTTAGAGGTATCCTCCTCTATATAATACAAATGAGCGGTCGAACCTCCCTCTGGGTGAGGCATCGCCACTACAAACATCTCTTGCCCTGGAATGGCAAAAACAATACTCCCACCGATGAAATCAATCATGGCTCTATAAGCTGTGAGCCAATCCATACCAATAATAACATCATGCTCATGCATATCTATGACAAACATGTCTGCAGGTAATACCAAACTGCCAATCTTTACCCCCACTCCCCGGCATATAAAGAAAAGTGAACCATTCCCCAGTGGTGAGTCTACCTACGTTACAGTGCTCTCTACTGTGGTTAATAACCCTAAGGTCTTCGCATAATATGTAGCTATAAAACAATGCGTTGTCCCAGTAACAAACAAAATTCGACCCAAAGTCCCATGGATAGGAAACATACCCCAAATCGCGGGTGGTGCCTGTGGAGCGGCTGCCTGGTGGACATTATAGATATGTCTGTACTGTAATGGCCCCTGCTGCACTGGATCTACTGGAAAGGTTGGTAGGGCTGGTACCTGAGCTGGTGCTGGGAGAGCGACTGAAAAAAATGGCCCCTGTGGATCATTACGGGCACCCTGCTGCTGTGGGGCCCTAACACCCTCTGGGCAATCCTGGCGTTTATGGCCATGCGTGCCACACACAAAACATCGGCCTCTGAAGTTACTCCCCCTCTGACCCTGCTGCTGTCGGTGTCGGCCTTGCTGACTTGGGACTTTATTCCTCTTTCGAAACTGCTTCGTTTTACCACGTTGTTGACTAGAACTGACTTGGTCTTGGGTAGCTCGTTGTCAAAATTTCGGGGTCTTCGCACATTTGTCAGCTTTAGTCACATGCATTTGGTTAATTTCTCTAGGTCTTTTGCCTCCTTTAAGTTGTATGCTGTGTTCTTGGTATTGTAAAACTGCAGTGGTAACTGCTTGTGCCACGATACCTGCTAACTCGGCGGTTGATATTCTCTCTGGGGATACCTGAGGTGTGAGTCAATCTTGCTCGTTGACTCCCTTAACCGTTTTAGCCAGTTCTTCTTGACAGTCCATCTGAAAATTTAAATAAATTTGGATGAGTTCATCATTCAAATAAACAAATCGCAGAAGCACGAATTCCCAATGTATAGAGATGAACACAACATTCCTAGTATTTAGGGATCTATATCAAAGAAAGTAACGCTGAAAGCATAATAAGCCGCACAGATCCTAAAGGACACTCGAACCTGATGCTCTGATACCACCAGTGACACCCCGCCTAATTAAATACTGGGCGATCACTCCTTTATTAAATTAAAATCAAGGTGAACAGTTGGTTCATTCTTAGCATCACTGTCGTAAAAATAAACTTTTCCAAATTAACACCCTAATTAATTAAGCTAAGTGTCAAAACCATTTTTTTTAACCTTTTTAACCAAATTGTATTTTTAAAGAAAAACTTATTTATTTAATTATTAACCACATTTTCAATAAGTAAGAATCGTACAACAATTATCCTGGAACATAATCCAATTACTTTAAACATTCAACATCCAAAATCCCAACATTTAAAACTAAATGTAAAACATACATGCTGAATAAATCCCAAAGTAACAGTACTAGAAATAACTGAAATACAAATGTCCCAACAGAACAGATAAATAGTGGAAAGGGCGACACATGCCCCAATAATTGAGAATCATAGGAGTGGAATCAAGTAAATGAAATCGTCTAAGAAAGTGGCCTGCAACTCCCACCTAAGCTGCAGCACGTTCCTTCCAAGGGATCCTAAGCACGACGCCCCTATGGCTGGGCACCTGTAGTACATACATATATATACAAGAGAGAGAGAGAGAGAGAGAAACGGGTCAGAGCCCGATAGTGTATATGATTTAAAAATTGTTTAGCAAGTATTTAAATTGATACAGGCCAATGAAACAACATATTAGTTCGACACTCTCTTGAGAAATTCTCACCTCTCTTCTAATGTGCACACCTATCGCACTAACCTTCCCAGTGGTCTAACTCATCATATAACACGCTATCCTTTCCCAATGGTTTAACTTATCTTAGATTGTTCGCAGGATTCAAAATTTAACGATTCAATTGTTTGAAAAGAATATTTCATTTAGTAACCAAAGTTCCCATTTTAACTTTATTAATCAACAAAGTTTTCCAGTGCCATATTATACTTTCTCAAAACAAGTATTTACAATTTGAGTCATCAACCATGTCCTACATATCAAATCACGGTAGGCAGTTCCAGATTTCATAATTTCATATATATACTAACTACTCGAATAATATATATATATATATTATATCAGCGCCCCAAATAAAACTATGGTTCGGGCATACTCTACTATCCAAAACCCCATATCACTCACATTAAGGGGAATACATTCGACATCACTCTCGAATTGTATTAACGCATACACAAACAATATTGAGGCGAAGTATAGATTCCAAGTCTCTAAGAGGATGGCACATGCCTGCGTCTCTTAGGACCGTCTGAACTATCACATCGATAGCCTGTACCAAGGATATCTATCTTCTAGGGTACAAGTCAATATCCCCCATAAAGGTCCCATCGAGATAAGACTGTCCCGGCGCGGTAACCTCAGGGATAGCAAGTAGCGTGGGCATGATTTTCACACATAGATAGCATATGCATACACAATCATATAACTATACTAATATTACCATATCAATATTAGGTATATTTCAAATCCCATAGTTACGACATTTATCCTTATTTTCACATTATTAATATCGCATATAAGGGTTCGTCTCTAACCTTAATTCGAAGGATTCTTCCAACTTATTACGTAACTCTCATGGACTCTTTCCTCCCAAGTATAAAATTCAGTAGGTGTCCTTTTTATGTTCCAACGTAACTCTCTTGTGCATTTCCCCCTTTTATACATAAATTCATCGACCCTTAAGTAATTATCCTCAAAAATACAATTCTCATCTCATATTTAATGTCCCCAAAGTTATTCATATGTCCTACTGATCTTCCCTATCTCCCAAAATAATTTATTAAGGATGTCCAAGAATCATTTCACATTAAATTGAATTTAACTAACTTAAAAGGGGAAATAGGAGTCTGCCAATAGGGGTCAATCGATTGAGGTCTGGGGCTCGATCGATCGAACCTTCGATCGATCGAAGCTCTGGGCTCGATCGATCGATCAAGCAGGTATTGCGATTTCTGCAGTTTTGCAGTTACGGGTTCTAACACATTTCTTCATCCAAATTTGAGTTTTTCATTCCCAAACGTCCAAAGATTCATCCTGCTAACATTATATCATCATACTAAGTATTTCCAACGTAAAGCATGTGGATTTCTATCACTATACATGGATCAACAGCCCAAAAATTATCATAATTATCAAGAACCCTAGAATTCTCTTAAACATGGTTCTAACAAGTATTTCCAGAAATTGCTTCTTATAAACATCATAATTTCGTGGGTAATTCCTCTACATGGCAAGGGTTTCCAGAATTATCATTTAAACCATAACTACATGCGATTCCTATCTCAAATCTTTGGTTTTCTTCCATAAAAACTCATTCTAATTACTCCTAAATTAATATGAAAAATGCACCAACGAAATAAGCAAGATAAACACTTGCCTGGGATTTTTGGTGTTCTGATTTGCAGATGATTTTGGTGTGGTTGCGTAGCCCGTTGCGCGATCTACGCGTTGGTGGTGGTGGCGGTGCAAACGGATGGCTTTTGGGCCTTGGATTGCCTTGGAAGCTCTCTCCTTCCCTCTCCTATGGCAGTCACTTGTCTTTGGTTGTTCTAACCCTAGAAGACAACCTTAGGCATCTGATATAACCCTTAGAATTTCGTGGGTTAAATTACCCAAAATTGTGAAATGTTCAAAACGCCCTACCGGGGTACTAATTAGGCCTAAAAACGCCCCGAGACCCAAACTAAATCCCCGAGTACACTTTTCTGACTATCTCGACCCTTCCGGACGCGTTGGCGCACTCAAAACGACCATACGAACGACTTATAAAATATTCACTTTTATTTATCAACATTTATTCCCGACGCGACACAGGCGCGTCCCGACTTAAATTTCCCATAATTGTCATTCTATTCACTCGTGACATTTAATAGAACCAATATTATATATTACTTTGCTGATTAGTAATATTCAACAAGTTTCCCATAATTACTAACTCTCGTCACGTTAATAATTATAACATAATTAATTTTCGGATTTTTATTAAATAATTAACTCACATTAAATTTAATAAATCCCCAAATTAATATAGCATAAAAATACGGGGTATTACACCATGTTGCAAATGCAGGGACAATAAAGAGATTGCAGTACTTATGAATCGTATGTGATGTTTAAACCCAGTTGCACGATGTATAGGGTGCATTGACATCTTGGTTTGCTGGTGTCTGGATCGTCGGAAGAAGAGACATAGATGGGTGAAATTCTTACTGTGGAAATCACGAAATGGAAGTGGTAGAGTGGATTAAGCATCGTAAGAAGGACGACAATCTATAGATTCATGTGAAATCAGAGTAGCACGTCCAAAATTGGTTATAGGGTAGTGGGAAGCCATTAGAAAAGGGGGTATCCCTTGAGAAGACAAATATTTAACTATTATGGGAGATTTGAAGCGATGTTCCACCCAATCGAAGGTTGAGGGTGGCTTACGCGTAAATAGAGTGAGGATGTCAATAAGGTCTAAAGAGTCCAGATGTGCACAACGTGGTGAATAGTGCACGAGCCAGAACTTTTGGTATACGCCGAAGGAAGAAGAGGGTTATTGAGTACCACTTAATAGGAGGAGTTATAAGTGGAAGTCGGTGTTCAGCGGGACATAATTAGTAGCCCCCACGTGCACCACTTATAGATAGAAATCGGTTGGAGTAAGGGTATCAACCAGAAACTTGGTGTCGAGCTGACGATTCCAGTAGTGGAACAGGCAAGATGGTAAATTTCTTTGATGGGTTGCAATCATAAAGATGAGTATTGAGTTCCTTCGAATGTGTGGAACGGATTGTCAAGAAGGAAAGAAATTGTTATATCCTTGGGTTATTTACACTATTAGATAGTGATCGCGCCAGTATGTGGTCCTACTCAGTATTATTCTGAACTGGGATGAGATCCCCAAAACCCACTTTCATTATGGGGTATAAGGAAGTAGTGAGAATAGTTTCATTTTGAGAAAGTTGTATCACCTATAGCCCAAGGAATAGGCGCAAGGTGATTGACAACTGGTGGAACTGTATGATAGTAAATTTTGGATTCATTGCGATCATTTCATTTTTAGTAAGGGAAGTATAAGATGGTAATGGGGAGAGAATATTACCAAATAGTAAAGATGTGAGAAAGCACCCGTACCTATTTATAGTGAACAAGGTGCTTATTGAGGTTTGTGTGGATAAACCCTACTATCCTTCCTCTGGATGCTTAGAGGTGAGCGGAGTATCAAAGTTTTCGATCAGTCAGAAATTGGAGTCCGATGACTATAATGGGTTAATCACTAACCGTCTGAAGTGGCTTTTCCTTGTGTAAAAGTCACAATGCCGGGAACAGAAATTCAAAGAACGGATAAGAGTAGTCAGATGTTTTATGGTTTCTTCCATGATGGGAGTTGTGTGTTTAAATAAACGCGGGAGATGATACGGAGTGAGGTACGAACTCACAAAAATATTGGGATAATGGGACCAATGGTGTACAGGCTATTCTTATTCGATTGTTGTTTAGTAAGAGCACAACATGAGGTGCATTTATTGAGGTGTAACCCTATAACTGATAAAGTATCAAGAGTGTTCAACAAACTTGTTGTGAAGCGAGGGCTGTAGTGATTGAGCTTTTCTTTGTATTTTGTTTTGAGTACTGGAGGATATCAATTTTTTCCAGGTATGCATATTTTTCCAAATTTCGGGACGAAATTCCATTATTAGGGGGGGGGGGGGGGGGGGGTATGTAATACCCCATAATTTAATGGCTTTTAATTATGAGATTAATTAAATAAAATTGCTTTTAATTGTTGGATTAATTAAATTAATTTGGGATAATTAATTGGAAATTAATTCTGATTTAAATAACTAGCGAGATGAGAGTTAGTATTTAAATATGATGATAATGTTGAATATTACTGAGTGATTATGGTAATATGTGACTATTGAATTTAATAAAATTATCGTGAGTTGAAAATACGGTAGTTCGATAATTTAATTGGGACGCGTGTATTAGTCGTGTCAAGACCCAATTTAATGTATTTAAAAGTATTTTTATTTTTATGTCATCCTTATGAGCATTTTGAGTGCGCTAACGTGTCCGAAAGGATTGCGATAGTCAGAAAACACTAGCCGGGGGTTTAGTTTGGGTTCCAGGACATTTTTAGGCCTAACCAACAACCCGAGGGGGTATATTAGTCATTTTTATTTTTGGTGAATAGTGACCCACGAAATCTAGAAAGCTTTATCAGCCAATAGGTTAGAGCCTTAGGGTTTCCATCACCAAGATTCACAGACGACCGTTAGAGAAGAAGAAAAGAGAAGTTCCAAGGGTTTTCCATGGCCATAACCACCACGCAGACACTTTTGCATCGTCGTCACCACAACCAGATAGATCGGAAAGCAAGGATCATCCCCGTACCGTCTACTTCATTGGATCATAATCTCTATTTTCAGGCAAGTGATTTATCTTTCAATAATTCATGGCATATACTTTACATGATAGTTTAGGTTTGATGTCAATTTATGAATTATGGTAAAAACATGAATTTGGAGACTTAATAATTGATTTTTGGGTAGGTTTTCATGTAGTGGTGCTTCTGGAAGTGTTTGATAAATGAAATTATAACTTAAGGGTTAAGAATCACAAAATTTAATTGAGGATTATGATGATTATGGAAGAAATAGTGAATAATTAGGGTTGTAGTGAAATTTATGACTTTTTATCCAAGAAAACGATGTTCTATGATAGTTTGATGATTCTTGAACGTTAAAACTTGGATAGATATGTTGGTTTAATGATTAGTAAACTTACTTGGGAGATTGGGACGTTGTAATGGAGAACTTGGGGTGTAAAAATGGCAAAACCCGTAACTGTTAAAGAAATTCTCGGCAGATACCTGTTTGATCGATCGATCGACTCAAGAATGTCGATCGATCGATGGATCGACCCCTTTTGATTTTTGGTAATTGTTTTCTTTTAAGGTTTAAAGAAAATCCCAAAGCCGATAATGATTCTTAGAGTGATTAATATGATGTTGTGGGACTTAGTTAATGTTAGTAGGATCGTAAGTTGTGCCCGGAATCTGTTATATATTATGAGATTTAATGGAATAATTACAATTGTTTACTGAGTGAGGTATGGTTAGAAGTTTTGTATAAATTGGGATTTAAAGTAGGCGAATGTTGATTTAAGGTTAGGACCAGTAGACGAGGGACTTAGGATTTCTAAGATAACTTTATAGACTAGTGGGTGACTTAGTAACCTATGAGGCAGGTTATCGTATTCGGACTTATACGACGAGAGTTGTAGCGCTAATCATATTACGTGGAATATTCAAGATGACACTGTAATATGTATGAGAATTAAGATATAGGGATAGTGTATACCTATATACATATGATGATTGTCTAAGTTGTGTGAATACTTAGTTTATTTTGTGTAAGACATACCTACTATACTTGCTATCACGGGAGGTTAGTTTTCAAAAAAGGACCATCTCATATTTGTGGGCCTTCGTGAGGGATCTAGATTGGTACCTTAAGGACATAGGACTGTGAATGACTTATTTGTGAGTTGATAAGTCAGCTGACCATGGGAGTGTAGGTATGTGCGTGGCCCATGGGTATGTGAACTATGTTCGCTTCCACTATGTGTGATTTTTATTGAAACGGTTCTTGAGTGATTCGGAACTTGTGATCCTCATGTACGTGATGTATTGGGATTTGATAGAAGAGTATGAGGGCATCGTAGGTTTTATCCTTGTGGGGGTACCTGATTTGTATATGAGACATTATACTGGTGTATATACATATACTTGTGATAATTCTGTTGTGTTGCTTAGTAGATGTAAATAACTAAGATATTGTAATAGACTAAGAATGTGAGAATTAAATTAACACTTGAGATAAGTAATTTAATGAACATGAATATGGGTTATGAATATAACATATTTGTGTGTTACAAATAGATACCCTATGATAGAATGCGAAAGCAGGAGTGATACAAACTAGTTAGTTAGCGGCATAACTAGGATGGGTTAAGAGAATACGTTTAGCGTGCACATCAGTGGAGAGGTGAGAAACTCATGTGAGAGTACGCAACTAACATGTTTATTATATTTGTTGTTTAATTGTAATTTAAACACTTGCTAAAATTTTTAACTGTTTTCACCTCGGGCCCTGACTCATTTTCTTCCAAATATATTTTGTTTTGTAAAAACATTTTTAGGTGCCCAGCCATAGGGATGCCAAGCATAGGAGTTCCATTACATTGACGTGCTGTAGCTGTTGTGGAAGTTATAGGATCTCGATATTAGACGCCTTCACATTCTGTACTTGATTCTACTCAGGGTTACTCATCTGTCATTTTCTTTTAGAGATAGCATTCTCAGACTTTTAGTTTTACTTCAGACATTGGTTTATTTATTCAGACTCTTGTATCGGGACTTTATTTTACTGTGGTATTATTATTGGAGTGTTTACTCCAGACTCAGTTGATTTCTTTTCGTTGGTTATTCATATGAGACTGTTTATGCGATTGATGGGTAATGATTAAATTCTTGGTTATTTGTTAACTTAATTAGTAAAAATTTGGCATATCTCTTTTTAAATATTAGGTGGCTAGTAATTAACTATTTGTTTTCGACAGTGATGCTAAGACTGAACCAACTTGATATTTTGTATTAATTTAATAAAGGAGTAGCTACCCGGTATTTAATTAGACGGGGTGTTACATTAGTGTTAGTACGAGCACTTGGTGGTGTGGCTCCTAGAAAGAAATATGAGTTCAGATCACATTTTTTTGAAATAAGGGATAGAGTTATCTCGGTTGCACATTTGAAGCTAGCGGACCTTCATGATCGATAAAGTTAAGTAGTAGTGTATTGGAGGGGTTCCTTGTTTGGATGTCACTTTACAAGACGCTCTACGCATGAACCTTAACGACGTCGAGAGTGGAGAGATATTATGGGATTCAAGGATGTTGGTTTTGACGATAAGTTACATAGTGTGGAGAAAACACTATAAACTGAGAGTCGTGAGATGATTATATGTTTAGGGAGATAGAAGTGCTATGGAAAAGCACACAAATGGTTCTCTCACCGCAAGTATGTGGGTGAGGCAAGGTAAATGAAATTGATTTAAGTCTTGTAGCTAGGCCTTGGTGAGAAGGCTAATTCAGAGGTAATATCTTTTGGGTATGTTATTCATAACACTTTTGTAGAAAGTAGGTGCCCTGATTACTTAGACTTTCCATTTATCCGGATTAGAAGACATAGTGGTAGAAGAGCGTTAGTAGGTTAACGAGGTAGGATTTTAGAACGTCCCACTGGCGTGCTTTAGACCGTTATATCTCGATGACCGAAGATGCGAGGAAGTAATGTAACAGGAGGGTTCCTTATCTGGATTTTGCTTTGCGAGACATCCCACACATGAAACCGAGCGAATGTCGGAAGTCGAGAGAGGTCTTGGACACTAGGGACATAGTTAGAATAATACTCATTTTTTTCGCGTGTAGGAAACACGTCGACCTTAGGAATATTGGGAAGTAAGGCCAGAAGGACTGGT
Source organism: Sambucus nigra (assembly GCA_949130495.1). Taxonomy (NCBI): domain Eukaryota; kingdom Viridiplantae; phylum Streptophyta; class Magnoliopsida; order Dipsacales; family Adoxaceae; genus Sambucus; species Sambucus nigra. The sequence goes on along the minus strand of OX422219.1, from coordinate 158,988,948 downwards.
GGCGTCGATATGAGGAGATAGTTGTGAGTTAACCACAAGAAGATTGGTGGGTTAACTTTATGAAGGATTGCATTTCCAGGTATAGGAAAGATTGGAGTTTGAAGTATTCGGGTTAGGAATACCCATGTGTTAGCACTAGGCCCAGAAAGTGAGGCCCATTTTTTTTAAAGAGAGTGTTACGTGTGTGACGTTTACAATGGTTGTGCAGATAGGCACAGGTCAAAAGGTGTATGGGAACCTTGGTAAGTTGGTTTTATATACCACCCAAAATAGATGGGCGCAGTATATGAAGCTGAAGAATATGCGGTGGGTGCAGCTATAAATGGAGTTGCATTTGGAGTTTGATGGATTGAACGTCGTAGGAGGTACGCGATAACCCAATCGTATAGGTGTAATAAGAGGTAGCACGCCAATACTAAGCGACGAGACTGACGGGAGTAGTCAAGTGTTAGAGTAATTTCCTTTTTGAGGGAAATTAGATAGCCTAATGTAGATGAGCGGACGCTTAAAATCGTGATTCTCTGGTGAGATTTAGACGTTAGAGCGGCGGCTATAGGCTCATTTTCTCTATATGCGGTACTATAAATGCTAGGTGCGATGTGATGTTATTAGAGTCACCTTACGACAAGGTAGTATTGTAGCACATAGGGATTTATTTAAGCTAGTGCATTAGATTATAAGCCTTGATACAAGCGGGTATCATGAACGAGTATATGGTAGAGTACCATTTGGGTTAGTACCTTTCGACTTGTGTGAGCAGGAGAAGTATGAGTAGTAATCCCATGTTGGTAGTACCACTCATGTCCGAATTTCGGGGATAAAATTCTGTTGTAAGGGGTAGAGAATGTAATACCCTGAACTTTTATGGATATTTAAATTACAAAAATGGGTGTAATTTGGAGATTTAATGAATTTCTTTGAGAAACAAATTTTTGGAGTTTATGAGAGTTATATGATTTTCGATGGGTGTTACATTTACTGTAGGGATTAAGTAAATGAGTTGGACCAATTTAATTACATGACGCAGTTGGAAAAAGCGATAAAGGATAATATTTTAATTGAAAAACGCGTGTTGAGATGTGTTGAGTTTAACAAGTGAATTGTATTTAAGTACCTCAGATGGAGATTTCGAGTGTGCGATTGGTTTTGGAATGGCCGAGATAGTCAGAATAGAGTATCCGGGAGTAGTGTTTGGATTCCGAGAATTTTTGGACCAGTAAGGACTCGTAATTGAGTAAACGAGTCATTTTTGGGTTTATAAGGGATAAACACTTATTTCTCTCTATATAAGTCACGGGAGAGTGGGAGAAAGAAAGAAAAAGAGAGAAAAGAAAGAGGAGAAGAAAGGAATAGAGAAAAGAGGAGAGAAAATGAGATTTCGACCAAACTCTGCGGGATTCGACTCGAGGTCGTCAGATTTTATCCACAAGGCAAGTGTTTACTTGCTTATTTCTTTTAAAGCATAAATATCATATTATAATTGGTAATGAATAACTATAACGATTTTCGGGATCGGTTTTTATGAATCAAAACGGGTTTTTTGGAAGTTTAATGGACAAACCCTGGATAATATATAATTTGGGAAACTTAGGAGTTTATTGAAATCGATCGTTGGTTATGGGTTCTAGGATGTTTAGAACCCTTTTTAAGTGTGTATATGTCGTTGATTGAGGTTGGATGATGTTAGAATAGGAGTTAAAAGTTTGGGGGAAGCTTTAATGGCCGAAACAGCTTCTCGGAGAAGAAGTTGTCCGGATCGATTGATCGATCGACGGCCTAGGGCCGATCGATCGACCCTTCAAGATTTTTGAGAGTTTCGGCTCGGGTTTTTTAAATGGGATAAATTCCAAATTTAATTGTTTCTAGCTTATTTATTTGAGGAAATAAAGATTCATTTAAGGAATTAATATCTAGCCATTTGAGGAATTTATGGGGTCTAGGAGGGTGCTATAATCGTGTGGCACTAAAAGTATATTTTGGAGGAAAATAAATAAATTGAGGAATTAAACAATTCGGATTCCCAAAAATAAAGTGGGAACTTCTAAATTATTATTGGACTAAGTTGTGTACCTTGGGTTAATTGAGTAAAATCGAGGACTTATTTATTTAGGGGTGTTCGGGACGAGTAACACCCGAGGGAGTATTTCAGCGGGCAATTATATATAGATAATTATGCGCATATAACATGTAATCATATGCCGATTGATTGAGAAAATCCTACGAGGCGACTATGATGACATTTTGGATATAGGCTAAAGAGGATTTAACGATTACCAGATACGTCTATTGACGACGGTTATTATAGATGATGCGATATCTATGGAATTAAGATAAGTCGATAGTATACTTATCTAGATAATATGAATTTGTATATTCGGGTATAGATATAAATCCTTAAAAGTGATTAAGGTACAAGTTATATATATATCAAGTGAGAGAATACTTATAAGTATTAGTAATATAGGTGTACGAATACTTAGATACTATTACGAATGGGAACATTCGGGGTTATTGGCTATCGCTATATGAGACTTGGCAATTACAACCACATATACATTTGAGGAGTGATATAGATTATATATACGATGTGATTAGAGTATATATATTATGATACGAATACATATATATCTGTGTTTGATTGGTATATTTGTATCTTAGAGGCTGGTTCCACGGGCTTTCCTTTGGCGTAGGGTTGGAACAGTCAGATTATATATATTTCTCTAGTGCGATCCGGGGAGGTTGCGCGATGTGGGTGAATTCCTTGGCTTGAGGAGAAGGGAGAGTATATCCCCATGACATCTCGTCCCGCGTTCGAGTGCGATGTGTGCGTAATTTTGTGTATATTTTTACCATGACCATGAGTGATTCTGGCTTGGTACCAAGGTATAGTGAGTAAACCCGGATTCGGATAGGCACTATGAGACTGCATCCTCGAGTTATAGATCGGTGGATTGGTTATTATGCTTGTGATTGTAATAAGTATAATTATATTTGTTGAGATATTATATATAAGGTGAAAAGAATGATAAGGTATTATTCCCTTTCCGGTATATATATATATATATATATATATACATATCCAGATTTATATGAATCACATAGGTTCTATTGAGAACTAAATATTTATATATTTATATATATATGAGTTATATATATACGTTGTGTGCTGAGGGCCTAATGGATCTCGACGGACAACATTGCCAGGTATTAGTGTATCCGCGGGGGGGGGGGGGGGGGGGGGGGTTCCTTGTTTGGATTTCGCTTCGCGATACACCCCACGCACGAACGTAGCGCAGTGTTGGGAATGAGGATAAGTTTAGCCCTTAGTACTCGGGTTAATTAGGATTTTTAGATATTTGGTGTAACAGATTGGTTAGACAGGGTAGCTTAACTAGGTTGTTTGAAAAGAATGTAATAGGTGTGCATTACTAGAAGAGGGGTATCTCATGGGAGTGCGATACTAGTTTAAATATGAGATAAATCATATTTTAAAAATATAGCATTTGTACACTTGCAAAAGATTTTCAAACTCGGGATTTGACCCGTTTTTCTCTATTTTCCTCTTTATATATATATATATATATATATATATATATAGGTGTCCAGATACAGGGGCGCCTGGATGATAATTCCTTAGAGTCGGACGTTTGCTGCAACAGCTGTGGATGCATGCAGGTTTACTATAGACGCTTCTATCTTTGTAATCTAGATAGGATGTACCGTAGAAACTCTCGAGCCGAAAGCCCAATTTTATTCAATTATTCTTTTACCTCACTTTGATTTATGGCTATTCGATTTGGTTGCACTATGTTAAACCGAGTGTTTGGTTATTTTATTTCATTTTCAGTTTCATATATAAACTATGTGGATGTTTTATTTTGACGCCAACCTAATTGGTTATTAGTAATTAAATTGGTTTTCGACAGTGATGCTAAGAATGAACCATATGAGACTCATGTTTTAATTTGGTATAGGATTGATCGCCTGGTATTTTATTAGGCGGGGTGTCACACATCTCTCTCATGCTCCACATATTTTTTTCTTATTTGATTTTCCACGTTGATCATGAGTTACACCTTGCATGCATTGATTTAGGGGAAGTGATATTTGCTTTAGAGAGAGTTTATCTCTGAGATGTTATCATATTTATTGATTTTTGTCACGCTACACTTTAGTCTTCATAATATACATCTTTCGTTGTTCTCATGTGTTATTTGGTGGTTTATCTCTCGATATCATATTGTCTTCACGCGTTACCCTCACTTATATCTCTTTACTTATTATATTAATATGTTTGTTTGGCTACCCTACATGCGACTGATTCTCATATTTTTACTTATGTTATTTTTGTCATATCTCTCGCATCTTTTTTCCTTCGCTTGTCCTAGTACTATCTTTTATACAATTGGTAATTTGTAGGGAAGAAGTGGGAGAAAAGATTATATACAATATGGGGAGTGCATTTATTCAGGGGAGCTTTGCCTTTACATGAGTTTACTTAATGGTTTTTTGTTGTTTGAGTTTTGTAGGTGTCTCATCATTTGTTCAGGCACTTGATCTTTTGAGTTGATATTTAACATTGAATATGTATTTCATTTTTACTTGTGTTAGAGGATTGTACTCTATTAATTTATGTTGTCCATTCTAGGTTCAAGTGATATAGACTGATGATTGGAACTTTAGGATATTTTGGTATTTTTATACGAAACAACTAAAGGGGAGAATGAACATTTCGTCTGGGAACATATCCTGGATAGTTCCAGTGTGTTTAGAGGCTTAATTTTCTTACATGTATTCATTTGTGTCCGGACCGACCTGCATTACATGTCTTCATCAGATTTAGAGACTCCAGTTGGAATTTTTTACCTTTTTGGATGTGGTATACGACCTTGACACACCTTAAATTTATCTCATTTTCATCCCACATCTTGTGCACGTATTTTTATCATCAAAATATCATATTTCTCAAGGTTGTACAAAATGATCCTTTCGAAATCATTCACTTTGAAAGTTCTATAAAAAACCTGTTATTATGATTTTTGTACTGTCAAGGTAGGGCAAGGCGTATGAATGGGGGTAAAATATGCTTGTGTGCACGACTACGACTAAAATGTTACCTTTTTAACCCATTCATCAAATTACCCTTAGAAAATATATCCTTCATCATTTGCGAGTGGAGATTATTATCTGAGAGGTCAACAAGGAGGAAGATATAAAGAATTGAAGATGTATTCTTCAAATTGGATATGTGAAAGCTAAATGGAGTGGATTATTCTCTCTCTTTAAAGGACCTCCCTCGAGACGCTAGAATGAGTGGAGTTTTATTTTTAAACTTTCATTCCCAAAATGTTTCTGGGGCTAATTATTTATCTGTAAATTTTTTAAGACATTTAGTCTTAAAAAGTGGAAGTTCAAAAACTCCCAAGGCTTGAATGGTTCTAAGGTCTTGCACACAGAAGAACCTCACTTTTAACTCAAGAGGCTACTGTAATTTCACAACAGATGTCTATGGACCCTCAGATTCAATTCAAAAGTGTTGCTGAATTTCTTTAATTTACCAAGAAATCTTGGGGGCTAAGAGAACACAACCCACCTCGCAAACCTTAGACAGATGTATATAAAGTTAAACATTCATTGGCAAAGCAAAAATAAAGCAAAAAGGATAAATAGCAGTGCAGGAGTAAAACATTTTCAATACAATCCACTGGCATTTATTAAAAGATTGGAGAATTTAAAGGATTACATCAAAAGACCCTCGACCAAAAAACAAAAATACATAGAAGCCTTTCTAAGGCTCGGGGTCATCCTTGGTTTCCTTCACAGTGGATTCGACTTCTTTCACTTGGGTTTGACACGGACAGAGTAGGGCTTCACTCTTGACCTATTATACCTTAATAATAGAAGTGGATACCTCAGCAGCTTCTTCCCTACTATCTCTCTCACTGCAAGAGCTTTCCTCAAAAGAGTGGGGGGGGGGGGGGGGGCTTCACGTAAAATACCGAAGATATCAACCTTCGAAAATAGCATTTGAACCTTGTCTTTAAAAGCCTCAAAACCTGAAGCATACTTCTGAAAAATTAATTTTTGATAAGCTTTAAAATAGAGGTATGCGTCCAACTAGCTCTTTGCATTAGAGTGGATTCTCCCATGAAGTTTAACATACTTCACCTTCAGCTCAGTGTGCTCCTTCTGCAATTCCTAGCCTTGAGACGTCTACAGGTCATTCACATCATTGATATATACAATATTATACTGCAGAAGCTACGTGTCCTCAATATAATAGATAAGCTTCTCATGGGCACCTCGACATTGGAGAATTTGATGGATTAATTTCTATTTTGTGAAAACTATCACACAAATAGGAACATTCATATTAAATTATCAAGAAATATAAATATTAATTTTGCGGAAGCGTACCTGAATCCATGACAGAAAGTTAAAATATTTGAGCTGAGGTCTTATGCTCTTCGAGATCAACACTTTTATTTCCTCTCTAAATTTCTCTCTGACAATGGGAATCAGAAGATTGGTGTTGTGTGATCTGGGGACCATGACCCCTATTTATAACACAATCGTGTCTTTTCATATTTCGTATATTTCTATTTTAATCCATCATAAAAATAGAAATTACCCTTGTCTCTACACAATAAAATCCACACTTTAATAATACGTTAGTAAGGCCCCAAAACTTAAATTAATCACTTTAATTGGCCTACTTTTATTTGATAGCCTATAATTCATATTTATTTTATATATAAGCCCATATATTAAATTTTACTCTAACAATCTCCCACTTGGGCTATATATATATGTAACTTTATAAATTTGAATTATACTTTATGAGCTTATGAGTTTTAGCTATCAAAACTTTATCTATCTTAACAATCTTGTCCATTAATTGCACCAATATAGAATCAAAACGATCGTCATTACACATTTCGTAAGTAGACCCATCAATGATTACATATATCAATGCAACTAATGACAAAGATCAAGTGTGGATGTGTAGCATGAAAATTTCATGCAATGTGATCTTAACATGCCTATTTCCAACTGGTCCTCCTTAAACCTTAGTGAGATCAAACCATATAAAGTCAGAGTGAATATAAACTTTATACTTTACTGCAGTAAATAACCATACAATATCCATTAAATCAAATATGTCTATGAAAGCATATAAAATACAAACTCCCACTAAACTGACATATCCTGAAAAGAAATTACACCCATATGAGCAGTGTGCTCATAAAAGACCTTGGGTGGTAATCCCTTAGTCAGCGGATCCGCAATCATGGAGTTTGTTCCAATGTGCTCTATAGATATAAGTCTACTCTGAACTCTTTCTTTTACAACTAGGAACTTAATGTCAATAAACTTTGACTTCGTAGAACTCCTGTTGTTGTTGAAATACAGTATTGCTGATTTATTGTCACAAAATAACTTAAGTGGTCTTTCAATGCCATCCACAATACGCAGCCCCGTGATAAAATTTCGTAACCATATTCCTTGATTGGACGCCTCATAACAAGCTACAAACTCAGCTACCATGGTGGAAGAAGCTATAATAGACTGCTTAACACTCTTCCACGATACATCACCTCCAACAAGTAAGTAGATATAACCTGAAGTAGATTTCATGATATCTTGGCATCCAGCAAAATCGGAGTCAGAATATCCGATGATCTCTAACTGTTCTGACTTCCGATAGGTGAGCATGTAGTCTTTTTGTTCTCTGTAAGTACCTCATGACTCGCTTGGATGCTATCCAATGATCCTTTTCAGGATTACTTAAGTATCTTCCCAACATGCCAACAATGTACGCAATATCCGGACGCGTACATACTTGAGCATACATAAGACTTCCTACTGTTGACGCATAAGGAATCTTTTGCATCTCCCGAATCTCAAAATCATTCTTGGGACATTGACTGAGACTAAATTTATCTCCTTTAGCTACAGGGGTGTCACCTGGTTTACAATCATGCATGCCATATCTTTTAAGAACTTTCTCGATATAGATCTTTTGTGATAAACTAAGTGTACTCCGAGAGCGATCTCGGTGTATTTGTATACCCAACACAAAAGAAGCGTTACCAAGATCTTTCAGAGTATCCAACAAAATAGAAACTAACTGTTCTGGAATGCAGTTTCTTTAGTTGGTTGTCATCAACATATAAAACCAAGTAAATATGCTTACTCCCACTGAACTTGTGGTATATACAATCATCAACGAGATTCATCTCAAAACCAAACGAGATGACAACTTGATGAAACTTGTAATACCATTGACGAGAAGCTTTCTTAAGCCCATAAATGGATTTCTTTAATTTGCAAACTATTTTCTTTGCATCTCCCGACACAAAGTTTTCTAGTTGCACCATATATATTGTTTCATCAATGTCACCATTGCGAAACGCAGTCTTAACATTCATCTGATGAAGCTCAAGGTCAAAGTGCGCCACAAGTGCCATTATTATCCTAAAAGAGTCTTTCGATGAAACCGGAGAGAAAGTCTCTTTATAATCGATGCCTTTTTTCTGTGTAAAGCCTTTAGCGACAAGACGGGCTTTATATCTCTCCACATCACCTTTCGAATCCCTCTTGGTTTTAAATATCCATTTGCAACCAATGGGTTTTTTACCTTCAGGTAATGGGACAAGATCCAAAACATCATTGTCCTTCATGGAATTTATCCCCTCATTCATGGCATTAATCCACTCTTGAGATTTAGAACTTTCCATGGCTTGACGGAAGGTGATCGGATCATCTTCCACCGCACCAATGTCAAACTCATGTTCTTGGAGAAATACAATGTAATCATCTGGCACAACACTTCTTCTTTCTCTAGTGGATCTCCTTAATGGCATAGGTTCTGGAGGTGGTAGAGTTTGTTCTTCTAGAATGGGAGATTCTTGGATCTTGTTTTGATTAGGATATGCTTCTTGAACAATGTCAGGAATTGGATCCTGATCAATGTTAATAACAGCTGTGGGAATATCAACATATTCCTCTTCAAAACCAAAGTCCTTAACCTTATCCCCCTCGACAAACTCAACATCCTCAAAGAACCGGGCATTTCCAGTCTTAAAAATTATTTTGGTAGTAGGATCATAAAATTTGTAACCCCTAGATCTTTCAGAGTATCCAACAAAATAGCAACTAACTGTTCTGGAATCCAGTTTCTTTAGTTGGTACTCTGTTAAGGATATACACTGCAGTCTTTAATGCTTCACCCCAGAGTAAATCTGGTAAGTTAGAGTAACTGATCATACTCATTATCATGTCTTTAAGCGTTCTGTTTCACCTTTCATCAACACCATTCATGCTTGGAGAACCTGGCATGGTGTACTGCGAGACGATACCGCACTCCTCTAGGAATTTAGCAAATGGTCCTGGGCATTGTTCACCTGAACCGTCATACCTACCGTAGTATTCACCACCACGATCAGAACTGACGCTTTTAATCCTTTTGCTGAGTTTATTTTTAACTTCAGCCTTGAATGACTTGAACACGCCCAGAGATAGGGACTTTTCATGGATGAGATAAAGGTAGCCATAACGTGGAAAATCGTCTATGAATGTGATAAAATATTGTTGACCGTTCCATGAAACCGTAGGAAATGGCCCACAAATATCTCTATGTATCAGTTCTAAAACGTCTGTAGCTCTATTATCACCAGATCTCCTTATGTTTGTCTGTTTTCCCTTTATGCAATTTTTTGCAAATTTTAAAATCTGAAAAATTAAGGGAATCTAGAATTCCATCTGACACAAGTCTTTCAATTCTCCTTTGGGAGATGTGACATAATCTCTTATGCCATAATGATGCAGAATTCTCATTGGTTAATTTTCTTTTAATACCTCGAGTACTTAATTGCAAGGTTTCATGATATGAAGTAATAGTATCAAGCATATAAAGGTTATCTATATAAGATAAAGAACCAGTACCAACCAAATTTGAATTATGAAGAAGACTAAATTTATTATTTCCAAAGGAACAAGTATAACCAAATTTGTCCAATACAGAAATAAAAACCAAATTCTGTCTAAATGACGGTACGATAAATGTCTCATTAAAATCCAAATAAGTACTAGACTTCAATAATAACCTAAATATCCCAATTACTTCAACTTCAACCTTCTTGCCCTCGTCCACAAAAATGTATCTTTCACTATCATTTGGCTTTCGGCAACTCAGGCAACCCGGCATAGATACACTGATGTGAGTGGTTGCACCAGAATCTATCCACCAAGTGTGTTTAGGTACCGAAGTCAAATTAACCTCAGAACAAACTAGGTTAAGAAGTGGGCCTTTTTTGACACGCCAAGTATGATAATTGGTACATTGCTTCTTCCTATGTCCCGCAGCTCCACAGAAGAAACAACCATCAACAGTTTTTTCTTTATGTTGTTTCTTTGGATATGGAACCACTGCAGCTTCTTTATCCTTCTTTCTTTTCTTTCCCTTGTCCTTGGAAGTACTAGCCAAATGAGCACTTTCTGTCTTATCTTGCTTCAGTCTTTCCTCTTCTTGCACACAATGTGAGATGAGCTTATTAAGAGACCAAGTCTCCTTTTGGCAGTTGTAGCTCACCTTAAATTTACTGAATTGTGTGGGAAGAGATATCAGAACCAAATGAACAAGCAAATCCTCAAGGAGATCAAGCTTAAGTGCTCTTAACTTTGAAGCGAGATGAGACAATTCCATAATGTACTCCATAATGTTCCCATTACCTTTATATTTCATTGAGATGAGACTTGCCAAAAGTGTACTTGTTTCAGTCTTTTCATTTTTGGCAAATTTTTTCTTAATTTCTTCTAGGAACTCTTTGGTTGTCTTTATCGTTTCCGATATTGTGCCCCTGAATGCTTCTGGAATGGCCTTCTTTATGATCATCAAACACATGCGATTTGACTTCTCCCACCTTTAAAAGTCCTTTTTATCATCAGAGGAACTTTTATCCGTAAGAGGTGCAGGAGAAGGAACCCTTAATGCAAGGTCCAAATCCATAACACTGAGAACTATATGAAGGTTCTCTTGCCATGATTAAAGTTTGTGCCATTAAGCATGGGAATAGAATTAATACTGGCAATAATGTTGGAAGCAGAACTGATAGCTGAATCAGAGAACAATAAACAAATAAAACTCGCTCATATAAGTCTTAAATAAAAAATAAATTCAAATAAAGGATAAATCCCATTTTAAGATATCGGACACTCTATTAATATTTGATCTTTGGAAAAAATATTAACTTTTAGGTGATATCTTGCCGTAATAATCAAACACTGATAATAAGAACATATTGAATAATAATTCTTCCTTTGGGCCGATTTATTATTCATATGTAAAACTAAATAATTATCACGTGCTTATTATTAAAGTGGCACATGTAATTTTGTTAAAAAATAATCTTCCTTTGGGTTGATTAATATTCACATAAATTACATGCACGTAATTCTATTTATATTTCGAAATAAAATTAATTTTTGAACAAAAGAGGTCACTTTGGTGACATATTATTTAAATTAATTTATCTCAAAATATATATATATATATATATATATCAATACACCAAAATTTGAATTTAAATTTAAAAGATCATGGGTTTAAAACTCCTTTAGCTTCAGACTTGAAAGGTCATGGGTTCAAAACCTCTTGAGATCCTTCATAATTTTCATCATTTAAGAGGCTTAAATATGAAACACCAAGAGTCGAACCTTTAACCTTCCACTACCATTAAATCAACCACTAGTCCAAATTTCATGAATTTTATATCGTTGGAATCGTAATGAAACGAGAATATTTCTGAATCCAATTTTTTTTTTTGAAATATTAAACCTTTTTGAAAAAATATTTGCAGCCGAAAATTAATATCAATACCTTCCTGATATATTCTCAACAATTCAACATGAAATAGCTCTGATACCACATGATGAATTAATTTCTATTTTGTGAAAACTATCACACAAATAGGAACATTCATATTGAATTATCAAGAAATAGAAATAGTGATTTTGCGGAAGCGTACCTGAATCCATGACAGAAAGTTAAAATATTTGAGTCTGAGATCTTATGCTCTTTCAGATCAACACTTTTATTTCCTCTCTAAATTTTTCTCTGACAATGGGAATCAGAAGATTGGTGTTGTGTGATCTGGGGACCATGACCCCTATTTATAACACAATCATGTCTTTTCATATTTCGTATATTTCTATTTTAACCCATCATAAAAATAGAATTTACGCTTGTCTCTACACAATAAAACCCACACTTTAATAATACATTAGTAAGGCCCCAAAACTTAAATTAATCACTTTAATTGGACTACTTTTATTTGATAGCCTATAATTCATATTTATTTTATATATAAGCCCATATATTAAATTTTACTCTAACATAACTTAGTCGTGAAGATCCTCAATAACCACTCGATACTCAATTAACGCTCGAGCACTAACCTTCTCACCCTTCAACAAGGAATCCCGGGGAGTAGCGAGCAAAAAAACACTATCCATAATGTTTGTTCAGTTGAGAGCCGAGGCCACTCAAGATTGTTGATCTGCAACCTCAGACCCACCCATTCCTTCTCCTAGGTAGCCATCTCCAGCCTCTGATTACTGATTATTTGGTTCAACTCCAATAGGGCCAAATCCCATTGATTAGCCATTTCCATAGCTTTGTTTCATCCTCTTCGACCCTTAATGAGATCATCCATCAGGGCTTCCATTAAGTATTGAGCCTGCAAAATTAAATAAGGCATGAGAATGAGGCATGCCAAAACAAAAAATAAAATAAAAAACTCAAGAGAAAAATAATATTGTTGATGAGAATGGTGGGGAGTTCCAATAATCCTAAGGGGCTTCTTTGTAGCCCCAAAGCACGTCGCATCAGTACTCTCGGCCTCCCCACATACTTAACAAGAGTTCCTTCCTAATGCAATCTTATTAGGAAGAGAATATTGTTGGTTAGTTATGTTTCCACCCCTAACTTGTTTAAATGGATAAGTGTTTCCCCTTACAATTTTTCTATAGAGCAACAAGTGGCTAATAATAATATCGTATTTAACTGTTGGTATTTTGAGTCTTCTCAACCCCTTCAACTTCACTTGCATAAGAGGAAAGGTCCTAAAGTTAGCATCTGTCTTCTACCAGACCACAACCAAGCTCCCAAGACTATAAATGCCTTCAAGCAGGATCATGTAACACCCCGTACTTTTGTGGATATTTTAATTACACGAGTGCCCGAAATTTAATAAATTGAGAAATAAAGTGAATAGATTAAATATTAATTTGCGAGTATCGAAATAATATTTATGTGTATTATAATTACTTGGGCGATAAGTAAATGGAACTGTATTATTTTATATCACGTCATAAGTGGGTAAAAATGACGAGATACAGTATCTTATTCGTGACACGCGTGTGGAGTCGTGTTGGGAATAAGAAAATATATTTTGATAAGTAACTCGGATGGTGATTTTGAGTGCACGGTTAATCCGAAATGGGTCGAAATAGTCATAATTAAGTGTCTAAGGGTAGTGATTAGGTTCTGGAGATTTTTAGACTAGTCGGGACTCGCATTCGGGTACACGAGTCATTTTACAATTAGATTAATACCCAATTTTGGGTTGGGGGATGGCTTAGGGAAGCCATGTCATTTAAAAGAGAGAGAGAGAGAAAGAGAAAAGGAAGACGAGAATACGGAGAAAAGAGAAGAGGAGGAAGAAATAAATATGCCATTTTCGGACTCCATTCACCCACAAAGATGATCTACAATTTGAGGCAAGTGTTTATCTTGCTTTGATATTATATTTGTATTTTAATTCATATTATTGTTAGTTATAAATATGAATTTTGGATGGGGATTTATGTGAGAAAATGGGTTTTTCTGAAATGATTTATTAAAAATTGATTAATGAGTATAACCTATGAAATCTGAAAATTAAACCCTATGATTTGGATGTATAATTGATGAATTGAATCAAGGAAACATATACCCTTATGGTGGATATAGATGGGGGGGGGGGGGGGTAGGATTTTATTGTGTTGAGATGATTTTTAAAATGTTATTTTGGTGGAGAAATTGGGAGAAAGGCCATAACAGCCATGGAAGCCCCGACTTGGTTGTTCAACATGCCGAACTGTTCGAATCACCTTCTTAGCCTAGATCATGAAGTTAGATCTTTTTTATACAATCGCGTAGGCTCCGATCTCGTATTTTTTTATTTTTTTAATTTGTTATGATTTTTCTACGAAAGGGTGCGTGAGACCGACATCTTTAGGAGGAAATAAAATTCAGGTTATTTTGGGATGTCCGTAGATGAATGTAGGACTCTGGAAAATATTAAGGAACGTTATGTTTACCTTGGATTATATGGTAATGAATCATGGGTATTGATTTAGGAGTGTTTAGGATGAACGACACAAAAAAATATATGTTGAAAATAAAGGAATGGATTCGAATGGGGATTTCATATGAAATTACGATACAAGTTTGTTTGTGATAAGCTTATCATTCTGAAAAAAAATTTATTGTGATATATATATATATATACTATCTTTATAACGGTATATATATACAATATAATCCATCTAACTGCGCATATCGCTCGTAGCACTAGCCTATATTTCCCAAGTCTAAATCCTATTCCAATTCTAAATCATATATATATATATATGTGTGTGTGTGTGTGTGTGTGTGTGTATGTGTATGATATATTTTTGTGAAACATACCCCTCTAGTACTATCATGGGAGGTTGCGCGATGTGGGTGAATATCATGGCTAATGAATGCAGGGTGAGTATAGACCCCGGGTCATAACTCCATGTTTATGATTGTGTGATTTATTAGCAGCGAGGTAAATGTGGGTATGGTTATGACTCGCTGTCGAAGGACTATGACCGCCTATAATACGTTTATGATTTGTTTTACCTTGTCGGTGTGAGAGTTCAACCGCTGGTAACCAGGATGATGTGAGTATTCCCTGGATAATGATAGCATTATAGAGATTCGCACCCAGGGAGTTATTACTCCGAGGGGTGGCGGTTATACTTATATAGTGTGTGATATATAAGTATGGATATACTTGTTGTGCTTAGTATATTATGTGTGAAAATACATATACGGACAAATCAAAGAATATGATGTGCAATAAATTTTATGCATCTGGGAGGGTAAAATCCGGAGTACTAAGTGAAATGTGTATAAAAAAATAATGAGAATGTATATATACGGGTTGATGACACTAAAGAGTGAAGAGTAAGAAAATAACTTGCAAAAGCTATTTGAAATAAATCAATAAATTATAAGTGAGAATTACAATGAATAAGCCAAGGCGAAAGATTAATATGAATTCTAAGTATATAATAGTATACGCGAGGCATAAGGCATCGTATGAGACTTATATGTTTGGAATGCTAGTTAGACTGGGTAGCCTACAAGGGTGCTTAAAATACTTGCATTAGGTGTGAACTATATAGATGTGGGGTGAGGAGTATCTCATGGGAGTGCGAAACCAGTTTAAATATGAAAGATTGCACAAAATATTTATTAATGTATTTTAAACACTTGCTAAATATTTTTCAAAAGATTTGGGCTCTGACCTGTATGCAAAATATTTTCAAAACTTTTAGGTGTTCAGACACATGAATGCCTAGATGAGTCATTCTTCGTGTCTGACGACGCTGTAGAAGCCGTGGATGCTACAGGATTCCTTGAGATCTAGATAGAAGATACCTCAGAGTTATACTCGGGCATGTCCTAGTCGTTAGTATTTATTTTATTTCTGTTGTTTTACGTTCACTTCCTTGGATAAATTGTAATATGGATTTTATTGAAAATTGTCGGTTAATTTTATTTTTACCACTTAGTGTAAGTTCATTAATTGTTTAGTTGGTCTTGTGAATCAAATTTTGTTAATTATATTAGAAGTTTAACATTTTGACACCGGACCTAATAGGTTATTAGTAATTAGTTAGTTTTTCGACATTGATGCTAAGAATCAACCAGATGAGATTCGGGTTTTATTTTGGTAAAGGACTGATCACTCGTGATTAAAATAGGCGGGGTGTCACAGATGGTATTAGAGCATTAGGTTTTAGTGTCCTTAGGATCTATGCGGAGTTACTGTGTTTTCAGCGTTGTTTTATTGTTGACGTGGAGCCCTATTCTTAGGATTGTCGATTCTTATTACGAAGTACGTTATCCTTCTCTTATGTATAATTGTAATGAATCTTATACAGGTTCGGTTGGGTTTCGTATGCTTAATAGTGAAATACGACCAGTGAAGGCCGTTAGGAGGATGACAGGAGGTGAGGTTCAGCCGGAGTTGTAGAGTATAAAAGGGACGGTGACCTTAGCATAGGTCACCACCATTGTTGTTTAGGCAATTGATACTACGATGACCGCTAGGGCGCAACAGTTTTCCCAAAGCACGGCCACAGCGGACGGTGGTGTCAATTTAGAGTTACCCAATGCAGTTAATATGGGAGAGAGTCAAAGGGGCCTTTGAAAAGGGATCTTCCGGAGTATTTAGGAAATGAGGATGTTGTATTAGTTGGCTAATAGAAAGAGGACATCCAAAGGAATTTGCATATAAAAGAGTGCAGTGACACTTAGAAACAAATTTACACGACTTTTGAGCTTATAGGAGCAGTGTTGCAAGCCACCTATGAGAATAAAAATGTTATTATAATCGAGAATTTTTTGGTGCGGTTTGACCGAAAGTTCTTCCAATTGCTGTTCAGACAGATATGCGAATGAAGTTTCTAGACTTATCACAAGAGGTCCGGATAGAGGTTGTTCGTGAGAAAGAATTTACTTGTTTGGAGAACTTTGTACCCGACGAGGCAGGTACGAAGGAGAAAAGAGTTCTTAAGTTGGATAATGAACTCACGAGTATAAGTTGCCAGTACTTATGGGAAATTCGGCTTGGATGACATATGCACTTGGTGTCAATGTCGTGCTTTTACAATAATAATATCAACGCTTTCTTGATAAGGGAGCCAAGAGAGTTAAAGAATCTATCCAGAAGGGCAAGACTAGATGTAATGGTGCTAGTGATGCATTACAGGGGGATACCCAGTAGGGGACCCATTTAAATGATTCATATTAATTGAATTCCTATTGAGTGATGGTGGATTCAGTTAGGGCCAACAATGTATTCCAAAGGGCCAATTCAGCCAAGGGAACAACGAGTGTAGCCATCAGGGTTGAGGCTACTAGGTCCAAGATAAGGACAACCCTAACATGGCCAGTGGGGCCAGAAACAGGGGGATTTCATAGGGAGATATTTTATATATGGAAAATAGGACCACATACGTTGATCTTGTCCGTAGTGAGTAAAGGGACAAGAGCATGGTGCCTAGTAGGGACAATAGTTAAAATAGTTTTTGGTACAGTTTGGACGAGAGTATTATGTCCAGGAACCAATTGAACAACCAGTGTTATTAGCAATTGAAATTATGAGTTTTATCCTCGGGTGAATGGGGTAAGTTTTGTGTGACCCGAATGAGTCACAGTATTTTATTAACACTAGATTCGCGCATAAAATGGGTTTAGTGGAAGTATCCTTAATATTACTATAGTGTGTATATTTACCGTTGTGTAGAGAGGCTCTCTTTGGTTCCATCTGTAGGGGAGCGGGTATGGACACTGAGAGAATACGTTTGAATGGATTTACTCATTTTAGAGATGTGTTATGCGAGTATGATGTAATCCTGAGTACGAACTGGTTAATGATGGTTTGAGCAATGGTGGGATATTACAACAAGGCTACATTGTTCGTTGTTCCCGGGCAGGATGTGTTGTTTTGTGATGTCTCGCTTAAAAGAGGGTCGAGCTCGCATTTATATTATATTGTGAAGGAGACTTTAAGTTGTCTCATTATATTTGATTCTGGTGGGACTTTACTGATGTGATTTAAGGTATATCGGGTTTACCGTCGAGCAGAGAGATTGAACTTGTTATTAATTTAGTGCTAAGGATTTAACGCTAAGAATTATGGAACTCCTTTATATATATGGGAGTTGAAGATTATATTGATACATTTGGGGGAAGGATATTGAGTGCCCGAGTTATATGCATTGGGCCTACGGAACTCGATGATCGACAATGTTAGATAATAGTGTATTGAGGAAGTTCCTTATTTGAGTTTCGTTGTGGGACGTTACACGTATGAGCCTTAAAAAATATCGGGAGTGGATAGACGTTGTTGGATGTTAGGGAATAGGTTTTGAACATTGCTCATTATACGTGTGGAGAAAACAGTTTCAGGTGAGAGCTTTTATACTATATAAGGCTAGTGGAGCCGGGTAGTGCTGTGTAGGAAGCACTGGGGAACTTTTCCACCACTAGTTGATAGGTGGGACGGTCTCAAGGAGAATTAAACTATTTTTAGTACTGTAACTGAGTATCATCTTACGTATAGCCATGTAGAGAATGCGCAGGGGGGGGGGGGGGGGCGAGCTTGAGATAAATATGTTACGTATATGATGTTTGTGATGTTAGTGAAAATATGCACGCGATATAGTGTGTATGGGCGCCCTAGTTAGTTTGATCTTCAGAATCGTCCAAGATAAGCGGACATGAAAATAAACGTGGTGAATGTATACCCGTGGGGAAGTTAGAAAAGAAATTAGGATGGCACGATGGACTGAACTTCGTTTGAGAAAAGAAGATAGTCTGAATATGTATGTACAAGGATAACTATCACACTCAAGATGGGTTGAAAGTCCGTGGAAAGACATGTAAAATGATATCTCTTGAAAAGATTAGACCCAACTGCTGTGAGAAAGTAGAGCGGAGTCTTACTGAGTCGAATGTTGAGGGTGGCTTGTGCATAAGCAAAATGTTGATTACTACAAGTGGAAAAAGGACCCAGGAAGTGCGTAATTTTGCAAAAGATGCATGGGCCATGATTTTGGTATACCCTAGGAAAGGGGAGTAAGATGTACCACAGAATGTGAAATATTGAACGTGGGGATCGGTGTTGAGTGAGACAGAGTGAAGTTGTCTCTGAGTGCACCACTCGTAGATGGAAAAAGGTTATTTCGAAATTTTTAATTAGAATTTTGTAAGAAATTGGTGATTCGAGTGACGGAATGGATAAGAAGATTGGTAGAGTTCATTGTTAGGTTACCAACATCGCAAGGAGGTCAAGATTTCCTTCAGATTTATGGAATATAATAATTGAGATGAAATAGTTATTTTGCCTTGAGTAAATTACACTATTAGATAGTTTGCCTGATCTTTCATTGAAGAGAAGGAATGAATCGACAAGGTGCGGCCCAACATTATTGTGGATGAGGATAAGATCCTTGACTCCTACCTATGATAGGGATTATCAGGAGTATATGGGAATAAAGTTATGTTTTGAGCGAGACGTGGTTGATGGTTAAACGAGAGGTGACTAAGATATTGAGAAATGCGTATTCTGGATATTTGGGTAATTATGATGTATTTGCCATGGGTGGAGTTGCATGAAATAACTCATACCAGTTTATCATTGGCAAGGTGCCTTTTGAAATAACCCATTTTCTCACTTTTTCCTATGGTTGATTAGAGATGAGGGGATAACAAGATTTCTAGGCCGAACTTGATTTAGAGTCCATCGATAAGGATGGGTTAATCAAAAACTATTTCAGGAATGTCATAAGAGTTACGTCGTCGCGAACCAAAGTTTTAGGACCCACTGTGACACCCCGCCTATTCTAATCCTGGGTGATCAGTCCATTATTAAATTAAAAAGGAATCATTAATGGTTTCATTCTTAGCATCACTATTGAAATCTAATTTATTTTACTTATACCTTAATGTCCCGATGTCAAAATTTTATCTTTTTATTAACATGTAATAGTTTAAACCACTGTTCTAAAAAACCCGCCTAGGCTCCGCCTAGGCACGCCTAGGCTTAAGGCTTGGGAGAAACGCCTCGCCTTACGCTTTTCACGCCTTATTCTTGGCAAAACCCTTAAGGCGCACTTTTTTCTAAAAACAACAATGTTTTAGTGAAACGATGTCGCCTTTTAAAGAATTTGTTTACAAATCGGACCATTATCTCATCCAAAATAATCAAATAGTATTTTAATTTGCATATATTAAGACATATTTTTTATGATATGTGCAATTTTTGTATTTTAATAGCCTTGTTATGGTTAAAATATATTAAGAAGGCCTAAACGCCTTTTCACGTTTTTTCACGCCTAGGCGCGCCTAGGCTTCTAAGGCTTAAGGCTTGGCCTCCACGCCTCAATCACGCCCCGCATTTTTTAGAACCTTGGTTTAAACTAATAAATCACATACGCCATTCTAGTAAACTAAATAATAAATAATAAAACAACTGAATAAATAAATATGTCTGGAATAAACACTCCAATCTAAAATTGACATATGATAGTCCATAATATAAAACCAAGTCCAATACTGGAAATAAAATAAAGCTACAGTGTCTCTGAAATAACTACTAGCTAAAGATGAGCGACATGCTCGACTGAGATGCCTAAATGATAAAGAGGAATTGATAAAGGTGGGGGAGTTTACTACCAAGGTCATGCAACATCCACAACAGTTGCAGCACGTCAAATATGAAGGAAATCCTAAGCCTGACGTCCTTGTGACTGGGAACCTAAAAGGATTTTACGAAAAAAGGATTTGAAATGGGTCAGAGCCCAAGTAAAACTGTTTAAAATATTTTGAAAGTATTTAAAATGCATTAAAGAGAAGATATTGTATAACTGTTAACTTTCTATTCCCTTACTTGAGATCCTCACCTCTCAACTAATGTGCATGCCTACCATAAACTTCTAAACCAACCTAGTTATGCTACCCCGCCTTACTAGTTTGAATTAAGTCTCTTCATGTCTAATAATTCGTTGTACCCACTCGTATTTCCCGTACAATACGTTACTAAATTTCCAAACCCTTATAGCCAGTAAAATTCACCAGTTAAGTATTGAGTTCTCACATACTAAGTTTACTTTAGATAATATTATATATTTTATCTATTAATGCAAACGTAGTAGAATGAATCACATGTATATGTATATACACTACCTTTGTAATATATACGAATACGGCATCCCTAGGTGCAGACCTGCGATATGGGCATACTCTGCTATCAAGTCCTTATACATCACGTACTAAATAAAGAACTTCTGGTTTGAAATCACTCTCAAACCATACATTCACAATTCACACAATTTGGAGGTGAACATAGTTCTAATCCTTTGGGTTACGCACACACCTAACGCACCCAAATGACCGATCACACTATCATACACACAAGTAGTGCTCAACCTTAAGTTCTATGTTCTGAGTTACAAGTCAAAAATCCCCCCAATGGCTCATCAAGATAAGACTGTCCACGACGCGGAACCTCCCGTGATAACAAGTAGCCTAGGTATGTTCACACATATAAGAAATCACACAATAGGTATTCACATAACCTATATATATACATCATTGGTATAGGTATACACGCAACCTATAATATATCCCGCACGTAGTATATAACTCTCGAATATCTTATGTATTATCAATTTACCATTATACTTCTCATCGTATATTCCCGAGTATTTTCCACTACTCTAAGGGTCTCAAATTATCACTTACAATGATTTCAGTAGTTATATCATCTCTCTCCTACTGGACTGGTCTCGGGTACACTAAATCTCTATGTGAGCCATTAAAGTTATTATAAATTCATTATGTATTAAAACATGCCCAATAATTCCTTTATTTAATTCTCTTCAATTGGGGAAAACTCTATCCCTAATCTCTTAAAAATTTAAACAAACTAAGGCCAGGAATAACAGGTTACCCAAATCGGTTTTGATGTATAGGTGAACCGGTTTGAGTGTATAGCCGAACCGATTTGAGGGGTAGGATAAACTAATTCTAAGTACCTGACAACCCATCTTCTTCACTGTTACGGGCTTCCACCAATGTTAATCCTCTAAACCTTAACAATAACGTCTCAATCTCCCAACCAAGCATGATAATACCTACGATAACATGTATGAAGGATTTATAACGTAATCAAAACAACAGATAGGGTGATTTAAATCACATTAATCCTTCAATTTTACTCCTAAACCCTAGTATATTCTTTTTTTATTCAATAACATCGTCCAAACCCAAATTTCTCTATTGTTATAATCACATATGATCTGATTTCATTTTCTATTCCCATAAGAATTCAGTATACATGCAATTCCTACCCAAGATCATAAATTAATTCTCCATTTTAAAGCCAAATTCATTTATTCATGGGTTTTGTTCAATCCTACTCTTACATGGATAATATATTCACTCAATTTAGCAAGATAAACCCTTGCCTGGAATTTTAGGTCTGATTTTCTATTAAAAGGAGTTGGGGCTGCCTTCCTCTCCTCCCGATCTACACTCAGGTGGTGGTGGTGGTGCAAAAATTAGTGTGAAAAGACTTGAAACCCATCTCATTTCTCCTATAGTGGCGTCTCTTTGATTTTGTAACTTCTAACCCTAGCTCCCTCAATCTACCAAAGGATATAACTCTAGTAAACTCGTAGGTCCCTTTACTGTGAAACCCAACCCAATAAATACCAGGTGACCAGTCCTTAATTAAATTAAAACAGAATATCCACTCTGTTCATTCTTAGCATCAATGTCGAAAATCAGTAATTACTAACCACCTATTAGTTAATTAAGTCGGTGCCAAATTTCATCTTTTTATTTTTATTTTTAATATGCGATAACATAATAACCAACGTAATAAATAGCGAAATGACTGAATAAAATAAATAGGACTGGAATGAACACTCCAACCTAAAATCCAATACAGTAATCCATAAATGAATATTAGTCCAATAACTGAAAAGCAAAGACAGAAATCCACTGTCTCTGAAATACTATCTGAATAAGAGTGGGTGATAGAAAAGGGTTTCGCCGCGGCGCGAGCGTCACCTGCGCACCGGTCGTTTGTTATATTCGGCTCACCAAATCTATAAAAAAACCTAAACTATGACTACACTCTTCAAAGGGAGTATAGCGGCCAATCCGAGTATCGAATCCACAAAGACAAGTTGCTAGAATTTAATTGGTTTAATATTCCTGAAATAAAAGTGTAAAAGATAATTTCTAACAAAAAGGAAAAGATAACAAAAGGAAAAGATTAAACTAGACGAGTGTAAATTAAACTAAATTAACAAAAAGAATAAAAGCTATAAGTTGCGTCGAATATCCCTCACTTAGAGTTAATTAGTATAAAATTGTTACATGGGTCGACGAGTTATTACTATTGAGTCTCGTTTTGACAGTTAATTAAATCAAGAGTTGTCACACCCCTAAATTCGCATAAATGTCTAATAAGATTTTGGCGTCAACAAATACCCCAGAAACTACGCACATAAGGTCGTAAATACGGAGCATACATGATATACCTCGTTAAATCTCTTAGGCATAATAACTAGGACAACCCACTAGAAATAGACCCGTAAAACTCCATCACCAAAGCAAAGCAACCCGTCAACCCATAAGTGAGTTCAATCCAACACAACCTAGACTAAATTAGCTAGAAAGCATGGTAAATGACATGAATTGAAAGCAAGAAAGTAAACCTAATTCGCAAAGCAATAAACAACAAGAAATGAATATTAACTAGGCAAGGAAATGAAAGGAAGCAAGTAATGAAAGCATTAAACAAGTGAAAGAGACAATGGAAAGTAAACTCATATACATAAGAATGGGAAAAACACCCAAAGGAAATAGAGAAGGGAAAAATCTCCTTACAAACCCTAAACCTAATGTAAAAATATAAGCTCCCTGCAAAAGAGAACAAAGGTTCTATTACATAGTAAGTTGGGAATAAAAATAGAAAAGAAAAGGAAAAAGAAAAGAAAAGGAACAAGTTGGCAAATATCTGATGCTACCGGTCGACCGCAGCCAGGGAACCGGTTGACCGGTCCCTTAAGTTGAAGCCCACTGTCTCCCTCGAAAGGCAAAATCACAAGACGCGGTCGATCGTTCCCCTAGGCGCGATCGACCAGTACTCTGTTTTCCAGCCTTGATTGGTCTTCACATGGGAGGAAAGGTTGGATACGAAAATGGACGTAACTTCTTCATCTGAACCCCAAATGACGTGCCGTTTTCGGCCCCACGATGCTAAATCAACGAAATACGCACGTGGAATCCCATGATCCATAGATGAAGTGTGAATTGACTAAATTGCCCTTGAAGTAGCATCCGACGATCAAACTTCTTCGAAATGCAACCGATCCTCACTTTTAGCATTCCAATACCTACAAAAGCACAATTAACCCCTGCAAAATATATATAAGTCCAAATTCGAGGTTGTTTGGTTAGCGGGCATAAATATAGGAATTAAGAACATAAAAGTGCTAGAATGCACAAAGATAAAGGGCGCAAATATGCAATATTCGTGACGTATCACACCCCCTAACTAAGACATTGCTAGTCCCTAGTGATGAAACAAACAAAACCAGTCCATAAAAGGCGATAAAAAAATGTATATATGCATCAAAATATAAATGCCACTTTCGTAGGGAACACGATTGGTTTTAGCATATGTAATAAGTCGTCAAACCCCTAGGTTACCCTAGTGGACGAGTGTTGTCTCGTGAGGGTTTTCGGGGATGAAACCCATAAACATCATATGGTTTCCTCAAAATATGCGCAACACAACATGCGACAAACCCAACAATAGCGAAAAAGATTTCATACACATTATTAGCAAAGTGATCTAATTCACACAACAGTCCGTATTATTAACATTATAGAATGAACTTCGTAGAATTGAAACCTTAAAATGTGGGAGGGGAGCGAGAACATGCAAAGTATAATTTAGTAAAATCTAATATAAACCGGATAAAAGTTAAAGAAAGCACATATTCAATCCTCACAGGTATTACACTCATCAAGTGAATTCACTCGATACAGGTAGTTAACACACGGTACATGCGAGCATAAAGAGTAAATGTAAATTGAAACTAGGCCGCACACATGTCACAAATGAAGAACGCGGTATATAAAATGAAAAATTGTAATCTAAATGAAATATACCACTCATTAAAGGAGGTGAAATGCATTTTCACAGATTATCAAGAATATTTTAACTTTTAAATTAAATGCATCCTAAGATCACATTGGACTTGTATAGGGTTGTAAGGTAGGCTAGGCTAGGGTATGAAACTAAGGTTATATATATACGGATTCAAAGTGTTCGGAGATGAAAACTCGGGATAATGGAAAAAATGTGGGCAATTCCATAATTGGAAAACAATTTCCAAAACAAGCATTAAATATAACAATTGGAGAGCAATAAAAGCTTATTGAACTGTATACACAACATATACAAATTTATCTTTCTTTTCTTATTTTTCTCATGTTTTGTTTTTGTTTTCTTTTGCCTTTTGCTTTCTATTTTTCGCTTTTTTCACATCTCTTTCTTTTCTTTTCTAACTCTTTTCATGCTCAAATTATAACCACGCTACACAACATCATTCAATCCCAAGGAAAATTCCAAACAAAGGAACGGAAGGTAATATGTATGGTTTAAAACTCCTACGTGGAGTTGGTTATGGGATTTTGGGTTATGAAACGAAAAGACTATATTAAGGCTCAAAGGGGTTAACGAGGGAAGACATTTAAGGTGAGGTCAAGGCTAATATGGGTGATATAACAAAGATGGCCTATGATCATTCCATAAAGTTTATGTAATTCTCGAGTCAAAACAATATATGAAAATCATGCTCAAGTAACACGTTTCAAGAATGAACTCAAATAATGAATGATTAAATGAAAGAATAGTGAGATTACAGACGAAATCAAAGTTTTCAAAGAGGAGAGGATAGTGTATACACTCACAAATGAAGAAAAGCCGAAAACTCACTCGGTGTCAGTATATACAATGCAATAAAAGATTACCGAGTTATAAAAATCTTAAACCAAATCAATAAAGCAATAAAAGTGCATGTGCTCATGGGATTAAAGTTTAATTCATGAAGTTATTCATAATATTAATAATTGAGGACTAAAGTCTAATAACTTCTAAAATAGAGAACATGCATCATTGAGTTGTCTATTGGATCGAGCAATTATTAAAATTTATCATCGGAAACAAAGGTAAAATCCCCAACAAAGAAGAAAAAAGAAAGAAAATCTTTTTGAAAATTTTATTTTTTTACAAGAAAAGCATGCTCGGAAATAACATGTAATCAAATCAAAGAAACTACCAATGAATGGATAGAATATCCCGCACCCCTAACTTAAAACCTGACATTGTCCTCAATGTAAATTAAGAACCAAGCTAAAGAGAGGAAAAGAGAAATACTACCCATAATTGAGCGATCTACGTGAAAGTACAAGGCCAATGATTTTACAAAACATGTTAGTACCACATCATAATAAAAAGAAAGAATAAAATTTTTAACTAATTACACTAGACTATAAGTAAGAAAAAAAGAAGAAAAATGAAAATAAAACAAAACTAACTATTTACAACCTGCAATTTTAACTTCTAACTAACTATACACTAGAAGTTGAAATTTTTGAGGGTCCACCCAAAACACGATTTGTCTTTGAAAGATTCACGGGGGACCCTCCCTTTCATGCATGCCTCCTGGAAAACAGGAATTACGTTAGAACAACGGAATGCATGTGTAAGGCGGAAGAAATGAACCATCCCTAATTAAAAATTTTGGAGGCAGGATGGGGTATTTGGATAAGACGGGTGACAAAAACACAAGAGGTAAAAAAAACTGAATTTTCCCCCAAGTATTTGGAAATTGGAATGGGAGGGGGTGCACATAAAGGCAAATATGCGATCATGGAAGGCGACTCAAGCAAGTACTCCTCATCGGTGAAAAGGTTTAACACATTAAAGTTCAGAACCGATTCATCAGGTACTTATGACGGTGTGATAATAGAGAATGAAAATGGGGAGGAAAGAATTCAAACTCAAGAGATGAGTCATTATCGCTTGAAGATTGAGTTTCGACGAAAATAAGATCATTTTCAATGAAATTTTCTTCTTTGGGGGCCAAAGAAGAAATCATTTCATTACAAATGTATATTACTTCCATTTCATCCTCACTTTCAATATCTATTATGCTATGGGCAAAGTCAATAATGGTTTGTTCCAAAGTAGGCACAAAAATCTCATTTGGTTCAAAACATTCCTCGACTTCAAAAGTCTCAGAAGAAAAATCATCGTCGGATTAAAATAATAAATCCAATTCATGCTCCCACAAACGATTTTCTTCCCGATAATGGTTTTCAAGTTTCTCATTTTCAAGCATGCACAAGCCCTCACCTAACGTCATAGGTCGAGGCGCGGATACTTGCAAATGAGAAGCTTGAAAATTATTATCGGAACTATACTCAAACTCATTATTATAAGAATTTTGAAAACTATTGCAATTAGTTTCCAAATTCCTATTAAAAGGAATTAGAGGCCCAAAATCGTTATCATCATCCTCAAAATACACGCACTCCAAAGCTTTACTTTTGTAATACTCGCCCAAAGTCATTTTTGAATTTGCAATTTTTTGGGACTCTAAGTATTAACCAAAAATCATAGGTGTACGGAGATTTTGAGAATTATCATAATGATTACCGAAAGGATTGGAATAAAACATGCTTACCCAAAGGTGGCTCGAAGTGGAGAATTCAACAAAGTGATGCGCACGCGAAAAATTCAAGCGGTTCTTGGCGCTCAAATGTAGAAGTCCTATAAAAATGTTAGGCAAAAAATACAAATAGAAAAAAATACTACAAAATACTAAATCAAATAAATTCTAAAATAATCTCATCCCCGACAACGGTGCCATTTGATAGACTGGGGTTTCGCCACGGCGCGAGCGTCACCTACGCACTGGTCGTTTGTTATATTCGGCTCACTAACTCTATAAAAAAATCTAAACTACGACTACACTCTTTTAAGGGAGTATAACGACCAGTCCAGGTATCGAATCCACAAAGACAAGTTGCTAGAATTTAATTGGTTCAATATTCCTTAAATAAAAGTGTAAAAGATAATTTCTAACAAAAAGTAAAAGATAAAAAAAAGGAAAAGATTAAACTAGGCGAGTGTAAATTAAACTAAATTAACAAAAAGAATAAAAGCTATAGGTTGCGTCGAATATCCCTCACCTAGAGTTAATTAGTATAAAATGGTTACATGGATCGACGAGTTATTACGATTGAGTTTCGTTTCGACAGTTAATTAAATCAAGAGTTGTCACACCCCTAAATTTGCATAAAAGTCTAATAAGATTTTGGCGTCAATAAATACCCCGAAAACTACGCACGCAAGGTCGTAAACACGGAGCATACATAATATACCCCGTTAAATCTCCTAGGCATAATAAATTGGACAACCCACTTGAAATAGACCCGTAAAACTCCATCACCAAAGCAAAGCAACCCGTCAACCCATAGGTGAGTTCAGTCCAATAAAAACTAGACTAAATTAGCTAGAAAGCATGGTAAATGACATGAATTGAAAGAAAGAAAGTAAACCTAATTAGCAAAGAAATAAATAACAAGAAACAAATATTAACTAGGCATGGAAATGAAAGGAAGCAAGTAATGAAAGCATTCAACAAGTGAAAGAGACAATGGAAAGTAATCTTACATAGAATTATATAGTGTGGTTCTAGAGTGATTTCTAATTGATAATCCTTATTTAGTACGTGATTTACCGGGACTTGATAGCAGAGTATGCATGCACCGCAAATCTCAGCCTAGGCATGACGCATTAGAATATATATAAATAAAATGATCAAAATATATACTTATAATTTATTCTACTGTGTGTACTTAGTAGATAAGAAAGATAATGATACCTAAAATAACCTAAGTATGTGTAAACTTAACATCTATTTGGTGAATTCTTAATTGATTCAAGAGATACAAGAAAACAAATTAATAACGTATTATATGGGTAATACGGGTGGGCACCACGAGTTAGTATGCGTAGTAAGATAATTCACTTGAACTAGTTAGACAGGGTAGCATAACTAGGACGGGTTAGTAGAATACGTTAGGAGTGCACAATAGTTGAGGGGTGAGGAACTCAAGTGAGAGCACGTGAAACTAACATATATATAATATTTACAGATTACGCATTTTAAATACTTGCAAATATTTTTTTAACTGTTTTACTCGGGCTTTGACCCGTTTTCCAAATCTATTTTGTAAAAACTATTTTAGGTGCCTAGCCACAGGGACGTTAGGCCTTGGAGTTCACATCATTCACGTGTTGCAGCTACTGTGGATATTACAGGACCTCAGTAGTATACGCCTCCATATTTATCATTTCTTCCTTATGAGTTATCTAATTCAGTCGGGCATGTCACCCACTGATACGTCACGAATATTGCATATTTGTGTCGTTTATCTTTGTGCATTCTAGCACTTTTACGTTCTTAATTCCTATATTTACGCTCGTTAACCGGACAACCTTGAATTTGGACATATATATATTTTGCAGGGGTTAATTGTGCTTTTCTAGGTATTAGAACGCTAAAAGTTAGGATCGGTTGCATTTCGGAGAAGTTTCATCATCGGATCTACTTCAAGGTCAATTTAGTCAATTCATAATTCATCTCAGGTTCATGGAAATACCACGGATGCATAGTTCGTTGAGTTAGTATCGCGTGGCCGCAAATGGTACGTCATTTGGAGTCTGGACGAAGAAGTTATGGACATTTCCGTATTCAACCTTTTCTCCCATGTGAATACCAATCAAGGCAAAAAAATAGAGTACCGGTCGATCGCGCCTAGGGGGCCGGTCGACTGCGTCTTGTGATTTTGCCTTTCACAGGAGATAGTGGGCTTTAACTTAAGCGACCGATCGACCGACTACCTGGCCGCGGTCGACCAGTAGCATCAGATATTTGCCAACTTGTTCCTTTTATTTTATTTTTACTTTTCTTTTTTATTTTTATTCCCAACTTACTATATAAGAGAAACTTTGTTCTCTTTTGTAGTGAGATTACATTTGTACATTAGGTTTAGGGTTTGTAAGCAGATTTTTCCCTTCTTCATTTCCTTTGGGTGCTTTACCCACACATAATTGGAGGCGAACATAGTTCTAGGCCTTTGGGCTACGCACATACCTACTCACCCAAATGACCCGACATACCCTTATTCACACAAGCAGTGGTCATCCCTAAGTTATATGTTCTGAGGTGTAAGTCTAAAATCCCCCCAAATGGCTCATCCAGATAAGACTGTCCCCTTTTTTAACCTCCCGCGATCGCAAGTAATGTAGGTATGTCATACACATAACAAGTCACACAATAGGCATCCGAACATCCTATTTATATATATACATATATGTAAATAATATCATCAATATCGGTATACCCTCAACCAATAGCATATATCTCGTACGTAGTACGTATAATACCTGAATATCCTATGCATTTTAAATTCTCCATTAAATTATTCACTGTATTCTTCCCGAGTATTTCAGTAACGAAAATATCCGTCCATCGCTGGTCCGGTCGTATATTCACTTACATATGTCGTGACCCATTCTATTTTACTAACAAACATTTAAATGTTAAACTAAGCCCCGTAGTTCATTTGTATCCATCATAACTAGTTCAACCATTTATGAGATATATTACCTACATTGCTAACCCAAACTCTCTTCATGTGGAAGGAAATAATCAACTCAAGCCTATCAAAATTCAACAAAAATGAATTTTAGAAATACTAGGTCCCCCGAACTGGTTCGAAGGTACATGAGAACCGCTTCAAAGGTATAACTGAACCGATTTAGGGGTACATGAGAATCGGTTCGCTGTACTTGGGTTCATCTTTTTCGCTATTACGATTTTTGCACCATTATTAACCCTAAAAAAGTCCATGATTTAAACTCAAACTCTCAAACAAGTTTACTAAACAGTATTCCAACATATACCAATGATTTGTAACGTATATACATCCCTAAATCATCAATAAAATCCCTTAAATAGAATTTAACTAACATTAAATTTCAGAAAACCCTAGAATATCATCTTGCTCAAGAGCTTCCCTATAAACCCACATTTCTTCATAAATTTAACATGTTAAATTATCAGTTTCATTTTACTTACATAAGTAATTACATCTAGCATGAACTCTACCCAAGAATAAGATGAAAGTCTCCCAAATAAACATCAATATTCATGTATACACGATATAATTCATCCTACTCTAACATGGATGGTATATTTTTCATAAATTTAGCAAGATAAATTCTTGACTCTGTTTGGAGGTCTGCTCCTCTATAGAAGAATGGTGTGGTTGTGATCCTATCCTCTCGATCTACGCGATGGTGGTTTTTATTTTGCAAGAATGGTGTGATATGGACTTAGGATCTCCTCTCTTATTCATCCTATGACCTCTCTCTGAGTCTGAAACTTCCCTTTGTTCCTCTAACCGACCAGATGTTATACGCCTATTAAATTCGTAGGTCCTCTTACCTCAAAAGTACAAATGATCAAAATACCCTCCCGGGGTGTCGGTTTGACCTAAAATTGGCCCGGGACCTAATCCAAACCACCCCGAAGTACACTTTTTTTACTATCTCGAACCTTTCGAACACATTATCGCTATTAAAATGACCATTTGAATCACCCATGATTAAGACACATTTTATTTTATAAAATTAAGTCCCGACACGAGGGACACGTGCGTCCCGACAAAATTATCGTAACTGCTGTATTTCTCACTCATGACAATTATAATGTATTCTTACCAATTTATTACTCGTTCGCTAAGTAATACTCAATATAATATTTACAAATAAATATAAACCCTAGTCTCGCTAATTAATATTTATTTTTAATCGTATTAATTTCCCATTTTTAATTTAACTAATCCCACTATAAAAATCATTAATATACGTGGTGTTACACGACAGGAGTGGTCAAGAGGTGTTACGAATTACTTCCATAAATAGAGTTTTGTGCTTTGGCAAAATAAGGCGCCTAGTGAAGCGGGGCTTTCTATCTGTGTTGAAACGATTGAACTAGTGCTGTGTAAGCTCATCTTACTGAAGTATTGTTAATGTGATCACAATGTATTTGTGTACCATTGTCAAGGTGAGACCTTTTTAATAATGGAGCATATCCATATGAAATTATTTGAACATAGTTGTCGCTATACTTGGGCCGTAATGAGTAGGCCTACGGTCAAGAGGGTACCACTAGTGGGTGTATAATGGACGCGTCGTAATGTTATCATGATTTGATTTTGGGTACTATAGGATGTCGTGTGGTTAAGGATCCTATGTTCTAAGTACAGGCATATCTGAAGTTTGAGGACAAAATTCCTTTGTAAGGGGGGAAGTATGTAACACCCTGTACTTTTATGGGTATTTAAATTACACGAGTGCTTGTAATTTAATAAATTAAAAAAAAAGAGAATGGATTAAATATTAATTGGATATTATCAGATTAATATTTATGTGAATAATATTTCCTTGGGTGATAAGTAAATGGAAGTGTATTATTTTACATCACACCGTAAGTGGGTAAAAACGATGAGTGATAGTATCTTAATGGTGACACGAGGAGTCGTATTGGGAGTAAGAAAATGAATTTTGATAATTGACTTGGATGGTGATTTCGAGTGCATGGTTAATCTATAATGGTTCGAAATAGTCAAAATTAAGTGCCCGAGGGTAATGATTGGGTTTCAGGGCCTTTTTAGACTAGCCAGGACTCGCATTTGGGTACGCGAGTCAATTTATAATTGGGTTAATACCCGATTTTGAGATTTATAACAAAAGAGGGGTTGGGGATGGCTTAGGGAAGCCATCTCATTTTTAAGAGAGAGAGAGAGAGAGAGAGAGAGAGAGAGAGGGAGAGAGAAAGAATAAGGGAGGAAGAATAGAAAAGAGGTAAAAGAAATCGAGATGCCATTTTTGGACTCCATTCACACACAAAGATAATCTACAATTTGGGACAAATGTCTATCTTCCTTTGATATTATATTTGTGTTTTAATTCATATTATAGTTGATGATAAATATGAATTTTGGGTTGAGATTTATGTGAGAAAATGGGTTTTGTGAAATGATTTCATAAAAACTGATTGATGAGTATAACCTATGAAATCTAAAAATTAAACCCTATGATTTGGATGTGTAATTCATGAATTGAATCAAGGAATCATATACCCTTATGGTGGATATTGATGGGGTAGGATTGTATAGTGTTGAGATGATTTTTAGAAGGGATTTTGGTGGAGAAATTGGGAAAAATGACATAACATCCTCGTCTTGGCTGTTCAGCAGGGGCGAAGCCGAACCAGTTCAAAACACCTGCTTAGACTAGATGGTGAAGTTAGATATTTTCGATATGATCGCGTGGATGCTGACCTCGTATTTTTCTTATTTTTTTAATTAGTTATATTTTTCTACGAAAGAGTGCGTGAGACCGACATCTTTAGGAGGAAATAAAATCCAGGTTATTTTGGGATGTTCGTAGATGAGTGTAGGACTCTGGAAAAAATTAAAGGAACATTATTTTTACCTTGGATTAGATGTCAATGAATCCGGGGTATTTATTTAGGAGTTATGGGATCCCATTTAATACTACCCATGCGAGTAACCGACCAACCCAGATTGATTGAAACGCCACCCGACCAAAACCATAATTTAATTCTCACACGAGTATTTTAGAGATACAAGAAAACTTATGGATATAGTCAAAACAGTTACCAATAATCTCGGAAGAGGTAGTTAGCTTCTCCTTGATATATTCACTTGTTGTTTTGAGTTCCTTGTATAACTTAAACTCAATGACAATTTACTTATAAGTTGTACACATTGAATCGAGGCAAAGGGATGTAACAAACATTGTTAATAGACATTAATAATAA
The DNA here is from genome assembly GCA_949130495.1 of Sambucus nigra. Lineage (NCBI taxonomy): Eukaryota > Viridiplantae > Streptophyta > Magnoliopsida > Dipsacales > Adoxaceae > Sambucus > Sambucus nigra. Next base: position 158,955,072 of record OX422219.1, on the reverse strand, counting down.
ATAGTAACCTATCCGTGGACGTAGGCAAGTTGCTACACCATGTATATCGTTGTTGTATGTGACCATTACTTTCTACCTTTGTGATTGTTTTCATGGATTTCTTTTTGGTGATATTTCTTGCACTCACAATTGGCGCCGTCTGTAGGAAATGATTTCAATTCCTACAAAAATTGTCACAAACAGAAAGCCCATGATGTCTCACCACAGCCGTAACCTCCCTCAAGTTAGCGATGTGTAGGAAGACCAGTCCCTCCTACGATTAGGTCGGAGATTCTCCAGCATATAAACCCCATGTTTCGCCAGGAAAGGAAACCTTCTGAAGAAAGACAAGAACCATCCAGGTCTATGCAAAACTCTAGGTTGGTCGACGCTTATGTAGTCAGGGTTCGTGAACAAGAGAAGGTCACACGCCTCCATGTAGAAGATAATGCTCGCCTCCAAAGGCGACTTGAAAGGATGGAGAGAGATTTCCAAAGGGACACCAGGAAGCGTCGGGATAGGACTTTTAGTCTTCATGTGTGTAACACTCGCAGCCGAGGGAGGAGATTCAGACATGAGCAGTAAAGGACTGAAAATGATAGATCAGAGTATAGTTAATCAGAGCATGGACAACTAGACAGATGCCACAGAAGTAATGATCAACAGAACGAAGACATTAAAATTCTAGTTTGTAGGGAGATGGACCAACATCCAGCCCACCGTAGAGTCAGGTAAACCAAAGAGCTAGCCAATAGGACTCTCCATACTTAGATGAAATCCCCTCTTTTAAGGGAAATTAAAGAAGAGGATCCCAACAAAGAAATTTATTATTCCCAGATTTATGATCTATAAGGTAAAGACTCACCCCATAGACCATATTCGGTAATACAGACAATCAATGGCCTTATGGAACCACAATGATGCACCGATGTGCCAGATATTCCCTTCTAGCCTATATGATATAACACATAAGTGGTTTCAGAGGCTGCTTCATAGGTCGATCAGAATCTTTAAGGTTCTAGCAGATGCCTTTACCGCTTCACAGGTCGTTGGAGTCTTCAAGACAAGCGCTGGAGTCCAAGAAGAAGCCTTGGGAGGAAGGATTATAGAAGTACAATAATTGGGCCACTAGAGAAATTGAAGACTGTTGAGATCAGTCTAATAGCTGCTGAGGATAGGGCCAAGGTAGTCAAAGACAAATTGGTGGGAAATCAAACTCTTTTCAAGTCTGTCATGGAGAAGATAGTAGGTTAGGCTATTGACTTTGTTGCAGAGAAGGCCAAAACTAAGAAAATAAAGGAAGATTTTTTTAATAAAGGCTGGGACAAATCATTCTTAGCTGCCTCTGCACATATTGAGTTTATCAGGAAGAAGTCATTCAAGGTTGTTTGGTCAGGCACTCAAGGAAGTCGGCATTGCTGAAGACTCTGAACTATTCCAAAGGCATGATCCAGGCATTCCTCCGAACATAAAGGAAGAATTTGATGATAAATATGGATCGGGAGAATCTTCCATTCAACTTATTGAGTCTTCCTTAAAGCCAATTAGTGAAGTAGTCTCTTCTGCCAAGCTATCTACTGAAGTTAATGTTTAGGATAAGGATAAGGTTTAACTCCTTTGTTTCATAATTTACTTTTATTCTTCTGCCTTGTAATAAGATCGTTATTCTGTAACACCGTTTGGTTTATTAATTAAAACATTTCCTTTTGACTAAATGTGTTGCATTTTCTATGTTTATGGCTTCTTCCTTGGTTGTATTATCTTCATGAAGTCACACACCTTGTATTCTATTTATTCGGCAATCATCATTGTATTCTTACATTTGTAATTTATAGTTTGATACAAGGAAAAAGGCAATAGTTTCTACTGAATCCGACTTGCTTAAGCGGAGTAGAAAGCATCTAAAAGTTGGCCATATTCCTATATCTGAAGAAGATTTAGTCAAATTTCTTGGTCCTGATGTGTCCGACCAAGTTAAAGAATCATACATTCACATTCATTGCTTGATGGATAGGGCAATAGTGAATAATGTTGCATATTATAAGATGATTGAAGATTTAAAAGAAGACCATAAATTTTCTTTGGCTTCACTCCATGCCGACTATGAAGCTAAGTATAAGCATTGAGTGAAGGATGGGGTTTTGAGAAGAAACTTTAAGAGTATGCCTCCATGTATAGACAGAAGGAATTCTTATTGAATTGAGAAATTAATGAAGCTCGGGAGATAGGTAAACTTCTTGAAGATGAAAGTTATCGACTTAGAAATGAACTAGATGACCTAAAGAAATCATCTACTAGTGGTACTGATGAAGGTACTTCTTTTTTGAAAATTGAGAATACCAGGTTAGTAGAGGAACTTTAAGCATTGCAAAAAATCAAACCTGGGTAAACTTCTAGGTAAAGGGTGACTTCCCGACCAATTGTAGATGAGGAAAGAACTAGAAAAACTCTAGACGACCAAGCCGCCCAATTGAAACCAAAGAATTAGGCCATTGTTGACTTGTCTGTCCAGCTGGAAGCTAAGGATAAAGCTATTGGCAATCAATCCGTCCAGTTGAAATTCAAGAGTAATGTCTTGAAGAAACTTGAACATGAGGTTGAAAGGTTAACCTTTCATTTTCACAAGCAATCCAGGGAGTTTTGGATGGAAGGTTATAATAAGGCCCTCAACCATGTAGACAATCATCTTGCACAAAGTCATCATGAAGGTTACAGGTGGGGATGGACCAACTTTCTTACCTTACTGAAGTATGACAAAAATAGTGAGTTATGGTATTGTAATGAACCTAATTTATTGGATTATAACAAGCCTCCATTTAAGTTAGACATGTCGTGGATTCCTCCTGATGCCATTCCTCGGTGTTTAATCACTAAATACCTGGGAGATTACGGTCTTCATGATGTGCACAAAATAATTTGTCCTCCTCATCTAATCAACATGCCGAGCAATAGTAATAGGCAAATACTGAGGGGTTTTAATTACATAATTTCCCCTATACCCAGGATGACCCTCCTGCTGGGATGAAAAGGGTGCAACAAACCTATTCTAAAATGACCAAAGAACAAGGCAAACTTCTAGCTGAATAATTTGCCTGTGTTTTGTACTTGCTTGATCTTGAATGTAATATCTTTAGTATTTGAATAAAAATATATGTTCTTGTTGTCAACTTGTGACTAATAAATCAATTAGTCGACTAAATTATTTGCTTGATAATAAGTTATCAAATTATGATTGTAGGGCCTTAGATTCTACCAATGCACTTAGATGAAGCTATAAATAGTTTTGTTGGTCCAAGTTATAACATTAGTTATCAGTGATGACCAAGTGTATAAGGAATGTATGTGTGTATTCCTGTATTTAGGAATGTATGCATGTTTTCATGCATTTAACCTAGTCAGTCAAAACTTGTTTTTAAATGCTTAAGTTATATACGAAGCTTAACAGACTTCTTGTTCTTGAACTATCGGAGACGAAGTCATACATGAAGTAAGTTACTAGTGGTGACCAAGTGTATTAGGAATATATGTGTATATTCCTGTGTTTAAATTGGTCGGGTAAAACTTCTTGTGTTAATACATGGAGTTTTACTAACTTATTGTTCGTGACTTGGTAATATGAAGTCGTACATGAAGTAATAGCTTAGTAGAACACAAATGTCTGTTAAACTGTTGGTGCATCTCGAAATTTTTATTTAGCTGCTGGTGCATCTCAAATTTGATAAGTTCAACCTGATTAAGTATTTGAGTCATGTATTTTATGTAACTGTTGTCATCTGTTGATCGGCAAGGGCTGAAGACCAAGAGACATTTTTGTTTATGTTTCTGGGGATGTATATCACCGTACTCTGAAAAAAAATCAAAAATTTGGGATACTAAAATCAAGATATTTTATTGAACTTGAAATAAAGTTTTGCTTAACGTAAAGTAAAAATTAATACAATATGCCAATGCCATTATTCACTGGTAATATTTGCAGAGGTGCTCGACATTCTAAGGGTTCTTGAATTATTCCCCATTAAATGTCTCTAGTTAAAAGGTCTCTATTCGAATTACCATTGAAATACGATATGGTCCATGCCAACTGGTTTCAAGCTTGTTGCCCTGCTAGATGAATTTATTGAGGACATAGTCGCCTTCTTTTAAGTTGATCGTCTTGACCCTTTTATTGTAGAAGCGAGTAGTCCTTTGTTAATATGTTGCATTTCTGATGGAGACATCTTCTCGGACTTCTTCTACCATGTCCAAGTCCAATATTCCCATCAAGATACTCTTGGGAGAATCAAAGTTTATCCCTCTGTGAGTTGGTAGGCCTATCTTGGTTGGTACCATGGCTTCTGCCCCAAACTCAAGCATATAAGGTGTCTCTCCAATTGCTATCCTCAGCGTTATTCTATAAGCCCAAATAACATAGTGCAATTCATTAATCCAATTACCCCTGAATGTATCAAGCCTCTTATTAATCCCATTAAGCAAGGTTCTATTTGTAACTTCTAGTTAACCATTGCTTTTGAATCCCCTGGGGCAGAGTGACATTTTTGGATCTTAGATTGAACACAGTATGCTTCAAATTCATAATTATCGGAATTGGATGCCATGGTCAGTAATGAAGGCATAAGGCATGCCATACCTACATATGATGTTCTTTCAGATGAATTGGTATACCTTCTCATAAGGAATCTCTATCAATGGCCCTGCTTCCACCCATTTGGTAAAATGATCAACAACCACCACAAGATATTTGAACCTGCCTTTAGTGGTTGGTAGCGGGCTGACCAAGTCAATTCCCCAAATGACGAATGGCTAAGGAGAAGGAATCCGTGCTAAAGTAGTGCTAGGTGCTTTGTGAATGGAGGCATACCTCTAGCACTTATCACATTTTCTTATGAAGGACTTACAATCTGCCCTCATAGTTGGCCAGTAATACCCATGCGTGTTGATTCGTTGGACTAATGACCGACCAGCCGAGTGAGCTCTACAAGAACCTTCATGCGCTTCCATGATCAAATCACTGACTTCTAATAAATGGACACAGCGTAATAAGGAAACATAAGATCCCCTTTTGTATAATACTCCCTTCTCCAACACATATCTGACTGCTTTGTACCGAAGATTTTTTGCCTCTTTTGGATCAATTAGCATGGTTCCTTTTTTTATGTAAGCTCTAATTAGATCCATAGAGGATGGTCCAAAATCTTCATTAATAAAATTAATCACTGGATCCTTATTTATGCATCTGGTTGCCAAGATCTCAATTGGAATACTTCTCTCGAGTTCTATTCTTATTGCTGAAGCCAACCGCGCAAGTGCATCAGCTCGAACATTAGCAATCCTTGTTATCCTGGTCATTTGCATGCCTGGAAATTTGGAAATGACTTTCATTGCCTTGGTCAAATATCTAGTCATCAACTCTCCCTTAACTCCATACAGATGAAGCACTTAGTTGACGACCAATTGGGAATCACTGTTTACCACTACTTGTTCGAAACCTAATGATTGGGCTAACTCCAGTCCAGCGCTCAAAGCCTCGTAATCTGCTTCATTATTTGATGCTTTGAATTGAAAGCTGAGGGCGTGTTCAACATAAATATTATCAAGAATGTTAAGTATGATACTTATTCCACTGCCAGTGGCGCATGAAGATCCGTCTATATATAAGATCCATAACGAAACTTCACTGCTAAAGCTTTCGACAGATAAAACTCAATGGTGAAATATCTTCTTACTTTTTCTGCATATTTCTGAGCCATCTCTTGAGTGCTGAATGATTTCAGTTGGTCGGCTATGACTTTGGTTTGCTTTTGAGCTGAGCTCTCTTCCTAAGAAGTTTGCTCGGCAAGCCAGTTTGATTGGTCAGTAACCTCTAGGTAGGTGAATTCTGTAATGAAATCTTCCAAAGCTTACCCTTTTATTGACAACCTTGGCTCATAAATGATGTCATACTCTCCTAGCTCTACTGCCCAGCACATCAACTTACCTGACTTCTCGGGTTTGTGAGGTTCTTATCAAAGAGGGAGATCAATGTACACTAATATTGTGTGTGCTTGAAAATAAGGCTTCATTCTCCTGGAGGCTTTAATGAGAGCTAAGGTTAGTTTTTTCAAGCGTGGGTACTTGATTTCTGCTCCCCTGAATGCTTTGATGGTATAGTAGAATGGTTTTTACATCCCATTCTCCAGCCGAATTAATGTCGAGCTAACTGTGGACTCAGAAATAGCTAAATATAATTACAATTTTTCTCCTAAAGATTAGTCAGGACAACAATGGTGGAGATCCTAGATACTTCTTCAACTCTTAGAATGCTTCTTCGCATTTTGCACTCCACTAAAAGGTCTTTCTAAGAACCTTAAAGAATGGTAAACACCTATCTGTTTCTCGAGAAATAAACCAATTTAAGGTAGCCACTATACTAGTAAGTTTTTTAACATCTTTTTTACAGGTCGACAACTGCATCTCTATCAGAGCCTTGATTTTGGTAGGGTTAGTTTCAATTCATTTTTTGTTCACTATAAAGCCGAGGAAAATTCCCTCGTGGACACTGAACATGCACTTGGTCGGATTCAATTTCATTTGATGCTTTTCCAGCTGGTCGAAAGTCTAACTGAGGTCCTTGATATGATCTGAAGCTTTCTTGCTCTTAGTCAGCATATTGGCAACGTACACCTTTATATTTTTCCCAATTTGTTCTTTAAACACCTTATTATCTACGCCAGCATATTGTCTACGTCGCTCCAGCATTTTTAAGCCCGAAGGGAAATATATTGTAGTAATAAGTACCTCTGTTGGTAATAAAATAAGTGCTTTTTCTGTCCTCCGATTTCATTTTTATCTGGTTATACCCAGAATATGCATCCGTGAAACTCAACAACTCATGTCCTGATGTGGCCTCCACCAACTGATCAATTATGTGCAAAGGAATATGGTTCTTTGGGAAAACTTTATTAGGACTAGTAAAATCTACACACATTCGCCACCTATCATTTTTCCTTTTAACCATCACGACATTTGCCAACCACGCTAGGTATTTGACATTCTCAATGAATTGGTCTTTTATAGTTTTTCAACTTTTGAAAAGGTTGAGAAAAGCCTCACCTTTCGATCGCTTGGGACCCCAAGCAAATAGGAATCCCCATAGGGAGTTATCTAGACATTCTGAGCACCTAACCGAACATCGAAAGCCTCAGTCAGATCCAGGTCAAGTGTCTGATGATCTATGCACACAGAGCAGACTTCTCACAAAGAGAGCTGAACACAAACATATGGTCGTGACGGCCGAGCTGCTTTGAATAAATTTAATGCAGGAAATCCTTCATGGAAATGATCGATCAAATAATTAGAAGATCGGTTGGGAGAACTGGCCAAGGCAAAGGACCCATTGGGACAGAATTTTGTCAAGGGGTCTCCCTTCATCCAAGCAATTTTTGATTTACCAACTCCATCCAAATTTAAAACCCCTGTGGTTACCCCAAAATATGATGGAAAAATAAACCCAGTTTTACACATTGAGCAGTATCAGACTGTAGTTGACATATATTTTGTTCCTGATGAAATGAGATGCAAAACTTTTTCAAGCACTATTACTGGTTCAACCCAAATATGGTATAACAACTTGCCCCGAGGATAAATTGCCAAATTTAATCAACTTGTTGAGCTATTCATTATCAACTTCTATTTTGGGGCCAAGCCAGTTAAGAGAGTAGCCCAACTACTTAGTGTCAGACAGTAAGCAGGAGAAATCACTTGAGAGTACACTACTCGCTTGAATAACGAGAAGATAGAAGCGGTTGATTATGAGGAGAAAATAAGCATCACCACATTGATAAGTGGATTAATTCAAGAGAAGCTATACTACGCTTTGGCAAAAGATCCCCCCAAAAACCATGATAGATCTCATAGCCATGGCAAGAAAAATTATGAATACCGAGGAAGCAATAGTTGCAAAATAAAGTCCCGCCACTAATCTTGAGAAGCAGGAGCAGAAATAGAAGAAAGATGATAAGCCCCCAAAGTACAAAGCATATACTCCATTGACGATCAATATCCATCATATACTGGAAGAAATTAGGCACTGTTGATATAAAAAACTATATTTGATCTAATTAATCAATTACAGATAAATATGAAGTAAGAAATAAGACAAAGGATTTTTAAAGTGGTTCAGCCTTGTGAAAATGGCCTACGTCCACTATTTTGTATTCCTGGATCTTTGCCTTAATCTCGATCACAATTGCTAATGATCAATTACCCTGTTATGGAGGGTGTTACAATGTATTTATAGCCTTGGGGATGTCAGTATGAATATACGATATGTCGTTATTTAATAGACATGTACATCTGTACAATATGAATATTCATTAAATCCGATGTTCATTGAATGTGCAATTATCGCTTGATCTTCCTGGCCAGATGCTCTGCACGTTAAGTAGCTCGGCACGCTAAGTAGCTCGGGGTGATGAGTAGCTTGGTGCTGCGAGTTGTTCGGTGAGTATAGTTATTTGCCACGTAAGATGACACATGTCTTCATATAATTGGTCCACATTAGCTGACTAATTTTCGTATCAACAGAAACCTCCAATGTTTCACAGTTGAGTCTTGATATGAGAGTGTGGAACATTTTACCTAAAACTTGTTTGGGCACCTTTTTACGTCTTGATTAATTACAGATCTCCAACACTTAGGAATTTTCTCTTTAATCTTATCATTTGAGAGCGAAATGGCAAACTTGTAAATATTTTGAATCTGCAACAGACACTTGGGTATTCACGTCTTTTCATCATTTATCTGCCGAAAACGCAATCTCTTTTCTAGTAGTCATTTCTTTTCCTACTTCCCAATGCAAGGCTTTTAAAAGCGATAGAAAAAGATCGTCATCTACTTTTTACCTTTTGATTTCTAAACTCTTTGTCTTCTCATTCTATCCTTGTACTGTCGTTCTTTTTATCATCCGCCTTAGCAAATTTCTTAATACCTCTGTAAGAACTTCTTTTTTCTTTGCTTTAGCCCCATGGTTTATCTTATTGAATCATTAGATAAGTTTCGAGCAGATTTTGCGATGCCCTCTTGGGTTATTCTAGAAGAACCTCCTTACCCTTCTAATTTATTTTCTCTGGCTGAGGGACAGTGGTTTCCCTCCCTTTTTATAGCGGAATGTGGCTTTTCTTTTCCGCCTAATCCCTTGTGTTTAGAGTTTTTCCAATATTTCGATATTATTCCTGCAAGAGTAGCTCCAAATACATGGAGGGTAGTTAATGGCGTACATAGGTTAAACCAAATTCATGGGACTCATTTAGGGATCCCTGAGATTATGTTTTGTTATAAATGGGTTACCAGTGATACCACATTTTATTTAAAAACTAGGTTTTCCAATAGAGCTTTAGTGGTCAATCTTCCCGATGCTAATAGGGACTATTTTGATAATAGAGTTGTGATGAAAAATTGGCAACACCCCCCATTAAAAGGAAATGATGTTTACTAAGATCCTAGATGTCCACTTTATGGCAATGGGATAGGTTGTTTTTAATTTTTCGATTTAGTTCTGTTTATGTTTGATGAAATGCGTCACTGATATTTAATTTACTTTTTACAGTTGATGAAATGCTCTGTTTATGGCAATGGGATATTTACTTTACTTTACTTTTTACTTTGATTGAAGGTGTTGTTATTACACAAGGAGAGGCAACACCTTTGATTGAAGGTTCTCCTTAAAAGAGATTGAGGAGAGGTCTTGCAGAAAGACCTATAGAAACTGCTGCTCAACCTTCTAAAGTTGAGGATCCTTCTCTAAGGGATAACACTCCAGCTCTTATTGCTCCGAGCTCGGCCAAAGGTTTGATCAAGTCTTGGACCATTCTCGAATATCGAGCTGCTGAGGGTTACCTTTCTCGAGAGAAGGTCACTAACTTAGTCGCCTAACATATTACGTCAATAAGTATCATCATCCTTACTATTTCATCTCCATGTACCGTGTTCATATTCTGATCCGAATTTCTTTTCTTTTACAGTTTATGACGTGTTTTAATAGTATATTGGAGAAAGATGAGGCTATCAAATCTTCAACTTCCTCCAGTGGGGTGGAGGAAGCTTTTGCTAGTTTCTTTCAATCTTTGAAGGACTCTCGGCAGAAGTACAAGGAAGATAAAGTTGCTTGGGATAAGAAACTTCTATCGACAGAGATAGCTCGTCAGCAAGCTGATACAGCTCGAGACTAGGCTGTAAATGCCTCCAAGGAGTTGGAGGAAAAATTGAAGGTCTCCATTTCCAGTAAGGAATAAGATAATGACAAGCTTGAAGAGGCTGAATGGCGTAAGAAAGATCTGGAAGAGAAGGCGAAGCTTGATGAGGGATATGCTTCTTCTGAGAAGGTGAAGAGAAAAGCTGTTGTGAAGATGTCCTTTAGCTCTGGTTGGGACAAAGGATGGAACAAAGCTTTAACTGCTATTACTTGCCAGATGGAGTATGCAAGTTTGAAGTACTTCAAAGACGGATGGTTCACAGTGTTAAAAGAGTTGAGTGTTGCAGACGATTCTGAATTATTTCAGAAATACACTCATGGCCCTCCTCCTACTATTGTCGAAGAATAAGAGACTGAATCTGCATCTGATGAGTCTTTTATGGTGATAGTAGAATAAGTACCTATTGTTACCATTCCTCAAACCTTCGAGTAAGTTCAGCAGGCAGCAACTTCTACCGAGCAACGCCAATTGCCCTTCAAGAAACCAACTCCTTCGTCCAAACCAACTGATGATGTTGTAGGAAATAAGGAGAAGGTGTAGAGTTATTTGGATCTTTAATTATGTTGTTCTTCTGCTTTTCCCTTTTTGTTGTAACTTTGGTTGTACTTGCTTTTCCCGTTGATCAACAAAAAGGACTTTGTTATTTGTTCTGAATTTTCTCTTTTACCTGCTCATCATAATTACACTGTTATTAATTCATCTTCATTTTTCCTTGCTAGTTTATTGCTAGGATGGAATTCTTGTCAGTTCATGATACAGAGTTGATGAAGAAATGTAATAATTACTTCAAAGCTGGTCATGCAGACTTTACAGAAGCACAAATAGTTAATATTCTTGGATCTGATACCTCAGAATGAGAAATTGATGCTTATCAATACTTAAAATGTCTGCCTGACCGAGCTATGGCGAATAACGTGGCGTACTATGAAATTATGGAGGATCGTTAAGGAGTAATCGAAGAACTCCAAATTTAGCATAAATAAACCACTGCTCTTCTGCATGAAGGTTATGAGAAAAAATACCAACAGTTGAGTGCTGATCAGGGCTACGACAAATTCCTCTCAGCCCATAAGAGGAGATAAAGTGTGTTGAAACTTGAAGTTGAAGAACACAAGTACATTGCCAAGCTGGTTGAAGAGGAAAATATAGCTTTGAGAGAAGAATTGAAGAAACTAAAGTCTGTATCTATCTCTGGAGCTCTGATCCCAATCAATGATGAGGTCTTTTTATTTTTGGAAACTGAAAATGCTGCTTTGAGAGAAGAATTGGAGGCTTTGAAAAGAGCTGGACCTGCACCGTCCACTCGTAGCAGAGCAAGTCCTTCTATCCGTGGCCGAGCAAGAGCTGGTCGGATTAATATTGAAGAGACGAGAACCCAACTGGCTTTAAAAAATCAAGTCGTTTAACTAACGACAAAAAATCGAGCCTTGGATGAGATGTCCAGAACAATACAAAGCCTCATCAAGTAACTTTCCAAGCAAAGTTCTTCCTTGGAGAGTAAAGAGAGTTTTGTGAAGAAGCTCCATCAAAGTATTGAGAGATTGACATATCAATTCCACAAATAGCCACGAGAATTTTGGATGGAGAGATATAATGAAGCTTTGTGCCACCTTGACGCCAGGTTGAAGCAGTCAAACAACGAGGGGTATAAGCAAGGGTGGTTGAATGCTCTTGGTTGTGATGCGTCTTGAGAAAGGAAATTCCATATGGGATTGGTATGATCCTGGAGTACTTGATCTTCCCAATCCTCATTTTAAGTTGGATGTTAGGTGGATTCCAGCTCGTGCCATACCTCAGTGTTTGATTTCCAAGTACCTTGGTGATTACAATCTTCATGAGGATTATGAAATATCCTGACCTCCTCATCTGGAATGGAACCTGTACCAAAATCTGAGGCAAAAAAGCCAATAGAATAGGAAATTTGTATTGAATGAAGAAAACTTCATCTTTTGTAATTTTCTTTCCTGTATTTAATGAATAAAATTTTCATTTTTGTGAACTTTCTTTCCTTGGAAATAGTTTTTACGATGTTTTTCTTATAACATATTATTTGTTGATGAATGCATATATATCTATAAAGGAACAATTTATCCTATTTTGTTTTAATTGCCTAGACAATGGAGCTTGCCCCACTTGCTGCCTAGCTGTAGTGACTTGTCACCCATAAATGCCTAAGCAATGGAATGATTTTCATCCCATGATCCTGTTTAGTTTTAGTAATCTTTTCAGGATTACTTTGGTGCCTAGACAGTGGATGTCCCGTGAGGTCACCCATCTTCTTGCCTAGTTTGGGATTCCCCTTGAGGTCACCCGTGATCAAACAGGCTTTGCCTTATATGATTGTTATGCCAACATTGTTGGTTAAATTTAATGGCACCGACTAACCGTGGTTAGTGGTTGCTGATATGCCGACCAACCGTAGTTGGTGGTTGCTGATATGCGACCAACCGTAGTTGGTGGTTACTGATATGTCGACCAACCTTAGTGTAGTGTGTAGCACTAGTATTCCAAAAAAAAAATTAAACAAAAAGAATATGGAGAAAATATCATCTTTATTCATATTAAAAGAAATGGGGTACATGTGAATCTGTATTACTGATAATATTTACGCAGGTGCTCCGCATTTTACGCATTTTTGAATTATTCTACTTCTAAGGTTTCTATTTTGTAGGTCCCAGGTCGAACAACCGTAGTTACCCGATAGGGTCCATGCCAGTTGGCCTCTAGCTTATTATACTTCTGAATCACCTTCTTGAGAACATAGTCTCCATCCTTAAGATCACAGTTCTTGACTTGTTTGTTGTAGAACATGGCAGTTCGTTGCTGGTAAGCTGCATTCCTGGTCGCCGCATCTTCGCTTACTTCTTCGAGCATATCTAAGTCTAAACGTCTCATCAAATCACTTATAGGAGTGTTAAAATTAAGCACCTTGTGTGTGGGTAAGCCCAGTTCAGCTGGTATGACTGCTTCACTTCCAAAGGCTAGCATGTAGGGGATTCCCCAGTTGCTATTCGGGGTGTTGTACGATAGCCCATAACATAGAATGTAGCTCGTTAATCCAATTTCCTTTTGCATCATCCAACCATTTCTTCAATCCATTCAGCAAAGTTCTGTTTGTCACTTCAGTTTGTCCATTGCTCTGGGGATGGCCTGGTGCAGAATGGATTTTCTGGACATTGGATTAGTGATAATATGCAGCAAACTCCTCATTATCAAATTGGGAACCATGGTCAGTAATGAAAGCATGTGGCAGACCATATCTGCAGATAATATTCTTCCAAATAAACTGGTAAACCCTTTCATACGACATGTCAATGAGAGGCTCAGCCTCAAACCACTTGGTGAAATAATCAACAGAGACTACTAAATATTTGAATCTCCCTTTAGTGGTCGGTAGAGGCCCGACCAAGTCTATATCCCACATGGCAAATGGCCAAGGGGAAGTTATGGGTGTTAACAATGCCTGGGGAATTCTTCGAATGGAAGAAAAACATTGTCAGTTATCACATTTCTTCGCATAAGCTGTACAGTCAGCTCTCATCGTTGGCCAAAAGTATCCCTATGTCATTATCCTCTGCAGGAGAGTTCGATCTGCTACATGAGCACCATAAGAGCCTTCGTGAATTTCTTCTATCAAATCTTTAACTTCTGAAGGATGCACACATCTCTGTAGACCTACTATGATACCCCTTCTATATAAAACACCATTGTTCAGTACATACCGAGCAACTTTAAACTTCAACCTCTTGGCTGTAAGTTGGTCAGTTGGTACAACTCCTTCTTCGATATATGCCCTGATGGGGTTCATCCAGGATGGTCCCATATCCAGGGTGATGAATCTCACCATTAAATCTTTATTTATGCTTCGGTTTGCTAGAATCTCAATAAGAATCGTTCTTCATAGCTCGGTGCGAGTTGCTGAGGCTAACCGAGCTAGTGCGTCAGCTCTCGCATTTTCTAATCTTGGTGTTCTGATCAATTGGATCACAGTAAAAGTGGACACAATCTCCATAGCTTTGGCGTAATACCTTGACATCAAGTCTCCCTTCGTTGCATATAATCCAAGAATCTGATTTATAATTAATTGTGAATCACTAAACACAATAACTTGCTCTACATTCAGTGTTTGGGCTAAACTGAGGCCCACAATCATAGCTTCATATTCAGCTTCATTATTAAAAGCTTTGAACGGGAAACGCAACGCATATTCTATATCCAATCCATTTGGGTTGTGAAGAATTATACCGGCTCCGCTGCCTGTGGCACACGAAGAGCCATCAATATATAAATTCCAAATGATGATGCCATTATCAAACTCTTAGCCTGACAAAGTTCCCTGATGGAATATTTGGTACTTCCTTTTATTATCTCCTAACACTAGGCTGTTGTTTGATGGTTCTTGCTGCTTAGTGCTTGTCCCTTCGTTACATTTGTTGATAGGAGTTGATCGGGGGTAGTCCCCGATGATTTCCTAACATCCACAGGTTGTTCTGCATTAGACCCTTGTTGGTCGGCAGTATCTGGGTAAGTGAATTCCTCAATGAAATCCGCTACCGCCTGGGCTTTGAGTGAGGACCTTGGCTCATAAACAATATTATACTCTCTCAGCTCGATCGCCCAATACATTAGTCTTCCAGATTTCTCTGGCTTGTGCAAAGCCTGTTTGAGTGGCATATCAGTGTACACCACTATGGTATAGGCCTGGAAATAAGGTTCCATCCTCCTACTTGCCTCTATCAATGCTAAGGCTAGCTTCTCCAATCTGGGATATCTTACCACTGCTCCTCGAAAAGATTTGCTCGTATAATACACAGGTTTTTATACTCCATCCTCAACTCTGATCAACGCTGAACTGACTGCACTCTTAGAGACATCCAAATATAAGTATAATCTTTCTCCTATCACCGACCTGGAAAGCAGAGGTGGTATCCCAAAATATTTCTTCAAAGCTAGAAATGCTTGCTCGCACTCGTCATTCCACTCAAAAGTCTTTCTAAGCACATTGAAGAATGGGAGGCATTTATCCGTCGCTCTGGAGATGAACCTGTTTAGAGCTGTAACTGTAAGGACACAAATTTCCAATTGAGTCCTCTTATAGTTTTGGCTCAATTCCGGACAAAAACATTTATTCATAGGATTTTATTTATTCAAGACCTATGAAGTGTTTGTTGAAGACGTAGCGGCAAAGAACTTAAAGCTTCATCAAAATGCCGGTTTGTGTGCCTCGTTTCTACGTCATCAACTAAGGTTCCATGCTTCCAAGGTATGAATGTAATTATATGTATATAGGAGCTTGGAACAATGTTTATTTGGGTGTTAGGTTTAATAAAAGCCATGTTTATTTCAGAAATAATTTAAAAAGAACTTTATATTAATATATATAAATGTTTCTGGGCCAAAATAGAATTTAACAAAAATTTCTGAAACTCGTTCGAAATTTCGTTCGAACGAGATTTTTCGTTCGAACCAAACTTCGTTCGAACGAGACTGCTTTCTATCCTAACTGGTCAGTCGTTAGATAAGTCGTTCGAACGACTTTCTCGTTCTAACGAGGTATCTAACGAGGTTCTAACGAGCCCAGGCTGGTCGCTCGTTAGAAACCTCGTTCGAACGACAGTCAAAGTCGTTCGAACGAGAATGCCAGGCGGGAACAGTTTTGAGCAGTTTTTTGGCAGTTTTCTCCCATGATCCCCACTTGTTTTTTAACCAACTTTTTCCAGCCTTATGAGGGACGGGAAACACCTTTTTCCTTAGAACTTTTCCAACTTAGTTTATCTCCTAGAGAGAGTTTGAGAGCAAAAATATTTTTAGGAAAATGTTCATGTTTTGAGTGTAATTCTTTCAAGAAAAATTTCATACACTCTAGTTTACACCCAATTGTTTATCCAAGCTTCTATATAAATATCAATTGCTTGGAGATTGTTTTGGCACCGGTTTTTCTCTACACCGAATTGAAGAGAAGTTTGTTTCATTTCTACCCATTTGGAGAAAGGCTCCATGTTAGGGTGACGGTGTGCCTAATTGCCCGATCGATGAATTTCAAGACCACGGTGGAGCTCCGTTGGTTATCCGCTAATTGGAGGTTGTTACAAGAAGGAGCATCACGGCTTGAGAGGGTTCGATTTTAGGAAGTAAGTCTTTTGTCTTGTATTCTGTAATACCGTTTTTAGTGGATTTGAGGCTAGGGCCGTCCCGAGGTTTTTTTCCGTTAGTGGGTTTTTCCTCGTATATTGCGGTGTAGTGTGACTTTGTTTATTTTATCTTGCTCATCATTTAGAACGCATGCTTTAGGTTTAATTCAAGATAAAATTGGGTTTAATTATCTCACTCATTTAATTTGGGACTTTAATTTAATATTGGATTAAATTTGGTTTATTCAAGTCACTTGCTAAAATTGGTTTCGCCTAACTTTGAATAATTGTTAATTATAAATTAGGCAAATTCTAGGACTTGAATTTTGTTTTAATTTGTTTCTCTAGATATTAAAACCCGGCCTTGTTTATTTTGTTAAAACCATCTCAACGCTTCCGCATCTATTTAAAAGGGAAATTAATTACTATTTTAATTTGTGAGATTATTATTTCAACCCGGGGATTCTCCAACTGCCGCGTTCTCAAATTGGTATCAGAGCCAAAAACGATAAATTATTTCGTTAAAGATCCTTTAATTTTTGGCTAAATATGGATTTTTCCCCATTTTCAAAATTTCCTATTTTTGATGGTTCTAACTACGCGTATTGGAAAGCGCGAATGAAATCGGCACTTAAATCTATCGATGAACGTGTTTGGATGTCTGTTGTTAACGGTTGGACCCCACCAACACATTTAATTGAAAATGTACATGTTCCCAAACCCGTTGATAGATGGACTGAAAATGAGTTTAAGCTAGCAAACTTTAATTCCCGAGGTTTAAATGCCTTGTTTAGCGCTGTCGCACCGGATGAATTCCGACGTATTATGACGTGTGAAACCGCTAAAGAAGCTTGGGATATTTTACAATTAACTCATGAAGGAACGAGTGTCGTTAAAGCTTCTAAACTCCAAAACCTCACTACTCAATTTGAAACTATCAAAATGGATGAAAAAGAAACATTTGATAAATTTTATGCTAGACTTTCTGATATTGTTAATTCATCCTTTAACTTGGGAGAGAAAATACCTGACGACCGTGTTGTAAAGAAAATTTTGAGGTCACTACCCGATAGATTTATTCCAAAGGTGACCGTTTTAAATTCTTTACCCACTTTAGCCTCTACGAAATTAGAAGAGCTTGTAGGTGATTTACAAACCTATGAACTAGATATGTTTCCCTCTAAAACTGAAAAGAAAATTGAAAAGGGCGTTGCTTTAAAAGCCCGCAAAGAGGTTAAACAAGTAGTAGAGAGCGATAGTGATAGTGACTCGGAAGATATGGCTTTGTTTGCTCGTAAATTTAGAAAATTTCTTAAATTTAACAAAGATAAAGTTAAAAATGATTTTAAGAAATTTGAATCCTCTAAACATGATAAAAACGAGAAGATTTCTAAAGACGATAAGATCCCTAAACCTAGTAATGAAAATATTGATAGGGACGAGTCTAATAAATGTTTTGGTTGTGAAGGTTATGGCCATAGGGCTTTTGAGTGCCCCACTAAACTAAGGAAAGAGGGTAAACGACCCATTTCATATAATGCGACCCTTAGTGATAGTGATAAGGAAGAGAAGCCCGAATCCCCCACTAAGAAAAATTTTGTGGCTTTTATGGCACATGTGAGTGATAATGAGAACTCATCGGATGATGAAATTATAGCACATGCCACTTCCAAGGTCATTGTACATGATTCTCTTATTTTTGATGATAGTGAGAGTGAAAAAGAAGAAGAGAGTGAAAATGAAGATGAGGTTGATATGAGTAAACTTCAAAATGCTTTTCATGAATTATATAAAGAATCTATTAAATTGAAAAGAGCTAATTTGAAGTTAGAAGCAAGTTTAAGAGAGAGTGTCAAGGTCATTGATGAAAGTGCCTTAATAGAAGACCTTAGGACACATGTGAGGACTCTTCAAGAGAAGCTTGAATATGTAGAAAGCGAGAGAGATAGCCTTAGGGGTTTAATGGAATCCTTGAAAAATGAGCTTCTTGCTTTTGAAGAGCGTAATTCTTTACTAGAATCTAACATTGTTGAATTGGAAAATAAATTAAAAGATTCTAGTAATGTCAAATTTGATTTGGAGTGTCGTTCCGAAAAACTAGATAAAATGTTAGGAACGGTCCAAATTAAAAATGACACTTTTGGTTTAGGCTTCAATTCTTGTAATGATTTTAACCCTAAAGTCAAAACCAATGTTTTAGGAGAATCTTCTAGGAATGCATTTAATGATCACTCCTTAGATAAATCTTTTCGACATGTTCTTACTTGTACTCATTGTGGTCGAAAAGGTCATCTTAGGCAATTTTGTTTAGATCTTAAACGAATTCCTAGAAAATCCCATAGTAAAGTAACCACGATAGCTAACGTTCCTACACCCCAAGATAGTAATTCTTCATTTATTTGGGTTAGGAAATCCGACTTGGTTGCCTTACAAAATAGGGATTTTGATTCTCATTTACTTACACATACTTCCTCCCTTGCTAAATCTAATGGATGAATGTGTTAGTGTTTGCATACTTTAGCTTTTGTACTTCATGCCATAATCATATGCTAAATGTATGCTTGTTTAGTCATTTTCTAGTCATTGCCTATTTTCATATCTCATGCTAGAAATCATGACTTGTTTATCTTTTTGTATTATATTTTGTGTTTGATTTAACTGAAAAATATAAAAAGATTTTTGTTTATCATTTGTGTTTTATTTATTTCATTTAAGCTTAATGAAAAATACAAATGGTTTTTGTTTAGTCTTTTGAGTATATATCTTTATTTTTGATTAAAATGTTAAAAACTCAAAAAGATTTTGTTTTTGTGTGTATTTTGTTTGACACACTTTATGTGGCATATATTTGTGTTTGAATCCTATCGTTTACGCTTCCATGTGGCTAGAACTTTTGGTTTAGATTTTCAATCCTTAAAATGTTCTTTACCATGTTCTATATGGAGTAGTTGGATTTTGTATTGTTTAAATGGATTCTATTTCTATATGCCTCTATTCACACATGCACGAGCTCTTTTGAAATCTTAATGTCACATGTGATATTTGAGCTCTTTGAGGTGTTCTCCTATCAATCTAGTCATCTACATATCTATGACCTAGGAGGACAAGTGCATGTCAAAATCCGTTGCATGTGAGATTTGTGCGAAAAATGAAAACATGATAAATTAATATATGCACGGGGAAGGGCTCCGAAAGGATGAATTAAATCCTTTGCGATAGTAAGCCACCGTTGATTGGATCTAAAAGAAATACGTGATCCAAAGGCCTAAAAACAGAATATTTGGCATTAAACAAAAAGCAATTGCCAAGGCCTATGTTTGTTTGATATATTCATTCAAAAACAAAAGAATATATAAGCTCATTGAGGGAGAATTGGATGGTATATCAACGGTTTGCACAATGTCCGTTTATCCTAGTTGTCTTTAATGTCATGACTCTATTTGGTTTGTAGAATCATTATCATGCTAGGCTTGTATGCATTGTGTATGTTTGTTCATTGAGTTCAATCTTTATATTGTCACATGAGGTTATATTTAACTGTGATGAAGTTTACAATCAAATGAGAACTTCGTGAACGTTTCTTAAGTGTTTGGGTCTAAATTTAATTGTTGCTTGTTCACACCCCTACACTTCCGTTTCCATATGACACATTTTTGCCATACGAGTGTGCAAACTTATTATATTTTGTGTCATGTGTGTGTTTATATCTATCTATATATGCACGTACTTATTGGTATATTTATAGTATATATATATGATATTTGTTTGTCTTTGCCTTGCTTTTAATTGCCCATATTCTTTCATGTCTTATCACTTTAAGCTTTCACTTGTTGTTTCTTAGTTCTTTATCCTTTGCCTATTCCCGAACAAAAAGGGGGAGAATGATGATAGGGGGAGAAATGGTATCTAATCCTATTCTTATCGTATCTTCGTTTGGGGGAGATTTATCTTAGGGGGAGACGTCTTTCTAAGTAGGTCATGTGTTTAAAGGAAGAATTAATTTAGGGGGAGTAATTAATTTGCACTTAATACTTTGATATTCCCTATGCATTTGATGAGTTTGCTTAAGTGTGCAGGAATTATTCTAAAGCGGCATCTTTCTATGGCAAAGCGTTTGATCCTTGGGTTGAGTCAAGTTTGGGCGGGGTATGTTTTGAGTCTAGTAGAGCTTGACGGCCCTTTAGGATTTTTTTTTTGTTTTTGTCCCGGAATAGCCAAAGGGGGAGATTTGTAAGGACACAAATTTCCAATTGAGTCCTCTTATAGTTTTGGCTCAATTCCGGACAAAAACATTTATTCATAGGATATTTATTCAAGACCTATGAAGTGTTTGTTGAAGACGTAGCGGCAAAGAACTTAAAGCTTCATCAAAATGTCGGTTTGTGTGCCTCGTTTCTACGTCATCAACTAAGGTTCCATGCTTCCAAGGTATGAATGTAATTATATGTATATAGGAGCTTGGAACAATGCTTATTTGGGTGTTAGGTTTAATAAAAGCCATGTTTATTTCAGAAATAATTTAAAAAGAACTTTATATTAATATATATAAATGTTTCTGGGCCAAAATAGAATTTAACAAAAATTTATGAAACTCGTTCGAAATTTCGTTCGAACGAGATTTTTCGTTCGAACCAAACTTCGTTCGAACGAGACTGCTTTCTATCCTAACTGGTCAGTCGTTAGATAAGTCGTTCGAACGACTTTCTAGTTATAACGAGGTATCTAACGAGGTTCTAACGAGCCCAGGCTGGTCGCTCGTTAGAAACCTCGTTCGAACGATAGTCAAAGTCGTTCGAACGAGAATGCCAGGCGGGAACAGTTTTGAGCAGTTTTTTGGCAGTTTTCTCCCATGATCCCCACTTGTTTTTTAACCAACTTTTTCCAGCCTTATGAGGGACGGGAAACACTTTTTTCCTTAGAACTTTTCCAACTTAGTTTATCTCCTAGAGAGAGTTTGAGAGCAAAAATATTTTTAGGAAAATGTTCATGTTTTGAGTGTAATTCTTTCAAGAAAAATTTCATACACTCTAGTTTACACCCAATTGTTTATCCAAGCTTCTATATAAATATCAATTGCTTGGAGATTGTTTTGGCACCGGTTTTTCTCTACACCGAATTGAAGAGAAGTTTGTTTCATTTCTACCCATTTGGAGAAAGGCTCCATGTTAGGGTGACGATGTGCCTAATTGCCCGATCGATGAATTTCGAGACCACGGTGGAGCTCCGTTGGTTATCCGCTAATTGGAGGTTGATACAAGAAGGAGCATCACGGCTTGAGAGGGTTCGAGTTTAGGAAGTAAGTCTTTTGTCTTGTATTCTGTAATACCGTTTTTAGTGGATTTGAGGCTAGGGCCGTCCCGAGGTTTTTTTCCGTTAGTGGGTTTTTCCTCGTATATCGCGGTGTAGTGGACTTTGTTTATTTTATCTTGCTCATCATTTAGAACGCATGCTTTAGGTTTAATTCAAGATAAAATTGGGTTTAATTATCTCACTCATTTAATTTAATATTGGATTAAATTTGGTTTATTCAAGTCACTTGCTAAAATTGGTTTCGCCTAACTTTGAATAATTGTTAATTATAAATTAGGCAAATTCTAGGACTTGAATTTTGTTTTAATTTGTTTCTCTAGATATTAAAACCCGGCCTTGTTTATTTTGTTAAAACCATCTCAACGCTTCCGCATCTATTTAAAAGGGAAATTAATTACTATTTTAATTTGCGAGATTATTATTTCAAACCCGGGGATTCTCCAACTGCCGCGTTCTCAGTAACACGCCCCGTAAGGCTTTGCACTTCCTTTTTAGTAGTTGGAGATTTTAGTTCTAACAAATCCTTGATCTTATCAGGATTTGCTTCAATGCCTTGCTGATTCACAATATACCCGAGGAACACACCTTGTACGCCAAAAACACACTTAGTCGGGTTTAGCTTCATCTGATATTTCTCCAGTTGATCAAAAGTTTGGGTCAGATCAGCTATGTGGTCTGCAGCTTTCTTACTCTTTGTCAGCATATCATCGATATAAACCTCTATGTTGTTACCGATTTGTTCTGCAAACACCTTATTCATCAATCGCTGGTACGTTGCACCTGCATTTTTTAAACCAAATGGCGTAACATTATAACAGTATGTACCCCTTGGGTGTAATAAAAGAAGTACTCTACCTGTCTTTTGGTTTCATCTTAGTCTAGTTGTAGCCGAAATAAGAGTCCATAAAGCTCAACAACTCATGCCCCGAAGTAGCATCCACCAGCTGGTCTATTCGGGGAAATGGAAAGTGATCTTTTGGGAAGGCTTTGTTGAGGTCGGTGAAATCTACACACATCCTCCATTTATTATTATTCTTTTTTACCATCACCACATTATCTAACCAATCAGGATATTTGACATCCTCAATAAAAGAGGCCTTTTAAAGTTTCTCGACTTCTTCCTGGCTAGCTTGGTTCTTCTCTGGGCTAAATACACTTCTTCCTTATTTCACTGGCTTAATCTCTTTATTAACATTTAACTCATGGCACAAGAAGGCTGGATCTATCCCTGACATATCTTTATGACTCCACGCGAAAGCTTGCTTTCTATCCCTTAAAAATGCCACTAACTCCTGCTTTATTGACGGGTCCAGTGAGGCGCCAATTTGAGTTATTCATTCTGGATGTTCGTTATCCAGAATGATGTTATCCGTAGTCTCCATGACCTGACCCTTCACAAGCTCGAATTCATCTCTAGGGTCCAAGGTCTCAATCTCTGCATCTTCAGACTTCTCCACTTGTTACGTGGTGGCCTTCTTCTTAGCTTCCTTCAACTCTTCCTATTCGACAGATGAATAATAGCATTCTCGAGCTACTTTTTGGTCGCCCTTCACAACTTCGACTCCGAAATTGTTCGGAAACTTCAAGCATTGATGTACTGTGGATGGCACTGCCTCGAACTTTTTCATGCCTCCCCTCCCCATAATTATGTTGTAGGTTGATTGGAAGTTTTTATCCATTACGAAAAAGCATAATTTTTTTGTTCTACAAGAAGGCCAGGTACCAAGAAGCATATCCAACTTGATCGTCCCAAGTGGAAAGACTTTCTCGCCAGTGAATCCAAGGAGGGGCTTGTGATATGGCTCCATTTGGGCTAGCTTCAAATTCAAGTTGTCGAAGTAAGGGTATAACATGATATCTACAGAGCTACCATTATCCACCAGTACTCGTGAGATCACCACATCCTTCATCCTCATCTTGATAACTAAGGGATCATCGTGAGGATATAAGATACCTTCCAGATCATTTTTGGAAAAATCGATGACCAGCTTATCCTTGTTCACCTTCCTCAGGTGATCCTCTTTCTCCAGATTTATTCTTTGTATATAAGAACAGGCTTGGGCCTCATTGAGGTAAGATTTCCTTTCGATAGTATGATCCCCACCTCCTGCATCTCCACTTGTAATCACATTAAATTCAAATGATCCAATATGGATTGAAAATACCTCGCGTTCAGGTTGCCTTGGCTTTTTGGGGAGGTCGGGGTCATCTTCTGGATTATCTTCATGGTCCCTCTTCTTATTATCTTTTGTTCGGCGAGGAGATCTGGACCTTTACTTTCCTCTTTCGTTAGTCTTTCCATCATTCTGACAATCAACGAACCTGCTCAATTTTACTCGTCGAATAAGTGCTTCAATCTCATTCTGGAGAGCTATGCAGCGCTTGGTCGTATGGCCGTGATCTATGTGGAACTCGCAGTATTTGGACTTATCCCTCTTGTCCGGGGCTGTCCTTATTTTCTTCGGCCAAGTTAGCTCCTCGTTGTTCTTGATCTCCTCCAGAATATGGTTGATATCCACCTTTAAGGGAGTATAATTCCCATACTTCCTCAACTACTCTAGCGTTTTCTTGCCTTTTGGCTGCTTGCTACCCCCATTGTGATTTTGATCCTTCCTCTCAGTTTTACCTTCAGATTTAGTCTCTACTTTGGTCTCACCGTTCTTCTTTGCAGCCATAGCTTCTTCGGCGTTCATAATTTTGGATGCCTTAGCCATTAATTCCGTAATGGATTTAGGGGGATCTTTAGCTAAAGTATAATACAACTTGTTTGGTAAAAGACCACTCATTAGAGCATTAATCGTAGTCTTCTCTTCGTAATCAATGACCCCAAGTTTCTCGTTATTAAAATGAGTGATGTAGTCCCTGGTGCTCTCTTTCGCTTTCTGCCTTACACTCACTAGGTGTGCCACTCTCTTAACTGGCTTCTCCCCGAAACAGAAATTTCCTATGAAGAGCTCTGCCAGCAGATGGAATGTACAAATCTACTCCCGAGGAAGGTTGTTGTACCATATTTGGGCTGACTCAGTGATAGTTCCTGAGAATGCTTTGCACCTCATTTCATCAGGAATTGCATAGATATCAGCAGCATCTTAGTACTACTCTATGTGAATGACGGGATCTATTTTTCCATCGTACTTAGGCGTTACTACAGGAGATTTAAATTTTGATGGTGTGGGAAAATCCACAATTTCCTTTACGAAGGGTGATCCCTTGAAGAAAGTTCTTTAGAGAGGGTTCTTGGCCTTAGCCATTTCCCCTAACCTGTCTTCCAACCTCTGAATGGCGCCCTTCCATGCGTTATTTCCATCCTCGGACCTATTTACTCGAGCAACAAATCGTGCTGAATTCTCCTCTTGGGATCTTTCATTATGAGTTGCTGGTCATGACTGGGCAGAACTTTCCCTTAGATTATTTGGTCGTTGGGAATTTCTCGACCCAATCCAAGGGGGATTTCCATTCCTCCTCGGGCCCAAACGGTCAAAAGGAGAGGCTCTACTCAACCTCTCCAGAGCGCTTGTTCGTTCTGGGGTTAAAGTAACACTTCATTGAGAATCTGTAGCTCTTATAAATGAGGTCTGACCAAGCTGGTATGGGGGATCATTGTTCCTATTCGTATGATGAGAGTCAGTGCGTCTGGATTGAGAAACATCTGGGAATAGCGTACGTCTGGTTCTTGAAGATGGCAAATGGGTGGGTCTCTGAACGCTTCATTGACCTGACTGGGCAGGCGCTCCATTACAAACAGTTTGGATGAGTTGACGCATGGTCTCTTGCATATCTGTTTGCCCCTGGGCTAAATTAGTCACTACGCCGGTGAGATTTTGAATAGTTGGGGGAGGAGATGGATTGGGGGGAACTCGGTCATTGTTCCTGTTATTAGATTCTGGAATCTCAGCCATTTGTGATGAATATTTTAGTGAAAATGCTATGTATAGTCTTTCCCACAGACGGCGCCAATCTGTTGATGTAAAAAACTAGATTTGATCTAATTAATCAATCACAGATAAATATGAAGTTAGAAATAAGATAAAGGATTTTTAAAGTGGTTCAGCCTTATGAAAATGGCCTACGTCCACTGTTTTGTATTACCGGATCTTTGCCTTAATCTCGAACACAATTGCTAATGATCAATTACCCTGTTATGGAGGGTGTTATAATGTATTTATAGCCTTGGGGCTGTCAGTATGAATAGATGATATGTCGTTATTTAATAGACATATACATCTGTACAATATGAATGTTCATTAAATCCAATGTTAATTGAATGTGCAATTATCGCCTGATCTTCCTGGCCAGAAGCTCTGCACGCTAAGTAGCTCAAGGTGAAGAGTAGCTCTGTGCTACGAGTTATTCGGTGAGTATAGTTATTTGCCATGTAAGATAACACATGTCTTCATATAATTGGTCCACGTCAACTGACCAATTTTTGTATCAACAGGCACAATAAAGATTTTAAGTGGCCCGAGAAGATTAGGGCACCCCCAATAAGAGGGATAAATCCAAATATTGTGAATTTCATAAGGATCATGGACACACGACGAATCATTGTATTACTTTAAAGAATGAAGTAGAGTCCCTTATCCGCCGAGGAAAGTAGTGCAAATTTGTTGATCGGTAACAAAGCTGAGAAGCAGGAGGAAGGCCAAATTCTCCTTGTAAACCTAGAGATGATAGGAAACAAAATCATGAAGATGATCCCGACTTACCAAAGAAGCCAATGCAACTCGAAATTGAGGTAGTCATGATAAGTTTTAGTTCTTTTGATTGTCATGTCATCACACTTGGAGATGCAGGAGGAGGAGATCAAACTGCAGAAAGAAAGGCCTACCTGAATGAAATACAAGCCTGCACTTATATATGATGGATCAATCAGAACTATGATGATCGGCCTAGGAAAGTAAACAAAGATAAACTGGTCATCATCTTTTCTAAAAATAATCTCTCTGGAGTACTGTATCAGATCGAGGGAAAAAACCGAGCGTCCGTGTAATACGCTAGTCGTTGTTATCGGCTTCCAATCTCAATACAAAAAAAAAAAACTAAACTTGTAACTACACTTCTTAAGGAGTATAGTGGCGAGTCTAGGTATCGAATCCACAGGGAATGGTTGATAGAATTTAATTGATTTATTACTTCTAAAGAAAAAATGAAAAAGATGATGATGGTTGAAAAGGGAAAAAATAAGTAAATAAAGAAGCTAAATTAATTAAGATGAATGAGAAATTAATTTGGAATTCAATCCCCCTAACCCTAGTAATTTACCGTATAGA
Source organism: Sambucus nigra (assembly GCA_949130495.1). Taxonomy (NCBI): domain Eukaryota; kingdom Viridiplantae; phylum Streptophyta; class Magnoliopsida; order Dipsacales; family Adoxaceae; genus Sambucus; species Sambucus nigra. The sequence goes on along the minus strand of OX422219.1, from coordinate 158,928,153 downwards.
AACCTAGAATTGTAAATTATAAATATGAATGAATCGAGTCTTTATAGATCCTAAGCATTACATATATGAGGGAACTAACCCACATCATATGAAATCAAAGGTAAATACAAAGCGGTGAATGGACAAATTACACTTTACATAGCGTTCTTAAACATCTCAAGTACCTAGGGCAAGAGATATTAAAAGATTGGCCATGTTCATGTAATTTCCCTCCACGATTCGGTCAATATTTAATTTACCCTCTATTTTCTACATGGGTAATTTACCTCGGGATGAGTTCATGTACCCCAACCCCTGAAAATTTACCTAGACAAGGTTTTATGAGAAAGAAATTTCATAACAATGCATGTAATTATGAATCTAAGAAACATTATTAACAAATTACAATACTAGTGAGAATTGAAAATAGAATTGAGACTAAATAAGAGAATGGAATTTGATACTTGAATTGAATTGAAGAATTGATACTTGAAATCTGTACTAGATGAACTTGAATACTACTTGTTATTCAAACTTTCAAACTAGGGTTTCTCTAAGAATATGAAAAACTAAAAAGGCTTTCTAAAAAATGAATTTCTCTCCCTAATTTGAGTCCCCTTGAAATGAGGTAGGGCTTGGTCTTTTATAGCACCAAGTAGCACGAATTTGACAACTAGAATCGCTTCTTGTGCAAGATTTCACCAGCTAATCACCTCAAAATTTGCATAATTAATGCCAGCAATTCGCACCGCCGGACCGATCCGGACCCGAATCGGTTCTTTTTTCCTGACCGGATCGGTCCTGTTCCATCCGGATCGATTTGGCATCTGGTCCATTTCTCTTCATTATCGCGCAACTTCAAAACATCGTAACTTCTTCACCGTAGCTCGGATTGAGGTGACATTTTTTCCAGTGTTCTTGTAATTTAGATCTATTCAACTTTATAGTTGGCCTCACCTCCGGACTAAGGCTGAAAATTTACGAAAATTCCCTTCAACCCTCCTTTTCTTGGTTTCTTTCACTGTTTTGAATTCTCCTTCGCACTAACTTGCATGAAATACCTGTAAAGCTCATGAGAAATACACAAAACACAAAATACTTGCCAAAAGAGGTTAGTAGTATATATACGAGACAAATCCAAGCTATTTACACTGCACGGGATCATAAAAATACCGAAATTAAGGGGATAAATATGAAGAATATGTGCCTAATCAGTATCCTCTTGAAAACCCACTAGTCGTTAAGTTTAGAATCTAGGATGCCATCTTCGCCAGGGTCTTGATAGATAATGGAAGTTCAGCTAATGTTATATTTTATCCTTATTTCCAGAGTTTGGGCTTAACACTTAGCCAATTGGAACCATATCACATACCTTTGATTGGCTTTTTAGGGGAAAAAGTTTACCCCCTAGGAACAGTCATGTTGGAAGTATTATTCAACACTTGGCCAACAAGCCGCACCGAAAAGATACGAATCTTTGTTAAGTATAAAAATGTTCAATCTGCTTACCATGTGAACTTTGGTAGGGTAGGACTAAAAAAATTTGAAGTTGTTCCATCCGCAGGCTAACAATATTTGAAGTTCCCTACGAAAGGTGATAAAAAGGTGGCCAGAGAATGATATTACTCCTCAACCGAGCAGGATGACTTGGTCGATGTGAAGAAACAGACCACTACTTACCATGTTGACACTCTAAAGACTAATAGCGAATCAGAAGTTGATACATTAGATCCCAGAGATGTGAGTGAGATAGTCAAAGGGCAGATAGTAGAAACTACTAAAAATATAATTTTGGAGAATGCAAGACCAGAAAGGACCACCAAAATTGGCTCCACATTAGCTCCACACCTTAGACAAGAATTGATTGCATTCCTAAGGGAACGAAAGAATGTATTTGCTTGGAGTCACGAAGATATGCCAGGGATTGAACCCAATTCCTCTGTCATGAGATCAATATTAACAAAGACGTTAAGCTTATCAAACAAAAGCGCTGGGTGTTTAGTCCTCTGAAAAATCAAACCATATAGGAAGAAGTAGAAAAACTGCCTTGGCCATTTTTTTGAGCCGATCTTCTAATCATTGGATTAATCTTTTTCATGAAGGATTTTATGTATTAGATATGTTCGAAGCAGCTCGACCATCGCGACCATGTGTTTGTGTTGAGCTCTTTTCGTGAGAAGTTTGCTCGGTGTGCATAGATCGTCGAACACTTATTGTGGATATGACTAAGCCTTCACGATGTTCAGCTGGGTGCTCAGATAGTCTGGATAACTCCCTGTGGGGATTCCTATTTACTCGGGGTCCTAAGAGATTAAAAGGTGAGGCCCTGCTCATCCTTTCCAAAATGCTTGGACTTTCAGGAGAGAAAGAATAACCGTAATAGAATTTTATGGATCTGGGTGATGAGCTTACTCCTGGATAATAAGACCTATCGCATGAAGACTTGGAATAACTATATTGGCTATTTCGAGGAGGCGAAGGTGGCATTTATCTCCTTAGAGATGGAGTCGTATTTTTCCTACAAAGAGCTGAAGATCTGGCTTATAACGATTGAGCTAATTATATCATGGTATTCTGTATGGCGTATTGACCCATAGCAATACTAGTAAGAATTCCATTCAAACCGGTTGTTATAGGCGGAGCTGATGGGATAGTAGTATTGCCTTCATTCCTGTTACTAATCTCAAGGTCATTTATTTTTCTTGAATAAAGACGTACGTAATAGAGAACGATAACGAACAAATTCTCCCACAGACGACGCCAATCTATTAATATAAAAAATGGACTAGATCCAATTTTCTAATCACAGATAAAATATAACATGTGATGAAGTAAACGTAAAAGAGACAAAGGGTTTTTAGAGTGGTTCGACTGTGAAGAAAAGTCTATATTCACTGTTATTGTATTGATTTTAGTGATTCCAAAAAGCTAGGTACTCTTTCTACAAGAAGTATAGGCTATAAATCATTTTGTCTTACCTTTTGTGAAAGGAATACAATGTATTTATAATGACTCGGAGATCAAGGTTTGGAATGTCTTTATATATTCAAGCATTTATACCCGTACATAATGAATGTGATGGTTAATAGTCTTGAACACGTGTGGTATGACCCTTAGTTATTTCCCACACGGTGACTATTTATCTACTATGATGGTCTGTATTCTTAATGTTGGTCGGACTACTTGTCGAGTAGCTATCCTCTGGGCCGACTAAGTGACTGTTGACTAGGATTGTTGCCACATAATGAGATAAGCATCCATTTCTAATTGGTCCACGTAGATGGATAATTATTTGTGTCAATTGGGGGCTTCAGGGAAAAGACCAGAGACATCAACCTTCGAAAAGAGCATTTGAACCTTAGCTTTATAAAGCCTTGAGCATACTTTTGAAAAAAGAATTTTTAATAATATTGAAAATAGTGGTATGAATCCAACTAGCTCTTTGCATTAAAGTGGATTCTCCCCTAAAGTTTATCATACTTCACCTCTAGCTAAGAGTGTTCCTTCTGCAATTCCTAGCCTTTAGACGTTTATAGGTTATTCACATTATTGACATCCACAATCTTATATTTCAAAAGCTACGTATACTTAGTATAATAGAGAAGTTTGTTATGGGCACCTCGATGTTAGATAACTTGGTCTTGAAGATCCTCAATAACCACTCGATACTCAATTAACGCCTGAGCACCAACCTTATCACCCTTCAATAATGAACCTGGGGGAGTAGCGAGCAAAAATACACTATCCCAAATGGGCTTTTCAGTTAAGAGCCGAGTCCACTCAAGATTTTTGGTCTGTGACCTCAAACCCATCCATTCCTTCTCTAAGGCAGCCATCTCCAGCCTCTAATTACTAATTATTTG